>LNAC01000024.1:2240453-2272754 GCA_002007465.1 Ailurus styani | reverse complement strand
AAATAAATAAAATCTTTAAAAAAAAAAATTTTTAGAAAGCAAGTTTTATATTAAGAGGAGCAACAACTCCTTCAAGTATTCATAAAGGAATATGATACGCTATTTTGCATTTTTTATCCCCAAATTCTTTCAGTATAAAACATAGTGATTTTTACAGAATTGTTGAAATGGTCATATTCATTTATGTTGCTGATTAATTATCATTGTTGTCAAATGTCACTCAGTAATTGGATTAGAACTGTGGAAACTTTTTAGATCCCTGGCATATGTGGAAGAATAAATTTTCCACTTTCAAGATTAGACTACTGTTATTTTTTTTTTTAAAGATTTTATTTATTTAGTTGACACAGAGAAAGAGATTACAAGTAGGCAGAGAAGCAGGCAGAGAGACAAGGAGAGGAGGAAGCAGGCTCCCTGCTGAGCAGAGAGCCCGATGTGGGCCTCTATCCCAGGACGCTGAGATCATGTCCTGAGCCGAAAGCAGCAGCTTTAACCCACTGAGCCACCCAGGCGCCCTAGACTTCTGTTATTTTTTAATATACTTGTGGAATTCACACTTCTTAGATAAAAACAGTTATAATGAATATAATAGCAGAAGGCAAATGCATGAATTCACAGTGTTTTAACAGATCAAAACCAAGTGTATTACATGGTAAAATATTAGATGTAGATGTATTAGACATTATTAGATATAGAGGAAAATCTAAGATGAGGAAGGAATTGCTTTTATTTAGAAGGAGTTAAGAGTGGTCCATGTAACTGATGGCTTTGAAGTGGGGCTAGAATTTGTACATGGAAACTGAGATAGGAAGAGTGTTACAAGGATAAACTCTGTTCATTATAAAAAAAAATCACTAGCTTTGGGGTCACTTGGGTGGCTCAGTCAGTTAAGCATCCAACTCTTGATTGCGGCTCAGGTTATGATCTCAGAGATCATAAGATTGAGCCCTGTGTTGGGTTCCATGCTGGGCTTTGAGTCTGCTTAGGATTCTGTCCCTCCCTCTCTCTCTGCTCGTATCCTCCACAAGGCCCCCACTCCTATTCCCCTTCAGCCCCCACCCACACACACACACACACACACACACACACTCGTTCTCTCTCTCTCTCTCTTAAAAAAAAATTCACTAGGTTAGGTGTTTCCTACTATAAGTGTGCTTAACATTTTGGTGTTATTATTGGATTGGAGCAGAAATTGAAGATATGTTTTGTTCCAGTGGAAATAACATAGCCTTTAGAATCAAATATGAGCTTGAATATAAAATGTGTAATTTGTTCATGTGAGGATTTGGATTACTTAATCTCTTTGACTAAGTCAATTTGTGTAAAATATGTATAATACTTTTCTCAAAAGTGAAGATTAAATTTCAAAATTGGTAAGACTTGTCTAGTTCTCGGTGTAAACCTAGCTTGTAGTTGATATATAGTAAAGGTTACTTTCTAATTTTATAATTGAAATTAAATAAATGTTCAGAGTTCATTTAGTTCATTTATTTATTTAACAGAGAGACAATGAGAAAGGGAACACAAGCAGGGGGAGTGGGAGAGGGAGAAGCAGGCTTCCCACCAATCAGGGAGCCCGATGTGGGGCTTGATCCCAGGACCTTGGAACCATGACCTGAGCCGAAGGCAGTTGCTTAATGACTGAGCCACCCAGGCATCCCCTCATAGCTACATTTCTCATATGGGCTTCCATGTTATGTTAGAAATAATTTTCCCATATTACTTTATTGAGCCTCCCTAAATTTTACCAGAAAATGATTTAAAGTAAAATCTTCTGGATGTTTTCCTTAAATTTTGAAAGGGAAATAAAATATTAGAGGCAAAGCAGTGTTTAAACTCAGGTGTATTAAAAATTAGTGCAGTATGATAGTACTGAAATAATGAGTTGGTAGAAAAGCACTTTGTTTTTTTTATATTTTTCTTTCCCAAATGATTTAACAACAGTAAACCATGGCATATTAATAAAATGTCCCACATTGTTGGTGCTAGTCCTGAGTAAAGTAGAAATAATAGAGCAATTGCCAATTTGGCAGTTTTTTTTCTTGTGGAGACTCAAGAGTGTACATGTGGATTACGTATTTTCGACTAATCTTTTTTTTTTAGGTGAATGTTAGAATTTTTAAAATACTCTTTCTGTTATATTGTAGATGTCATACTTTATGTTGGAAAATAGTTCCACATCAATTATTTTGAAAGTCATTGACAAAGTATGATGTGGCATATAAATTTTCTTTTTGCAAACTCATAGTGAATATAACTAAAAGCTTCTGTTTTACTGGGATTTCCACTCAACCATGAAGTTCAGTTCACATTTTCTTTAGTAATTTTTAAATATTCTTTTCCTACAGCCTGCCCATCCTCAGTGTCTGTTGAAGTGAGTGCAGATGGCGTAAACATGCTACCTTTGTCCACTCCTGTTGTCACAAGTGGTCTCACCTACATAAAAATTCAGCTGGTAAAAGCTGAAGTAGCTTCTGCTATCTGCCTTAGACTTCATCGCCCACGAGATGCCAGCACATTAGGCCTTTCACAAATTAAATTACTGGGCCTCACTGCTTTTGGTACCACTTCTTCAGCAACAGTTAATAATCCCTTTCTTCCATCTGAAGATCAGGTATCCAAAACGAGGTATGTTATGTATCTCATTTTTTAAAAAAGGTTTCTGAGCTTTTTATGAAATTATTGATTCTGCGGCTTCTTTTTTTTAGGCCTTAGGAAGTTCTTTGCTCCATAGGTAATTTATATAGTACCATGGTTTTATTATGTGTACTAGAGTACTAATTCTATAGAACTGGAACTTGAGGCTGGTTAAAATCTTGAGATAATAATCTACAGTATGATATATATGGGTATGGGTTCCTCTTCTTTGGGTCACAGTCTAATATAAGAATTTCCAAGTTTCTGTCACCAGGGTACATCTGGGTCATACAAATTGACCATATGGACAGAGGCTTAGTCTTATATGGTAATTCCTAAATGCCAGTTGATAGAAGGGTAAACCAAGACCTGAATATATCCTTTTAGTCACATTCATCTGTTAAATTTTGATAGTTGAAAATTTTATAGACTGGTTCTTTTGAAAGTTTTGCCTGATAAGAAAATTGAGGGTTTTTGTTTTATTCTCAAGCTGCCAACACTTTATAGTTTTGCACAGCTCTAATTTTATGCAGTTTGTATTTAAACATATAAATATACGGATATGTAAACACATTTTCTGACTAATTAAAAAGACAAGCATGTAGTTCCTGAATGTGATTAGTGGTTAAGTATCATTCCTTGTGTTATGGAGAAAACTTACTGTGTTTAATTCCTTATTGATCTTACAGCATTTTTTTTTTTACACAGATGGGTGTTATTTATGAAACACAACATGCTGATTTGTTTTCTTTTACCCCAGAAATAATTTGAGCTACTTAAATTTACCACATAAGCCATTTTGTGTTGTATATTTCAGTATTGGATGGTTACGGTTATTACATCATTGCCTTACTCACATCAGTGATCTGGAAGGAATGATGGCCAGTGCAGCTGCGCCTACTGCTAATCTTCTACAGACCTGTGCTGCCTTATTGATGTCCCCATATTGTGGAATGCATTCACCTAACATCGAGGTTGTGCTGGTAAAGATAGGACTGCAGTCCACTAGAATCGGCCTGAAGCTTATAGACATTCTTCTGAGAAACTGTGCAGCATCAGGCAGTGATCCTACAGGTGACTGTTAACTTTGATAGTTTAAGTTTTACCTGTCTGGAAGATAATGACAGTTGAATTATGTGATCTCTATAATTAAACCTGTTTCTGAAATTAATTTCCTTTATGGTTTCAGTGTTTTAGGAGTTGGTTTGTTACTTTTGTTGTTATTTACAGAAAAGTTATTTTTAATTAACAATTTAAGATTAAATCGAGCAAATCTTCTTATCCCATTTGCTGATTGAGCAAACTTTCTTTTGGTTCTTTATGGCAAGATTTGAACAGCCCTTTACTTTTTGGAAGACTGAATGGACTATCTTCTGATTCTACAATAGATATTCTTTACCAGCTTGGAACAACTCAGGATCCTGGAACAAAGGACAGGTTAGTGAATGTTACTTGTAATACTTTTCTCCTTAGAGCATTTCATAAAAGTTAAGACTATTGATTACATTGCATGTTTACCTGTATGCTTTACATGATACAACTTCTGGAGATTTTTGTGAACATTTAACATAAATTTTTATGTATTTGGACACATTTTAAGCAAATTTGAACTCAAATAGAATTTTTAATCAGTATTATTTTTTTATGGGAGTGGAATAAAATACTACATATTTCTACATGAACCGTGTTGTGATGAGATCTTTGTAAGTTGTAATGGTCTCATAATCATACTTCTGTCTTTGGTAGTATTTACTAACTGTGTCTGAATATAGGAATATTGTGTCCATATTAGGTACAGAGCCTGTTTTGACAATGGTAATAGTGTTTGTTTTGATTACTTAGATTTTTTTTTTTTTTTCACAGAGGGAGAGAGATCACAAGTAGGCAGAGAGGCAGGCAGAGAGGGGGTGGGGAAGCAGGCTCCCCGCTGAGCAGGGAGCCCGATGCGGGCCTCGATCCCAGGACCCTGAGATCATGACCTGAGCCGAAGGCAGAGACTTTAACCCACTGAGCCACCCAGGCGCCCTGTTTTGATTACTTATTATTATTTATAATAGTCATTGATAGCTTTTCATTAGACTCTCTACCTTTTATCTGTCTCCTACCACAAAGTGGAAACACTATCATACCAAGTAAATAACATCTAAACATTTCACCTAGATATTTAGTGATGTTTTAGTGTAGGTAATTTTTAGGCGAGTTTTATTAATGTAGTTCTTCCTTGATGTCTTCTACCTCCAAATTGATAAGAATTCCAATTATTGGGCGCCTGGGTGGCTCAGTGGGTTAAAGCCGCTGCCTTCGGCTCAGGTCATGATCCCAGGGTCCTGGGATCGAGGCCCACATCGGGCTCTCTGCTCAGCAGGGAGCCTGCTTCCTCCTCTCTCCTCTCTCTCTGCCTGCCTCTCTGCCTACTTGTAATCTCTCTCTCTGTGTCAAATGAATAAATAAAATCTTTAAAAAAAAAAANAAAAAAAAAAGAATTCCAATTATTTTTGAAACATGTTTTTATTGGTAAATTTTTGAGTGATGATTTGGCATTCTCTTGTTTGATATATATCCTTCATATCAAAAGAACATTTATAGAGTTTGTGACTCTATAAACAAATAATCTTGGGACACCTGGGTGGCTCAGTTGGTTAAGCGGCTGCCTTTGGCTCAGGTCATGATCCCAGGGTCCTGGGATCAAGTCCCATATTGGGCTCTTTGCTCAGTGGGGAGCCTGCTTCTCTCTCTGCCTATGTCTGCCACTCTGGCAGCTTGTGCTCACTCCCTCTCTCTCTGACAAATAAATCTAAAAAAAATAATAATAGCATTTTGTTTTCTGAGTTACGTTGTCTTTTAATGTTTTGATTAATATTTGAGAACATCATTTGATATTTTATTAATTTGTATATAAATTAACAAACTATTAATTTTTGTGGGTACTTATAAGTATTTACTGAGTAGCTGCTATATGCCTGACACTGCCAGGTACTAGAGTGTACAAGTTCATTGAATCCAGCTTTTGGTTTGAGGAGACAAGATACCATCACTCACAAGGGAAGATTTACACGGGTCAGACTTGGGAGTATATAGTAGAGTGTCAGGCATAGAAGATGCCTGGTAAATATTGATACTTTAACCGCTGACAACTTAATGGCTTTTACTTATTTTAGGCTAGTTGTTTTCATATTTTCTGATTAAAAACATTTAAATGACATTTAACCAAGTAAATTTATTTTCAGCAAAACTTTAAAATAGTAAATAAGCTGACTTCCATTAAGCTTTTCCTTTACATAAATTATATGATTATATTTAAAAATAGGGATTTTTTAAAAAATATTTTTTTGATAAATTTGTGCCAATTTGAATCATAATGGTTAATAGGGTTAAAAAGAATATAAATAAATGAGTTTTGAATATTTTTCTGTATCAATTTTCTTAAAATCTCTTACAATTATTTGATTCTTTAATAGTTTTATGGTTTTTATCATAAAAACAAAGTTGTTTTTTACTGCATAATACTTTAAAAAATATAACTGTTTTAGAACTAACAATATTAACAAGATTGTTGGCTTCTATGGACTGAGAAAATGTTACTCCTCCCTAATTGCCTTATCTCTCTTCTCTTTTTCTGACTTCTCTTAATTTCCTGTCATATGAAATTTAAAGGGTCTTGTCCTTCAGGGCAGAGAGGAGGATTAAGTAGCATTATATACTTTGCTACCGCCATTTCTTTTACCCTGAAGCAAAGAATCTTTTGATCGAAACGAGAAATTTGAAAGCAAACAAAAATATAAATACCATGTTTTAAGAACTCAGTTATAAATCTTATCCCATTTTCTGTATTTTATATAAACTCCAAAGCCTTATTGCTTTATTTTATTTTTT
Source organism: Ailurus styani (assembly GCA_002007465.1). NCBI lineage: Eukaryota > Metazoa > Chordata > Mammalia > Carnivora > Ailuridae > Ailurus > Ailurus styani. The sequence continues at coordinate 2,266,244 of LNAC01000024.1, read as the reverse complement.
TTTAAAGATTTTATTTATTTATTTGACACAGAGAGAGAGATCACAAGTAGGCAGAGAGGCAGGCAGAGAGAGGGGAGGAAGCAGGCTCCCTGCCGAGCAGAGAGCCCAATGCGGGCCTCCATCCCAGGACCCTGGGATCATGACCTGAGCCGACGGCAGAGGCTTTAACCCACTGAACCACCCAGGCGCCCCAAAGCCTTATTGCTTTAAAAAGTGTTGTTCTCAGTCAGTAGCCCCCTGCTCCAGGGTATTGAGGGTAGGATGGCACTTGGAAAAAAGTACATAATGTTGGGGGGCTCTATTCTGTTTTCAGAGTGAAGGGGGATGGGTGGCTGCTACTAGTATTTAATGGTTGGGGGCCAGAGCTATGACACATGCTGTATTGCATGAGATTCTGCACAATGAAGAATAAGCACCATATTACTGCTCTAGGTTGTGTGGATTCATTACAAGATAAAATTTACAAGAGTGAATTTGTTAAGTTGTATCTTATAATTTCAGAAAGTGATAGGCTTTTTTTTTATAAATGAGTTAAGAAATTAATTGGTGTTTATTTGGAAAATTATGTTACTTCAAACATTTTCATCAGTTAAGATTAGTAAGGTTATGGGAAAACTAGAACTACCATATTCTTTCTGTTTATATAAATGCCTTTTCCTTCCTATTTTAGATTAAAATTACCAAAAACAGTATATTATTCTCATATGTATGTTGCTTACGTGTGATGGTGATATTTATCCATATTAAATGTCAGTTGTGGTATAATTGGTTATTTGAATTCCTTTTTTTTTTTTTTTTTTTTTTAAAGAATCCAGGCCTTGTTAAAATGGGTCAGTGATTCTGCAAGAGTGGCTGCTATGAGGAGAAGTGGAAGGATGAGCTACATGTGCCCTAACTCTTCCACAGTAGAGTATGGTCTTCTCATGCCATCTCCTTCTCATCTTCATTGTGTGGCAGCAATTCTCTGGCATAGTTACGAACTGCTTGTAGAGTATGATTTACCAGCACTGCTAGACCGAGAGCTCTTTGAGTAAGTACTATTTTTAAAATCCTTTTTTCCCCAGTACTAGATCTTTGTAGGTTTTCACTTGATGAAACAGTATTTTATGTGCCTATTTGGATAATAATAATACTTTGAAAGTAGTAGTTAAATACAGTTAGGTATAGTTTTGAAATTAGGTCTCACACAAATTTAATTAATTTGTATTCATGTCATTGCTTGCTTTTCTCACCTAAAATCTGAGTGTTTAATATATGTGTTCCTCCAGGTTGTAGTAGTGTTTTTATTCTTTTTTGCAAATTTACCCACCAGAGTTTTGTTTTTTGTTTTTTGTTTTTCTTTTAATAGGCTCCATGCCCAGCCTGGAGCCCCGTGTAGGGCTTGAACTCATGACTTTGAGATCAAAACCTGAGCTGAGATCCAAGTTTCAGATGCTTAAACTGGTTGAGCCACCCAGGCCCCAACCCCACCAGATTTTTTTTTATCTTTAATGTACAACTAGGGAGAAAAAGTATAGCTGGAAATTTTTAAAGAGTTACTACTTTAGAGAGTTTTTATGGTTAGTTGTTTTTACTACTTTTTAGATATCTGGTGTAATTGTTCTTTTGGTGGTTTCCACTTACCCACATTTCTTTACCATACTCAGCTAAAGACTTTGCTTTACTGCCTGATAATTGCTAAGTCTATAACAGAATATCATATTTATTTCTGAGGAGTTCCATGACTCTTAAAAGATTGGCCTTTTGTCCTTACATAGTCTGTCATTTTCATATTTGGCCTTCTCAGTTGGCATAACCCATGACTTATTAGTGAAACTCCTAATAGTTTTTTATTTGCAGATGTGAATTTAAGCTATCAATCATGTCAAATTCAATCTAGACATTTCTTTTGTGTAATTTTTCAATGTTTCTTTATGTGACTTTTTTGAGGTCACACAGAGAATGGTAGACCCATTTTAATATAGATCTCTTGATTTTCTGTACTCATTTGACAAGTCTAATCTAACTTTGTCTACCTAAATACTTAAATAATACATATCACAAGCAGTCTTCCTGAAATCTTATGTCATAATGTTTTATGTCAAAATGTATAATTTTATGTCTTTTATAATTTTATAGAGTATAGGTTTATTAGAAACAATGAGGTCTTTCTAAAGATATGTATATAGTGTTAACCTGACACCTTTTATTCCCCTAGGTTACTTTTTAATTGGTCTATGTCTCTTCCCTGCAATATGGTTTTGAAGAAAGCTGTTGACAGTCTACTTTGCTCCATGTGTCATATACACCCAAGTTATTTTTCTTTGCTCATGGGCTGGATGGGAATTACCCCTCCTCCAATGCAGTGTCATCACAGACTATCCATGACTGATGATAGCAAAAAGCAAGATCTTACTTCGTCCTTAACAGATGACTCTAAAAATGCACAAGCACCTCTTGCACTAACTGAATCACATTTGGCGACCCTCGCATCCTCTTCTCAATCTCCAGAAGCTATCAAACAATTATTAGACTCAGGTTTGCCTTCTCTTCTTGTGAGGAGTCTGGCTAGTTTTTGCTTTAGTCACATTTCTTACTCAGAAAGCATTGCTCAGTCAATAGATACTTCCCAGGACAAACTCAGGAGGCATCATGTTGCACAGCAATGTAATAAGATGCCTATCACAGCAGACCTGGTTGCTCCTATTCTTAGGTTTTTGACAGAAGTTGGCAGTAGCCATGTTATGAAAGACTGGCTCGGTGGGTCTGAAGTCAATCCACTGTGGACAGCACTTCTGTTTTTATTGTGTCACTCTGGGTCCACTTCTGGAGGACATAATTTAGGTGCCCAACAGACTAGTGCAAGATCAGCCTCTCTTTCTTCAGCTGCTCCAACAGGATTGACTACTCAACAGAGGACAGCAATTGAGAATGCAACTGTTGCATTCTTTCTGCAGTGCATCTCATGCCACCCTAATAATCAAAAACTGATGGCCCAGGTAAGATTAGAAAAATTGGCTTATTGTTATAGGCATCTTATTTTAATACAGTGTTAAATAACACTAATGAAATTAGTTGAGAAATTTAAACCATAATTAAAGTACTGATGATATCTGCTCCCTCCTCCTCTCAAGTGTCACATACTCCTTTTGATGAGATAATGAGCAAATTCATGGTGATTCTAGCTATAATTGATACATTGCTCCTTTTAAACTCACCCCCTTCCCCACCCCCATCCAGTAAAAAGAATAAGCTAAAAAGAACAACACTTCAGCTTCTGAAAGAGGATTGACCACTTGAAGGGTGGTCATCGAGCATCTCATCTGCAGTGAGGCTTTGTATTTTGTTGTAATTGGATTGCTACAACTCTTGGTTTGCTTCTAATGAAGCAGCCATTAGGGTAGTTGACAAAACACATTAAAAATGTAAGAGATGACTTTATTGTATTAAGTCCATGGGGCCAAAATCTTGAAAGCTATTAAGAATAATTCTGTTTTAGTTGAATTTTGCAGATTCTGTTCCTTTCTAGCTGTTTTGACTTTCATCAGGTTGTTTAACCTATAAAATGGGAATGATAATGTCTGCCTCAATGATTGTTTTTGAGACAAATAATATATATAAAGTAATTACTATAGAACTTGGCTGTGATCTGGTAGGCACCAATAAATAGGAACCACCTTCTTTTTTTTACTCCCTAATTTAGAGTGCTTATTCAGAACAGACTTCATTAATGTCTAGTAGGATAGTTATAATAATTGTCAAAAAATACTGAATGATTTATTGAGAAGAGTAACAAGATACTTTACTATCAAAAGTAATTATTGTGGAACTGTATCTGCTTAATGTGCCTAAAAAGAGGAAGTGCTTAAATTACCAGTTTTAACCAAGGCCATGAGTATTTGAAAGTTTGGCTTGTGCCTCTGAATAGCATGAAAACTTTGTGACTTGTTCCTTTCTGGCTTAATTTTCATCTCTCATCTTCTTATTAAGGCTTTGTGTTATATTTCTAATACCCTTTTTTCCATAATTTTTATTGCATTGTTACCACATTGATGTTGACTAAAGTTAAAGGTAACTTGGTTATGCTAGGTATTTATTATGTGAAAACCCTGTAGTAATAATTTTGCTTATTCATAGGAATTTTCTTTGGGAATAGTTTTTCTAATCCTTTTTTTTTTAAAGATTTTATTTATTTATTTGACAGAGATCACAAGTAGGCAGAGAGGCAGGCAGAGGGAGAGCGGGAAGCAGGCTCCCTGCTGAGCAGAGAGCCCAATGCGGGGCTCAGTCCCAGGACCCTGAGATCATGACCTGAGCCAAAGGCAGAGGCTTAACCCACTGAGCCACCCAGGCGCCCCGTCTTTTCTGTTCTTGAAAGTATAAAGCTGCAGGTACATAGTGCACTTAACTTTTTAAATCTCTTTACTTGCCAGGTTCTCTGTGAACTTTTTCAGACATCTCCTCAAAGAGGGAACCTTCCAACATCAGGGAACATTTCAGGGTTTATACGTAGATTATTTTTGCAATTGATGCTGGAAGATGAGAAAGTGACAATGTTTCTTCAGTCTCCTTGTCCAGTGAGTATTTAACAGTTAAATAAGTCTTCATAATTAGCTGTGTGCAAAGATATTTCATAATTTCATATCAGATCCTGGAGTCACTTCTGCATCTTAATTTCTAACATAGCAAACTGAAACTAGAATAACCTTTATAGTTAATGAAAGGTCTTAAAAAATCTTGTTTGGATAACCCTTCTTATGATGAGTAGCCTAATTATACCCTATTATGAAAAGTATAATTTGGTTGGGGAGAAAAGTGACTGATTATTAGGTACAGTGGTGCTAATACAAAAGTTGACCAACAAATCAAATGGCAAATGCAATCACATTTTGAAATATATACAAAATAAACCCTTTATATTTTGTGTGCATTTAAAATTTTTTCTTTTTTGCTTTTGAAATTGTTTTATAATGATACATGTATCAAAAAAAACACTTCTTGATTTCTTTTGAATTTTCAGCTGTATAAAGGTAGAATTAATGCCACAAGCCATGTCATCCAGCATCCAATGTATGGAGCAGGCCATAAGTTCCGAACACTTCATTTGCCAGTCTCAACAACATTATCAGAAGTTCTTGACAGAGTGTCAGGCAAGTCAGATTTAAGTATTAATTTTTCTTTGACTTTATGGTAGATTATATAGAATTTTGTTACTCTTTATAACTTTATTTTGCTGCATCTACTCACTCAGCAAGCATTTAAAGAATAGAAAAGGTCAATGTCTTCATATTTTGAAGCTTGAGTAAGATACTGACGAAGGGCACAAAATGTACAAACATTCTAGCACCCTTAGTTCTTTTGGTGTGATGTGTGTTATGTCAGGTAATGACAGAATGGATAGTTGGAAATGTTGACAAGCCTTGGGAAGCCATATGGACTTTTCTCACAATAAACCATCTGGCTGTCTTATAATAGATGATTTGCAGGCTATTAGTTGGGATGATAGGACTCTAATAAACATTTACTAGATCTCAGGAAGAAATGAATGGTCAAGCAGTGAAAATGAGGTAGGTAGATCTGACTCGTGACCTTATTGTTTGTAATTGTGAAAAAAGCAGAAATTTTCCCTTAGGTTTTTGCGTATATTCTAAGATGATGATTCTAAGCCATTCTAAGATGATGCCTTTGAACAGCATACAGGTTATTAAAATAAAAAGTTTTTGATGGCAGAATGCAAATCCACTGTAGACAGTTTGATTTTATTGCCTCTTAGAAATCCTGTGAATGAAATCAGTGATGAATTGATTGAGCATCTTCTATGTCTAAGCACAGTAATCAGCCCTGAGGGTATAAGAGAAAGCAAGATACACATTCTGCCTCCCAGAGTATTATGATCTTATGTATGCTGTCAGAATAAAAAATAAATGAAATTTAAGAATGTTTGCACTGTAATATAAATGTAAGTATATTTCTGTCTGTATGCATTTTAAGGGGATACCTAAGCTTACAACTGTAGGAAGTTAGGAGTATCTCAGAAAAAAGCTTATGTCTATTTATCAGTGGAAAATAGAAATCTAATCTATCTATACATAGATAGTAGGTAGGTTAAACCATGTGAATGGATATGAGCGCTATGAGAAAATAAGGTAGAAAAGAATCTTTTTTTGGCTTTAGTCACTACATCTAACCCAAGTGTGTGTATAATACTCTAATTTTTTTCTTTTTACAAGTTATACAATAAAATGTTAGAATACTATTATAACTGCATAAATAACATTTGTTCTTATTTGAAAATGTCTACCTTATCCTGTTACAGCTAAACATTTTTGAAAATTTGATTTTACAGACTTTTTTTCTGTCATAGCTTTGAAATTGTTCCTTCTACATGGTGAAGAAAAAATGAATAATTAAATGAAAGAAGGACAGGTCGGGAAGAGTACTGAAGTTCAGTTGTGATTTCTTACATTTAACTTGATCATGGAAAAGTAATAGACATTATTACAAAATAGCTGGAAATTTAACATTTTTCTTTATCTTTACTATAAAGGAATGCTATTTTCTAAAATGTCATATTCAGTCATTAAGAATAAAAAATAGTTCCCTTTATTACCTACATATTTAAAAAATAAATTGATTGCTTTGTAAGAATACTACTCTTAGTAAAAACTTCAACAGAGAGTCATCCTGAGTAAACAACAAAAGTTTGCAAGTGCTGAATTTAACCTTTATTTAGCAGGGCTTTGGTCCTTTAAGGCATGTTTATGATCTTTAGCCATATATGATGGTATATTTATATGTGTGTATATATTTTATCAATATGTATAAAAACAAAAACAAGTAATCCAAAATTACTTAATAATTTTACCCACTTCTCATAACTTTCACTACATTGTTTTCAATAATAAAGGCCATGTGTCAGTATTTTTGCTTTTACAAATTTCTTTCATTACTTTTAAGCAATTTGATTGTTATATGTCTTGTAGTTTTCTAATGATGTGGGTTTGTTGACTTTCTTGATTCTGGCTTTATAGATCATCAAATTCAGAATTTTAAAAAAATTTTTTATTTTTTAAAATAAATATTGTCTCAGGTATTTTCTTTCTCCCCATTTCTCTCTGTGTAATTACAGTTACATTTTTTTTTTTTTTAGAGACTTTATTTATTCATTTGACAGAGCAAGAGAGGGAATACAACCAGGGGGAGGGACAGAGGGAGAAGCAGGCCTTCTGCCAAGCGGGGAGCCCAATGCGGGGCTTGATCCCAGGACTCTGAGATCATGACTTGAGCCAAAGGCAGACGCTTAACCCACTGAGCCGGCCAGGCACCTCTATAATTACACTTTTTATTAGTCCTCTTGCATTGTTTCACAGCTCACTGAAGCTGTATTCATTCCCCCCACCCCCACAACTTTTTTCCCCTCTCTTTATAATTTTTGGATAATATATGTTGCTCTGTCTTCAAAATCTATTCCTCTGTAGTGTCTAATTTGTTAGAAGTTCTTTTGGTTTCTTTTTATATCTCCTTGTCCTTATCTAAACTGTATAAGCTTTTCTCTGTCATCTTAAATACATTGGTCTGTTTATGTTGATTATTTTTTCTTATGGATTGTATATTACTGCTTCTTTATTTGCCTAGAGAATTGTGTTGGATGCCAGGCAATGTGACTTCTACTATTTTACTTCTTTTGGGTGTTTGATATTTTTGTATTTTAATAAATATTTTTAATTTTATTTTGGGTTAAAAGTTATGTTAACTGAAAAACGATTGTTGCTTTTAGAGCCAGCTTTTAAGTTTTATTAGGTGGGACAAGAGCTGCTTTTAATCTAGGGCAGAACTTATTGTGAAGATAGAAGTTTTTAATAAACTTAAACTGTCTAGTACAGTATCTTTTAAGCATATGAAATGTGTTTGGTGAGACTAAGGAACTAAATTTTTAATGAATTTAATTTTTAAAAAGTGCTACATTGGAATAGAAGTAGGGTACTATATTTGAAAATGAAGGTCTAGGGCTACTTTGTTGTCACTAATGAGGTAATACCCTTCTGAGACCTCCGTTAAGAATTCAGCAGGCCTTGGGAACACTACATATCACAACCCTCATTTTAGACCCTGCAGTTGGTCCCCTTACTACTTTTGAGAAGTACTTTCCTTGGCCTTTGGTGTTTTCCTCCTATAAAATGCTCAAAGGAGACACTAGGCCTCTGGAGCTCGCTCTCTCTGCAGATCTTTCCTTCCTGGCAATGTGACCTGAAAACTGCAGCCAGCCACCTTTGTCTTCCTGGGCTCCCAGTCTCTGTCCTCACCTAGGGTGACTCATGAGTTGTGCCATCTGTGACCTGGGAAACTCTACAGGCAAACAACTGTAGAAGTCTTAGGGCTCACCTCATTAGTTTTCACTCACTCAGGCATCCCTCTCCTACCTTCCTTAATGTCCATTGTCTGAAAACTATCTTAGTTATTTCAGGTAGGAGAATAAATCTGGTTTTTGTTATTTTGTCTTGACCAGAAGTGGTAATGCAAGCTATAACAATTTTAAACAATGTTGAGAAAATTTTGTCTTAGTGATACCTTTTAGTATTTGGCATTTACTGGGGTAACACTGTTAAGTTCTTAGCACCTAATGATCTTTACTGGTTTTACTGATAATGATATGGATTGTGTGTATTTTTTATTATTTAAGTATTTCATTCTGACTTCTGTAACTATTTTGCCATTTGGGGTTGCCTGGTTGTTTTTAGAAGAAAGTAAATGTATTGTTGCATTCTGTATTTATTATTTATAGTTTTTACAGAATTTTTAAATTTCACAAAAAAACAAACTCTCTAAAGGTATTCTGCAGTTAGGAAGGAACTCCAGAAATTGAGATCACGGGAATATTTTTAGACATTTCAAAGAAAGCTAAAGAGTAGGAGATAATACAAAACATACTATTTTATTATTTGATTGTTTCATCTTTTTAACATTATGAAGAAGCATTAGATCATAATTGTGTTATGTTAGAAAAGTACAAAGAGAATCAGTATCAACATATCTTATTTAGTGAAAATCATTCCTAATATTAAAACAGTTAAAAAAAAACAGTTCCTCTAGGTTTTTGGATTTCTTAATGGCCAAATCAGATCATTATACAGTCATCCATTCATTTCATGATTTTTTAATAGCATGTCATATTCCAGAGTAATGAAAACATTAATTCAAAGATTTTATCTTATTAAAGTGCTTAGTATTTGTTTTTAAAGTATCTAAGTCTCCTAAGTTAAAAATAACAAAACAAATCTTCATTACTGAAATTTTTTCCTTTCTGCTCCTATATGTAGAATAAGTCTAATATAATGCTTTAGGATGAGTCCTGAGCTTGAATTCCATATTTGCCATTAATAAGTTGGATCAGTAACCCTGCTAAGGCTGTTTCCTTATTTGGAGAATAATATTCTTTCTTGATACGCATGTTGTGAGGACAAATTACGTGTTGGTGGTAAGCACATTGTGTAAGCCTAAAATAAAGGAAATTTAGTGGTAATAGTTTTTCATTGCCTTGAGAGTAATACCACTGTAATTTGTAATGTTTTCTAGAGATGGGAATTTAAGTATCCTGGCTTATGAACAGTGGCGATTCCCTTACACTGATATCAGCAAGGATTAAATATCAGGCTTTACCTCATCAGTTTCTTCTAAATGCATTTACATTCTGTCTATGTCAGTGATAATGTCTTGTGTAATCTTTGTTTTAAAATATTTGTAGCTTCCTTCTTAATGACTTTGAAAAGCAGTGTATTTTAGGTAATATTTTCTTACAGATACACCAAGTATCACTGCTAAACTAATTAGTGAACAGAAAGATGACAAAGAAAAGAAAAACCATGAAGAGAAAGAAAAAGTTAAGGCAGAAAATGGATTTCAGGACAATTACAGTGTTGTTGTTGCTTCAGGTATGCTTTCTGTTTTTTATAATCTTGATTTTCTTTGGGTTTTTATAAAATATAAAAGTATATATTTATAGGAACTTCATGTAATAAAAAGTATTAATGCAAAAAACTGACTTGTAATGATGTTTTAATACTGGGCAGAAGAACGTTGCACCTGAAATTGGTTACTCATTGGCAGTGTAGTTATTACACTTATTTTATATCTGCAACTTAATATAGTTCATCAGATACTGAACATTTGTGAATTGTTTAGGTACTCCATTGAAGCTTGACAGTGTACAGAGAATTGTATTCATACTGTCAGGTGAAAAAGACAAAATGTCCAAGATAACTGATCATGTTGGAGGATATTTTCTTTAATATAAGTGAGTTGATTTTAGTTCAAAGAAGATTGTTTAGTCTATGTTACTTTACTCCTTAAATAGGAGATCTCTGTATTGGTGGAATTTATTCTATTTCAGAGAAGATTTAATGCAAGATTTCCCGCCCATAGCCACACAAAAATACTTTCTAGTAAAACAGACAGTCATCTGTATTTCAGAGACAGTAGAATTTAGCATTGCTTTTTACTTTCTTGAAAATGGTTACAAGCCTAAAACCAAAATTAATGATGTGTTATTAAGGGCAAATAAAATTGGGAGATAAAGATCAGAGAAATATTTCTCTCTTTTGACATTAGTTAGAAATGTTATGCTTTTTAAAAATATTGTATAAGTTTTCTTTCATTTCAGTAGTGTGTTGGCTAACTATAGAATCTTGCTGATTCTTTTAGGGCTGAAATCCCAGTCTAAACGGGCTGTATCAGCTACACCACCTCGTCCGCCATCCAGGAGAGGGAGGACAATGCCTGATAAAATAGGAAGTGCTTCTTCGGGAGCAGAGACTGCCAACAAAATAATTACTGTCCCAGTGTTTCACTTGTTCCACAAACTCTTGGCAGGTAATGTTCACCATATTTAAAAAAAATTGGAAGACATGTTTACCAGACTCCTGTTTGAGTGCTCGAGATGAGATAAATGAATTATTAAGGCTTTGTCCATACAGTTCCCTCTAAGAAAAATGAGAAGGAAATGAGTAACCTTTTACATATTCTTTTTAATGTTATAATGTTGCATATTTATAGCTTACTGGTTTCCTAAATTTTGCTGTCAATGTGCTATAAAATCAGTAAAACTAATGTTTTAAAGATTTAAAGAGTTCATAACAAGTTGTATAGGAAGCAGTGTGAGGCAGATTTTGAAGAACTGGTTATAGTAGTGGAATTCTTTGCTATACCACTGATAGTTAACCAATATTTTTTCCTTAGGTGATAAATATTTTTGACCAGTATACTTTCCATTGGTTGAGGTGCTGTCCAGTTTGTCTCCATTTTTGTGCTATATTGTTATAATCAAATTGCCACCTCACTTTGAAAGGATTTTCCTTCTTTATGTTATCACTTTATAGCAGAGATGAACAAAATACGGCCAGTAGACTGGATCCCTCTCTATTAAAAAATATTTTTTAAAGTTTATTATTTTTAATTTTTATTTTATTTTATTTTTTTTAAAGATTTTTATTTATTTATTTGACAGAGAGAGCACAGGTAGGCAGAGAGGCAGGCAGAGAGAGAGGGGGAAGCAGGCCCTCTGCTGAGCAGAGAGCCCGATGTGGGACTCGATCCCAGGACCCTGAGATCATGACCTGAGCCGAAGGTAGAGGCTTAACCCACTGTGCCACCCAGGCGCCCCTATTGTTATTTTTTAAGATTTTATTTATTTTAGAGAGAGCACAAGCAGGGGTAGGGTAAGAGGGAGAGAAAATCTCAAGTAGACTTTGTGTTGGGTGTGGAGCCTGACATGGGGCTCGATCCCAAGACCCTAAGATCATGACCTGAGCTGAAATCCAGAGTCAGATGCTTAGCCAGCTGAGCCACCCAGATGCTCTTCTATCTGTAGAAAGGTTGTATTGAAATACAGCTATGCCCATTTATTTGTGTGTCATCCATAGCTGTTTTCATGCCATAGTGGTAGAGTTAGTGGTTGCAGCAGAGATCACGAAGTCTTCATAGCTTAAAATATTTATTATCTGGTCTTGTAGGGAAAAGATTTTGCCATCCCCAGATTTGTAGGGATGTCTGTTTCTTTGTTTCTTGCTATGCTCAGAAGATCTTGGTGGGATTTAGTTAGTGACCGACACTTTGTATAGACAGTATTGTTCACATGCATCAGAAATAGATTTCTGTAAATTTTTCATATGCTGATTTTAAATTGTTTTTAAATTAGTGTCAGAATCAGATGCTTAAGGTGTAGTTCAGTAAAAACAGTAACTAACTGACTAAATTAAACCAAGTAAATGTCTCCCTCTTAGATTCTAGATTTAACTTAGTTATGTCATTTTTAGGCCAGCCATTGCCAGCAGAAATGACGCTTGCCCAACTCTTAACTCTCCTATATGACCGAAAACTTCCTCAAGGTTACCGTTCAATAGACCTGACTGTTAAACTGGGATCTAGAGTTATCACAGACCCAAGTCTGTCAAAAACGGACTCTTTTAAAAGGTTACACCCTGAAAAAGGTATGTATGTAATATTCCTTTAAAATTACAGTCTGTGATCCAAGCAAGTAGGAATTTCTATAACTGATGACTTAATTTACTTTGTTTTTGTTATATCAAGGTAACAAAATATTTTTCTTTATGATGGAATAACTTATAAATATAACAAAGTGCTATTTTTACTAGAAATTAATTTTTTTTTTTTGAGAGGAAGGGAGTGAGACAGACAATGAACAAGTGGGGAGGAGGGTCAGGGAGAGAGAGGGAGAAGCAGACTCTCTGCTGAGCAGGGAGCCTGATGTGGGGTTTGATCCCAAGACCCTGAGATCACGACCTGGGCCAAAGGCAGACGCTTAACCAACCCAGACGCTTGAGCCACCTAGTTGCCCCTAGAAATTAATCTTAATTTCTCTTATAGTATCACTTATTTTATGAGCACATATGCTTTATTATTAGTTGTTTGCATTCTTTAGTAAATTTTAGAATATTTCCTTTGCTTGGTGTCAGTAGGATTATTTGGGGAGTTTTTAGTGTTTATAGAATCTGTTTATGTGTAAACATACTAACCTTTTGGTTTTCTTCTGTGAGTGATTCAAAGTTGTCAGTACAAGAAGTCTTTGTTGATATTCGGTTTTCCCTAATTGTATCCTTCAGAATGTGATGTGCATATGTTAGTATTTGCTTTGAATCTCTGCTGATTTACTTATTTTTACATATATTATAACTTACAAATATGCCCTAAAGGACAATGCTTCTCAAACTTAAAAAATATGTTTATAAATTACCTTTAGAACACTCTTAAAATGCAGAATCTTATTCAGTAAGTCAGGGGTGGGACCTGAGATTCTGCATTTCAGAAGCTCTTAGACGATGCCATTGCTCATATGCCAATGAGACCATACTTTGAGCAGCACAACTTTAGGAGGCAACATCAGAGATCATTAAAAATTATTGTAGCATCTAGCCTTAAAGCTTAATCTGAATAACCTAAGATATTTATGCTCTTTTGTTGTATAGAGAGGTGACAGTAAGATCTGCTTTGTAAATGAAAGATTATTATAAAAAGAGACACTTTCTTACCTGTTATTTGTACTTTATTGTTTTAGATCATGGAGACTTGCTTGGTAGCTGTCCAGAAGATGAGGCTCTCACTCCAAGTGATGAATGTATGGATGGGATATTGGATGAATCTTTACTTGAAACCTGTCCCATTCAGTCACCATTACAAGTTTTTGCAGGAATGGGTGGACTGGCTCTTATTGCAGAAAGACTACCCATGCTATATCCAGAAGTAATTCAACAAGTAAGATTCCTAATTGAATATATCATTCTACAGCAAAGCCTTTTGGTCTCTTTTTTTGCTTTTTTTTTTTTTTTAAAGATTTTATTTATTCATTTGACACAGAGAGAGAGATTACAAGTAGGCAGAGAGGCAGGCAGAGAGAGAGGAGAGAGGAGGAAGCAGGCTCCCTGCTGAGCAGAGAGCCCGATGTGGGCCTCGATCCCAGGACCTTGGGATCATGACCTGAGCCGAAGGCAGCGGCTTTAACCCACTGAGCCACCCAGGCGCCCTTTTTTTTGCTTTTTTAAAAAAACTCACTTGTGTTAACATTTTGGGAGTACCTTTTCTCTTATAGTCCTTGAGGATTGTGTAAGTCTTTCAAAGGTAAGCCTGTACAGAGCTTTGTATGAATTAGTTGGTACCAAAGAAGTGCTGAAGACCGAGCACGTTTGCTAAACTCATTACGCTGCAGTATTTACCTTGATTTTATGGTCGTCGCACTGTGGCATTTTTATTTCTGTGCTTCTTTAGGCATATTAATTTTGGATATTACTGGAAATGGGAAAGAGTAAGATGGTAGTGTATACTGCTACCCAAATGCACTGTCTTTCTGCTTCACTTTTTTTCCTGTTTTAGGTACCATTTCTATTTCAGGTAGCTTTAAAAACATACTGCTTTAATCTCTTTACTGTTAATTAATGTTGCTATTAGGGATGTATGTATTTTCACTGTACTTTTATTAATGAGTATGGCTCATGGAAAATTATAATTATAAAGCACTTCGTGTTTATTGAATGAAGTAGGGGAATTATTCTCTGTAATTTCATGTACTTAGTATATATATATTAGTTTCCTAGGGCTGCTGTAACAAAGGACCACAAACTGGCCTAAAACAACGGAAATTATTCTTTTACAGTGTAAGGGAGCTATAGGTCTAAAGTCGGGTTGTCACCAGACCCATGATCACTGTGCAGGCTCTGGGAAAGAATCCATCCTTGTCTCCTCAGCCACTGGTGGTTGCTGACACTTGGCATTCATTGCCTGTAGCCGCATCAGTCCAATTTCTGCTTATATTCTCACACGGCCATTTTTCTTGTGAAAGACATCGAAGACAACTGTCATTGATTTAGAATCCACCCTGATCCATCTGCAGGGACCCTAGTTCCATACTGATGTGGATTAATAAATGAATGAATAAGAAGAAGGGAACATTTTCACCTACAGTTCAGAGCCAACTAATAAACGTAGAAGGGATGATAAAAAGTCATATGGCATTTGGCAGCCAGTGTAGTGATTATTGTTTTAGGCAAGCATTTTTAAAATGCTAATTCTAATTGATCAAAGTTTAAGGGAAAACAAGATATTTACACAGTCTCAAAGACTCTGTCTACAGATTCTTAATTAATGACAAAGGATAAAATAGTTTATTTATTTATAAATAAATAAATGTATGGATGTATTTATCTAACTTTAAAGTAGAGATACTTGGCAGATACCACCATACTCATGATATTTAATTCCTGATGTTTGGAAGCTTTTTAAAAATATGTCCCTATATTGGTCGTTTTATTCCTGTATTTTAAAGAGATCGTTTAAAGTCATGTCTTTAATTTGAACCTGATGTTGAAACACACAAATAGTCAAGCAAAAATTTTCTTTTTCTTTAGGTGAGTGCTCCAGTGGTAACTTCTACCACTCAGGAAAAGCCAAAAGATAGTGATCAGTTTGAGTGGGTGACCATTGAACAATCAGGGGAATTAGTTTATGAAGCACCAGAAACCATTGCAGCTGAACCTCCACCTATCAAATCAGCAGTACAGACCATGTCTCCCATTCCTGCCCATTCTTTGGCTGCTTTTGGATTATTTCTTCGTCTTCCGGGCTATGCTGAAGTGCTACTGAAAGAGAGAAAACATGCCCAGTGCCTTCTTCGACTGGTATTGGGAGTGACAGATGATGGAGAAGGAAGTAAGTGTTGAGAATTATTAATGAGATTTAACATCGGTTGTGTAAAAGTTATCCAGATCAGTGTCTGTTATTCATTATTTCTTTGATGGTAAAGCTACTAGATCCTTTCTTTTTGGTAGTTTCATTCTAATGATACATAAAACAAGTCCTAAAGAATCTCCATTTTCATTACTTTATTCATTCAAAATATATTCACTGTTTACAAAACTGCTGGGCACCATCAGAGGCAGTCAGAAACGAAGCAGCTGTTTAGATCCTCCCCTCATGTAGCTAATGTTCTCCAGTAGTAGCAATAAACCTTATGTGTAAGCATAGACTTAACAAGTTGCAAAAGACTTGCGAGATATACAGTATTGTGAAGCTCACAGATGTAAGACTATTTCCTTACTACCCAGCTATATGAATAAAGTGGCAGAGTAATTTTTAGTAGGACCTTGAAGGCTGGTCTGTCTAGGCTGAGATGAGCTAGAAAGATGATTATTTGAGCAGTGTTTGTGTGCTCAGATTATATGAGAGAGGGTAAGGTAGCTGATGAAAATTTGCGGGGCGCCTGGGTGGCTCAGTGGGTTAAAGCCTCTGCTTTTGGCTCAGGTCATGATCTCAGGGTCCTGGGATCAAGCCCCACATCGGGCTCCCTGCTCGGCGGGGAGCCTGCTTCCTCCTCTCTCTGCCTGCCTTTCTGCCTACTTGTGATCTCTCTCCCTCTGTGAAATAAATAAATAAAATATTTTTTAAAAATTTGTGTAAAAAGCACTGAGAGTTCATTCTAAAAACTACTATTGATAACAGATCATGGGAAGTCTTTTTTTTTTTTTTAAGATTTTATTTATTTATTTGACAGAAAGAGAGAGAGAGATCACAAGTAGGCAGAAAGGCAGGCAGAGAGAGGAGGAAGCAGGCTCCCCGCCGAGCAGGGAGCCCGATGTGGGGCTTGATCCCAGGACCCTGAGATCATGACCTGAGCCAAAGGCAGAGGCTTAACCCACTAAGCCCACCCAGACGCCCCCAAGATCATGGAAAGTCTTACTAAGAACTTCAGATTTTATTCTGAATAGTAATGAAAATTTACTAAAACATACGAACCAAGTCATGATATGATGATGATCTTAAGAAAGCAAATCTGGAAGCAGTGTTTAGACTAAAGAGAACAGAATGTAGAAAGCAACATTATATAATAAGTATTTTGTAATATAATAATATTACAGAATAATAAAAATCTATGGCAATTGTTTCCATTGGGCTGGGAATTTTATTTAATATAAGGGAATATTAAGGAAAAGTCATAATTTAGGGTAGGCTAGCGAGTAGATCTTCAGTCAGTTCACTTGTGATTCTTCAGTTAATGACCATTCCATTTGGAAATTAATAATTGCTTGGGGCGCCTGGGTAGCTCAATCGTTTAAGCGTCTTGCCTGCGGCTCAGGTCGTGATCCTAGGATCCTGGGATCGAGTCCCTCATCTGGCTCCCTGCTTAGTGGGGTGTCTGCTGCTCCTTCTCCCTCTGCTGCTTCTCTCTCTCTCTCTCTCTCTCTCTCTCTCTCTCTCTCTGTCAAATAAATTTAAAAAAAGAAAAGAAAATTAATTGTTCTTAATTTTAAAATCACATGGTTTTGATTAGAGTTGAAATTTGTCACATGCCAGTTAGAATACTGTTAAACCCTTACTACAAAGTATATTTAATCTGATAAAGCTATGTGAATTTGTGGATCCTGTATCTTTGAAGCTATTAAATATTCAAAGTACATATTTTACAAAGAGCACATTCTTTTGAATTTTCGTGTTTATGGGATTCTTAAAAAATAGTGACATTGAGCCTGGGTGGCTCAGTCAGTTAAGCAACTGCCTTTGGCTCAGGTCATGATCCCAGAGTGCGGGGATCAAGCCCCGAGCGAGGCTCCTTGCTTAGTGGAGAGCCTGCATTTCCCTCTGCCTGCCACTCCCCCTGCCTGCCACTCCCCCTGCTTGTGCACATGCTCTCCCTCTCTCTCAAATAAATAAAATCTTTTAAAAAAATGACATTATGTTAAATGTGTTTCTAATAACTTATTAAATTATATCCTAAATAGTCTTGGTTTGGTTTCATATATAAACTGTATATACCTATTTCAGTAGATCAGGATTTTTTTTTTTTTTTTTAAGATTTATTTATTTGAGGGCACCTGGGTGGCTCAGTGGGTTAAAGCCTCTGCCGTCAGCTCAGGTCATGATCTCAGGGTCCTGGGATCGAGTCCCACATCGGGCTCCCTGCTCAGCGGGGAGCCTGCTTCCTCCTCTCTCTCTCTGCCTGCCTCTCTGCCTACTTGTGATCTCTATCTGTCAAATAAATAAATAAAATCTTTAAAAAAAAAAAGATTTATTTGAGAGAGAGAGTGAGAGGGGCAGAGGGAGAGGGAGAGAACATTTCAAGCAGACTCCAAGCTGAGATCATGACCTGATCTGAAATCACCCAGGTGCCCCAGATCAGGAATTTTTAATTACTTCATCTGATTTTTAAATTTAAGTAGATAAAGGGATACATTTTATTTTGGCACTCTATCACACAATGATAGGTGTAACCCTAAGGAGAAAATTGTCTTTGTACCATTTCACCCCCCCTTTTTTTAGTGAAGTACAATGAATGTTTATTAAAAAGTATAATTCTGATATCCGTTGTCTCATCCACCATTTATATAGTGGTGGTTTTCATTTTGGTTTGGTTTGGGTTTTTTGCACTTAACGTTCCTTTCTAAAGCTAGGTGTAGTAGCAAAGTATATCACAGACAAATAAAATAGTTTCACTCTTTCATTATCTGTTCATGGTTGAAACTTTTCCCAAGGTAATCAGGAATTTTCAGTGCTTCTATTTTAGTTGTTAGGTTTCCATTCAGTTTTTGGTTTATAATTGTGACAGAGTCTGTAACTATTGATTATCATATGAATACATTTTAACTTTTATTTGTTTACATATATTATGTCTTAAGGAGGTTTTCCAGACACTTCTTATTATTACGTTTTTAGATATTATTGTATTTGTTGTCTTTGGTTGTTTTTTAAATAAATTTAATGATACATGTTATGTTGTCACTATTAATTTGTGACCCTGTATATTGGTCCTTATTGGGTTCTTAAACATTTTTAATTTTGAGTTCTCTTTCCTTGATCTAGGTCATATTCTGCAATCTCCATCAGCCAATGTGCTTCCAACTCTTCCTTTCCATGTCCTTCGTAGCTTGTTTAGCACGACACCATTGACAACTGATGATGGTGTGCTTCTCAGGCGGATGGCATTGGAAATTGGAGCACTACACCTCATTCTTGTCTGCCTCTCTGCTCTGAGCCACCATGCCCCACGCGTTCCAAACTCTAGTCTCAATCAAGCAGAGGTAGGTTCAATTTTAATTATTTAGATTATGAAAAAGTTAAGTTAAATTCATGGAGAACAGAATAGGGTTTTTCTGAAATAATATTTCAGAGATTTGTGTGTTCTTTTTTTGTTTCTAAAAAGATATTTAAAAGAGAAACTATGAACTAAGTGTTCTCTGTTAGGCTCTTTTAGAAACCATAAGTTAATCCATCTACTTGAAAAACAAAGATTTAATAGCTAAAGAAACTTTCTCATTTACCAGGATATGCTGAATTTGTACTGTGATCTCTCATCCTTTTCTTTCGTGAACTTTAGAGAATCATACTATTGAATTGGAGCTTCTAGCTAGTTCAGTAAGACAAGGAAAAAAGGAAAAGAAAGAAAAATAACCCTNAATAAATGAATAAACCTTAATGTACTCTATATGCAAAGATTAATTCTATCCAGATGATAGATCTAAATGTATGTAATATACATACACTGTTATACATAACAGTGCCCTTTTACAAAAGCATACACGGAACCTTTATGATCTTAGAGTAGACAAAGACTTCTTGAAAAGTATATTTATAAAAGCACTATTCCCTAAGGGAAAAAAATAGAAAAAAAGCAACTGTATTAAAATTAAGAACTTTTTTTTTTTTTTTCCATCAAAAGCACTAAGAATAGGGGCACCTGAGTGGCTCAATCGTTAAGTGTCTGCCTTCGGCTCAGGTCATGATTCCAGGGTCCTGGGATTGAGCCCCGCATTGGGTTCCCTGCTCAGCGGCAGGCCTGCTTCTCCCTGTACCACTCCCCCTGCTTGTGTTCCTCTCTCGCTGTCTCTCTCTCTCTGTCAAATAAATAAAATATTTAAAACAAAAACCAAAAAAACCCTACTAAGAATAGTGAAAGGGAAGTCACAGAATGGGAGACCGTACGTAAATCTGTATGGGAGACTATAGTTGGTTGTATCTGATAAAGAACTTATATTCAGAATATTTGGAGAGGTTCAAAAATTACAAAAGGAAAAGACAGAAAACCCAGTAGAAAAATAGGTGAAAGGCTAGAATGGGCACTTACAAGGGGAGCTACTTAAATATCCAATAAATGTGAGAAGATGATCTGTTTTTATTAGTTACCGGAAAAGTACAAAATGAAAACCTTTAATATACTACAACCACACACCATCAGAACGTGTAAAATGCCAAAACCGCAATGCCAAATATTGTCCCATCATCATTTGTCATAATGTAAAGTGAGTAGGATGGATAAAGTGGAGACAGGAGAAAGGATAAGGAATTGTAGTCTGCTATAAAACAGGGTACTGTTAGGTAGTGAAAGTTGGTGGCTACAGCCAGCTATACACAATAGCAGTGATGCATTTCTCAAGCACAACTAAAATGCCATACATAGTGGAATATATATACAGCATAATCCCACTTATATAATGTTCAAAATTAGACAGATTAAAACTGTAGTGGCTAGAGTTTCATGCTTAAGTGGTAAAATTATAAAGAAGAGCAAGGACGTAATGAATATAAAAAATAAGGATTATAATTAACTTTGTGGCGGAATTGAAGGTTTGACAAATAGGTAATGGAGTAGGGGCAAATTCTTATGTACAGTAATCTAATTCTTGACCTTCACAGTTAAATAAGTTTTTGCAGTTCATTGAATTTGTTTTGTGTTTTTTCTGTGTATATGTTATACTTTATAGAATTTTTTAAATAACTTTTTATCAATAATGTTATTTTACTGTTAACTATATGGTAATGAAATTGTCATTCATTTAACACTTTATCTTATAAAATGTGTAAGATGGCATTGTTAGTCATAGATCCATAAAACTAAATGGCAGGTCAATTTATGAAATTATGTACATAATATTCTTCCTTAGAAAATATTCCCATTAAAAGAATTGAAAAGTATTACTTTTAAGTAACCCTTGAAACTAATTTTAATTGTAAATGTTTTTGAGTGTGCATAGTATATTTAGTGAAAATTCTTTAAAAGAGGATTCTTGTTATAGAATTAATTTTAATTTTACTGTCCACAAAAATAATAGTAAAGAATTGACCTTTACAGAGTTTGGGGTTACGTTAATAAAGCCAGTGGTTCTAAGTAATTTCTTCTGTCTCTATTACCATTCACATTTTTAGTATGTCCTCTTTTGCCAAAAGAGAATTTTCTACACACCACATTCTGAATAAGAAAGAAATTGAGAATTATTCTTTCTAGAAATAGAAGCAATCTTGCTTACTTTGACTGAAAACATATGATACCATTATAGAATTCTCCTAAGATATGCTTGTACTAGATTCATCCTAAGGGATCTGGCTCATATCCCTATTCCTTTCACTGTTTTCTCTATTTAACGTTAAGTCTTTGACTCTGTATACAGTCTTTACTCCATGTTTTACTGATAAATATTTTGAAATTTTTATTTATTTATTCTTAAATAGAAGCATTTGTTCTCCATTTTCCCCTTCCCGCAGTCCCTGGCAACTACCAGTCTGTGTTCTTTGTCTCTATATTTACCTACTGTGGGTATTTAATATAAATGGAATGGTGCAGTATGTTATCTTCTGTGTCCATCTTCTTTCACTTAGCATGTTTCTGAGGTTCATCCACAAAGTAGTGTGCATGTATCATACTTCATTACTTCTTATGGCTGAGTAATTATATTGTATGTATATATATCACAGTTTGTTTATACATCCTTCCATTGATGGGTATTTGGGCTGTTTTGACTTTTTGGCTATTATGAATAGTCTTGCTATGAAAACACGTGGACCTGTATTTGCTTACCCGTTTTTATTTCTTTGGTCATGTACCTAGGAATGGAATTGCTGGGTCACATAGTAATCCTTTTATTTAATATTTTGAAGAGTCCTTGGACTGTTTTCTGTGGCAGTTAAAATATTTATGTTTGCACTGATAAATATTTTTGAGGGTAAATAAAATCAAATAGTAAGAAATTTTTGGTTTTTGTTGTAAGCCGCAGGTATCAAGCTCTCATAACCCTACGTCAACAGAAGAACAGCAGCTCTATTGGGCCAAAGGGACTGGCTTTGGAACAGGCTCTACAGCTTCTGGTTGGGATGTAGAACAAGCCTTAACCAAACAGAGGCTGGAGGAGGAACATGTTACCTGTCTTCTGCAGGTATGTTTACAAAGTCGATATTGTCAAGGGTAATAATTAAAATTATTTTTTTTATATTTGTATTGATTTTAAGTGTTGATGACTCTCCAACTCATCCTCAGCTACTTGTATAAAACACATTATGCTCCTTGCTCTCAGTACATTTAAGATACCACTGGACAAAGATTATTCTTTCCTACTTATAACTGTAAATTTCTTCTCTCTCAATTAGCTTCTTCACTGAAAGGAAAGTGACAAGGATGAAATTATCCAATAATTCGAAAATGTACCATATCTACCTCCTCCCAGTCATCTTTTCATCTAAAGTGCTGTTTCTGGACTCTTTAGAAAAAAAAATTATGTATTTACATCTTTGTTTCTCATATTGTTTTATGACTTTTCTAGAACCAGGCAAGTTGAAAGAATATGGAAAATCCTACCGCACTAGTATGAGAAGGGGAAGGTGCTTAAATACTAGCCTGTATCAACTAATTGACTAAAATAGGTCAAATCTTTTTTTTTTTTTTTTTAGTATTTTTAAAAATTTATTTATTTGCCAGAGAGAGACAGTGAGAGAGGGAACACAAGCAGGAGGAGTGGAAGAGGAAGAAACAGGCTTCCCGCAGAGCAGGGAGCCCGATGCAGGGCTCAATCCCAGGACTCCGGGATCACAACTTGAGCCAAAGGCAGACGCTTAATGACTGAGCCAACCAGGCACCCCTAAAATAGGTCAAATCTTTGAGCCTTATTTTCTCTAATTCTAGAATGATAGGCTCGTTCTAATGTGAAACTCTTAAGATCACCCTCAAAATGTAAACTGAATCTAGTCAATAAAATAAATAATAACAGAAATGCTGCTAAGTTTTTAAGTTTGTGTTCTTAGGTGGACTTTTTTCTATATGTCTAACTGTATACAGTATACCATCATAGTATAAGCACACCCTTCTCTTTTGAAAATCTGCAAAAAAGAATATCTTGTTTTTAAAAGATAGACATTTAGTGACTTGAAAATATAAAATCTTGGTACTCTGATTGAATATCTAACAAAATGTGGACTTTTAAAGTATGTGAAGCTAAAATCCAATGTGAACCCAACAATTTTTATTTTTAGGTTCTTGCAAGTTATATAAATCCTGTGAGTGCAGTAGATGGAGAAGCCCAGTCATCTCATGAGAGTCGAGTCCAGAACAGTAATGCCCTTCCTTCTGTACTTCTAGAACTGCTCAGTCAGTCTTGCCTCATTCCAGCTATGTCCTCTTATCTACGAAATGATTCAGGTAAATCACACTGTCCTTAGTCCCCTGTTGACTTCTTTTATCATCTATTAAAATAATAAGGTTCAATTGAAGTATTTGGTATTAGTCTTCCCCGATATATGTAGGTATAAGATTAATGGATTTATTTCTTAAAAATTATTCTGGAGATACTTAGTTGTTTTTAGGGGCTTCTAATTGGATAACTATGTTGTGACCTGTTATGGAACACAAAATAAAAGTTTTCATTATCCCTTTGTTTTAACCTGTGAATGTACTATATTAAAAAATAATGTATAACTGAAAATAATAGGGCAGAGTCTGACAGCTTCATGACTGTTTTCTGAGCTACATATGGTTGATAATAAGTACTAATTTTTACAGATTCAATAAGAAAAGCACTATAGTTACTTTGCCAATATGCAACTGATGATTGAAACTAGTTATAGTTGTGAAATTAGATCCAAGAATTGGTATTCTTTTCCCAAATAATAATAGTTACATTTTTTTGCCATAAAAACAAGCAGTTAACATCTCCTTTTAGCCAAGAACTTTCAGTTTTGGTTTTTTTTTAAGAACTTTGAGGTTTTTTGTTTTTTTTCCCAACTGTCTGCTCTGCTTCTTATCTCTGCCTTTATTCATATTCTTATAAAAATAGAGGTTTACACATTTAATTAGATTCTTAGGGAAGGATAGGTAAAGAAAGTGATGGGAATAAGTCTTGAAGTCTGTTTGGTGCTTGGTAGCAGTTTAATGCACAGTTGGATGGATGGGAAAAAGCGACTTGTATTTGAAAAGGGGTAATTACCCCTTAGCTTCTACCATTGTGGAGATTATTGGGCTTAAAAACAGATAGTTCTCTAGTCTACCTTAAACCTCTTCATAAAAATGTTGAGGTGATACATTATTTAGATTGATTTTGTTCTTACACTGACCTATTTCATATATCACATTTGTCTTTTTTTTAAAAGTAGTTGTCAAACAGTATATTTTTTGGTTAAGTGAAATATTTAGAGCTATGAACAAATACTGGTGCCAAAATTTAATATTGGATTGTATAGAGAAATTGAATAGAGATAAGGTTTTTCTTTATTTCCTTCCACATTATTAAAATATATTAATCATTTCACTTTCAAAATTTATATCATCAAAAAATTTTAATGCTTTTCTTGTTCTATAATTCAATCTTGGTATAACACTGAGCTTTTTTGTTTATGGTTCAGGGTTAAAAAGGAAATCCATATTATCTACGTTTACTATTTAATGCATTCATGTAAGGTGCAATTTCTGTTGAGTATGTGTGTTAATAAATAAACTGTGATTTTGGTAACCATCTGAAATTACAGAGACTTTGATACTCTATCTTGGAGCTATTTTAGAAATTTAATATGACAAATCAGAGTTTGACCTTTCCTTTGTGACATACTATTTACCTGTAAAAGGTGATTTTTTTTTTTAGCCCAAGGTTAGATTTACGTGCTTGAAGCTGGTACCTTGTCCGTGGTATAGTTGGACTTGAGCCATTCATATTTGAATGTGGTAACAAATTATTTTGAAGTAATATTTTAAGATAAATTAATGTAAAGTGACTTAAGATGAGTAGGTCAGATAATTTGGTAGCACACCTCTTAAATTATGTTTTCAGTGATCAGAGAAAAGTATTCTTGAGTTTGGAATATAGTCTGATCTTTAGTTGGTGAGAAAAGTAAATATGTTACTTATATAATCATCTGTTTTGGTTAAAATGTTTTTTAGGCAGCATTTTAAAATCTAAACAAATTATCTAGTCATTTTTCTCGGAACTTAATAAAATTCTTATAGGGGCCCCTAGGTGACTCAGTTGGTTAAGCAGCTGCCTTCAGGCTCAGGTCATGATCCCAGGGTCCTAGGATCGAGCCCTGTACCAGTCTCCCTCCTCGATGGGCAGCCTGTTTCTTTATGCTCTTCAGTAAGCATGCAGTTACCCTGCTGGCCACTAGATGGGGATCCTGTTTCATTGCCAGCAATACTTGGTTTAAAAAAAATGTGTAGTGGGGGCGCCTGGGTGGCTCAGTGGGTTAAAGCCTCTGCCTTCGGCTCAGGTCATGATCTCAGGGTCCTGGGATCNGCAGGGAGCCTGCTTCCTCCTCTCTCTCTGCCTACTTGTAATCTCTCTCTGTCAAATAAATAAATAAAAAATCTTAAAAAAAAAAATGTGTAGTGTAGAATGTTACTTTAGGGTTCCTCACCCTCACCTTGTCTTGGTACCATTTTGGAAAATGACATACTCATATTTTCAGAAGGCAACATTACTGAGCACATTAAATAACTTGCCATTGATTATCAAAGTGTTATTAAAAACTCTAGCATTGGGCGCCTGGGTGGCTCAGTGGGTTAAAGCC
>LNAC01000024.1:2117116-2240218 GCA_002007465.1 Ailurus styani | reverse complement strand
AAACAAAACAAAAAGCTCTACCATTTTAGTGATGGTTTCATAGCATGGAGGTAAATATAATTTCAGAAAGGGAAATTTGAGTTTTCCTCTTCAGTCCCTGCCAATTTACAGATGAGGAAGGGACAAATGAGAAAATTGAAATCTAGAGAAATTTATTCATTTGCCTGGGTTTAACTGTTTAGCACTAATATAGCTCTTATTATTATTATTATTATTATTATTATTTTAAAGATTTTATTTATTTGACAGAGGGGGAGACAGAGAGAAAGGGAACACAAGCAGGGGAAGTGGGAGAGGGAGAAGGAGGCTTCCTGCCGAACAGGGAACCCTTTGTGGGCCTCTATCCCAAGACCCTGGGATCATGACCTGAGCCGAAGGCAGATGCTTAATGACTGAGCCACCTAGGCGCCCTAATATAGCCATTATTAAACTCATAAATTAAAAAATTTTTTTTTTTAAATTTTATTTATTTGGGAGCGAGAAAGTGGGTAGGGGTTGAGGGGGAGGGGCGGAGGCAGAGAATTTCAAGCAGTGGAGCTGCTGCATGGCTCCATCTCAAGACCCTGAGATCATGACCTAAGTCAAAACCAAGAGTCAGAGGCTTAACTGACTGAGCCACCCTAGCACCTCCCAAATTTTCAAATTTTAAAGCAAGATAGAAATGGCTTTTTCAGTATGGAAAAGAGAAGTGAATAAACATGATATGTTAGAAGAAGGTAGAAATGAGAGAACAAGTACAGGACTTTTTTGTTCGGAACATTATAAAGCACCTACTAATTTGTCTGTCTTAGCTAAATGATGGTATATATTAGTATTAAAATTTTCTCATTTTTCACAGTATTGGTTTGGTAGTTCCAGAGCTAGCTGTAGTGGGAAAACCCCTTTTTATTTTTTAAAGATTTTTATTTATTTATTTGACAGAGAGAGAGAGATTACAAGTAGGCAGAGAGGCAGGCAGAGAGACAGGGAGAGGAGGAAGCAGGCTCCCCGCTGAGCAGAGAGCCCGATGTGGGCCTCGATCCCAGGACCCTGAGATCATGACCTGAGCCGAAGGCAGAGGCTTTAACCCACTGAGCCACCCAGGCACCCGGGAAAAACCCTTATTGCAAGCTGTATTACACTATCTGATTACCCTCACACTGGATTTTATATGTTTATATGTTTTTATTGTATCTTATCTTTTGTTATACTTCTCAAAAAAGTCAGGATTTAAGTTTAATTTTATCAGTACACTATTTTGAGAATAATTTGTTGTTATGGCAAATGTCTTACTTTAAACATGACCACATTCTTTAAAACCTGAAGTTATTACTAAAGAGTTAATTCATCTTTCCTCCCCTACCCTACACCCCCTTTTTGGTCTTAAGGGCAGCAAATTCAGGAGGGTCTAGTGTTCTTTGAGAGCTTGGAGGTTATATTAGTGTTGTGCCATGAAAAGCTGGTGGCTTATCAGTAGAAAATAAGTAATTTCATCATTTATGAAAACTTAGTTTTGCTTATTTTATTGATACACATTGCCTGGGAACAAATAAGTAGAAATTTTTGAGCCATTATGACATATAGTACTTAACTTTGCATCTTACAGTTTTCTTGGTAATGGTTTATTTGAAACTTTGAATTGTATTATGTATCTTTCTTTGCACTGTTTTAATAAACAGTCTATCAGAAATGGGTTAAAATTTTAAAAGATTCTTCTGCTAAGTAGAGTTGCTTGTCGTTTGGTTTTTTAATCCCAAGCTGTATTATAATATGGCCCTAGTTTTCTTGAAAAGTAGTTGAGGAGTACAAAAAAAAATTGGACTGCTTGCCTGTATTTAGTGTATTTATTTCTATATGCGATTTAAAAACAAGATACTGTTAGGACCTATCTACCATTTATTTCATTTGTGGTAAAAGAGTACAGAATGCCAAAATTTTGATCATATTAGTATCCATTTAGAGTGTCTTGCCCATAGGTATTCATCAAAAAATGTTAGTTCCTTTTACCTGAAATTCTCGTATTTGTCAGAGGCACCCTATGTGGGAATAAATTATCTTTGGTATAGAATACATCACTCTATCTGTTAAATAATTCTACTGGTAAATTTTAAAGGTGGAGAAGAGGTTGTTTTAATTAAAATTTAAAGGGGTTTCTAACTGATTTCATTTGTTCAAGTTTGTAAGGATAAAATACCTGCTGTACTTAAGAGCTTTCTTCCATGGTTAACCAAAGTAAAGTGATCCTTCCATTCCTGTTAGTTGCCAGTATACTTAATGCTTATGTTTTCACTTCTCACATTGTAATCCTGTTATGGTATAAACTTTCTTAATGAAATTCCACCTAACCAACTTGCCAAGTTAAACATAACTCTCCAGTTCTTCTCTAAACACCTCAACTTGTATATGTCTTTTCTCAATAATTAGATTGTAAACCTATTAAAAATTAGTTGTGTTTGTTTCCAAATTTATGCTGTTTGTATTACCATTATATGATTAAATATTATACAAACTAGATGTTTATATGATAAATAGAATATTTTTTAAAGACTCCATAATAAAGGAATTGGTTAAAATAGTTAATTAGGTTTACATTGAGAAACTATAAAATATTTCATATGTGTATATATATATATATATATATATATAGAGAGAGAGAGAGAGAGAGAGAGAGAGAGAGATACCCAGTAGAATGCCCTTCCAGCTGGGTAGAGCAAGTTGGCCCTGACTTGTGTAAAAAAAAAAATACATACCTTGATCCTTTGCTGGAAATCTTTGATACTTCGATGTGGATTTCTCTCTGTTTCATTCTTCTTGTCTAGTTGCTGGGTTATCTGCCAACTTCAGTTATAGTTCAGCATATCTAGGGTTGACTTGAATCCCCAAAATAATTTGTTGGCTAAGGCTTGGTTGAGGAGTATAAATTCAATAAATTAAATAATTGGAAAATTACAAAGGAGATGAAATATTATATGTGAATTGTTAGGTACAGAAGTTATTTTTATCAATGTATTTATATGAAACTTGTTGATGTTTCCATTATAGCATTTATATATGATAGAGTTAGTGCTAATTATATATAAAATTCATAGCACGGCCATAAAATACCTTCTGTTTATTAATGGACCAATATTCTTCACTATATTTGCTCACTTAAGATGTCCTTTCATTGGGGCTCCTGGGTAGGTCAGGTCAGTTGGTTAAGTGCCTGCCTTCAGCTTAGGTCATGATCTCAGGGTCCTCGCCCTGCATCAAGCTCCCAGCTCAGCAGGAAGCCTGCTTCTACCTCTCCCTGCCACTCCTCCTGCTTGTGCTCGTGCTCTCTCTCTCTCTCTCTCTCTCTCTCTTTGTCACATAAATAAAATCTTTTAAAAAAAAAAGATTGCACTCTCTTTTTCTCTCTCATATAAACAAAATCTTAAAAAAAGATGTCCTTTCAGTAATTTCATTTGCATGTAACTTAATTGCAGAGCCATGTTTTGTTTTTATTTTTTATATTAAAAAATTTTTTTTAAAGATTTTATTTATTTATTTGACAGAAGAGAGATCAGAGGTAGGCAGAGAGACAGGCAGAGGGAGAGGGGGAAGCAGGCTCCCCGCTGATCAGGGAGCCCCACATGGGGCTGATCATGACCTGAGCTAAAGGCAGATGCCTAACTGACTGAGCCACCCAGGCATCCCTTGTTTTTAAATATGTAATAGCAAAGAACAGTTTTTGATTTATTTCTTCAGTTATGTTTTAGTGAAAATTTAAGAATATTCTGGGTAAAAAAAAAATTCTTTCTCTCTTACTTTACTGTACCCAGTGTTTATTTCAGCCTTTTTAAAAAATTGTATTTTGTTCAAGTATAGTTTCTAAATTTGATCACCTAGAGGAGGTAATGCTGTGTAATTAGGAAGGATTTTGTAAAAGTCAAATTATTAGATCAGTACTAAAAAGTCAAACTTTTTTAAATAAATTAGTTTACCAATCATAATATATTTGTTATGTGATTATCTTTTAAGATATGCACATTAACCACTTTACTTTGTAGGCTTATTAATTATAAATAATTACAGATTAAATTTTAGTATTCAAATACTTGAAAGGGTTTATAATTTAGAAATAATATGAGGAGCTCGGATTGCTTTGTTTCCATATGGTATTTCCATGAAATACAGAATGATTTTATGTTTCAAGTTAGGCAAAATAATTGAAAATTAAATAATTGAATAGTGGATTTATTTAGTTTTCACATTAGTTTGGAGTTCACTTATATTTTGTAAATTAATATTTTATTAGATTGAGTTGAGGCTTTTATATTTTAAATGAGCTTCTATTTTTGTTTTTTATTACTGAAATTCAATAGAGAAAGTCAACACATGCTGAATATTCATCAGGAAAAAACAGGATACTTTTTTCTTTTAGTGTTTATATTCTATGTGACCTTACAGTTATAATTGCATACCAAAAATCATTATAAGTTATAGCATGCATTTCTTTTGGGATATTAAATATAAATCCAATAGAAGATGTCATTTTGAAAGTATCAAGTGTTTATTAATGCTGACTAATGTGTTTATTTAATACACTAATGCATTATTAAATAAACTTAATGTATTTTTTAATGCTGACTAAAAATTTTAATATAATGCTGATTAAAGGGCGCCTGGGTGGCTCAGTGTGTTAAAGCCTCTGCCTTCGGCTCAGGTCATGATCTCAGGGTCCTGGGATCAAGCTCTGCATAGGGCTCTCTGCTCAACAGGGAGCCTGCTTCCCCCTATCTCTCTGCCTGCCTCTCTGCCTACTTGTGATCTCTCTCTCTCTCTCTCTGTGTCAAATAAATAAATAAAGTCTTTAAAAAAAATAATGCTGATTAAATATATTAACAAGTATATTTTGTTAGTCTTATTTTCCATACTGACTAAATTTCCCTATCCTGTATTAGGTAGATTGTTAGTTGGCTTAAAGGAAACATATATTTAAATGTAATTTAATTGTAAATAATATGTATTCAATATGTACATTTAGAAAAATGTCTGTGGCATTTTTTTCTTTTGTGTCTTACTTGTTTTGTTTTGTTTTTTTAAGATTTTATTTTTAAGTAATCTCTACACCCAATTTGGGGCTTGAACTCATATACCTGAGATCAAGAGTCGCATATTCCACCAACTGAGCCAGCTAAGTGCCCCTTGTGTCTTGTTTATATTACCAAATCTTGTATGTTTTCTGGCAGTAAATCTTTATTGTCCATATTTATCACTGCACTTTGAGCAAGGCACTTACCCTGAAATATGTGTCATAATCTTCACGAAGTGTACTTTTAAAGGATATGCTTAGAAATCATTCTTATTAGAGCTGCATTTTGTCCTGAATGCAGCTCCAGGAAAAAGACCATGAGAGTGTGGTGCAGACATGCACAAAAACAATTAGCAAGAAATTAAGTGCTGTCCCAATAATGCCTAATATGGCCAAGATAAACTCTTCTTTTTCTTCTTTTCTTGCTTCTTACCATCTTCTGCTATAGATGACAGAAGTACCCATTTTCCCCGAACATCTCTTGATCTAGAAAAAAAAAAATCGTGAAACAAATCTCTAGGAAAGGTACCTTTGAACATGTAGAGAAATAGTAAATAAATTTTTTTCAGTATGCATTTCTATTTTAGTCTGTTAACGTGATGGAAAATGATTGAAAATGAGTTATTTCAGTAGAACTTCAAATCTTTTATCATTTTAACAGTTACACAGAATAATAGAAAATGTAATGAAAAGACAAACATTAGCTTCTACCATTTTTATATTATCCTGTACTTAGTAGCTATAAATTTATTTTCAAGTTTTTTATGTATATATAAGCTGACATATTTAATGTGAATGGCTGTCAGTTTGTCTGATACAAATGTATAATCACCACATTGTAGCCTATATAATGAAGTTACTAAATGTCAGGGTTTTAAAATAATTAAAAGAGATGTGTTCCTTACCCTACATTGCATCAGGAATAAAGCGTTATCAGATATCCTGCTTAGTCCACAATAGTGATGAATGGATCTTTTTTGTGGAAAGCTTCTGTTCGTACTCAGAAAGAAGTGAACAAAACTTGGACAGGCTTCATATCGAAGATGGCAAATGTTTTCAGTTCATCCAGAGGGATGGGTCCTTCTCCATTAGTAATCCATGGTAAATTTCACTGTAACTATTCCCTATAAATTGATAGCTTCTGCCAGTAATAAGCCAAATGGTAAATGTGTTCCATTTTTGTCTTAGAATTATTTTAACTTTTGTACATGCTGAGTAGTGCTTCATGAAAAAAATGCTTACGTTTATGGTTCTTATGAATTTTCTGTCTGAGGAATTTTAAAACTCTTCTGTTTCTTTTGAGTTATTTGAATATCCTTTTTTCTGTTGAAATATAGTTTCAAATACAGAAAATGACAGTTTTATTCTTGTATCTAGTACTAGTTGCTACTTTTTTTTTTTTTTAAGATTTTATCTATTTATTTGAGAGCAAGAGAGTACACACCAACATGAGGGGCAGACAGAGGGAGAAGCAGACTTCCCGCTGAGCAGGGAGCCCCATGTAGGGTTAGATCCCTCACCCCAGGATCATGACCTGAGCTGAAGGCAGCCAATTAACTGACTGAGCCACCCAAGCAGCCCTAATTACTACTTTTAAATTAGAAAAATTCTCTTATGGGAATAACTATGGTATTATAACACATCTGTGTCCTTAGTTGTTGAAAAGGCCAAGGTATAAGTTTTCAGGTATTGCGTCGTTTAGCAACCAGGAAACATCGGAGCATCAGGAGGGGGTAGTGCATAGTAGTAAGCTGTAACACTGAACATGCAGTTGGTACTTAACTGAATAAAGGAGCTATAAGCCACCCTTGCAGACATGGCGTTGCATAACAGTGTTGTGCCCCTGCTCTTTCATTGTCAGCTGGTCACATTTAGTCCTGTAATAACAATGAAAAGTGTGCATGTAGAAAGGAGCGAAGTATAACAGACACCCAAGGGTTTTCTGATGCAGCTCTTTAGGGCAAAAAGAGTGATTAAGGAATTCAAGATTGAAACAGTTGCTCTGTTTTGTATTTTAACAGGCAGGTTTTCATTAAGAGTTTGTTACATTTATTGACTCCTTTTGTCCACTGAACCCCATCCATGTTAGTTTAAAAGTACATATCTGAAAAAGAGAACATAAATTAGCTTTTCCTTGGTTTTCCAAATTCCCTTTGGGTATATTCAGAAATCTTTTTTAAAAAATAAAACACAAATAATGCAAAATTATATATTAATACCTATGTTCCAGGAAATGCAAACATACAAAACCTTGATATTTTAAGTGCAAAATGCATAAGAAATGATACAGTAATGAAATTTATGTAAAGTTATCTGTAAGTCAAACCCGGAGTTTTATGTGTCACGCTGTTTGGGCTATTCTCAATCTCATTGTCTATTGCTGATTATGCTGTCTCCATAGCCTTTGCTTCCATTCCTTATATGAAGAGAATATATTTTATTTTCATAATGTAAGATTCCCAGTTGGCCCTTCCTACTACTAACTCAATTGAATGAAATAAATGCCATTTGAATAAAAGGAAATACCATGTTTCATTTACTTAAAAGATCTATTTTATTTTCTCTATGCCCATTTATTTTTAGGTTAAAAAAAATTTCAACTATCAATTATATAGTGCTTGCAAATTTGTCATATCTTTTCCCCAACTCCTCTTTATTGAGTTTTAGCTTGCCAGGTTGTCCTCAGCATTATTCTTATAATGGACACATACTTCTCATTTTATGCTTTTTCCTGTTGTTTTTGATACTTAAGACCATTTAATTACTTTTTGAAAATCAGTGTCTTGGATTAGTTATATTCTTGTATAATTTTATCTGAAATACTATAATTTTATGTAGTTTAGTTTTTATTTGATATACTTTATTTTTTTAAAAGCAGTTGTAGGATTTACAGAGTTCCCACATACTCCCTGTCTCTTGTACTCCAAATATCTCCTGTTACTTACATGTTGCATTAGTTAACAATTGATGAAGTAATAATGATAGGTTATTTTTAATGAAAGATGGTGGTTTACATGTAGTTTCACTGTGTTTTGTACAGATCTGTGGGTTTTGACAAATGGATAGTGTCATGCATTCCACTATTACAGTATCACACGAAAAGATTCACTGTCCTAAGAAGCTCCCTGTGCTCTGCCTATTCATCCCAACCTCCCTCTCACCCCCCTGAAACCTCTAGTAACCACTGATCTTTTTACACACCAGTTTTTCCTTTTCCAGAATGTCATATAGTTGGAATCATACAGCATATAACTTTTTTTTTAAGGTTTTATTTATTGGGGCGCCTGGGTGGCTCAGTGGGTTAAAGCCTCTGCCTTTGTCTCAGGTCATGGTCTCAGGGTCCTGGGATCGAGCCCCACGTCAGGCTGCCTGCTCANGGCTCCCTGCTCGGCAGGGAGCCTGCTTCCTCCTCGCTGTGCCTGCCTCTCTGCCTACTTGTGATCTCTCTCTCTCTCTCTCTGTCAAATAAATAAATATTTTTTTAAAAAAGGTTTTATTTATTTGNTGCCTGCCTCTCTGCCTACTTGTGATCTCTCTCTCTCTCTCTGTCAAATAAATAAATATTTTTTTAAAAAAGGTTTTATTTATTTATTTGCCAGAGAGAGAGAGAGCACAAGCAGGCAGAGTGGCAGGCGGAGAGAGAAGCAGACCCCCCACCGAGCAAGGAGCCCGATGTGGGACTTGATCCCAGGACCCTGGGATCATGACTCGAGTCGAAGGCAGCCGCTTAACTGACTGAGCCACCCAATCGTCCCCAGTATATAACCTTTTCAAATTGGCTTCTTTCACTAAGTAATTTTTTCACTCAGCAATATGTATTTAAGGTTCCACCATGTCATTTTGGGGCTTGATAGCTTGGATATTCAACAGTTTACTTGCATATTCATCTTTTGAAGGGCATCTTGGTTGTTTCTGGCAGTTATGAATAAAACTGCTGTAAACCTTCATGCTCAGATTTTTGTTACAATTTTTGTTCCATTGATCTATTTGTCTATTCCTTTGCTAGTACTACATTATCTTGATTATTATAACTTTATAGTAAGTCTTAAATTCTGATCGTAGCAGTCCTTCAACTTTTTAAATATTGTCTTGGCTAAAGTGTAGGTCCGTGGAGCAATGGATAATGCGTCTGACTACGGATGAGAGGATTCTAAATATTGTCTTGGCTCTTCTGAGTATTATGCCTTTCTATATAAATTTTAGAATTGGTTGATATCCACAAAATAACTTATTGGGGTTTTATTTGTGCTTTGTTCTGTTTCTCTTTGTATATTACATGGAAGCAAGTTGGGA
The DNA here is from genome assembly GCA_002007465.1 of Ailurus styani. NCBI lineage: Eukaryota > Metazoa > Chordata > Mammalia > Carnivora > Ailuridae > Ailurus > Ailurus styani. The sequence goes on along the minus strand of LNAC01000024.1, from coordinate 2,230,890 downwards.
AAAATAAAACATTGTGCGGTACTTTATTAAGTGAGTTTATAAAATAGTACAAATGGAAATTTTTGGATAACTGGCTATGTTTATATCAATAAAAATTCTAATGTTTCAGATATTTAAATGTAGAAATGGAAGCTATTCAGAATTTTAATGGAAGAGGGAAGATTTTTCTGAAGCTTCATTCTTTTGCTGATCCCAAGTTGAAAGAGGCATTTCATAAGTTGCATTTATGTCTATGTTTTCATATATTTGAAAATTAAAACAACATATTAGGGAGAGTGTTTATAAAATTTATTGTTTTCTTTTCCCCATATACAAAGTAATATTACAAAGCAATTGAAGAAAATAAACATCCCAGAAGGAAGAAGTGGAAATGGTATATGAATAAGTTCTACCTAAAAAGAAAAAGGTTTTCATGACAGTTCTATTGAAAGATAATTCACTTACTGTACAGTTCATCCACTTAATATGTATATTTGATGATTTGGGGCATATTTAGAGGTAGATGCAACCATCACCACAGTCAGATGTAGAACATTTTTATCACTTTGAAAAGAAATCATACCCTTTAGCTCCCATCCCGCTGTCCTCTCACCACCCCTTAGCCCTAAGCAACCACTAACCTACTTTAAATTCCTAGGTATGTGCTGGTTTACATATTAATAAGTTACTACCCAAGCTTTTAATTACAGCTGTCTTAATGTGGGTGAGGTGGTAGGTATCTCGCTGTGGTTTAGTCTGCATTTCTCTGATGCCTAGTGACCTCTGGCATATTCTCATGTGTTCATTGGCCATTTGTAGATCTTCACATCTTTATTCAGGTCCTCTCTGTCCAAAGAGTGGAGCCAGGCCAGAAAGAAGTATCTACCTCTCGGCGATATTTACCTAGAATCTAGCCACAGCGCCGTTTAGCCAATGGTAGGATGACGAAAGCTGAAATCTGCCCCCTCTTGGGAAGATGATCCTTCCGATTCCAGCTAGGGGGAGAGGGAGCCCTGATTCTAGCAGTCTGGAATGGATTTTCTTTAATGCTGAGCTGAGAAGAGGAAGGGAGCAGGATCTTGATTCACATACAACACACTCTTGTTTTTCTTTGTCTTAATAGATTTTCTTGAATAAATGTTTTCTCAGTTTTTTGTATGCTCTTAGGACCATTTCCAGAGACCCGAAGTGGTGGGGTGGTGTTTTTTTGTTGTTGTTGTTTTTAAGAATTTTTATCAGTTTGGGACTTATGGGTGGCTCAGTTGGTTAAGTGTCTGCCTCTGGCTCAGATCATGATCCTGGGGTCACTGGGATCAAGTCCTGCATCAGGTTCCCTGCTCAGTGGGGAGTCTTCTTCTCCCTCTGCCTGCTGCTCCCCCTGCTTGTGCTCATTCTCTCTCTCTCTCTTCCTGACAAATAAATAAATAACATCTTTTTTTTTAAAGGAATTTTTATCAGTTTTACTGCAGAGCAGATAGGTCCACTGAATTCATGCTGTCATCCCAGTTAGGGAAAAAAAAAATTGAGGCCTTATAAACCTAGTAAAATTTTCAAAGCTCTCATATTAAGTATTCTATATCTTTAGAGTGGGTATTGTTCATCCATTAATTTCTTGAAAATAAAAATCATGTACCTAAATATGCAGTATTATGTGCTTTTCCTTTGTAATATAAATCAGTTTTATTAAATACTAACCTACATACTTATTCTTTACCCAAGTATTCTTTTTTTTTTTATGTTCAGTTAGCCAACTATAGTACATCATTAGTTCTTGGTGTAGTGTTCAGTGATGCATTAGTTGCATGTAACACCCAGTGCTCATCACATACATGCCCTCCTTAATACCCATCACCCAGTTACCCGATCCCCCACCCTACCCACCTATTCTTGTTTCAAAATTCAAAAGCTTTAAGATGTTATCCAGTAAATAGTTGTCTTCCTGCCCTTTTCCTATAGCCAGCCAATTGAACTCCCTAGATAAAATCATTATTACCCGTTTCTTAAATTTTTATAAAGAGCCTGTGTGTGGGGCGCCCGGGTGGCTCAATGGGTTAAAGCCTCTGCCTTGGGCTCAGGTCATGATCCCAGGGTCCTGGGATCGAGGCCCACATCGGGCTCTCTGCTCAGCAGGGAGCCTGCTTCCTCCTCTCTCTCTGCCTGCCTCTCTGCCTACTTGTAGTCTCTCTCTCTCTGTCATATAAATAAATAAAATCTTAAAAAAAAAAAGAGCCTGTGTGTGTATACATAATACATACAACAAGTAAATATGAATACATCTTATGTTTTTTATCATTGTTGTTTTGTGATACATTTTACCCAAATGGCAGTAACCATACAACGGCATATCTATTCCTTGCTTTTCCACCCTCCCGCCCCCCAAGATTGCATAGTCTGGAATTTGCTCCAGTGCATCATAAAGCATATCTTCATTTCTATGAGCACACAATTAATATTTAGTAATTAAGTCATCTCTATACTGATAAGCACAAATTGATTACTTTGCCGTTATAAAGAATGCTGTGGTGACTAATTTTGGTGACCTTGATAATTTTATCTTTAGGATTAAATTTTAGAATTACTAGAACTGGTGATTGAAAATATGTGTCAGTTTGTTATTTTGCCAGATTTTAACTTGTCCTCCATAGATGTTAGTCAGTAATGTTCGATGCCTTCATAAAAGTTTGATATCGATTTCCTTCCTTCCTTTTATCTATCTATACATGCATACAAACATACATAAATTTTACACATATATACACATTTTTCTGTACCAGTTGTGAGGTGTGTGTTGCAGACATTATGACCTTGTTACCCCTAAGTGTTTTAGGATTTATTTCCTAAAAGACAAAGGCGATCTACTACATAACCACATTACAGTAATCAGAATATAGAAAATTAACATTGGGAGGAGCCCAGGCCAGGACTCTGCAGCCTCAGAGACATCAGCCGTGGGGGGGTGGGGGGCCTCCAGAGAGCACAACCATCAGACTGAGCCACCACTGGACCGGACCGGCCCACCCCTCTTCTGCACTTGTGGTTCCATCATGGACAATGGACTGGGAGTGGGGTGGGGGTTCCCAAAGAGTTCGGTGAGGCCCTCCACACCTGCAGCCCGACCCATGGGGAGGGTGGAAGCTTGGGGAAGACCCCTCCCTTCCCAGAGGGGCTTGCCGACTGGACCCCTGCTTTGGAACTGGAGGCAGGGAACATATGGGGAGAGGAGGGCAGGAGCCTCAGAAAACGGGTGCTGCCCCATAGCCCTCTCCTTTGCCCTTTGCAGGAAGGAGCTGCCTGGACCTGCTCATGGGGGGAGGGGGCAGAAGTGTTTTTAATGTGTGTGTGTGTGTGTGTGTGTATTTTTTTAAGCTCTGAGCTGTCAACGAGACGTTTCCTACTGATAAGAAAAAAAAATTAACATTGATCTAATACAACCATCTAATCATCTAATTCACAGATATCATTCATATTTCATCTATTGTCCCAATCATGTCTTATATAGACATTTTTTATAGAAAAAAATTGCTTTTTGTCCAACATTTAATCTAGAATCACATATTACATATGTTCCTCTTTCATTTCTTTTAATCTGGAGCATTTCTCAGGCTTTCTTGCCTTTTCTGACTATGACAGTTTAATAAAATCTTTTATTACAGAAAAGTTTGAAATCTGTAAAACTAGTGATTGTAGCATAATGAACCTCCATGAGCTCCATCACTCAGCTTCATCAGCGATTAATACTTGTCTATGCTTTTTATTTATATTTTCACTCTATTCTTTCCAAACACGCACATACATACATAGTAGGCTATTTTATAGCAAATCTAAGACATCATTTTGTGCATGCCATGAGTAACTTAAGCAATGCCTAAAAACACAAAGGAGAAAGTAAAAATAGATTAGCTTATGTACCACCTTCCAGAAGTAACAAACAGTAGCGTTTAGTAATTGTATGTGTATAGCTACAAGTATGAACAGGTATCTACATTGGTGATAGAAGATAAAAGAATGGAGATATTTGGAACTTAAACAGCTTAACTATTTCTGCCAAAACGGAGAAGAGAGAAAGGCTAGTTTAGGGACATCAGAGTTTATTAGTTAAGCTCTTACAGCTTTTACGTGGGCTGGAATGAATAGAAATTTTATGTAGAAATGTTTTTGCTAGTCATAGCTATTAAGCCAAACAGGCTTTGCATGATTTATGTGAAGTATTTGTTTTGTTCTTACCAGAGGATTTCTGCCTTTAGGGATTACATTTGTCAGAGTATCATTTTTGTAGATTTTTGTTTGTTTTTCTTGTTACTTTGTCCTGCCAAACAGTTTGAAAAGGCAAGCATTTGGCCAGTTAATATCTTTAAGAGTTTACTTACTTTTTAGATGCATTAATTGTAAAATTTATAATCTATGGCATTAAAATTCAGCTGTAAAATTCAACTGTTTTGATTCTCTAGGATGTTTACATTTCCATATACATATTAAAGTCATCTTGTTGGGCGCCTGGGTGGCTCAGTGGGTTAAAGCCTCTGCTTTCGGCTCAGGTCATGATCTCAGGGTCCTGGGATCGAGGCCCGCATCAGGCTCTCTGCTCAGCAGGGAGCCTGCTTCCCCCTCTCTCTCTGCCTGCCTCTGCCTCCTTGTGATCTCTCTCCAGCTGTGAAATAAATAAATAAATAAATTCTAAAAAAAAAATAAATAAATAAAGTCATCTTGTTAATTTCTATCCCCAACAAAAAGGCCTATTGGCAAGTTGGGAATTTGATTGTAATTATATTCAGTCTTTACATCAATTGGAGAAAACTGACTTCTTAACAAGATTGAGTCTTTTGATCTATTAACGCTGTATATCTGTTTAAATTTCCTTTAATGCCTCTCAGTACCGTTTTTATACCCTTGAATTTATGTCGAATTCATCCCAATTCCACATTTTATGCAATTGTAAATGGTACTGTTTTATTTAAAATTTTATTTCCCTACTGTTCGTATATAAAAAGAGGTTGATTTTTATTTATTTACCTGATATCCCCCTACCTTGTGAAATTCATGTACTAGTTCACTAGATTTCTTAGGCTTTCTGTATAGGTAATCATGCTATACACATTAAAGTCAGTTTTCTTTCTTTTCAAGTTGTATGCCTTTTTCTTTTCTTGTATTGTCTACATACTACAGAAGTTGTCACTTTGGGAGAAAAGATTAGATGTGATGATTGTAATAGGGGTATTTTAGAAGCTGTTTATCAGGTTGGGTGGTTTTCTTCTATTCCTAGTTTGGTTAGAGTTTTATCATAAATGAGTTTTGAGTTTTGTTAAATGCTTTATTTAGATCTGCCAAGCTGCTTATAATGGCTTTTCTTTTTTTGTCTGTTAATATAGTGCTGCATTACCTTGATTTTTCAGATGTTAAGCAACCATGCATTCTTGGGAAAAAATCCCATTTGGTTATGATTTATTATCTTTTTTCTCCCTCCTGTGCTTGTGAGAGGTATTGGTTCATAGTTTCTATTTTCTTGTGATGTCTTTGTCTCAAATTGGTATCTGGTTAATTTTATCCTCAAAAATTAGTTCCACTTCCTCTATTTTCTGAAGGATATCCTAAAAGATTAATAAGTGGTTTTTTCTAAGTGTTTGATAAAATTTACCTGTAAAGCCATCTAGAGCTTTTTAATGAAAAGGTTTCTAATTAATTCAGTTTCTTTAACTGAAAAGGGGCTATTCAGATTTTCTGTTTCTTTTTAAAGAACCGATTTGGTAGTGTTGGTTTTCTCTCCTCTATTTTCTTTCTACAGTGAGAGCATAGGAATGGTTTCCTGAAGCTGGCCATAGCAGAAAAGAGACATAAGGAGAAATATTTGGGGTGATAGAAGTATTCTGTATCTTCATTTGGGCAGTGATTACACAAGAGTGTTTATTGTCAGAAGTCATTAAAGGCACATTTGAAATTAGTTCATTTTATTGATTGTAACTTATGCCTTAATAAATTGATTTTAAAACTTATAAGTAATTCATCTGGAAATGGTTTCATGATTTTTTTTTTTTTTTTGCATTACAGAGGTTTTTTTTGTAAGAAAGTGACAGTTTGGGGCGCCTGGGTGGCTCAGTCGTTAAGCTTCTGCTTTTAACTCAGTTCATGAGCCCAGGGTCCTAGGATTGAGCCCCACATCAGGCTCCCTGCTCAGCGGGAAGCCTGCTTCTCCCTCTCCCACTCCCCCTGCTTGCGTTCCCTCTTTTGCTGTGTCTCTCTCTGTCAAATAAATAAAATCTTTAAAAAAAAAAAGTGACAATTAGAAAATCCTGACACTTGGGGCCCTTGGCTGGCTCAGTTAGTGGAGTGCGCGACTCTTAGTTTTGGGTTGTAGCTTCAAGCTCCACAATGGCTGTAGAGATTACTTAAAAATAAAATCTAAAAGGGTGCCTGGGTGGCTCAGTGAGTTAAAGCCTCTGCTTTCGGCTCAGGTCATGATCTCAGTATCCTGGGATCGAGGCCCGCATCGGGCTCTCTGCTCAGCAGGGAGCCTGCTTCCTCCTCTCCCTGTCTCTCTGCCTGCCTCTCTGCCTACTTGTAATCTCTCTCTCTGTGTCAAATAAATAAAATCTTTAAAAATAAAATAAAATAAAATCTAAAAGAAAAAAAAAAGAAAATCCTGATACTTTTGAGATCCCTAAGAATTAAAGAGCTCAATTTTTCATTTTACCATGTGAGTGCAGTAGAAACCTAAATTTGAAGACCACTGTAAAAATATCTTGAAAAAAATTTTATGATTATGATTAATATAGTATTAAAGCTTAAGGCAACTAGCATGTTTTTTAGTGTGCTTTAAGGAAACTGTTATGATGAATTTCAGGCCATATTATTTTCCCCATGCATAAAGTACTTTTTCTCTCTGTGTTAGTAAATCATTCTAGTGCTTTTTTCTGAAATTGTGACCTTTGGGTGGCGCTGTGTTTTAGCGCTTAAAGAGTCTAGGCTTCAGAGTTGGATGACCTGCTTGTGCATCCTGTCCTTTCCACTTCACTGATTATGCAGCCTTGAGCAAGTTCTTCATCCTTTCTGTGCTTCACTTTACTCATGTGGAAAATGAAGATAATATTTACATCATAGAATTGTGAGAATTGAGTTAATTAATTAATATATGTAAAATGCTTAGAACAGTTCCTGCCCGGCCTGTGTTTGCTTCCAGTGTTAGCTGCTGTTACTCGTGTCATAATCACGATTTACCTTTGAGGCAGTAGTGTTCTGTTTAGAAGTGTCTGGTTTTCTTTGTTTTTAAAACATCATGATTATCCCCTTAATGTTTAAATTTATTTTCTTATAAAGCAGAAGCAGTGGGAAAATAGTATTAGACTAGACTAGACATTTCACTTCTTTTCTAAGTCTATTTTCGGGTGCTTAGGAAACAAATTTTAGTGCTTTGTTGTTAGTTACCTATAATAAAAGGCATTATTAAAAGCTTTATAGTAATACCAATTAAGTGCCACTAATTACTAGTCCTAATTAATATCATATTTAGATTTATATCTAAATTTGTATAAATTTTACATGAAGCCACCTTTAGAGGGAGATAACTTATAGAGGTTCCGGTTTCAGTGATTTATTGATAATGTAATCAAAATCATTTCCTGTATTATTTAGTTGTCTTTCAATTTTAGAAAGGAAAATAACTATACTGCTTATAACTGCTCTTATCCTTTGGGGATAGTAGTCAGTGTACTGTGATTTATACCTTTATTCTTAAAAACTGATCAATGAGAAGCTAATATTATGCCATTTTGAGATGTGTTTTTTCATTTTTTTTAAATGTCCTTTGTCAGATTATTTCTTCGCATTCTTTGGATCAAAAAATTTATTTATATATCAGAACATTTTAGGTTTAATTCAGTAGGGTTATTGTGTTATAGTAAAAACACAATGCTTCCTCGGGGTACCTGCATGGCTCAGATGGTTAAACATCTGCCTTCGGCTCAGGTCATGATCCTGGGATGGGTCAGGTCCTGGGATGGAGCCCCACATCAGGCTCTCTGCTCAGTGGGGAACCTGCTTCTCCCTCTCCCTCTGCAATTCCCTCTCCTGTTCGCTTGCTTGTGCGCTTATGCCAGCATGCTCTCTCTCTAATAAAATCTTAAAAAAAAAAAGCCAGACACACAATGTTGCCTCAACTATTTTGTTATAAGGACAGAATTAGTGTTTATTTTTAATCCCATTGATTTTCTTGGCAAAGTTTCTTGTTATGAAACCTCTAAGACGGGGCTTCTGGGTGGCTCAGTGGATTAAGGCCTCTGCCTTCGGCTCAGGTCATGATCTCAGGGTCCTGGGATCAAGCCCCTCATCGGGCTCCCTGCTCAGTGGGGAGCCTGCTTCCTTTTCTCTCTGCCTGCGTCTCTGCCTACTTGTGATCTCTCTCTCTCTCTGTCAAATAAATAAAATCTTAAAAAAAAAAAAAGAAACCTCTAAGACAGTTTTTGTATATATACAATAAGCTCCTATCACTTTAATGTTTGGAGTCACTTTAATATGGTTTAGCATATAATTTATTTTACTGCTTCTCTAATGTGAGATTATATATTACTAATTACTTATAAAAAGGCATGCTTTGGGCACCTGGGTGGCTCAGTGGGTTAAAGCCTCTGCTTTTGGCTCAGGTCATGATCTCAGGGTCCTGGGATCGAGGCCCGCATCGGGCTCCCTGCTCGGCAGGGAGCCTGCTTCCTCCTCTCTCTCTGCCTGCCTCTCTGCCTACTTGTAATCTCTCTCTCTCTCTCTGTCAAATAAATAAATAAAATCTTTAAAAAAAAAAGGCATGCTTTGTTGTATTAGGCTTAAATTTTTTTAATAATAGAATCTTGCATAACAGTGGAGGGTGGGTTATTTGGAAGTAATGTAATATGGAGCATAAATTACATTCATAGAACTGTATTCAAAAGAGTGTTAGGGAAAAACACCAAACTCTGAGGAAAGTCTGTAAATATATATTACTTAATATCATTGGGAAACAGGGGCACCTGGGACGTTTATCAGTCAAGCATCCAACTCTTGATTTCCGCTCAGGTCATGATCTCAGGGTTGTGCTGGGCATGGAGCCTGCTTAAGATTCTCTCTCTCTGTCTCTCTCTCTCCCTCTCCTGCCCGCCCCCTCTAAAGAAATAATAAAACAACATTAGAAAACAAAGATTTTATTCATCTGAGAGAGAGTGCATGAGCAGGGGTGAGAGGGAGAGGGAGAAGCAGGCTTCTAGCTGAGCGGGGAGCCAGATGTGGGGCTTGATCCCAGGACCCCAGGATTATGACCTGAGCCAAAGGCAGACACTTAACTGAGCCAGCCACCCAGGCATCCCTCAAATAAATACATCTTAAAAAAAAAAAAAAAAGTTCAAACTGACATGTGATAAAAAGTAATTCACCCTAATGTTGCCCTCCCAACCTTAGTCCTTCTCTCTCCATGAAAATACCGTTACTAATTGATGATTAATATTCTCAGTATTCTATAACTATACAAGTATATCCAGTACATGTATATATTACTGATTTTGAAATAAACCTGAAACCAAGTATTCATGCTGTTTTGAATATAGTCTAGAGTTGTTTCTTTTACTCTATGTGATACCTACAACTCCCAGAGAAGGACCCATCTCTTTGGAGAGAGCCCATATACCCACTTATTTTTCATGGTTGGTATATATAAACAGAATATAAGGAATTTGGCTTTTGAAGATGGCATTATCCAGGAGAACTTTTTTATGATGGAAACATTCTGTATCTGTGCTATCCAGAATGGACTTATGTGACTGTTGACCACTTTAAACATGGTTAATAGAATCACAGAACAGAATTTTTAATTATTTTATACTTTAATTAAATTTAAATAGCTGTGTGTATGACCAGTCATTACTACATTGGACAACTCAGGAGGCATCATGATGTAACCAGAAAAAGCTCTAGAGTTACATATACCTCATTGTCAGTATTGGTTTTGCTGTATTCTATTTAGCTATTTGTATAGCTTACTAAATCTCAGTTTTTCATACACACAGTGGGGGCCATAATTACTTCTCCAAGGAGCTATACACACACAGAAATAAAAAGTGTCTAGAAAAAGGATTAGACGTATATAGACCAAAGTGATATGCCTGGTGAAGGAGTCAAAAGGGAGAGAAATGGTCAAAATAGATTGTAACCTTGGGGCACCTCCCTGGCTCAGTTGGTAGAATATGTGACTTTTGATCTCTGGGCCATGAGTTCAAGCACCACGTTGGGTTTATAGCTTACTTAAAAAAAAAGTAGACTGTAGCCTTATGAATGTTGTATGATTTGTCAGGATAATTAGTGTGAGATGTTTTTCATGTATTTAACATTAATGTTTAGAAATTCATCTTTTCCTCTAAGTATTCCTACATAGTTCCCCAGCCATAAAAAATATGTTTGAGTCTCTTTACATAAATATCATCTTTATTATTTTGCAAACTATTTCACTCAGATATAGGTGTAGGAGATCTACTGTGTTCTTTTTAAATGCTACATAGGATAGAATCATTTGGATATTATTGTGTATTTAACCCTTAATTTATTGCTCTTTGGGTGCTTCCAACCTTCTGTATTAAAAACAGTACACCCTCTCTCTCTCCCTCTCTCCCTCCCTCTCTCTCCCTCTCTCCCTCTCTCTCTCTCTCTCTCTCTATATATATATATATATTTTTTTTAATCTTTTCTTAAATATGCTCATGGGTCCACAATAGGCCCCAACATGGGGCTTGAACTCACAACCCTGAGATTGAGTCATGTGCTCAAAAATAAAAAGTCTTTTTAAACAAACAAACAAAAAAAGTTGCATACCCTATTGACTGAGCCAGCCAGGTGTCCCGGAAGACAGTATTATATTGTGTTTTATAGGTGTATAGGAACAAGTGGTATTGCTAAGTCATAGAATATGGACATTAAATAATACCATGTTGGTTATCAAGTTTCATGTCTGCCTGTTTATGTAAGTCTGGCTTTCTTATATTCTCACAAGTATTAATGTTGGGTTTTATGCCTGTTTAGTAACTTTGGAGTTTAACTTGAATTTTCTTGAAAAGTAGAGTGTACTATGTTATACTATAAAATTATAGTAAGTAGAAATATTAGGTCATGGGTTGGAAAAGTGACTTTAAACATAACCAAGTGTATGAAAATTTTATATATGATTAAGATAGAAGGTAAAATTTCAAATACAGAAAGAATGAGCAGTCATACTTTTCTACCCCTATCCTCTACATCACTGTTGGAAGGTGTGAAATGAGCCCCTGCACCTCTGTCACTTGAAATAGCCTCCCTGTTTGTCAGAGCATCATAACCAATTTTAGTAGTTTTAATCAGTTGCCGCATAGAGTTCGGGAATCCTGTACCTCATCCCCCCATAACTCTAATCTCAGTATAGGTCTGTGGGTAGTGAAGCAGTTCCTGCCAGTAGGTACTCCCCCAATTCTCCTTCCCCATTTAAATCTTTTGTGTAGCAGAGTACCTATTAGCATCTGAAAAAATTTTTTACTCATTTGTCCTTCTCTGCCTAGAATGTAAGATACACATTTCTTCACTGCTGTATTCTCATCCTGTCCGGCACGTTTCCAGTCAAATATCAGTCTTAAGATCTGAGTAGAGGGGTGCCTGGATGGCTCAGTCAGTTGAGCATCCAACTCTTGGTTTCAACTGGGGCCATGATCTCTGGGATTGAAACACCATGTTGGGCTTGTACTCAGTGGGGAGTTTGCTTGAGGATTCTCTTCTCCCTCTCTCCATCCCCTCTGCTCACTCAGTCACTCACTCTTTTTCTCTCAAATAAATAAATAAATTAAAAAAAAAAAAGATCTGAGTACAAGCCACCTGGGTGGCTCACTCATTTAAGTGTCTGAATCTTGATTTCGGCTCAGGTCACGATCTCAGGGTTGTGAGATTGAGCCCCATGTTGGACTCCACACTCAGTCATGCGTCTGCTTGAGATTCTCCCTCTGCCTCTGCTCTTGCTCACACGCGTGTGTTCTCTCTCTCTCTCTCTCTCTCTCTCTCTCTCTCTCTCTCTCTCTGTCTCAAAATAAATCTTTAAGAGAAAAAAATCTGAGTAGAAGTTACATGGCTGTGGACTGACTTTTATATTGCACATGTTCTCATTTTATGCTTTGTCCTTAACAGTTCTTGACATGGCGAGACACGTGCCACTCTATCGAGCTCTGCTGGAATTGCTCCGGGCCATTGCTTCTTGTACGTCCATGGTGCCCCTACTGTTGCCTCTTTCTACAGAGAATGGTGAAGAGGAAGAAGAACAGTCAGAATGTCAGACTTCTGTTGGTACATTATTAGCCAAAATGAAGACCTGTGTTGATACCTACACCAATCGTTTAAGGTAGTATGTTTAGTTCATTTCTCTTCATTGTGCTTCTGTCTTTTTTTAAATAGCTTTGTGGGTTTTTAAAAAATGACATATGTTGATTAAACACACATGCATACAAGCAAGATCTTAAACTACAAAGAAAAAGTATCCACCAAATCCTACACTCAGAAGCATTTATTCACAATGACTTACCAGACTTCTCCTTGTGCAGTCTTAAAGCTAAAGGTATGGAGTTTAGCTTAAATTCTGTCATTTTGTACCTGTTATACAGATGGATGCTAGTTTTAGTCAGTATTGGGGCCACAGACACCTTTCAGTGCCAGTAAATATGTATTGGCTGTTATTGTTCTTAATACTTCCAATTACACATTGTAGACGCTGTGTGTTATTAACCATCTATTAGTGGACATTTGGGTTATTTTCAGTTTATAACCTCATATATACATCTTTTGAGGCTTGTAGAAATCACCCGGTAGATTCATAGAAATAGAGTTGTTGGGTTTATGGATCACTTGTGTTTCGTTTTGATACATACTATTATTCATGCTCTAATCTTTTTTAGAAGTGAGAGGACTCAGTATTTATTTGTTGTAGTTATAATAAAGTTAGTATTTATGTTCTTGGTAAGTTTAGTTGTTTAGTGAATTTTTGGCTTAAATTTATACCTCATTAGATCCAGATGTTGAGTTAACAAAAACTCTTAAAAAACGTAGTAAACCTTTTTCTTTCTCTGAGCAGAATCTGTTCAGTAGTTGTGCATTTTATGTAAATTCTGATTTTTAAGGGATTTATACTGCCAATGGAAATTCATTCTTTTGTCACTGGTCTTTTGAGTCAATGTTCTTTACCATCTTTATATTTGTTCTACCTGTATCTCACTTATTTTTTAAGATACTAAAATTTGAGAAACATAGTATACATCAAATGATGGCAGAGAATTGGTCACTGAAAGAATAATTTTTTCAGGGAGAAGTCAGCTCCTGCAATAATTCTGCCTCTCTTAGTTTATTGTATGTATCGCTTTAAAAGCTAATGACTCACTGCCAGGCAGTTGAGAATCGTAAGTTGGATAAGGCATTAAAGAAGAGCCACTTGGTAGAAACATAAAAAGCTGTAAGTTTATAATACTCTTACCAGGGAAGGAAAAGATAAAGGTATATAATCTTTGATAGTTAGCTTCTTTATGTTGTAGAGAAGAGAACATCATGTATGGTCCCATCCTTCATCGTGGCAAAAATCTAACTGGTAATATAGGCAACTGGCGTACCTAAAAATAGTGTCCTGTCATAATTGAACTGAAGGTCTGATTTTCTAATTGGGCTAATGTCTCATTGAGAAACGTCTCATTGAACTTCCTATCTCTTTACCCTGGCCAGCTCTGTTCCTTATTGTACAATAAACATACAGTTCTTGACAAAACAGTTAATATAAAATATACAGAGCTTTGAAATTGCCCTTGTGTATTTTTAGGGGAATCTTGCCCTGTGCTTCTGTACCTCATCTTTCTGTGTTTTGAGGTGTATTTTACTAGTTGATAGCAAAATTGAAAATTTATGAAACCTTGAGTGTTTTTTCCCAGGAATATTTTATTTCTTAGATGAAAAAATTGTGTGAAGATTTGGATTGTAGACATAATTACCACTTTAATTAAAAACAGTATCACAAATTTATGGTGGTATAAATGTGAAAATAAGACCATTAAGATAAGAACAGCTATTTACATTACATATTTCCTTAAGCTATAATTACGGTTGGATCCTGCTAAAGTGGAGTTAAAGTGTGTTGAATTCTAAGGTAATTATGGAAGATGCTTATTGCAGCAATTGGAATTTGTATATTTAGAACACCTTTTTTGTTGCTTTCCTTAAGTTCCATATATTTCCTATTTCCATAACATATGTATTATTTTTTAAAAGTAAACTTGACTTCTGTCTGAAATGTATTAATGATTCATTATAAAAATATAATTTCAGTTAGAGGATAACTGAGTGTCATTTAATTGGAGCTTTTTGTTTTTCTACTTTTTCTGCTGGAAAAAAATTATTCTTCAAATTCTTTCCTTCAGTAAGAAAAATAGCACTTCACGCCTCTAAATTCTGTGCCAATGAAACATACATCTAAAGATCATAATGACTGTTGAGAGCTCATTTTATTTACGTTATTTTATCTTTATGGTGACTCTATGCAGTAACTATTTTTAATAACTGTTTTAGTGATAAAGAAACAATGCTAGTGAGTTTTATGTTAGGATTTGAATATTATTCTTAGGGTTGTTCATGATATCTATTATATTTTACACCACCTGTTAGAAAAAAACGAGCAAAGACATACATGTTATAACATCCCTACTTGCCTTTTGAGGTTTGACACATTGAGAATTCATTTTCCACTTCATAGAAAGAGGGAATAAAATCTATTCTCTTCCAGCCTGTTAGGTCTTACGATGTATTTCTTTTCATATTTTCATTATAATAGAACTCTAATAAAGTGAACGGCATAGTCCAGTTTCCTTGTAGAGCTTATACCTACAGCAATAGGCTAAGTTCAATTTTAACACTGTTTGAAAATATAAAACTTCCCTTCCCCCCACCTGCCTAGCCCAACCCAACTGTATTTTTTTAAAAACCCAGGATACTCTTGAGAATGGTCAAGGCAAATATGTTTTGTTCATTGATCACTTTTAGGATATGTTTTGTTGCATTAGCAGGGTTTGGAGATGTGGCTTTAGAAATAATGTGTAGGTCTGTCTTAGCTCAGAAAATTTTTACATTATTTTTTTACATTTTACATTTTATATTACACTGCATTCTTGTTTACTAATTGCTTATATACGTTATTGCCTTTTTCCTCTTGTTAACTTTTATTACTTTTTTTTTAAAGCACGCATACACAAAAGGCATGCCATTTTTTCCCTTCAAATGAAATTTTTTCAATATGTTTAACCATTTGCTTATCTTAAATAAAAAATAGATTTGCTGTGTACTCTGCAAAAAAGGTCTCTAGATGATGATTGTGGTTATATATAATGATTTTCATTGAAATTATTTCTTCTCTATATATTTATATTTTTTATCTTCCTTTTGTGAATGAGACAAATGAGTGTTTTGTCCCAGTACTGAAAGGAAGTTTACTCTCCTGCTAGGAATAACCTGATTGAGATTATTCTGTCCCAACTGATTTTGATCTTAAAATTCAAAGAGTGAAGGAGATTATATGAGTGGGCTGACTCTCCCCCAACCATGCTAGAAACCAAACCCTAAGAGGAAACAGAAGGATACTCTTAAGAAACTGAAGAGGCAGATCATTTACCTGGGTATTACCTAATTTGTACATTAGACATTTGTGATTATATTTAGATAGGGGAGAGCTGGCCTGGTCACAAGAACATGTCTGATTTGTTCATTTAACAGATGTTTATTGAACGTTCATGGGAGCATAGCAAGAAAATTGGGTCCTTCTTCTAAGAGACTAACAGATAAATGGGGTAAACAGTAACTCGACAGTTTTAATTACTCAGTACATGGCATATTAGAAGTATAAGACATTACTGAAGAATCAAACCTGATTTGGAGACCTACAGAATTAAGTAGGAATTACCTAAATGAAGTGGGGCAGTGAGCTGGCATACCAAACTGAGAATAATGTTAGCCGTGAAAGAAAGTATCACATATTCAGGGAAACCTAAAGAAATTTTGTATGACTGGATGTAGTATATGTATGGGTGGGAAATGAGGCTGGAGAGGAAAGCAGGAGCTCGAAGGTGAAAAGGGTTGTATTTATAGTAACTTGCTCTTAAGTGTGTGATGAGGTACTGAAAGGATTTCAGAGATCTGATCAGATTTTCATTATCCAACTTCCTGTGTACCCAAAGGCTTGAGCAAGAATGACTGCTTGGAAGAACAGCTAGAGTTGTTGCCACAGTGACACAAGGCCATGGGAATACCTTTTATG
The DNA here is from genome assembly GCA_002007465.1 of Ailurus styani. Classification (NCBI taxonomy): domain Eukaryota; kingdom Metazoa; phylum Chordata; class Mammalia; order Carnivora; family Ailuridae; genus Ailurus; species Ailurus styani. The sequence continues at coordinate 2,214,611 of LNAC01000024.1, read as the reverse complement.
CCTAGTAGTTGTGTAATTACTGAGGTTTTGCTATTGTGTGTATGAGATATAATTATAGATGCATGCATATGTCAATGTACACACATACATGTATCTTAAAAGTAGCCTCTGAATTTTTGAAGTAATAGACTATAAAGCATGTTTCAAATTTCCTCCAATTATAATTATATCTTAATAAAATGATTACCTCTAATGGGTGAGGATAGTTTGATGACTGGTGTAGTACTCTGATGGAGTTGATATTTAGTGTAAACCAGAACACTACTTAGGGAGTGAATGTAGTATTCCTAGTTTATTATATTCCTCTTTTCTGGCTTAAGGTTGACCATTCCTTAGGCAGTTGTTAAATATTTACTGTACAAATTGCATTATGAGCTTCCTAAAGATAATACTATTTTAATATTTTATTCGTGATTCTTTATTTTTACTCTCCACCACTTTGCCTAACCTGTCCTTTCAAGATTCACAACGTATAACTGCATAGAGCTAATTTGAGTCCAGTGGGTAACCTAGACGAACTGATTAATATTGCTGTGGACTGATTATTAGTAAGCATTTAGATTAAGATAAATCAGGAATAACACTCCTTTTAGAAGCACAAAGGAGGGTGCCTAGGTGGCTCAGTTGATTAAGCGACTGCCTTCAGCTCAGGTCATGATCCTGGAGTCCCAGGATCGAGTCCCACATCGGGCTCCCTGCTCAGCAGGGAGTCTGCTTCTCCCTCTGACCCTCCCCCTTCTTGTGCTCTCTCACTCTCTCAGGTAAATAAATAAAATCTTTTTTTTTTAAAGATTTTAATTATTTATTTGACAGAGACACAGAGGAAACACAAGTAGGGGGAGTGGAAGAGGGAGAAGCAGGTTTCCTGCTGAGCAGGGAGCCCGGTGCAGGGCTCGATCTCAGGACCCTGGGATCATGACCCGAGCCGAAGGCAGCCACTTAACCACTGAGCCACACAGGCACCCCTAAATAAGTAAAATCTTTAAAAAAAAAAAAAAAGAGCACAAAGGAATAGGCAAAATTGTATCATTTCAGAATAGAGAATTTTATATTCAGCATTTTCTGACTTTTGTCTGAAATAGATAAGATTAAAGGTAGTCAGTCATCAGGATTTTTTCAGGAAATCAGTTTTTTAAAACACAGATGACATGTTTTGTGCATTAGTTGTATATCAGTTTGAAAACAGCTGTGCCTATAAAGTTAAGTATAATTCTGTACTTAGGCCATTTTCTTCCATAATCAGTATTGGAGCGTTTCAGGATGCTTTCATCAGGAAATTTTGTACTTTTTTGTTTTTCATTTGAAATTTTTTGTAATAGTTTCAACAAAAATGGGGAAATGGTTAAACTGTAGATACTGGTACTATTTAACTTTGCTTCAATAATGTAGTTTGTTACTTTATTTCAGAGACATTGTTCAGAAGCCACCTTAGTAATCACTTCAATAGAAAGAGCAGTAGACTTTCAAAATGATGAAGAGCTCCATTTCCTTTGCTTGTCCACAGCCATCCTAGGCACCTGTGAAGAACAAGGAGTTTAATATTTAAGTACACAGGACTTAACACTCTTAATGGAATTAACTCCCTTGGTGGTGGTTACAAATTGTCCTAACCATAAGCACTCCCTCTTTCTGGTGCCCTCAGTGTACCATATTAACCCTTTCTTTCTTGCCAATTCCAGAAAAATTTACTGGCTTCTTGTTTATTTTACCCACAAAGTCTTATGTTTAATACTTTTTAATTTTAGGCTACAAGCAGTGGAAAGAAATAGTTCCGCAGGGACCAAAAGAAAGATCTAGAGAGATGGTGAGAAAGCGCATTGAGAACGAGACAGCATATCAAATAGAATGCAGAGATGCATACAAAGAGTTACCCGTAGGCCAGAGACAGCCTGTGATTAGATGTTCATTGATGCATGTCCAGAGTCACTGCCACTTAATTTTATACCAGTTACAAGGGGTCAGAATCAGATGAAAATGAATTTTCGTAATTGTCAGATCAATGATTTAGGCAGGCGGACACGAGAGTATTTCTTGCATTCCTTTTATTCTGCCAGTTTGAAGTAATTTTGAGTAGTGTAGTATTTGTTTTTTGGCCTCTGTGCTTTTATTGATTTCCTTTCTTTTTTCTTGAGAATTATACATGCTACTTTAAATTGTGGGATAAATTGTAATAAATATATAGTAGCACATAGTTATATAAAAAATATGTGGAGGTAATATTATAACCTTAATTCTGTGTAGTACATAAGTTTCAAAAGTTCGCAGATATATTAGTTTTCCCTGCTTAGTGCAGTAGGCAAGAAATATTATTGTCGTTTGACTTAGAATGAAACTACTGCTTAAAAGGGTTTAACATTAAAAATTTACCAATAGGTTATAAATCTGGCATATTGTCCCCAGTCTCGTGATGCCCATGATCTTCATTATTAAAAACAAAAATTTTTATGAAGAAAGACAAGTCAATTGACCATTACTCCAGATACACCATTGCTACCTTTGATCAGAAAGTTCATTGATCACTTAGGCTTCATGTGTGTAGAATGGCTATACTTGAGGCTTCGCTGGTTTTTGAAAAACACATTGATCAAATGCCAAAATACAACTTATTTCTAAAAAATTATAAATTAGGGACACTTGGGTGGCTCAGTCGATTAAGTGTCTGCTTTCGGCTCAGGTCATGATCCCAGGGTCATGGGATCGAGTCCTGCATTGGGCTCCTTGCTCCTTGGGAACCTGCTTCTCCCTCTCCCTGCCTCTCCACCTGCTTGTGCTCTCTTGCTTTCTCTCTCTCTATGTCAAGTAAATAAAGTCTTTAAAAAAAATTATAAATTAACTTTATACTTCTATCTTTGTAGCATCACCTAACAATATGAAATGATTTTTCCTTATCAGATTACATTATATGAGCTTTATGTTTCAGAACAGTGTCCATTATCTTTAATCTCAAACAATATTTCAAGCACTCTGAATTATTGTGGAATTTGAAGTGTCTTGCTAAGTACGATTTAGCTTGTAACAAATCCTTCTGGGCACATCACAATAAATAACCTGTCTCGTATTACCTATAGGTTTTAGAGCTGTGAGGGAACTCTACGGGGTTCAGGTAGCTCGGATCTTCTTTTTTTATAAATGAGGAAAATGAGGTCCTTAAATACTGTGATTTGTTCTAGGTCCTCTGATGCTTAATGGCAGAGCTGTTGATAACTCATATCTTCTCTGTCCCAATCAAATATATTTATCACTGGGTGTTACATGCAAACAATGAATCATGGAACACTACATCAAAAACTAATGAAGTGCTGTATGGTGACTAATGCAACATAATAAAAAAATAAAATTAAAAATAAAATTAAAAAATACATTTATCCACTAAAATTAAACTTAACTCCTAGGAATAGTTCAGTCTCTGCATCAGTGAATAATTAGAAATTGGGGAGGTGACTTGTTTCTGAGCTGACTTTAGATATTTAGGATATATAACTTTTTTTAATGTTGACAGTGAAGTAAAATTACTTTCTGGTTGAAATTTTTACTTTTAATAATTATAAAACTGTATACAATAATGCAAATTCTACAGTTTTTCTGTTTACTTTTACTCATCTTTTTTCATTATCCTGAAGAATTTTCAAGCCATGATACACCATTAAAAGGCTGCATATTTCATTAGCTATGTGTAGCATTTGAATTATGCCTTAAGTAGTAGTTACATTACTGAGGTAAACCTAAGCCTCCCTGTTTTTTTGGTCTCTCTAGTACATGAGCAGGGAGCAACTTTATATAGTTATCACTTAGGTGAAGAGTGAGTCAGCTTTACCCACTTGATGTTTTTCTTCCTCAAAAGAATTAATAAAAAGCGCTCCTGAAAATTTCTTGGTTATTGATGTACTTGTCCTCTGCTGTCTTTTCAGGCTGATTTGGTATCAGTTTGCATAGATTAGGACAGTGTATAGGGGATAAAATTATTTTTTCTATGTTGTAAAAGAAGCCTCTCCCCACCTTGTTATTTTCCATCTCCTGAATTTTATTGCTATCTTAATATACCTTTTATTTCTAGTATCTTTAACTCCCTTGTCAAGAAAGAATCAGGGGCACCTGGATGGGTGGCTCAGTCGGTTAAGTGTCGACCTTTGGCTCAGGTCATGATCCCAGGGTCCTGGGATCAAACGTCCCATTGGGCTCCTTGCTCAGGGGCAGCCTACTTCTCCCTCTCCCTCTGCTGCCACCCCCCCCCCACTATGCTCTCTCTCTCTCAAATAAATAAATTTTTTTTAAAAAAGAAAGAATTTATATAGCAATACTTGATATTTAAATATCTGAGCCTAGGCGGCTCAGTCCACTAAGCCTCCCACTCTTGATTACTGCTCAGCCCATGATCTCAGGGTCATGAGATCGAGCCCCACATCAGGCTCCCACTCAGTAGGGAGTCTGCTGGAGATTCTCTCTCTCTCTTCACCCTCTAACCCTTCCCCCACTTGCTTTCTCTAAAATAAGTCAATGAATTTTTTTTTAAAGAACAAACAAAAACACACCCCCACACACTTTATGACTGATTATTCATCAACATTTTATTATAGACTTAAGCATGAAAGAACTTGAAATCAACTCACTTCCATTAATAAAGGAATGGGTAAAATAGGACTTTAAACTTATACATCTATATATGTTTTTCTGTGTATATATATATAAACTTTTACACATACAGGCATATACATATAATCATTTCCACTTGAAATATAATTGTCTACTGTGAAAATTCATTCTATTGCTCACAAAATAGTCACACTGTGAAGATGTGACCCCTTCACCAATCCTAGTGAAATTCGTTTTCTGCTGGCTATTCCAGCCTATTCCAACTCTTAAAACAAAGAGTATAGCTATAGTGGTTTGGTTTCACCTTTGAATAAGTATGACACGTCATAGCTTCCTTGGAGCAGGAACAAAGGCAATTATTTTATTTTTAATCTTCTATATGGACTTTTCCTGCTGGATTCCAGTAAACAAATAATCATGTGTAGTATACTTCACCGAAAATTTGAAAGAGGGACTTGCTGTCAATCAGGTAACGTGAACTGCTAATGAGGATGCAACACCAATACCTCTGCTGAGTTTAAGGTGCTCTTGGACATTGCACTCCTCTTTAGCAACATGGAAGCCACTATGCTTTATTGCCAGTTCCCTTAGCTATCTCAAAGCCTCTTCGTGGGGCAGAGAAGTTCATTATATTTAAAAGTACCTGAATTCTCTTGTAGAAATATCCAGTTCCTTTTTATCTAAGCCCTAAGATTTAGTTGACCTCCTGCAAAAAAGGCATATTTTCTATCAGACCCTCTTACTATAATTGCTTTAAGCTAGTCCTCTAGGGCTTCAGTCAGTTAATAAAGAATTTCATTTCCAGCCTCCTACTTTTGTTTCTGTTGGAAAAACATTTCCTCGTTTTTCCTCTTTTTCCTCTACCGCTAACACCTACAGAATGAAAGAGACCTGGTTTCATAGCCAGGAAGCTTTTGTTTTAACCATACATATACATATATATTTTTTTAAGTTTTTTTCTTTCTTTCTTTTTTTTTTTTGATGACCTTGAACAGATTTAGTAATTCATGAGTCTCTTACTTGGTGATGGAGACAACAATACCAACATTTATTTGACTATCTTTTATTTGCCTCAGTTGGATTGTCCCTTGGTGAAGTATATTATTTGTGGCTACTCCATTCCACAGTAGCACACAGTATCTTCATTTTGTCCTGTGATATTTATTCTGACCTAAAAATTATATTTTTATCTAATGTAGAAATCAAGATTTATTTTTAAAGGCTTCTCATACCTCTGTTTTGAATATTTCCTTCTCCTACAGTACTCATTTATGCTTCCCAAGACAAGATTTTATTTTCAATTTTAAATCAAATTGAAAACTAAAATTGGTACTTCCACTTGGAAAAGTTTAAATAAAAAGAAAAGGGAATCAGTTAAAAATTAAGCTTTAAACTGACAGTGGAAAGCATTCATCTTACAGAGGTCTTTGCTCCATTTAGTGGTGCATTTCAAGAATTATTTTCATGTTTTCTGGAGATAATTAGAAGCAAATAATTATCCACAGTAATAATCTCCACAGTAATATCTTTTAAAATCTTTCTTCTTACTTTTAATCTTTCTTTGTTTTGGACTTTAATCCCTTGCAAAGAGCTTTAGAACTGTGGAGTATTATGTGACACATTGGTTTACAGAAAAATGTAGAAGTTTCATTTGCTTACAGTTTTAGAATCTTCCTCTAAAATGCTAATTCTTAATAGTTCTGGAATCTGGACATTTCAGCATGTTGTCTACAGATTACTTCTTCTTTTCTACTTTTTTTCCTACTTTTTAAATGTTTTATTTCAATTGTGTGATAGTTTTGACTTCAGAATTAGGAGTGCAGGGAATGGAGGTGATCTTTCCTAATGTTCTACCAAGAAAATAGCTATATTAAGCTGTTTTCAGTTTATAGATTATAAAAGAACTTAATTCTGATATTTTGCATTTAGTTTTAACAAAAATCCAACTTACTTTGGGTGATAGTGTTAGCAGAGGCAGGTCACTATAACTGAATGTTGAGTTATAGGTTTTTTTCTTTTGTTTTTACAAGAAAGATTTACCCATTCTGCTCACATCCTAGTTCAGATTATATGTCACAGGGCCAAAATTTGCTTAATTTGTTAGCCATTTAGTTGGAATTCACAGCATAGTGGAAAATGTTTGCAGATAATTCTGTGCAATAGTAGAAACTTCAGTTGATTCCTCGTATTTCTTCAGGGCAGTGATCACAACCAGATTCAACGTATGCACAAAGCAGCGGATACCATGGTAGCGGCCGTCGCTGATTGCTTTTACCATGTTGGATCCATTGTCAGTCTCAAAGACCTACTTCCAGCTAGGTGCCTTGAACTCAAATAGCTTTTCCCACAGACTTCAGGATGTGAGCTAAGGTATGGCCTTTTTTCATGAGCTGGGCCTACATATGGGTTGACAGTAACCTGCAACTTTTATAGAAAAGAGACTGCTGGCTGTAGTTTAATATTAGACAATGACTAGATGTAGTCATCGTTAGGCAGGGAGTGTGTGTTCTTCATAAATTTGAAGTACTCTTGCCTTTTGGACATTATCCCTTTTTCTCCTGTATGTTTTTGTCAAGAAGATGATTCACGTAAAAATTTTTCATTTGAACCTGATGTAAAGGTCTAAAATATATCTGTTTTATGAGTTAACCAGTATCTTCAAAATGAGATATACCAGATCATTTCTTTCACACATTTGATATAAAAAATAATATTTTTTAAACTTCTGTCAATTTTCACACTTTGTTAACATTTTTTTATTTGGTGATCAAAAATATATATAAAATTTACCATCCTGACAATTTGAACTATTTTAATAATAGGAATGTCTCCTACTAATCATCTTTTAAAAACTGGAATTAGGAAATTGGTATTCATGTATAGGGCTTGAAATTTAGAATAAGTACTTTTTCCAAGGGTAACTTGCTGTGAATTGCACTGATGCAGTATACTCTCCATGCCAGACAGTCTTACTTCTTTAAGGAGAAAATACTCTAATTCTGGGAAATGAGCTTCACTTCCATATTCTTTCTTCTCTGCTTGGGGCAAGAAGTGTTTCTTAAGTGAAATCTTCATCGAGCGTACAATAGATCAACTGTTGATAACAGGTTTTAGGAAACCATCTTTATTTTATTATGGCTACAACCATAACTCTTCTGTTTTTTCGAACTACTTACTGTTGTTTTCCTATTACAGTCAGTGGCCCTTTAAGAATTTTTTAAGCCCTGGTATTAGAGGGAGAATCATTTACAATTGGCAGGGAGAGAGAATCTTATAAATTCAAAAGGAGTACTGTCAAGCAGCTTATGCACTTTTCTTGGCCCTCATTGTTTGTCACTGATTGTGAATAGCTGTTGGTAAATGCAGAAATTGAGAATCTGTTTGGGCTTATCTACCAGAATTATATCTTTAAGAAAATTAGCAGATAGACTATTAAGTTATAATCTCAACTTTATTTCATAGCTATAAAAGACCCAATATCTTATTTTATTCTAACATTTAAAATGCCTGCTATTTCAGTCTTAAAACATTTATTCACTTGTTCTCCTTACATGTACATGCCAACATAGATGTTCATATACATGGGTATACATGCAGGAGTTGATGACTGAAATGACGTACAATATAACATCAACCAAATGGTCCTGAGTGGCAAAGGAAAGTTGGCCGCATGTTCTCTGTGACTTCTTATACCTCAGGGAAGATAAGAAGAGCGTAGGAGAAAAGGCAATAACCCAGTAGACACATTAGGTTAATTCATCTTGCCAGGTTAAGCAAGATATACCTTATAGTTAAAAATATCTGTGGATACTTGTTTTTATACACTATGGGAATTAATTCAAAACACATGCATAATACTATATATGTTTACCCTTGCTACCCACCCGAGTGGCACTTCTTAATTTACCTCTTATTATCTCCCTAAAATTAATCACTGAATTGCTTCTGAGCAGATTTTTGACTTTGTGATAAGGAATAGTTCATTTATACAAAAATAACAGTATCATTTTGTTAAGGACTCTTCTACCTTCTGTTAGTCTTTGTATAGTTCTCTAAAGTTCCTTGCCCACTTTGTGCAATACCGTTTTAACAAAATTGCCAAGTCGTTTTCTTGGTTGGTATACAACTAGAAAAATAAGTGATGTGTAGTCGAGATCATCTTAGCATGAATATTTTAAACACCTTTATTTATATATGATTTCAGTTTATATTATCTAATGAATTAACAAAGATGTAAATATTAGTATATAATATGTAAATTTTTAGTATCTAAGCAATAGTGTAATGATTATTATGTAAATAATATGTGCTGAGTTGAAATAGAGAAAAGGATATTGATAATCACTTGTTATTTTCAGTGACATGATAAAATTCTGTATTCATCTAGAAAATTTAAAGAAACATTTTGATGCCTTAGAGACTGAGACATTGTTGTAGTACATCCCATTATGTTGTAAAATTTGATATAAGGTTTGGTATATTTTAGACCCTGACTGGGGAATGCCTCTAAAGTGATATGCTCTAAAATTTAGTGTATAAATGCAGTTTTGATGTATAAAAGCACATTATATTAAAATACCTAGCAGTGAACCTGCATTTTACCCTGGAACTTTTATTTTTCCCCTTGAGAATTAATACACTTACTCTGAGTGAAATACAAATACTATTAAAGTGAAAAACTACATATGGTCCTTTGATTGCCAAGTCTTAGAAGACGAGGATAGACCTCTCTCACTTTCAGATAATAGAAATGATTTCTCTACTTCTATGTATTTATAATTACTATAAATTACTATAAAAGTGTGACTCCAAAGACATATCAGGTATCTGGGTCTTCTTACAGTATGGTGTTTCTAAAATGTTTACTCGTTTATTTATTTATTTATTGCATTTGAAGGGAAAACCTACGAAAAACTATTATGCTAAGCATTATTATATGACTTCAAAAGCAATGAGTATAGTTCAAAAGCAATATATATTATGTATGTCAAATAAAATGCACACTATCTTTTGATTTTTAACCACTTTTTGACTTATGGAGGTACTTATTTTTCAATCCTAAAATCTTAATTTTCCTTGCATTTCTTTCCATATTAAAAAAAATTCAGATCTAAAAGGGAAAATGTTAAAACAGGAGTAAAACCAGATGCATCTGATCAAGAACCAGAAGGACTTACGCTGTTGGTACCAGACATCCAGAAGACCGCTGAGATCGTCCACGCAGCCACTACCAGTTTGCGGCAGGCCAACCAAGGTACAGCACTGCCGCTTCTCTGCTGCTTTTCTTTTGATCCGGAGATGTTTCGTTTACTTTTGAAAACTGCCTCTCCCTTTCAAGCAAGTTCCTTTACCTAAAAATTTTGTTGCCAGATTTTCAAGTTAATCATGAATAGTCTAATTTTAAAATATTTATTTCTATAATATATGATTACTAATACTAGATTTGGTAGGCTACCAACATGTATCCTGATTTTCTCTCCTTCCTGTTGATAGTTGTGAAATTGAAAAATGCCATCATTTTGGTTAGGAAAGAATACATGAAGACAGTGTGCGAGAATTTAGTTTAACTTGGTATTTTCGTCTTAGCAGTAGGAGATATAAATAATTCTGCATTATCTTTTGTTTTACTTCTGCTATTTTGCCTGACTAGATAAAACTAATTAACATTTTAAGAATTTAAGGTTTAAGGTTGATAAGGATTTTAGCCCTATTTTATTTGCGAAATAGACAGAAATTTTTTATTCTTAAATGAGCACAATAGGAAGATAATGGTGAAGAATTGGGTAACTTTAGAATTTCGCCAGTTTGAACTCTTGAAGTTAATTGTTTTTGTTTTAATCTTTTAAAATGTATGCTTATGTTATTTATCTTGAAATATTAAATAACAGAAAGAAAACTAGGTGAATATTCAAAGAAAGTGGCTATGAAACCCAAACCTTTATCAGTATTGAAATCACTTGAAGAAAAATACGTGGCTGTTATGAAGAAATTACAGTTTGGTAAGTTGAAGTTTTAATCTTCATGTCTTGAAATCTCTTTTTACATTGTGTAATAGTGCTACTGAAGTGTGTTCTAGTAAAGATTTTAAAAGTTGCTTGTACCATGAATCGTTCACATCCTATGTATATATGTATGTGCACACCATATGTATGGAGTATAGGTACATGTGCACACACGTGCAGAAATTTTTATCATCTTTTTATCTCTGGATTTTTTTTTTTTAAGATTTTATTTATTCATTTATTTGACACAGAGAGAGAGATTACAAGTAGGCAGAGAGGCAGGCAGAGAGACAGGGAGAGGAGGAAGCAGGCTCCCTGCCGAGCAGAGAGCCCGATGCGGGCCTCGATCCCAGGACGCTGAGATCATGACCTGAGCCGAAAGCAGAGGCTTTAACCCACTGAGCCACCCAGGCGCCCTATCTCTGGATTTATTTATTTATTTTTAGTTACATTTGGGAATCGTGATTCCTTAGAAACCTAGGGAGGAAAAAAAACCCAAAATCAAATGTCTAATGAACAGACAGAAAGTGGTTTTCTTTCTTTAAGACCTCTCCATTTCTGTATATCTTGGCCTAAAGGAAACGAAGACCTGGGACCTTGAACTAATAAGTCTGTTACTGTTGCCATTTTAGAATTTCATGAGATTTGCCTTTGGAAAATACAGTTATGTAGAGTTCACTTGTAGCCTTTCCTATTCCAAAGCTCTAGACGAGTAAAGACTAAAGAAAAGAGCCTATCAGTCTCCCCCATACGGTACTAGCTAGCCTATAAATAAACAGCAGAATTCCAAATTTTGGTGACCATTGGTAACTGCTGTTGTCTGTGCCTCTTTTCTACCCTTGAGAACAAGCCAAAGGACTTGGAGTATATGAAAGAGAACACTAAATCAAGAGTAAAAATACATAGATTTTTGTCATACTGTCTTTGAAACTTCTGTATAAATCACTTAGCTTTTGTTCTACCTTACCTCCCAGGTTTGCAGTAAAAATCACATGCAGTGATATATCTGAAAATGATAAAGCACTCAGGCAGACTTTTGAAAGGTTTATCATCTTAAGATTGGAAGAATTGTGGTGAAGTGTATATACTGTTATTCAGAAAGAAATAACGGTTTTGCCAAGGGATCCATGTTTTTGGATAATTGTGCCAGCCATGGATATGTTGAGACCATTTTATTTAATAAACACTTGAATTCAGGGGGCTCCTGAGTGCCTCATTTGGTTAGGTGTCCAACTCTTGTTTTCAGCTCAGGTCATGATCTCAGGGTCATGGGATCAAGCCCCTTGCCAATTTCACACTCAGCAGGGAATCTGCTTGAGATTCTCTCTCCCTCTCCCCCACCCCCACATACACGCAAATGTGCACATGCGCTCACTCTCTCTCTCTCTCTAATAATAAATAAACCTTTAAAAAAGAATAAAAACAAGTGAACACTTGAATTCAGAAAACTGTAATAACTATAAATGGATCACGAAAGTAACAAAAATACTGTCTGCTATAATTTTAAAGTTATAAGATACCAAGAACAAATGCTATACAAATACAACATGAATCATAGATCTCCTCCAAGGGTTATCATACAAAGGAGTAATCAGAATTACTGGGGAAAACCACACACATACAGGGATCAAGTATGATCCTTTTAGCCACATTGAGTATCACAGTTAGCAGGAAAAAGACTCTCAGAGTTTAAATGGACTTAATTTTTTAAATCTCTCGAATGAAACCCTTTATGTAGTTACAGTTTGATTAGTGTATTTTGCTGCAGCTCTTTAAAAATTAAATTCACATGTCATGTAAAATAGCTGAAGTGAGATATGACAAGAGGTGTCAGTGGCATTGCATTAAAATGAAATACTTGATATATACCTCCACCCAGTTTGCACAAAGCAAAAATCAGATGTTAGATGGGTCTATCTTTAGCTTCACATTTCTGTATACTTACTCAATTTTGACAGCCTGTTTTCCACAAAAGCATTCCCCTGTTCACTTCCCAAACCTCAGATTCAAAAGCGTGAAGAAACTTTTTCTGCTGCTTTATTGGTTATCTAATTGTTTTTATCCTGAATGAGATTTAGTCTGTGAGTTGCCCCAATTAGGTAACAATGCATATCTACCAAAACCTTTAATGTCTATTTCTAGAATGGAATTTTGAACCTCAACTCAGTAGACAGTAACTTTGTTGGGAAACCCCTGAAAGTATGCTTAGTTTAAAAATAAATCCTGAAAAAAGTAAGACCTTTCTAGTAGGACTGTTAGGTAGATGTGTCAGAAGGACATCATTTGGTTGCTTCCCACTCAACACTATTAGATGCAGCACTAATACTTGCTGGAACTCTATAAAGAGGAAGAAAAAGTGGTCCATAGTCATATTTCAAGATTTTAAATAGCATTTTATAAACCACATATGATTTGCTGTTACTGTTGTACTTTGGATTTACTGATCTTTAATAACTTACAGAGGCTTTGGATATAACTAGATTTAATCTGATTTTTAGGTTCTTTATTGTGGGTTTTTATTCACTATTTTTCCTCTTCTTTTGGATATTTAATTTGCAAACTTTAATTTCCTCTTCAGTGTTTAGTGTATTAGCCAGGAGTGGGAGGTGTCAGGAATATGATAGTGGAGAGAGAAGAGATGATTCTTCTAACCAAGAATTGGTTTCCTTCTACTTGGGAAAACATTCTGCCTAGTGGGCAAAAGTTTATATAGATTGAGTTATTTTATATGACCTTATGAAAAACTGGTTTGGGCTCTAGAAATCTTTTTAAGTGATTATTTTTTCTCTTCCATTGTTGCTGTTACAGTTTATAGATCTTATAAAGACACTGTGGGATATAACTATCATTTGTTTTGTGATACTGTACAATACCATTTTTATTTCTCTTAAAAATTTTCCCTAATCTTTGCCAAGTAGATTTCTCCTTTGTATACTTTAATTAGGGGTTTGGTTAGTTTCTGATGATATTGTGGCCTTTGCCTCACTCGTTTTGACTGTCTAGTCCATTCCTCTGCTGTTAACATGATCTGGTTTTGTTTTGTTTTTTTTCTTTTTAAACAATTCTGAACGTGTACTTTATTGGAAATTCCTTTTTGTAATGATTTACAAGTACTTTGCTTGGTTTTATGTGAATTTGATTAAGCATTACTAGAACAGTTTATATCTTTTTTGGACTCTTTAGTTTCTATAGTATTTTATCAAATTATTCCATATTATTTATTTTGTTGCATTAAAAATTACTCCCAAGCTTTGCGCAGTGGCAGTATCGTAGCCAATGAGGTTTATCCGAGGCGCGATTATTGCTAATTGAAAAATTACTCCCAAAATGTAGGTGCTTAAAACGTTTATTATTTTGGAATGCCTGGGTGGCTTACTTGGTTAAGTATCTGCCTTCGGCTCAGGTCATGATCCCAGAGTCCTAGGATCGAGCCCCACACTGGGCTCCTGTTCAGTGAGGAGCCTGCCTCTCCCTTTGCCTGCTGCTCCCCCTGCTTGTGTGCTCGCTCTCTGACAAACAAATAAATAAAATCTTAAAAATAATAAAAATTTAAAAATAAAATGTTTATTATTTCACAGTTTGCATGGGTCAGGAATTCAGGAACAGTTCAGCTCACTGATTCTGGCTTAGGGTCTTTTACGAAGTTGCTGTCAAGATGTTGGCTGGAGCTTCAGTTAATGTGAGATCTTGAGTGGCTCTGGGGGCTGAGCTTTCAAGCTCACTCATGTGACTGTTGATAGAAGGATTTAGCTCCTTGCCCTGTGGGCCTCTTAAGGTCTTCACACACTGTATCTAGCTTCTCTAAGTGAAAGTACAAAGAAGAAGCCACATGAGGCCTTTTATGATTTAGTTTTGGAGGTTGTATAGTATTGTTTCTGCTTTATTCTTCAGAAGTAAGTCATTTAATCTAGCTCATACTCAGGGAAAGGGGAATTAATTTCTACCTTTTGAAGAGGGTGTCAAAGATTTTGTGAAAGTATTTTGGGGGGAAGTGTAAGATTTTATTTATTTATTTAGAGAGCACGTGTGCATACATAAGTAGGAGGAGGGGCAGAGAGAAAGGAAGAATATCAAGCTGACTCCAGGATGAGCGCAGGGCTTGATCTCAGTGACCCTGAGATCATGACCTAAGCTGAAACCAAGAGTCCAACACTCAACTGACTGAGTACCCAGGCTCCCCTAATTGAGTATTGTGATAAAATTTTGGTATTAGTAAACTCCAGTCTCTTATCTGTATATGATAGAAAGGTTTTCCTCCAGGCATGGGAATGGGCTCTCGTGTTTCTGGTGGATTGCTGTTCATAAAATTCAAAGTACATTTATCTCTGTAGTATGTGAAAGGCAGTGGAATTGGGCAGATGAAGTAACTCCAGTTCATAAGTTTACTGACAGGAAGTAATTTGGCTGCGACAGTACATTTGATCAATAACAGTTACATGTACTGTATGATAAAGTAAGCTTTCAATTAGATTCTACTTGTATAGAATTGATGATAGTTTCTACAAGAAATGCACCAAAAGTTTCTTTTTCTCTCCTAAAGATTTGTTAAAAAAAAGATTGTGGCACTCCTGTTTTAAAAATACGGAGTGCACAGACCTGTGCCACTTTATCGGTCTTCCCCTTTTTTCTAAATTATAAACTCCTTAAAGGCACATTTAGTTTCCTATTTATCATTTAATCCAAACAACCTAGCCTAGAGCCTTGCACTTAAGTTCTTGGTGAGATTTAGTGCATTAATGCTGATTATAATATAGCATAAAGTTTTTTTCATATATTTAGAATTAGATGAAGGCAAGATCAAAAGTTACTGTTGATTCTTATGACAGTGTTTCCCCTAGTATGTGGTTTTGATTTAGTGTTACAATTTATATAAATCTTTTTGTTGTAACGCATTGGTTAGGGTGAAGTAATCTGAATTGAGATAAAATTCAAATCCCTTTTTTTCTTTCTTTTGTGTACAGAGTATATTTATAAGTAAAAGATAACGTCTTTTTTTTTTAAGATTTTGTTTATTTATTTCACAGAGGGAGAGAGATCACAAGTAGGCTGAGAGGCAGGCAGATAGAGAGGAGGAAGCAGGTTCCCCGCGAGCAGAGAGCCCGATGCGGGGCTCGATCCCAGGACCCTGAGATCATGACCTGAGCCAAAGGCAGAGGCTTTAACCCACTGAGCCACCCCAGCACCCAACTTAAGTCTTTTCTAAATCTGCCTGAATAGATGGTTAAGAATTAACCCATTAATTATATTTTCTCAAAGTACTTAGAATATTACCCTGGTAATCTTCTTTTATTCCATTAACTTAAATTATAAAAGTAATGTAAGAGTAAGTAAACATCCTGAGACTTCTGTTTTATGATTCCAAAATCAGTGCAAATATATAAAGACCTATTCTTGTCTTGAAAAATGAAATATAATAATACTTTTTGGCATTTAGTATTCTGAATCAGCAGAAATATTACACCACTCATTTTAAAAATAGTCTCCTGCTTTACATTGTTATAGCTGCTTGAGATAATCTATCATTGCGTCCATGTGGTAAGTTAAAAATCATTTCCTGAGGGTGCCTGGCTGGCTCAGTTAATAGAGCATGCAGCTCTTTATCTCAGGGTTGTAAGTTCGAGCCCCACATTGGGTGTAGAGATTAGTTAAAAATAAAATCTTTTTTTAAATCTTTTTTATTTATTTTTTTTAAAGATTTTATTTATTTATTTGACAGAGAAGAGATTACAAGTAGGCAGAGAGGCAGGCAGAGAGAGAGGAGGAAGCAGGCTCCTCGCTGAGCAGGGAGCCTGATGCGGGACTCAATCCCAGGACCCTGAGATCATGACCTGAGCTGAAGGCAGAGGCTTTAACCCACTGAGCCACCCAGGCGCCCTAAAATCTTTTTTTTTTTTTTTTAAAGATTTTATTTATTTATTTGAGAGAGAGGAGTGAGAGAGAGTTTGAGAGGGGAGAAGGTCAGAGGGAGAAGGTCAGAGGGAGAAGCAGACTCTGCTGAGCAGGGAGCCCGATGTGGGACTCGATTCTGGGACTCCAGGATCATGATCTGAGCCGAAGGCAGGCCCTTAACCAACTGAGCCACCCACGTGCCCTGAAAATAAAATCTTTTAAAAAAGAAAAAAACAATCATTTCCTGCTTTTGCATTGTTCCTCCATCTACCAGTAGGCATGACATAACATGTATAGTTGCTGTTTTCTCAGTCCTCTGCAATTTGGGTTTTTTTTTTATTTTTTTTTTTTTAAAGATTTTATTTATTTATTTGATACAGAGAGAGAGATTACAAGTAGGCAGAGAGGCAGGCAGAGAGAGAGGAGGAAGCAGGCTCCCTGCGGAGCAGAGAGCCCGATGCGGGCCTCGATCCCAGGACCCTGAGATCATGACCTGAGCCGAAGGCAGGGGCTTTAACCCACTGAGCCACCCAGGCGCCCGCAATTTGGGGGTTTTAATTTTTTTTTTTTATTTGTGTATAGTTGACACAAGGTGTCCCATTAGTTTCAGGCGTACAACAGTGATTCATGATCTCTGTACCTTCTGTGCTCACAAGTGTAGCTGCCATCTGTTGCCATACAACGCTATTCCAGTCTTGTTGATTGTGCTCCCTGTGCCGTGCTTCAGTCCCCTCTGTTTGGGGCGGAAGAAGGGCTAGTGATTTCTTTGTAATTTTTGTCATTATAACAACTATCCTCCGTTTTAGTTCTTTTTTTTTTTTCAGTGTTTTCTTCTTCTTCTTCTTTTAGATACATTTGAGATGGTTTCTGAGGATGAAGATGGGAAATTGGGTTTTAAAGTAAATTACCACTACATGTCTCAGGTGAAAAATGCAAATGATGCAAACAGTGCTGCCCGGGCCCGCCGCCTTGCTCAGGAAGCCGTGACACTGTCAACCTCACTGCCTCTTTCATCCTCTTCGAGTGTGTTTGTGCGCTGTGATGAGGAACGACTTGACATCATGAAGGTAGAAGAAACAACTCTGTCTCTCTGGCTAATGTCATTATTCAAATATTCATACAGAGCACTAGAAATAGCATGAATTTTAATGAATTAAATAAAAACTCTGTTGACCATTTTGGACATTAGTGAAAAGAGTCCTTTTTTTTTAATGTTAGAGTGTGTGTATGAGACTGCTCTTCAAAATAACGGTTTAAAAGAAAATACCAAAATGCATTCCTTGAGTAAAGGTTGTATGCAGCCTATAGTTTTAAGAGCTTAGTATCAAAGGATTTAATGCTGGTCAGTAGAAAAAAAGTCATAAGATTTCTTCCTTGTCATCCAAGATATTTCTTTTGTGTTTTGATACTATCAGTCTTCAAAATTATTTTTTTCCCTAGGAAATTCATGTATTTACAGAACCATAATATGTGTGAATTAAGTAATGGTAGTACAGTAATAAATCACTGCACCTTTATGTTTTAACACTGTGGTGATTTGGCCTTAAGTTCTAAGCCATTGCTACAGCAAGAAAATTATAAAGATTGGACACCCAGCAGGGAGGGGAATGGTGGCTAATCTTTCTTTACATTCGTTACTTTATTCTGGATTACATAGTCTGTCTTCCTTAGATACACAGCTCTAACAATTGACATGTTGATTTGAAGGCCATTTTTGAAGAAGGTCTTGATTTTGAAGACTCTAGTGCCACTTGTCTCCACACACAGCTATTCAGGACCAGAGGCTTTGCTGCTCATGCCTTGCACAATTAGTATCTGTTGATCGACATAAACAAAATTCATTAAATAATTCTGATACTCACTCTTGGGTTCTCTGCTATTTTTTAGACTACAATCACCCTACGGAAAGCACCTGTTTTCTCAAAACCTTTTTATCATAAGTTGTTATATGAGAACTTTTAACTACTTGTCTCATTATCCCAGAGAAAAATATTTAAAACTAAGTTACTTCTCAAAATGTTAACTTATCTGAAGATGTATTGCAGAAAATTACCCTTGTACCTTTTGGATGTGATAACGAGTATACGTATAATCTCAAATTGTTAAATAATATAGAAAATATCATGAAGGAAAGCTCTCAGAAAAATAGTAACTTAATATTAAAAGGTATTTGATGTTAAGGTAAGGTTTCCTGCTGCCAATAAAGGGTCTTTCTTTTAATAGCCCATTTCCACTGAAACTAAATAACTTTAATCCTAATCTAAAACCATTTCCTAATCATGTAGTTATTTTTAACTTTTAACCTCATTTTTAACACATTCTGGTAGAGATGTATATAGAATGTAAGAAGGTTGTTCTTATCTCATGTTGGATTGTGTTTTTCTAAATTGCGAGCAGTGTTTAGGAAGAGTAACTTGGACTTTTGTGTATTTGTACATGCATACTAGGTTCTGATAACAGGTCCAGCGGACACCCCTTATGCAAATGGCTGCTTTGAGTTTGATGTATATTTTCCTCAAGATTATCCCAGTTCACCGCCTCTTGTGAATCTAGAGACAACTGGTGGTCATAGTGTGAGATTCAATCCAAACCTTTATAATGATGGCAAGGTAATGTAATTTTGGCCTTTTTTGTTTCTAATGCCGTAGTATTATAACCAAAGGTTCTTTATAATTTAAACAAAAATTTTCTTTTGGTTATCTTCTTTCTGAGAGTTACCTGGCTTTCTTCATGCTTCTCTTTCCTATATGCAAAGATTAGCCTGAGGAATGAGAGAGAAGGAACCAAAAAGGGCAGAAACACAACAGTGTTGAGAAGCACTTATAGTCTTAAGAAGTTACTGAGGGACTAACTTACTCAACATATTCCTTGGCCAGTTGAGAGCTTTCTTCACTCAGGAGGTAGTAGAGCCAAATGTCCGTCTGTACCTCTCACCTTTCTTTACTTTCCGTATCTCTAATTCCAGTTATCTTTTCACAAGTGCCTCAGGATAGTTAAATGGCAAAAGCATTGTTCTGTCAACTCTGTATTCCTTTTTTGCATATCATCTCCTTTTTTTTTTCTTTCATAGCTATTCATGTTTCCATGATACATATAATTGTGAACTTATTCTTGACATCTGTGTTAAAATGTTTTATATTTTTTAATAAATTGGAAGATGCATTCTGTCTAAAAAAGAAGTTGACTAAGAGGTATAATAAAAAAGCACTTCATCTGACAATAAACCTTTTAAAATTAGATTTAAAAGAACAGTCATCCCTTCTCAAACTGAGTTTAGATAGCTTGATGGAATTTCAACAGTGAATTCCATGCTGGAAGTATTTCGTGTCTAAAAATTACTAGACGATCAGAAGAAATTTAAGACTTCATAAGTAGACACTTCTTTGATGATACTGAGAGAAGCAAGTGCTTGAAGTTGATCTGGTTTATTAAAAGTGGACTAAGTTTTACCTTGGTTTTGTCTTCATCATAAATTCAGATCATAAAACTGGAATTCGCTTTGTGAGTTTATTGCAGGAGATTTAATCAGAGATAGACCTTAATTTCTTTGGAAGAGCAAAGGACACGTCTTATCACTGAGCAGAGAAGTGGATATATGGCAGTGTTGACTTTACTGAAGAGAGAGACTAGAATCTGAATAGAATTTAAGTGTAAAATGTTAAAATTTATTAAGAAATTACTTCCTTAAGACTTAATGGTATAAGGGCACTTGGGTGGCTCAGTCACTTCCGTGTCACACTTTTAATTTCTGCTCAGATCATGATTTCAGGGTCATGAGATCGAGCCCCAGGTTGGGCTCCACAGTGGCTGTGGAGCCTGCTTAAAATTCTCTTTCTCCCTCTCTCTCTGTCCCCCTCACCCCCTGCCTTTCCAAAAAAAGGAAAAAAAAGGACTTAATGGTATAGGGAAGCAGGTAAGGGCCTGAGAGTTGAATAGCTTGAATTAGATAATCTTTGCTATGTTGTACACTAGTAACATTTAACCTTGGATTTCAGATCTCTAGGTAGGGGTAAGAATTTAGAATACCTGCCGTTGGTAGGTCACAGGGATGCTTTAAAAATGAAATGTTTGACAGTACCTTAAGTAATAGTATACAGAGTTATTCAGATACAAGTCTCTTAAAATTATTAATGAAATTATGTCCTAAATGAATAGTGTATTTTGCATTATTGCTGTCCCAGAACAATTCCAAGAATAGCAAGGAGATAGACTTCTCTGCTTTATTAAGGACCACTTATTTTCCAAGTCTGTTGCCCATTATATGACATTGTTAGTTTACAAGTACAGATTAAATGTCCCCAGTTCTGTTTTTCCCAGAGTGACTTCTTCTTAACCTCTGTTTGGCAGATAGTTTGAGTTCATTCTTGCTGTCTGAGTGAACAAGTATCTGTGTTGTAAAGTTTGTTCTGAGGAACGCAGCAGATAGATTGTCAAGGCCCTTTCAGGGGTCTATGAGTCCTCCTTCTTCCAGCTTCATGTTTATGTGAAGCTAGATTTTATCCATAGACTTCAACCAAAACAGTATATTGTAACAGATCGAATGTAGAGGCAGATAAGAAGTCAAGATCTCTTCTGTTAAACCATATTCATTTTGAAAATTTACAGAATTTTGAGAGAGGTTTTCTTTTAAGATTTTATTCATTTATTTGAGAGAGAGAGAGAGAGAGAGAGAGAGAGAGAGAGAGAGAGCACAAGCAGAGGGGAGAAGCAGACTCCCTGCTGAGCAGGGAGCCTATCACAAGGCTTGATCACAGGACCCCAAGATCATGATCTGAGCCGGAGGCAGACACTTAACCAACTGAGCTACCCAGGCATCCCGAGAGATTTTTTTAAATGTAAAATGGTACTAGTTTTTCCTACTGAAACTTTTTTTTAAAAGATTTGGCAAAGAGTTATTTTTCACTAAAAAATACGTTATTATATATTAACATGTAATATACGTGCTGTTTCGTTTTTCATTGTGAAGGAATTGTAATGCCATACAGATTTGGATCACATCTGAAGATGCCAGTTTGTTCTAACAGACTGATCCTTAGTGTTTCGTTGGGGGACATAAAACTGAGATACTGTGATATGGTAACATTTCAGTTTTGCTTCTAGTTGCAACAGTTTGCTTTTAAAAAGCACTCAATTCTGTTCATGGTTTCTTCCCTTCTTCCTCAGGTTTGTTTAAGCATCTTAAATACATGGCACGGAAGACCAGAAGAGAAGTGGAATCCTCAGACCTCAAGTTTTTTGCAAGTAAACACATTTCTCTTAGTTTCACTTAGAAAATAAAGAACTATGTATGTTAAAAAAAAAATTGGTTTTAGTGACCAAGAATAAATATAGTAAGCCAAAAAAAGCTGTCCTAAATAGCTTATAGGTGAGCAGTTATTATACCGAGTCTCATCTCACCTGGAGTCTAAAATCTTAAGTTAGGACATAACACAAAAGTTGCACTTTGCCAAAATTACCTTTAAAAAAATTCCTAAGTTGCCCTTAAAGTACACCATGGTGCAAAAAGATAACATAAGACAGATAATTTTCTCCCATTTCCCAGTCACTTACAAGGCTTAAACTCACATGAATAGAATTAAACTACTCATGTTACAGTTTCTTCCACATGTAATATGGTTTTTCTGTAATCTCCTTAATAATGGGACTCAACTGAGGTTCAGAAGCACTATCCTAGAATTCATAAAACTTGGGTTTTGAAGTTCTTATTTTGCAGAGCATTTGATGCACATATTTCATAGTTTTGAATTTTGGAAATTAATTTCCACATAACACTTGAGCACATAATATGTTATATAATATCCCATCAAATGTTTTTTGTTGATGCTTTACCTCAGTAGTTCAGAATCCCAGCTAAGAGATGGACAGAGAAGCATGTTAATAACATGAATTAACTTTTTTGCTTGTTTATTGAGGAAGCAGAAACAAATCATTACTGTTTATAACAGTTTAAACTCAGTGTTGGGCGCCTGGGTGGCTCAGTGGGTTAAGCCTCTGCCTTCGGCTCAGGTCATGATCTCAGGGTCCTGGGATCGAGGCCCGCATCAGGCTCCCTGCTCAGCGGGGAGCCTGCTTCCTCCTCTCTCTCTGCCTGCCTCTCTGCCTACTTGTAATCTCTCTCTGTCAAATAAATAAATAAAATCTTTAAAAAAAATAAAATAAAATAAAGTTTAGTGTTTAAGAGAAACCACCATGAATTATCCCCAGGTAAGCCTACCCTGAAAAGATTCTTTTTCTGCACTCTTATTTTGAATTAGGTAAAAGAAAATATAAAAATAATACCTTAGGATGTCACTTTTTTGGTTTTCTGGGAAGACTTTGCAGTATCCTCGTGAATTAAGAAAATAGTAACAAGGGGCACCTGGGTGGCTCAGTCAGTTAAGCATCTGTCTTCGGCTCTGGTCATGATCGCAGAGTCCTGGGATCAGGCCCCACACTGAGCTCTCTGCTGAGCAGGGAGCCTGCTTCTTCCTCTCCCTCTGCCTGCTGCTTGCTGCTCCCCTTGCTTGTGCATGCTCTCTCTCTCTGTGTCAAATAAATAAATAAAATCTTAAAAAAAAAAAGAAAACGAAAATAGTACTAATAATTTTTCCCTATTTGTTAATGTAGAGACCAAGGAAAAAGAAGTTACATGATTCATGGAGAGAACTTTAAGAAAGTTATTAGTCTATTCCTCCCAAGTTACTGCTACTTCGTTATAGAAATGATTATTTCAATTCTAGTCCAAAAACTTTAAAATATTTTTTTACATGTATATTACTCTTGTCAACACAAACTAAGCTTATAAGGAGTTTTACTACAAAAGGAAATTCAGAGTTCATAAAGTAAATTAGACTTAGCTGAGAATTGCATTTTGTTTTGAATTTATATAATTTTTAAAATAAATTAATAATTTCAAAGTTTTTTATTTTAAAATTTAATTTGTTTTTAACTTTTATATTGCCTGTATACCTAGTATATACCCAAACTCTTGTGAAATAAAGCTACTTATGCTCAGGGATTTAAATTCTACAAGTTTGGAAACTTAAGTACCCATACATAAAAATTTTCTTTTCTATATATTCCCTTTAGGGTTTTTTTTTTTGGTTTTTTGTTTTTTCGTGTTTTTTTTTTTTTTTTGGTCATATACATAGTTCACAGAATGAGAATTAACATATTAGATACATCATTTGTACATTGTTCTGTTCACTTAACATTGGAGTATATCCATTTTTCTAAGTTATATTTTATAATTTCTGTTTGTTATTAATAATACTTTGAGTTCATATATTTTAACTGAACTGTTTCTCTATTATTGACTAAATATTTCACTTCTAATTTTTTAGTTTTTTGGTTTTTTTTAGTTCTTTGTCCTCTGTTAGAAACTTTCTTCAGGGGCGCCTGGGTGGCTCAGTGGGTTAAAGCCGCTGCCTTCGGCTCAGGTCATGATCCCAGGGTCCTGGGATCAAGGCCCACATCGGGCTCTCTGCTCAGCAGGGAGCCTGCTTCCTCCTCTCCCTGTCTCTCTGCCTGCCTCTCTGCCTACTTGTAATCTCTCTCTCTGTGTCAAAAAAAAAAAAAAAAAAAAAGAAACTTTCTTCAGGGGAAGACTAGAGAGGATCAGGGAAGATTACTTAATTTCTTCTTGGTTAGATTTTGGGACCCAACATTGTTTTACCTTTTTATTCATCACATATGCACAAAGGATAAAAGTACTTTTGCCAGATTGAAAATATTCCGCAAAATTTTTTGAAGGTTATATACAATTAAAAACCATTCCAAAATATTTTGAACAGTGGTAAGCTTTATTAGAATTGCTTGGTTTCTCTGTAGTTAGATTCTTAAAAGAATAATGGTTATTTGTATAAAAATATCACATATGGTAGTTTTATGCCATAGGTCTCATATTCACCAGTAACATAGTAATAGTCTTAACTGTTAGCACAATTTAAAATAAAAAATGTTATTATTCATTGAAACTTTCATCAGAATTACTACAGTAGCACCAGATTTTAGCATTGCTATAACTAGTTTTTAATGTTGCTATAATATACTTAAAATACCTATTATAATGCCTTGTAAATAGCTTTTTCCAGTTGGATATTGATAAAGATGTCATATGCAAGAAGAATTAAACAACTTATGGTTCATGTAATCAACCATTTATAAATGTTAACAAATATATATTACCATTGGGGCACCTGGGTGGCTCAGTCAGGTAAATGTCTGAGTTTAGCCCAGGTCATGTTCTCAGGGTCTTGGGATCAAGCCCTTTGTCTCAGCAGGGAGTCTGCTTATACCTCTGCCTCTCCCCCTACCCCTGCTTGTGCTCTCTCTGTCTCTCTCTCTCTCAAATAAAGAAATAAAATCGTTTAGCATATATATTTATATATTTATATGTATATATGAAACCATTTTTCCTTTTCCAAAGATTTTATTTGAGAGAGAGAAAGAGAGAGAGAGAGTGAGCATGAGCAGGGTGGGGGAGCAGAGGGAGAGGGAGAAGCAGATTCCCCACTGAGAAGGGAGCCAAATGTGGGGCTTAGTTCTAGGACCCTGAGATCATGACCTAAGCCAAAGTTAGACGCTTAACTGACTGAGCCACACAGGTGCCCCTGAAACAATTTGTCTTAAAATGGAAAGTTCTGGAAATGATTGACTATTTACAGTCCTACTCAATAGCAGCATAATTTTCCAGAGGCAGGTACTTACTATTTTAAAAGGCTAAAAGCATTTTACTAATTTAAGAGTTTCCTTCACACCAAAGATGTTATTATTTCTTCTAATAGAGTTTCTTGTTACAAATTAATATTTTGGATTATATACTCTGTACTTTACTATGTTTGAAATATCTATAATAAAATTTTAGATACAACATGAAATACAGGAAATCAAAAGTTAGTAATTACTAAGGGATATGGGGTAGATGGAGGAATATGGTCAATTAGTGGATATTCTAAAGATAAGAATAAGTCATAGAAATGGATAATGATAGGAATGTAGTACCAAATGAATATATAAAGTTGTAGGAGACTTGACTGTTGACTAGTTGAGTGAGTAGCCTGGTAGAAGACCATCCAATAGAGTTAAAATTTTTGTTTTGACACATAGGAAAGGAAGCTGTTCCATGGTTCTTGATTTGGTCAGTTCCAAACAAATTACAATGAAAACTTCTTGTACTTTTGTGGATGCTCATATAAAACTGAAGGAGAGAGGGACTGTAAATTCAGCCTATGAATAAAAGTCTGTAACTCTTGACCTTGTTAAAATATCAAAGAATTGACGAGGAATCAGTGAATCTACATTACAGAATGAAATATTTTGTTTATTATTAACTTAAATACAACTGTATGTATATAATAAACTATGTAATGGTTGTTTTTCTGTTTATTACCAATTCATTGTCAGCTCATATTCTAAGAAAACACTTTAGCCAGATATAGTTATGATAAACATCATATTTTGGTTTGATCCACGTAGCTCTTTTAAGTTTTGTTGATCAAAATGAAATTCATGCTGACTGCTTTTCTGCAGCCCCATGTTACATAAGTTAAAAGTCTATTTTTCAGAGTAGAAATGATTTTGTTTTGTATTTTACTATCTTCTGGATGCCTGCTGTCATTTTTACTCTAAGAAAGAATAGCCACTGTGGATGAATTAAACTTAATGAGAACTACTGCTTAACTCCCAAACAAAAGTTTATTTAATTCTCACACCCATTCTTTAAATAGTTGTTATCTTCATTTTACAGATGACCAAAAAAGAGGTTCTGAGGGGTAAGTTACTCTGCCTCCAAACTGGATAATTTTGAATAGTGAAAATCAAGTCCTTTTAAAAAAGAGAAATCTTTTTCTTCCAAGGATTTATTAATTTACTGTTTTTTTCAGGCCCAGTTTTATGGCCATTGTAAAGTGTGCTATGAATAAAATGACTGAACAAGGCAGATAATCCAGGTCTCCAGAAAGTTCATAAGAATGTTCTGATCCCTACATAGTTGAGTTAACTGAAGAAAAATAAAGTAGTGTTTGTATACTTCCAAGGTGGTATATGTTTTAAAAAGCAGGGGAACCTGAGTGGAGCAGTTGGTTAAGCATCTGAATCTTGGTTTCAGCTCAGGTCATGATCTCAGGGTCGTGAGATCAAGCTCCATGTCTAGCTTTACGCTCAGCACAGGGTACGCTTGAGATTCTCTCTCCCTCTCCCTGCCCCTTTACCCCTAACGCTTGTGCTCTTTCTCTCTCTAAAATAAATAAATCTTTTTTAAAAAGTCAAATATAAGATGTCTTTAAAAAGTATTTATTTTCCTTGCAATAAAAATAAAGATTGCATCATGATGCACTGCATCATGCATCATTTTCTTACAAGTGAGTGTTAGTAAGAGCACATGGTTATCATTATGCTCTTTGAGAGTCAGGACACTTTGAGCACAGTAATGTTTAATTTGGTGTGGGATGTTTATAAACAAATGTTTTTTTTAGCAGTTTCAGGAAATATGATCTTTAGTTCTTTTTATTTTTTCAAGGATTCAAGAATATAAAATATAAGATATACAAATATTATATGAGTCTGTTGTACCTTCTTTTTAAAGATTTTTTTGTATTTATTTATTTTTGCGAGGGAGAGAGAGCATGCAAGCCTGAGCGGGTTTGGGGAGTGGAGCGGGGCAGAGGGAAAAGCAGGCTCCTCTTGGAGCAGGGAGCCTGATGCTGTACTCATTCCCAGGACCCCGGGATCATGACCTGGGCAAAGGCAAACACTTAACCGGCTGAGCCACCCAGGTGCGCCACTACTGTACCTATTTTAATTTTGCTTTTAATAATACAGTATTTCAGTGTCCTAATGATTAAAATCAATTTTATGGTGATAAAAGTATGTGGAAACACATATTAAAAGAAATCAGTTTACTGGTAATAAAAATTTCCCATTATAACTTTTATTTCTTTGTTCCTCAGGTGTTGGTGTCTGTTCAGTCCCTTATATTAGTAGCTGAGCCTTATTTTAATGAACCAGGATATGAACGGTCTAGAGGCACTCCCAGTGGCACACAGAGTTCTCGAGAATATGATGGAAACATTAGACAAGCAACGGTTAAGTGGGCAATGCTAGAACAAATCAGAAACCCTTCGCCATGCTTTAAAGAGGTTTGTTCAATAAAATTAATGAAATACTTTATTAAAGACGTTAAAGAATATAGTTTGTTAGTATTATACCTGCCTTTATATTTAGACAGTCTTTGGTTTACTAAACTTTAGTTTTTAATCATAAAAGATGAGTAATAATAGAGGTGATTTTTAAAACCACCTACTTCCTAAAAGGCATCTGACTCTGTTTTGGGACAATTTTTTGGTTTCTTATTTTTAACAGTTACCATTCTATTCGCAAACTGTATTATTAAAGTAGTCCTCCTAAAAAATATTTTTTATTAGAGGTCAAGGTACTTTCTAAAGTTGTCTTACAAATAGAAGCTTTGCCCTTATACTAATATCTATGTGTGACTATTGAAGAGAAGACATTTTCTTTCCTTTAGGAAAAAATTGGACTTAGTAAGTTTCTGAAACCAGTCTTGATACTCACAAGTGCTTCTATTTTACCACATCCTGAAAAGTGACTCTTCCTGTGGTTAGTTGTCTCTCCATAATCTTCCTAAAATATCGTATTCTTTTGTTTGTTTTTAAAGATTTACTTTGTCAGAGAGAGAGAGAGAGAGAGAGAGAGAGAGAGAGAGAGAGAGAGAGAGAGCGCGTGCACAAGCAGGAGTGGCAGGCAGAGGGAGAAGCAGGCTCTCTGCTGAGCAAGTAGCCTGATGTGGAACTCGATCCTAGGACTTTGGGATCATTACCTGACCTGAAGGCAGGTGCTTAACGGACTGAGCCACCCAGATGTCCCAAGCTTGGGTTACTTATATTAAGTAATTAATTTTGCACCTATATTGAATGTCAACTGTTATTAGGCACTGCATTAAGGTACTCAGAACTCAAGGATAAAGGAAGCTCAGTTCCTACCCTTGAAAAACATACATTCCTCCTCTTGTATGATGAATTTCTTCAGTGCCCTTAAGACTTAAACAGTGAATCCATATATATAAACCACTTGACAAGTCCACTGGATTGTACAAAAGTCATCTTAACACTAAAACTGAACTCGATTCTTCCCTTCCTTCCCTCCCTCTCAGTAAAAGCACCATCGTCTCAGCCTCAAACCTTTACCACCTACGACTTGATTCTTTTTTTTCTTTTTAAGATTTTATTTATTTATTTGACAGGAAGAGACGAAGCAAGAGAGAGAACATAAGCAGGGGGAGTGAGAGAGGGAGAAATAAGCTTCCCGCCGAGCAGGGAGCCTGATGCGAGGCTCGATCCCAGAACTCTGGGATCATGACCTGAGCCAAAGGAAAATGCTTAACGCACTGAGCCACCCAGGTGCCTCTATGACTTGATTCTTTTTCTGACATTACACATTCAGTCTAGTGACAAATCCTATTGGGCTCCACCCTTCAAAACATAATGAAAATTT
Source organism: Ailurus styani (assembly GCA_002007465.1). Lineage (NCBI taxonomy): Eukaryota > Metazoa > Chordata > Mammalia > Carnivora > Ailuridae > Ailurus > Ailurus styani. The sequence goes on along the minus strand of LNAC01000024.1, from coordinate 2,185,641 downwards.
GGTGATTAAAACCATCTTTGCCATGACCAGCCTATTTCAATCCACCGTTACCTCTTGCTCGGATATTTGAAGAGGTTTCCTCACCAGTCTTCCTGCTTTCACTCTTGTCCCTCTCCAGAAATTCTCCACACATAATCATCATCTTACTCCATTGACTTCCCATTATATGATGAAGAAAACCCAGAGTCCTTACCATGGCCTACAAAAGCCCTACATTGTCTGTCCCCTTTCTACCTATTCTTCAGCATATCTAGGAATTTAAAGGCTTTTGATACCAAATGTTAGGATGTGCAGCAGCTGGAACTTGGATGCACTTCTGATGGGAGTATAAATCAGTATAGCTGCTTTAGAAAACTCTTTAGCAGGATCTGATGAGCTGAATATATGCCGAATGACTAGCACTTCCACTGCTTGGTATGTGCTTCATAGAAATTGGGTATAGAGAATGTTCATAACATTATTCATAACTGTTAATAACTGGAAACCGTTCACTTGTCTATCAACAGAATGAATAGACAAATTAGAGAATATTCATAAAACGGAAGACAGCAACATGAATGAACTGCTATACACATCAATGTGGACAAATATAAATACACTATATAGAGCGTAAGAAGTCAAGCATGAATGAGTACATTTCATGATTCCTTTTATAAAAAGTTCAGAATGAATAAAACTAACATGCTTAAGGAAGTCAGGATAGGGGCACCTGGGTGACTCATTCAGTTGAGCGTCCAACTCTTGATTTCAGCTCAGGTCATGAGATCAAGCCCTGCGAGAGATTGAGCCCTGTGTGGGGGGTCCGCCCTCAACAGGGAATCTCCTTGTGATTCTCTTTCTCCTTCTCCCTCTGCCCCTCCCCACCATGTGTGTGCACTCATGCTCTGTCTCTCTCTAACTCAAATAAATAAATAAATCTTGGGGCACTTGGGTAGCTCAGTGGGTTGAGGCCTCTGCCTTCAGCTCAGGTCATGATCTCAGGGTCCTGGGATTGAGCCCCACATTGGGCTCCCTGCTCGGCGGGGAGCCTGCTTCCTCCTCTCTCTCTGCCTGCCTCTCTGCCTACTTATAATCTCTCTCTCTGTCAAATAAATAAATAAAATCTTGGAAAAAAATGTATTGAAATAAGTGTGTAAGTATTTATACTCAATTGACGTATAATTTGTTGGTTCACACATAAAAATCTCTTTCTGCAAAAAAAACTTAATACAAGGAACTCAGAGTGGGGGGATGACTTTTACAAAAAGCAGGTAAGTATAATTTGAAACAATAATCTTTTTTTTTTTTAAAGATTTTATTTATTTATTTGACACAGAGAGAGAGATCACAAGTAGGCAGAGAGGCAGGCAGAGAGACAAGGAGAGGAGGAAGCAGGCTCCCCGCTGAGCAGAGAGCCCGATGCGGGCCTTGATCCCAGGACGCTGAGATCATGACCTGAGCCGAAAGCAGAGGCTTTAACCCACTGAGCCACCCAGGCGCCCTGAAACAATAATCTTTCTCATCCTTTAGAACCTAGCTCACATTAAAGGGAGCACCCCTTGTCCATGAATGCTTTCCTGATTTTCCCAATTAGATGTGACTCTTTGAATTCCCTGGGGGTTTTTTTGTTTTTATTTTTGTTTGTTTTTTATTTTATTTCATTTCACTTTACTTCCAGCATAGTTAACATACAGTGTTAGTAGTTTCAGGTATACAGTATAGTCATCCAGCAATTCCATACACTTTCCTGGTGCACTCACCTATCTGTTTCTTGGGTTGTCATGGTTCTTCATGTCAGGCTGTGTCTGTCTTTTGTGTCCCTGTAGGCATCAAATGTAGTAATTGTTAAATGCAATAGGATTTTATTGGTGTTTTACATCCATTCCCACGTTTTCCTAATAATACCTTGTAGGTATTACTGCCTTTTCTGTAGGGGAGATAAGGTCACTGGGATATAGTGACTCACCCAGAATATAGAATACTGGTGTTTTGTTTGTTTATTTGTTTGTTTTAAGATTTTATTTATTTAGGGATGCCTGGGTGGCTCACTTTGTTGGCTCAGGGTCCTGGGACTGAATCCTGCATTGGGCTTCTTGCTCAGTGGGGAGCCTGCTTCTCCCTCTGTCTGCCACTCCCTCTGTTGTATATTCCCTCTCTCCCTCCCTCTCTCTCTCCCTCTCTCTCTCTCTGACAGATGAATGGATAAAATTAAAAAAAAAAAAAGATTTTATTTATTTGGGAAAGAGAGTGAGAGAAAGAACACAAGCAGGAGGAGGGGCAGAGGGAAAGGGCTGAGCAGGGAGCCATGTGGGGCTGGATCCCAGGACCCTGGGATCAAGACCTGAGCCAAAGGCAGACGTTTAACTGACTGAGCTACCCAGGCACCTCCAGAATAGTGTTTTTTAATTGATACAATATTTCCAAATTGATCTAAATTTCTAACTTAAATTTGTCAGAAGTAGACTCCTACTACTTACACAGGAAGAAATTCTAATTTTTCAAAGAGAAGTTTTTAAAATTCCATATACCAACTAAAGTTATTATAAGGAAGATTAACTTTGGGGCTCCTGGGTGGCTCAGTCAGTTAAGCGTCCAACTCTTGGTTTAGATCTCAAGCGTTGTGAGATGGAGCTTTATACTGGGCATGGAGCCTGCTTAAGATTCTCCCTATCCCTCTTCCTCTGCCCCTCCCTTCAGGAATGCCCGCTTACATACATGCTCACTTGCTCTCTCAAATAAACAAGGAAAGTTAACTTTATAAAATATAATCTTAACTATAAATTAACCAGAAGATAATATTAAGAAAGTAAATAATAATGCCTATTTTTAGGGCTCTGTTCTGATTTCTGTATCAATATCTCTGACATTTGGAATGTCTTTAGTTATTTAGGTATTTGTAGAATCCTCTTAAAGGTAGAAAATTGGACAGTGTTTCTGTCGTCAATGCTTTCCTAATTATTTTCTTCTGGTTATTTATTTACAGTGCTCATGTTGTGAATATATTGCATTATATATGCCTTTATTATCTCTGATAGGATTAACTATTTGAATGTCTGATTGCTACTGGGCATTATTTTCTGCTGTAGAGCTGGGCATTTCAACATATGTCATCAGATGTCATTAGCAGATTTTTTCCTGTCAATGTAAAATTCACTAAATTGAGTTTTGTGGAGACAAAAACATTGGAGTTGTCTTTTAAATTTCATTTCTTTGTAATGCCACTTGTTTTGTCTTTTAAATTCTGACCTGAACACAACATTTGTTCCCTTGGTTGTTTTATTCTTAAGGTTATACACAAACACTTTTACTTGAAGAGAGTTGAGATCATGGCCCAGTGTGAGGAGTGGATTGCGGACATCCAGCAGTATAGCAGTGATAAGCGGGTAGGCAGAACTATGTCTCACCATGCCGCAGCTCTCAAGGTAAGTAAGCCTTCCTAAGGAGCCCTGTTGGTGACAGAGCCATAGTCACCAGATGGGAAAGGAATCAGAAGAATTAAAAAAAAAAACAACACTTATTTTAAGGTCAGAGGCCTAAATTGCTACCCAAAAGTCTATAGAAAAGGTACATTAATTTTGACAATGAGCTGACATTTATCCTAAAAAGGATGTTGACAGCGTGTGCTCTGTGAATGACTTTTTTTATTCTTTTCCCTTTTCTCTTTTGGAGTTTATTTTTCATTCTACCCAAGGTCCCCGCCCCCAGTTCTCCATACCAGTGACCCTGGCTCCCCTCTCTGCTCCCTCATCTCTCCCCTCCAGGCCTTCACTCTCATTTTCACCTGCTCTTGCTCGCTCACTGCCATTCGGTTGCACCTTAAATTTAACTTTATGGAAACCTGCCCTGACTTAAATTACTTCAGTTTAAGCTTCTATAACACCCTCTATGTGTTAAAACACTCACTCAGGGTGCCTGGCTGGCTCAGTGGGAAGAGCATGTGACTCTTGATTTCGGGGTCGTGAGTTTGAACCTCATACTGGGGATAGAGTTTACTTTAAAAAAATTTTTTTTTAAACTTTATTTTGTAATAGTTAAGGGAAGAAAAAAAACTCTCATTGCAGTGATCTAAATGTTTGTCTTTTTGGGGCACCAGGGTGACTTAGTCGGTTAAGCATCTGCCTTCAGTTCTGGTGGTGATCCCAGGGTCCTGGGATTGAGCCCCTCATTAGGCTCCCTGCTTGGTAGGGAGCCTGCTTTTCCCTCTCCCTCTGCCCTCTACTTGTGCTCTCTCTCTTGTTCTCTGTCTCAAATAAATAAATAAAATCTTTTAAAAAAAAAAATGTCTTTTCTACCACAGTTTTTATTTATAGACCGCCCTAGTTCCTCCTCTTCTCACACTCTTTTAATTCTTTTAATGTATTTTTTTCTTCACCCTTCTGACTGATTATATACCCGAAGGCTTACGGTTTGGCCCTCAGGACCATTTTACTTTCTTTTTCTCTCAGTTGTATCTATACCCTTAAATTTGGCCACTTACTGTCTTTCTTTTTTTTTTAAAGTATGGTTAATGTCTCTAGCCCCAATTTATCTTCCACTGTGGACAACAGGAGAAAACATTAACTAAGGATGTTTTCTCCTGTTGTCCACAGTGGAAGTTAAGTATAGTTAGACATAAAACTTTATATTCGCTTCAAGTGTACAACATAGTGATTCCACGTTTATAGGCATTACAAGTGATCATGATAAGTCTACCTCTTGCTTTAAAGGCCGTTTACTCTTTTTTTCTTTAAAGATTTTATTTTTTTAAGCAATCTGCATATACAACGTAGGACTTGAACTCAAAACCCTGAGATTCTTCTTTTTCACTTGTTTAAGTTAGAAAAAAAATTAGGCACCCAGGTAGCTCAGGTGGTTAAGCATCTGACTCTTGATCTCAGTTCAGGTCCTAATCTCAGGGTCATGAGTTTGAGCCCTGCGTTGGGCTGCACACTGGGCATGGAGCCTACTTACACAAAAAAATTGGATGTTAAAATTGTTTCTAAGGTTTTTTTCTGAGCATTGAGACAGTTAGATTGAAACATTTTGCAAATGTTCTACACAAGACCTGGTCCCTGATGAATACTTGTGTGCATTCAGTAAAATAATTGTGGGATTATTTTCATTTATGGGCTTTCTGTCAAAAATGTTTAGCCAGAGACAGGATGTATTATAAGTGAAGAGGCTACTCTCTTTAATTTAAAAGAGTATCTACCATACATGAATGGTATCTTATAAATCATTAGTAATGCTCGAGGCACGGGTAGGGTCAGTGCGCATGCTTCCCAGGGCTTTTGAGCAACGTCATTTTTTTTGCCCATTTTGTTCACTGCTTCTTACAGTAGCTAACATAAGGAAGGTGCTCAATAAATATTTGTAGGCCTAGGGGTGCCTCGGTGGCTCAGTCATTAAACATCTGCCTTCGGCTCAGGTCATGATCCCAGGGCCCTGGGATCGAGCCCCACATCGGGCTCCCTGTTAAGGGGGGGCCTGCATCTCCTTCTCCCTCTGCCTGCTGCTCTCCCTACTTGTGTTCCCCCTCTCACCACTTCTGTCAAATCAATAAATAAAATCCTTAAAAAAATAAAAATAAATAAATATTTGTATGCCTAATGCTTTGGGTTTTGTTTTAAACTCAGCTCCTCCCTCATATGATGTTATATTAGAATATCAGGGTTCGTAATTCTTATATCGCTTATTTTCCCCTATATAGCGTCACACTGCTCAGCTCCGGGAAGAGCTGCTAAAACTTCCCTGTCCCGAAGGCTTGGACCCTGACGTTGATGATGCCTCGGAGATGTGTAGTGCCACAACAGGTGCTGAGGAGACTCTGGTGCATGATCAGGTCAAACCCAGCAGCAGTAAAGAACTCCCCAGTGACTTCAAATTATGAGCTGCATTGACATGGACTTCATAGACACAAAGGCTTTGAAGCACAAGCCAAATATGTCAATATTTGTATGTAAGAAACTAATTATGTAATAGTTATTGAAACTGAAACTATACTATGCCCTTAAGGAGATCCAGTTTAATTCAAGGTGATCTTTTATTTACCTGTACAAGAGTGTAAACTTTTTTGTGCTTTTATTTTTCAATTGTGAGAACCACTGATTGGTATGTTCAACAAATTTGTGTATACAAAGAAATGGATAAATCACTGATATATAAGGGAAACTACCTTAGGAAAGAATGTTTACTGAATGTTTATTTTATTTTTTTTTTACTGTAGAGTGAGGGGTTGTTAACAAAGAATATATATTGGTCATTCTTACAACTACTATTTAAAGTCAGCAACTTTTCACTGAATTTGATAGGTTTTATGTTTGACCATATCTTCATGCTCATCTTTGATTTCTGAAGACCTCCTACATACACTTAAATAAAAGTTAAATGGACATACTCCCTCTTTTTTGATTTACTGGTACATTTTTTAAATGATAAATATGCCATAAAATGCATTATAGCTGGAGACTTGCACTTGTATGGATGAATTTATTACACTCAACGAATTTAATTTTATGCCTTCTAATTCTAAGATGCAGAAAAAATAAATGAACATGATTTTATTCTATGCCAACATTTGGGCCTGTGAATGTATCCGTTATTTGAATTTAAATATGTGAGAAGGAATGGTCAATTTGAAAAGTCACTCTAAACTGATTTTTCCCTAAAGGGCTCCTTTTTTCCTGGACTCGGGTTTTACTACTAAAGTCACATGTATGTATTAAAACACTGAGGCTCTGTAGAGCAGAGAGGAAACCTCTCTGGTGCTGTTACAGTACATTCTGTACCTGCCATACAGGCTCATTTTCATGCAAATTCTTCTTAGAGCCAAATAAATAAAGACTTAGGTGTATTAGTATGTCTTGTTTCTAAAACAGTTTGCCATGGTGTGAAATGCTATTTCTACAAAGAATTGGACACTTTCAAGACCTAACTAAGCATGGGAAAGGAAAGGATATTTTTCAAAGACCAATTATCACAAAGGAATAGCTAAGGTGATCTTTGACACTATTTATATAAAATGAACTGGTGTGTGGGAACCTTGAATTTGGAGCTGCCCATAAGGAGAAGCTGTGTTGTGAACAGTGAGCTGCTCTCTGAAGAAAAGGGGGAACTAGGGAGCATGATACTGTCTGATGTACAAGATACAGTGCTCCCTAAGCATGGATAAAGGAGGGGAAATGAAAAGTTCTAACACATACTGTTAGGTGCGGTAGATGGTCAGCTATGTACACCAAGAATGACAAAATAGAGTCAATTTATGAGGAAGAAGAGTCAAATGTTCACACACGCTTGCTAAAATCTAGGTATAAAATGATGAGCAATAAGAAGTAAAAGGACAGTCATCAGTCCTCATCAGCCCAGATGTGGGGGATCATGACCTCAGTCTTGGGCAGGGTGGGCAATGGCAGGGATTTGGGTTCATCCGGTTTCATAATACTGTGAAGTTGAAAAAAAAAAAATATATATATATATAAAGATTTATTTATTTTAGAGAGCATGAGCTGGGGGAAGAGACAGAGAATCTCAAGGAGACTCTGCTGAGTATGGAGCCTGACTCAGGGCTCAATCTTATGACCCTGAGATCATGACCTGAGCTGAAATCAAGAATTGGATGCTTGACTGACTGAGCCACCCAGGCATCTTTATAAAGATAAAACTTTATAATCACTTTTCCTTACATATTCTCGTTGCAATTTTTTTGCTTTTGTTTTTTCCTGGGCTGTAATCTTTTGATCACCTCTTCATAGATCACAATTTTTATATTTTCTAACTATTAAATAGGAAGACAATTCATTATTTCTTCCAGCGTCATTGATTAATATTTGTTTTTTATTATTGATGGTAGGGATGCATAACCCTAACCCTAACCTCACCCACGGTCATATACACTGTTTATAGTATTCCAATAGGTTGGTGTCCCACCAACCCATAAATTCTATGTTTCGTTATTCCCATCAAAAAAGAAAAGAATCAGGGCACTTGGGTAGCTCAGTTAGGCGTCTGCCTTTGGCTCAGGTCATGATCCCAGAGTCCTGGGTTTGAGCCCCAAATCAGGCTCCCTGCTCACTGGGAAGTCTACTTCTCCCTCTCCCTCTGTCCCTCCCCTTCCCTCTGCTTGTGCTGTCTCTCATGCTCTCTCAAATAAAAGAAAAGAAGGGGCACCTGGGTGGCTCAGTTAGGCATCTGCCTTTGGCTCAGGTAATGATCTCAGAGTCCTGGGACTGAGCCCCACATTGGGCTCCCCGCTCATCAGAGACTCTGCTGCTCTTTCTGTCCCTCCTTGTGCTCATGCTCTTTCTCTCAAATAAATAAAATCTTAAAAAAAAAAAAAAAAGAAGAAGAAGAAAACTGGGGCACCTTGGTGGCTCAGTTGGTTAGGCTCTGACTCTTGGTTTCAGCTCAGGTTGTAATCAGGGTTATGAGATCGGGCCCCATGTTGGGCTCTGCACTAGGCATGGAGCCCGGGTAAGATTCTCTCTCCCTCTCCCTCTGCCCCTCATACTCACTCACTCTTTCTCTCTAAAATAAATAATTTTTGTTTGTTGTTTTAAAGAAAAGAACCAGGTGGTTTTATAATTTCTTCCTTTTTTTTTTTTTTTGTTAACTAAGATATTTTAATCCTTTGGCTTATTTGAATTTTCTCCCTTATACTGGTTTAATTTTTAAACACTTTTTGTAAGTGGTGTCCTTTCTTGTCTTGAAAAAATGATTTGAGGCAGAAAAGGCTCAAAGTGTTCTATTTCTATGGACAGTGATGAATAGATTGACTAGCCATCCGCTTACGGTGCCCCAAGTCTGGGTGGAAGACAAGTTCTAATTTGAGGTGATCAAATTACAAGCAAGTAATTTGAGGTGATCGGTGCCTAAAGAACCCTGGGGTCCCTGAATGGGGGCCTCATTTCCTCTCTCTGGGAAACTTGGTCCAGCATTCCATCCGGTAGACTCCTTTTCAGGCCAGTCATGATGTCAGGGACATTGCTGAAGTCACTGATTGTGTTCTTTTTAAAATTTATCCAGGTATTCCTCCAGAAGAGACTAGGCACCAGATTCTTATGGTCCTCTGAGAACAGGTCACTGTCTGACCAGGAAGAAGCCAAGTTTCCTTTTGTGTCCGGCGGCCAGGCAATCAGAGTGAACCCAAAGCTCTTCTCAGGAAACAGGGTGTCCATCTACTTAACGTCAAGATCCGACCCAGCTTCTCCACTGAAGGTCATGATCTCATTGCCCTTTCTCAGCCCTTCTCCATATGCCAGGCTGTTATGGAGGGGGGCACTTAAATACTGGGCTGAGAAGCTGATCCTCACCCAGCTTCACTTCACTGCAAACCTAAAATCAGACACACCCCTAGTCTTTGCATTTGGCACATCATAAGTACTCTGTAAAAGTCGAATATATCCCTGACAGGAGTAGACTGCCATTTTGGCCAGGTAAAGGAGGCCAAAATGAGGACTGAATCTCACAGTTTTAGATATCTGATGATTGGAAGAATTTTCCATTGACATCTTCTGACTCTGTACGTTTCAAGCCTTGTGTCTCATCCATTGCCACCTCTCCCTGGTGCAGAGCACCAAAGGATTTATTTATTTCACCCTAGGACCTTCAACCTGTATTTTTGTTCCATAATCGGTCAGCACAGGGAGCTGGCTATAGGCGCATTCCCGGAAGCCATGGCTACCCTGAGATGGTTAGCAGTATCTTAATTATCTACAGAATTGGGCACCTCGGTGGCTCAGTGGGTTAAAGCCTCTGCCTTTAGCTCAGGTCATGATCTCAGGGTCCTGGGATCGAGGCCCGCATCGGGCTCTCTGCTTAGCAGGGAGCCTGCTTCCTCCTCTCTCTCTGCCTGCCCCTCTGCCTACTTGTGATCTCTCTCTCTCTGTCTCAAATAAATAAATAATCTTTTTAAAAAATCTTTAATTATCTACAGAATCGACAGCAAACTACATAAATCTCTTACCAAACCAAAACTGAACACATCCTCAACACCCTGGATCCCCTAATATTATCACAGCCACTCTAATGCCATGTGATTGGAGGAGTGTGTCTGAGTTGAAGGCAGGATAGACTTAACTGACTTGAAAATACCTTTTATCTTTTTTAAAAATTTATTTATTTGACGGAGAGACAGCTAGAGAGGGAACACAGCAGGGGGGAGTGGGAGAGGGAGAAGCAGGCTTCCGGAGAAGCAGGCTTCCCGCCAAGCAGAGAGCCTGATGTGGGGCTTGATTCCAGGACCCTGAGACCGTAATCTGAGCCAAAGGCAGAGGCTTAATGACTGAGCCACCCAGGTGCCCCAAAAATATCTTAAAAAAAAAAAAGTTTTATTAGGATATATTTCCCATACCATACAATGTTCCCATTTTAAGGGTACAATTCACAGATAAGTGCAACCATCACCACTGCCAATTTTTTTAAAGATTGATTTATGACAGAGTGCGTGCATGAGCTAGGGGAGGGGCAGAGGGAGAATTTCCCGTAGACTCCTGAGTGCAGAGCCAGATGTGGGTCTTGGTCCCACCACCCTGAGACCATGACCTGAGCTGAAATCAAGAGTCAGACACTTAACTGACTGAGCCATCCAGGCCTACTAGTTCTAGACTGTATGACCAATGACCCAATAATCATTGATCTTAGACTTTAGCTTACATAAAATGACTTTTTTCACAAACTGATTAGGCAGGGAGTGAGTGCTTCTGTGAATATTGTACAGGGAATCCACTCAAAGTTTGGTCCATGGTTTTTTCACAGACCCGTCATCTGTTGGCCAAAAATACCAGGCCAACAATCTCATGGCCAGCTTGGATTGGAGTGGAGACTTAATGGGCATGTGTTTCTGTACATTCCTTATGGAATACTCCCTTAGACATCCTGCAGAAAAGGGGGCGCCTGGGTGGCTCAGTCGGTTAGGTGGCTGCCTTCAGCTGGGGTTTTGATCCTGGGGTCCTGGGATTGAGCCCTGCATCGGGCTCCCTGCTCGGTGGAGAGCCTGCTTCTCCCTCTCCCTCTGCCTGCTGCCTACTTGTGCTCTCTAATAAATGAGTGAAATCTTAAAAAAAAAAAGACATCCTGCAGAAAAGGACAGTTCAGGACAAAGCAAAAACACATGTGGCAAGACTTTGTACATATAGGCCAACATCAGCCAAAGCAGAGCAAGCAGCATGGTAGGCAGTGTCCGAGGTGCCCCCCGTGGTCCCTGCCTCCATCCCCTTGCATGTGGGCTGGACACACAAATTCATGAAGGGATATTTCTGAGATTAGGTTGCAAAAGACTATAGCCCTGAACTGGATCTCCCTTTGAGAGAAGCCTCCTGCCACACTGGGGGCTTCTCTACAGGGAGGCCATGTGGAAAGGAACTGATGTCTTTTTTTTTTTTTTAAAGAAATTGTGACTTTTTTAATAAGATTTATTTATTTACTTATTTATTTGACAGAGAGAGAGAGATCACAAGTAGGCAGAGAGGCAGGCAGAGAGAGAGGAGGAAGCAGGCTCTCCGCTGAGCAGAGAGCCCGATGTGGGCCTCGATCCCACGACCCTGAGATCATGACCTGAGCCGAAGGCAGAGGCTTTAACCCACTGAGCCACCCAGGCGCCCAGGAGCTGATGTCTTTGGCCAACAGCCAGTGAGAACAGAAGGTATGCCACATGATAAGCTTGGGAGAGGATCCCCTCCTAGTTGAACCTTGTTTATGAGAGCCTCTTTGGGAGAGACCCTGAACCTGGGGCACATAGCCAAGCTGCACCCAGATTCCTTCCCCTCAGAAATTGTAAAATATTAGATGCTTGTTGTTTGAAACTGCTAAGTTCTGCAGTGATTTTTTACACAGCAGTAGACAACTAATACAAGCAAGGGATGGCGCAAGTATTTATCAAATGATGTACCTTGCAATCAAAAAGTGTAATGGTCTTATAAAAGACATAGGTCTGATTGCCAAAGGGGCTACACCTCTTTACCAAAAGGTCTGATTTCTTAAAACAAAGTACTAGGCCCAATGGTATTAGATGAACACCTACTTCATTACAAACTGTAGGAGAAAAGAATGAGTTCAGTGGGGGGAACACAATGTAACTAGTTATAGCTCATATTGTTGACACTAACTCAGCTGACAGCAGAGCTGAAGGACAAATGGAAGTCTAAACTCAAGGCGCCAGTGTTAGTCTGCAGGTTCCCTGGAATGTCGCTTACAATGGTCTTCATTTTTTTTTTTTAAGATTTATTTACTTATTTTAGAGAATGCGAGTGTGAGAGGTGGGGAGGGGCACAGGGAGACGGGGACAGAGCATCTTAAGCAGTCTGCGCACTAAGTGTGGAGCCCGATGTGGGGCTCCATCTCACAACTCTGAGATCATGACCTGAACCAAAATCAAGAATTGGAGCTTAACCAACTGAGCCACCCAGGTGCCTCCCTCCACAAAAATATGTTAAACCAAAAAAAAAAAAAAAAGTTAAACCATGTTTTTTATAATAAATGCTAGTCATCAAAATAATTAAAATAATTAAATTCTTGGGCATCTTGAAGTATTTTATTGATTGGCAAGTATCATTTGCATATGTAATGAAATAAAGACATAATTAGCATATTATTGTATATCTATTCCATAGACTTTATTTAAGTTAACTTTATTTCTACAAAATCTTAATGATGTTTTAATGCTTGTCTCAGTTCCTAGGGCTGCGGTAACAAATTACCACCAACTGGGGAGCTTAAAACAACAGAAATTTATTCCCTCACAGTTTTGGAGACCAAAAGTCTGAAGTCAAGGAGCTGGCAGAACTAATCTCCCTCTGAAGACTCTAGAGAGAGAATCTATTTTTTGCCTCTTCCTTTTCCTGGTCCTACTAACATCAATAAGCTAAAGAATTAAAATATATAATGTAATTTTATTCCAAGTACATAAATTTTAGGGCGCCTGGGTGGCTCAGTGGGTTAAAGCCTCTGCTTTCGGCTCAGGTTCTGATCTCAGGGTCCTGGGATCGAGGCCCGCATCGGGCTCCCTGCTCGGCGGGGAGCCTGCTTCCCCCTCTCTCTCTCTGCCTGCCTCTCTGCCTCCTTGTGATCTCTCTCCCTCTGTGAAATAAATAAATAAAATCTTTAAAAAAAAAAAGTACATAAATTTTATTCCAAGTATATAAAGTTTGAATGTATTTTCATCAAAAATGTAAATTTAGGTAAATGTTAAGTTTCATGTTTTCTATTTTTCTTCTAAAACTTCTAAAATTACTAAAGTTAAAAGCAAAATATAAACTATAATTAATGACTGTCAAAACTTTGAATCAACGCTGGTTAAAGAAAACTATACTCGGGACACCTAGGTGGCTCAGTCAGTTAAGCATCTACCTTTGGCTCAGATCCTGATCCCAGGGTCCTGGAATCGAGCCCGGTGTCAGCCTCCCTGCCCAGCGTGGAGCCTGCTTCTCCCTCTCCCTCTGCCTGCTGCCCCCTCCCCCCCTGCTCGTGTGCTTGTTCTCTCTCTCTCTTTCTCTCTCTCTGGCAAATAAATCTTTTCAAAAAAATAAAGAAAGCTAAACTTTTAAAATATTCAAAATATTTAATCCAATCTTTGATACAAAAAAATTCAACAGTTCTAGCATTTGATGTCATCTAATAGCTAATGTGAACAGTTGGTAACATTACATCTCATTTGAATGGTACATCTGAGTTGTTTAAAATTGTGAAATGTTTTCTAGCTACTGTCCATATCTGTCGTAAATAAAATTTATTTCAGGAGTACCTCCAGAATAGTAACACAAATAGTAAACAAATGAGCATCACTACTGAGAAAGGGCACTTAATTATGCAAGAATCTGTTGTATTCATGCCAACAAGGAAATTTAACAAGTAATAGGTAGAGATGCTTTTTCTCTAGAGTCTAAATAGCCTAAATCAAGAGGGCAGGTGTTCAAGGTCACCCTATGTCCTTGGATCTTGAATGAGAGGGACCCTCATGTATTCTTTGATTTATTTTGTGTGTTTGTGATTTATGGGTCCCTTCAGAGCTTCCTACCCAGGGCATGAGTCCCTCTTATGTGATTCTAAGCATCTAGAAGAGTTCTAGAATCGAGGGAGGGATGGCACTCTCTAAATAGGGCTGGTTGGATCAAGCCCAGATTGTGTGAGACAGAGGCATTGTGTCTGTATCTACATTTATTTTTTTAAAGATTTTATTTATTTATTTCACAGAGGGAGAGAGATCACAAGGAGGCAGAGAGGCCAGGCAGAGAGAGAGAGGGGGAAGCAGGCTCCTCGCTGAGCAGGGAGCCCGATGCGGGCCTCGATCCCAGGATCCTGAGATCATGACCTGAGCCGAAAGCAGAGGCTTTAACCCACTGAGCCACCCAGGCGCCCTGTATCTACATTTATGTCTCTTTTGTACCAATACTGCATCTAGTGAAGTCTTGTTGAAGGCCTTATAGTTTTTTTCACCTGAATGAAGACCTCTCAAGAGAAGGGTCTTATTTTCCTTTGTGGGACAAACAACACACCCTTCAGGGGAAGCGTGCTAGCGGTTAGAGTAAAAATCTAGGAAAGAAAAAATAAAGCCTAGGGGGACACCACAGGGCTGCCTAGCTTTAGTCCCCACTTACCAGGGCAGTTTTCAAAGAAGGAAACCTTTGCAGGATCTGGTTGCTTCCCATTAAGGAGGTTAGCTGTCCTGTTCTGTTCCACTTGACTTACATTCCTATCAACATTCCTGCCTCAACCACATACATCCTTTCTTTCCTCTGCTTCTCCCGTCTTTGCTGTTGGGGATTTTCAGCATATGTACTGACCTTGGCTCCGGGGTTGTTTCCAGTATGTTTGCTAGGGAAGTTACTTTACTGATTTACCTACTTGCTCAGATCTGCATGCCAGTCACATACTTCTCATCATCTTTGTTCACCAGACGTACAGAGAGCATGGAGCTGTAAGGGTCAGACCAGGTTCAAATGCTAGTGTAATCTTAGGCAAGGTACCTACCTCTCAGTTTCCTTATTTGACAGATTGACATCTAGGGTATCTGCTCTCCTCCACTCAGCCCAGGTCTGGCTTCCTTTGGCTTCTGCAGGCAGAGGCTGAGCACCATTCCCTGCACAGTCTACGGAGGAGGAAAGTGACTTGAGAATTTAGTTCCCTCCTTGGAGCCGGCACTGGGCCAGGCTCTTTCGGGGATCGCTTGCCCTTGATTTCTCCAAGAATGCCGCGTGGTTAGGGTTCCCCTAACTAGTGCGTGTTATTCTCACAGTGCAGGCTAAGGCCCAGTGGGGCAGAGTCCCTCACCGCTGAGGCCTGCCTCTCAGAGCCTGCGTTTTGGCTGAGGAGCGGGGCTCTGAAGAAACGACGAGCGAACGAGGCGCCAGCTCGGTGCTCAGCTGCAGGCACTCAGCGGGGGCAGGTTTCTGGACTCAGCCTACCCTCCACAAGGTTCCCTGCACCAGCCGCGGGGCCACAGGTTCCACTCAGTCAGGATTTACGTAGTGGCAGCGTCAAAACCAGATACTTTCCTTACACTTTTAAAAAGTTATTTATTTATTCTATTTAGTTAGTCACGTATGTGTGTAATCTGTACACCCAACCTGGGACTTGAACTTACTTCCCGGAGATCAAGAGTGGCATGCTCCTCCCACCCAGCCAGTTAGGAGCCCCAAAACTTTCCTTAGAGTTGCATTCTAAGAATAAAGACCTATTCTCTGCGTTGGTGGTTCTTGTGCTGGTCAGCTCCACTTCAGAGGGTCTCTAAGTTCCTGGAATGTACCCTAATGTTGTAGCAAGGGACCACGTGCATTTTGCGTGAAGGGCCTTGGTTAGGTAGTCAGGAGGATTCTGATCAAAAAATGTGTAGGAACCCAAGACATACGCAATTCCCCTAACCTCTTGGCAGGACTGGACCATGGGTTCCTGCGGCGTTGTAATCCCAGTCCTCTGTGGGTGCTGCAAGAGGCTCCACCCGCCTCTACAGCTCTTGGCACCGCCCCCCTTAGGGCGGGACTGAGATCGACCGCGCCCTCCAACCCGCCCCTTCTCTGGTCGGGGCGGGGCATCTCTACTGGGCATGCTCAGTACTAAGGATTTGAGCCTGTCTCCTAGGCGGAAACACGAACCGAATGTGCGTTTTTCCCAGGGTGCCCCGCGCTGCTGTCATGGCCGCATCCATGTGACGATGTCTGCACGTGAACTTTTAGGGCTGTGGGTGTATTCATAGGATCTGTCGCCACCAGATTTCGGCATCTTTGGACACTCTTCCTTTCACTTTCTTGTGTTGATTCCCGAGCGCCCCTCGTAGAACCCATTTTGGCTGCAGCGACGTCTAGGGTGATGTGGATACCCGAGCTGGCCGTCTTGAGGGGCTTCCCCACTGAGGCTGAGCGGCAGCAATGGAAGCAGGAGGGAGTCACCGGTTCAGGTGAGAAAGGCGAACCTGTCAGGAATGGAGGCTAGCGTGTGGACTGTGAAGGGAGAGTGGTGCCGGCTGGGTTCTCATCCTTGTTTTGTGCTTCTGCCGAAATCTAGCTGATCCCTTAACACTTGGGTTGTTGCATCCTCGGTGTGGTGGGCGGGGTCCTCTAGGCTCGGTGCCTGTCTTTACCCTAACCTTCTCACCGCATAGGCTCAGTGATAACGATGGCGATGTCAGCTACTTTTCTATATTCCTAACAGTTATTGTCATTTAATCCTTGTAATAGACATTTAAGATAGATACTGCGTTTAATTCTTTTTTGCAGGTGAATTTATTCCAGGTTCCATAGTTGGTAAGCATAGAAGTTGAAACGAGGCAGCAAAGATAAAATTCTTGTGAACAGTACACATTTACTGGAGAGGAGGTGTTAAACGCATATTTACTATTGATAAATGTGAGATAAAGGCACATTTAGTTGTGAGATTTAGGCAGGCCCTGGAAGAAAAATAACAGTTTAGTTCAGTATCTAAGTGGGAGTGTGTGTGTGTGTGTGTGTGTGTGTGTGTGTGTGTGTGTATGTGTATGTGTGTGTATGCATGCATGCAATAGGTGCTTCCAGAGAGAGGTAGTTTTTGAAGTCTGGTGATCTGGTAAAGTTTCGTGGAAGAAGTCAGAGATGAGTTGAATTTTGATTAATTGTAAGTTAAGACATGTGGAGAAGAGCTCAGCACTTCTTACACTTGCGATTTCTCACGAGTGTAAAAGTGTGGAGCCAGAAATGTGCATGGGATATTCCAGGAACAAGGAAAGAACTAGCTGTTCCTCAGGGAGTATAGTGGGGATAGGAGAAGCCGGATTATGAAAGGCCTTAGACTCCTGATTGTGGAAACTTTTCCATAGTCAATAAGAATCTTTTGAATTCTCAGAAGGGTGATAATGTTTACTAATGAGGAATATTATTCCTGTGTCTAACGTCTTTTCTTTTCTTTTTTTTTTTTGTCTAACTTCTACCTTGCTGCTCATTATATGGATGAGCTGCTAATGGTAGAAGAAGTGATGTTCATAGAATACTGGGAATTTGCTCAGTGCTTTGTGATTAATGTAAGCGTTCTAAGGATATACATTTTCTTTTTGCGTACTAAAATGTAAAATGGTAGATTTACCTAGTAGTGTTATCCTTTACAGTATGAAAAAAAATTGGTCTTTTGGATTATTGGACTATTTTTTTATATTTCAGAGAGTGGATCTTTCTTACAATTGCTGCTAGAAGGGAACTATAAGGCCATATTCTTAAATTCATTGACTCAAAATATTTTTAACTCAACAATGGTGACTGAAGAAAAGATGGACAGCTATCTGGAGAAGCAGATAGTAACATTCCTGGATTACTCAACAGATTTGGACACAACTGAAAGGTAGAATTTTATTTGAAATTTTCATAGAGAGACAGACTGGATACATTTAACATTGCTTTGCCAACGTAAGACAGTGCTTTTAATTTGGAAAACTTGTGCTCTCCAGCATGACAGCCACTAGTCACATATGGGTGTTGAACACTTGAAATAGATGGTGCAACTGAGAGAATTTTAAATTTCAGTTAATTGTAATTAAATTCAAAAGAGGCCTGTGGGGCTCATGGTTATAATGTTGGACATTGAGACATAAATCGTTTAGATTTAAGAAATTTTGTTTTGTAGTGCTTGGATAATCTATAAATGTTGGTTAATATTTTACATTTTTCTTAGTAAAACTGAAATGAAAGTGGTTGTGGTTATACAGTGGTTCATGTTTGTTTTTTATTCTTATATGCAGACAACAGCTGATATTCCTAATTGGTGTAAGCAGTTTGCAACTTTTTGTTCAGAGTAACTGGACGGGGCCTCTTGTTGATTTACAACCTCAGGATTTTTTGCCATCCATTTTGTTCCAGCAATTTAGTGAGGTATGCTTCTTGGAAATATCATATATAGGTATTATTGTGGTTTTTTTTCTTTAGGAACTCATCTTTATAAACTGGAGTTATTAGTAAGTAGGAAAAAATTATGACTTTATAGCTTGTACAGAATGTACTCTGAATCTTTGCTCATTGATCAGATTTTCAAATATTTGCAGGAGGCTCACTGTCAAGAATGGAATTAGAGATAAGTGTTAATAATCAGATGGTAGAGGGGGCTCCTGGCTGACTCAGTTGGTGGAGTGTGCAACTCTTGATTTCAGGGTTGTAAGTTGGAGCCCTACATTGGGCATAGAGCTTACTTTTTTTTTTTTTTTAAAGATTTTATTTCCAGGGAGAGAGGATGAGAGTGAGAGAGAGTACAAGCAGGGGGAGAGAGGATGAGAGAGAGAGAGAGTACAAGCAGGGGGAGCAGCAGGCAGAGGGAGAAACAGAATTCCCACTGAGCAAGGAGCCTGATGTGGGACTCAATCCTAGGATGCTGGGATCACAACCCAAGCCGAAGGCAGATTATCAACCAACCGAGCCACCCAGGCATCCTGGCATAGAGCTTACTTAAAAAAATAAATAAATGAAATAGGGGTATTTGGGTAGCTCAGTCGGTTGAGAGTCTGACTCTTGTTTTTGGCTCAGGTCATGACCTCAAGGTCATTCTCTAAATTAGATAAATTTTTAAAAATAAATAAATAAATTGATAAAATATATTTTAAAAAATCTGATAGTGGAGGTGGGAAGAGAAGTAGAAAAGCAGCCATAACCTGACAGCCACAGTAATTAGCTCTGTACACATCAGTGTAGTGAGTCACTATATTATGTTGCAGTAGAATAATTGAAATTCATAATCCTGCCTCTAAATCATTATTTAAAGACTAAAAGATCTTCTATATCTTATGTCTAAGAAGGGAGTTCAATCTGCACTTTACAAAGATTTCATCCAAAGTGATTAAAGTGAAATCCCAAAGATTATGTCACTTAAAGAGAAATGCTTCCATTATCTAGAAATTTGCTTATATGGAACATCTCATTTCCTCTGTTATTGTGGATGAAATTGCTTCTGCCCCTTCAGCTCTGTAGTACAGGTTAAAAATTCACCACATAGGCAAAGTCATAGTGTTGGTTGAACACAGATATGTGGGGCAAGTGCTTAATTCACGTGTTCTGTCAATTTGAGTATCCTAGAGATGAGAACACGGAAGCTCCCAGTGGTGAAGGAAATTTGTCAGAGGTCTTCTAGCTGGGCACTTGGAAGCCACATTTTCTGGGTCCAAATCGAGCCCTCCTTCTGCTATACTCGTGTAGAAGCACCTGTAAAATCAGGTGACAATTCAAGGCAGTACAGAAATAGGTTACATGAAAGATTTGGACTGTAAGAATATTGAAATTAACCAAGAGATGTGGGGAATGGGAATTTTGTCAGATAGTTTAGCTGGGAATGGACAGGGAGTTGAACTGAAGGGTGCTGAGTAAATGGACAGGTGGAGAGGAGCAGGAAAGGCAGTCGGTGCAGTCACGTGAGCAGAAGTTCAGAGCAGGGAAGAGCGTGGTGGAAGCCGGATGTTTTGAGCCTATTGGAGAAGCACTGAAAGGTCAGACTTTATGGGATTCAGGCCAGATTGTAGGAAACTTTGAGACCTTGATTTTTTTTTATTTATTAGAACTACCTCATACATTCAAAAAAAGCATATGAGGTGTATGAAGTTTAAATAATAAAACTCCTTTGTTCCTCTTACCCAGCTTGAGAGAGAAACATTAGCAGCATTGTAGAACAGAGCTTCCCGACCGTTCTTCCCCAGATGTGGAGCCCCTCTGCCATCGCAGTGTCTGTGTGGGACCTGGGCTGGGATGGGGAGAGCCTTTGAACTAGTCTCTTCTGGTCGGCAGTGTTTGCTCGTTCCCTGCTGTGCACCACTAATCATTGCGTCTTCGGCGTGTGCTGTGACTTGGAAAGGGTTGGAAATATTGCCTTAGAAGGTCCCCTGCATGTGCTTCCTGATGGTGTCCCCAGCCCCTCTCTCCCATGAGCTAGTCCCATGAATTTTATGTTAGTCATACCATTGCTTTTCTGCATAGTTTCAGTACCTGTGTAACTCTAGAAAACATATTGTTTAGTTTTACCAGGTTTTGAACTTTTAAAAATGAAACTGTTCATTGTGCTGTGACTTGTTTTGATCAGTGGTATATTTTTGAAATGAGACCATTATTCATTTTTACTCTTGTATAGTATTCTCATTGTATGACTGTACTGGAATGTATATGTCTCATCTACTCTTGATGACCATATGGTATTCCCCCCCCCATATATTACATATAATGCTATCAGGAACAAGTCTTCTGGAAATCATTTGCTAGAATTTCAAGGCACAGCGTACTGAACAAAATGACTGTTTGAAGCAGTGTGCTAAACGGAGGAGGCCGTTTTTAGTGGCCTTGGGCTGCAGGTGACACTCTGAGGGCTGAGAGCCTGATCTTTTAACACATGTGTAAAGCCTTCCCAGAGTTGGGAAGCTCTGCTGTGGTATATACAGCTGTGAAAAGAGTTGCTGTGCCCTAGAGTATATGCATTTTCAATTCTTCTTGGTAATGTCAGTTTTTGTTTTTGTTTTTTTTTAAAGATTTTATTTATTTGTCAGAGAGAGAGAGAGAGAATACAAGCAAAGGGAGCGGCAGGCAAAGGGAGAAGCAGACTCCCTGCTGACCAAGGGAGTCCGATGTGGGACTCGATCCCAGGACCCTGGGACCATGACCTGAGCCGAAGTCAGATGCTTAACTGACTGAGCCACGCAATCGTCCCTGTCAGGTTGTCTTTATTTTTATTTTTTAAAAGATTTTATTTATTTATTTGACACAGAGAGAGAGATTACAAGTAGGCAGAGAGGCAGGCAGAGAGACAGGGAGAGGAGGAAGCAGGCTCCCTGCTGAGCAGAGAGCCCGATGCGGGCCTCGATCCCAGGACGCTGAGATCATGACCTGAGCCGAAAGCAGAGGTTTTAACCCACTGAGCCACCCAGGCGCCCAGGTTGTCTTTAAAAGGAATATTCAATTTATCCTCTTTACCAGCAGTCTGAGAATTTGGAAGGTAGGGAGAGGGGGAGTTGAAGTTTATAAACATGTCAGTATTTTCTAATTGTCATTTTGCCTGTGCTGATTCATGTTTCTTAGCTCTTGTGAAGCACAAGTATTTGTGAATATACTTTATGGTCATGGAGTATGGTGACTGAAGTCAAATTCATATTCCCTGCCTTTAACTTATGGCTTGTCATTTTTTTTTTAAAGATTTTATTTATTTATTTATTTGACACAGAGAGAGAGATTACAAGTAGGCAGAGAGACAGGGATAGGAGGAAGCAGGCTCCCTGCTGAGCAGAGAGCCCGATGCGGGCCTCGATCCCAGGACGCTGAGATCATGACCTGAGCCGTAAGCAGAGGTTTTAACCCACTAAGCCACCCAGGCGCCCTGGCTTGTCATTTTTAACACTGACATCTGGTGCTAACTGGTCTCAGAGGAATAGCACTGAAGGTCCATGTCTGAGCAATATTGGTCACCTCTCAAACAGCAAGGTTGATCTTAGTAATCTGGTTTTTTTTTTTTAATAGTAATCTGGTTTTATAGTAAATTTATCTCTGGCTTCCAGATGTTGAAATTTTTTTCACCGTCATGGTGATAAATACTTACATTTTTACATGTCATAAGCTGTCTCTACTGAGGAATTGTTCCTAAGAGTCGTAACCTTTGCTTTGTCTGTTTTCATTGAAAGTATAAGTAATCCTCTTTAAAAATGGACCATTCCCCCAGACCTCTGGAAGCACATTTAGAACTCAGTTGGAATATCAGTGTTCTATCTCAGGAGTAGGCAGAGAGGCTGATTTACTTAAGCAGAAGATAGAAAAGCATTACATTTTTCATGATGATGCAAGGTGGCACTGGGAAGAGAAATGTATATATTTGGCTATTTATACATTCACTCACTTATTTATTGTCTTGTTAATACCATCTCCAGAGAATTTTTTTTTTTAAGATTTTTTTTTTATTCATTTGACAGAGAGAGAGAGATTACAAGTAGGCAGAGAGGCAGGCAGAGAGAGGAGAGAGGAGGAAGCAGGCTCCCTGCTGAGCAGAGAGCCCGATGCGGGCCTCGATCCCAGGACCCTGGGATCATGACCTGAGCCGAAGGCAGTGACTTTAACCCACTGAGCCACCCAGGCGCCCGAGAATTTTTTTTAAAAAGATTTTATTTATACACTTTAGAGAGCATGTGAATGGGGGGGGAGGGACAAAGGGAGAGGGAGAGACAGAATCTTAAGCAGATTCCCCACTGAATGTGGAGCCAGACAGCAGGGCTCCATCTCATGACCCTGAGATCATGACCTGAGCCAAAATCAAGAATCAGACACTTAACCAACTGAGCCACCCAGGTGGTGCCCATCTCCAGAGAATTTTGAATTGAAGAGTAGGAGGTTTAGTAAACAACCCCTGGCTTTGAGTAGCAGAGGTAATGATACCCAGTGGTATACCATGAGCTATCTCTTTGTGTAATTTTTTTGTATGCTAAATTATTTGTTACTTATCTTTAGGGATTTCATTTAGAAGAGAATGATCTAAATTTGTGCTAGAAGAGTTAGATGTGTTTCTCATTTCAAAGTGATTAGACGAGCGGCTGGGTGGCTCAGTGGGTTAAGCCTCTGCCTTCGGCTCAGGTCATGATCTCAGGGTCCTGGGATCGAGGCCCACATCTGGCTCGCTGCTCAGCAGCTTCCCCCTCTCTCTCTGCCTGCCTCTCTGTCTACTTGTGATCTCTCTCTCTGTGTCAAATAAATAAATAAAATCTTAAAAAACAAGTGATTAGAATATGGATTATTTTTCCTTTTTTTTTTTTTAAGGTTTATTTTAGAGAGAGAGCAAGCAAGAGCAGGGCAGGAGAGGGGCAAAAGGAGAGGGAGAGACAGAGAACCCTTAAGCAGATTCCCCATTGAGCGTGGAGTCTGGCATGGGGTTCCCATGACCCTGAGATCATGCCCTGAGCTAAAGTCAGGAGCTGGCCACCCAGCTCTGAGCCACCCAGGCACCCCGGATTCTTTTCTTAAGGGCATGTCATATCTTCTTGTACTTCACCAGTTTGGTTTGGACTTTGGGAAATAAAGGTAGTTTAATCTTTTGTATGAGGAGAGAACTCGATGAGGCTGCAGATACAGTGTGGGCACATTAAGCAGTTCTTCTCCCAAGTTCTTAAGTGAGTATATCTACTCGGAGCTCTCACAAGACACCTCAGGCTCATCGTGTCTCAGACTGGACTCATGGTGAGGGTCTCCTCTACATGGAGCTTCTTCTAGGGTCTCTGTATCAGAAGGCTAGAAGTGATCCTGGCCCTGTCTTTGCAGCCTTTCCTGATGCTTGGCATGGTCCTGAACCTTGCCCAGGGGCAGGAAGAGATCTCTGGGGAAAGCGGCATGGGGTAGTAAGAAGAACATTGGTTGGGGAGTTGGAAAACAGGCTAGGATCTCTGTTCAGACACTGACTTCTGTGTGATTTTTCAACTGCACTTAACATTTGTTCCTATTTCCTTGTAAAATTGAGGTAGTTGTAATAACTTCAAAATAATTCCTCTTTTTTGAAGATTTTATTTATTTATTTGTCAGAGAGAGAGCCCAAGCAGGGTGAGCGGCAGGCAGAGCAGGCAAAACAGGCAGAGGGAGAAGCAGGCTCCCTGCTGAGCAAGGAGCCCAATGTGGGACTAGAAGCCAGGACCCTGGGATCATGACCTGAATCCAAAGGCAGTCGCTTGGGTACCTGGGTGGCTCAGTGGGTTAAAGCCTCTGCCTTCAGCTCAGATTGTGATCTCAGCGTCCTGGGATCAAGGCCCGCATTGGACTCACTGCTCAGCAAGGAGCCTGCTTTCTCCACTTTCTCTGCCTGCCTCTCTGCCTACTTGTGATCTCTCTCTCTTTCTGTCAAATTAAAAAAAAAAAAAAAATCTCAAAGGCAGTCACTTAACCGACTGAGCCTCACAGGCATTCCTCAAAATAGTTTCTTAATTATTGAATTTAAAAAAAATTCCTTTGCCCTTAGTATAGATAATGGTAAACTTTATTTGCAGCTTGGTGATTCTCTTTCATGATAAGTCTTTATTCCTCTCTTATACTTCTTGATGATGAAGGTAGGACAGTGGGTGAACCCACAGCTGTTACTTTCTTGGCCATATTGAGTACTTCAATATTGGCAGTGGCATTATTTGGATTATTTAATTTAATCTTTACAAGAAGGATTGGGTTCTGTTATTTTATTTTGTAAGTAATAAGGATACAGTCCTGTGTCCATGACATTAGAGCCCGTGTTCCTAGTGAGTAAGCATTCCTGCTGTCTATTTTGTGGCAGCTGTCAAAATTATACAGTACACATCTTAGAAAACACAGGTGGGGCACCTAGGTGTCTCAGTTGGTTAAGTGGCTGCCTTTGGCTCAGGTCATGATCCTGGGGTCCTGGGATTGAGCCCTGCATCAGGCTCCTGCTCAGTGGGGAGGCTGCTTCTCCCACTCCCTCTGCAAAAGTAAAAAAATAAAATAAAAAATAAAAAGAAAACACAGGTGTCTTGTCCATTGTAGAAAATCTGTTCAGCCAAGGTGTGGAGTTTTCAAAGGCATCTCTTTTTTTTGCAGCCTTTTGTTCCCTCTGGTCCATTGATATTTGATATTTAAGACCTTGTTGGCCATTTGGCTTGGAATTACGGAGCAGACCTCCTTTGTAATGACATTTGCCAGCTGATGAAGCATATGTGCAATGTGTTTAATATAAGTACTTTGGGTGCCTGGGTGGCTCAGTGGGTTAAAGCCTCTGCCTTCAGCTCAGGTCATGATCTCGGCGTCCTGGAATGAGCCCCACGTCGGGCTCCCTGCTCAGCAGGGAGCCTGCTTCCTTCTCTCTCTGCCTGCCTCTCTGCCTACTTGTGATCTCTTTCTGTGTGTCAAATAAATAAATAAAATCTTAAAAAAAATAATGTAAGTACTTTAACAGAGGGATGCTTTTTATTGAGATGATACTTTGTTGTAAGTGAATCTGTAAAGAATGAAGCCTCTTCGATACTAGCATTTTCTCGATTTTGCGGTTCCTCTTAAGTGCAGGCGTATCGGTGGCCGTCTGCCAGGGCGGCCCGCATTCCTGGGTCCCCAGGGGCAGTTACAGAGTTAGGGTTCTGTCCAGTGCCAATTGCTGTGTGATAGGTTGATGCCTTTGTTTCAAAGCTGAATTAACTGGAAAATATGTTACTACAAGACCTATAAAGATGAATATTTTGTTAAATTAGGTCATCTTGGCTTATGTATTTTTTTCAGGTCAAAGGACTGGATGCAGTTGTTCTGAATCTGCTTGTTCTCGATGGTGAATCAGTCTACAGCCTGACCTCAAAGCCTATCCTGCTCTTACTCGCACGGGTTATTCTAGTGAATGTGAGACATAAACTGACAGCTCTTCAGGTAAGGAGAGACAAGCAGGCAGTTGGTTCATATCCATGGATGACTTTTTTGCTGAGAAGCATCAGACTTCCCGTGTGATGCTGACAGTGTTTTGGTGTGTTTTCTAAGTCTTCGTTAGGTATTTCACTTTAAAATCTGGTGAAAATAAACAAAAAAATTTCCCTTTGTGAGATTCATCTAATACAAAATGATATCATATTGACCTCTTTTATTTTTTTATTTTTTATTTTTTTATTTTTTAATTTTTTTTTAAATTTCACAGAGGGAGAGAGATCACAAGGAGGCAAAGAGGCAGGCAGAGAGAGAGAGAGGGGGAAGCAGGCTTCCCACTGAGCAGGGAGCCCGATGCGGGCCTCGATCCCAGGACCCTGAGATCATGACCTGAGCCGAAAGCAGAGGCTTTAAACCACTGAGCCACCCAGGCGCCCTATTGACCTCTTTTAAAGGACTATATAGATCATATGTATGTGTGAGTGAACATAAATGTTCAGTACTCTTTTTTTTTTTTTAAATTTATTTGACAGAGAGAGATTACAAGTAGGCAGAGAGGCAGGCAGAGAGAGAGGAGAGAGAGAGAGGAGGAAGCAGGCTCCCCGCTGAGCAGAGAGCCCGATGCGGGCCTCGATCCCAGGACCCTGGGATCATGACCTGAGCCGAAGGCAGAGGCTTTAACCCACTGAGCCACCCAGGCGCCCAATGTTCAGTACTCTTACAGTGGATTGTAATTACTGTTTCCTGGCTCACATCCTACCTTGGTTCACTGTTCGGGTTGGATTTAGTAGATCATTTGTTGAATGTCTGTTAAATCATTTCTTAAAGATTATGCTGGGACGCCTGGGTGGCTCAGTGTGTTAAGCCTCTGCCTTCCGCTCAGGTCATGATCTCAGGGTCCTGGGATCTAACCCCTCGTTGGGCTCCCTGCTCAGTGGGGAGCCTGCTTCCTCCTTTCTCTCTGCCTGCCTCTCTGCCTACTTGTGATCTCTCTCTCTCTGTCAAATAAATAAATAAAAAATTTTAAAAAATCTTAAAAAAAAGATTATTCATTTATTTAGAGAGAGAAAGCCTGTGTGTACGTGCATGCATGTGAGCAGGGGGAGGGGCAGAGGGAGAGGGAGAGAAATGCTCAAGCAGACTCCCTACTGAGTATGGAGCCCACTATGGGGCTTGCTGTCAGGATGCTGGAATTACATACTTTTCACATGTCACAAGATACTCTTTTGTGGTTTTTTCAGTGGTTTAAAAATGTAAAACTGGGGGCGCCTGGGTGGCTCAGTCAGTTAAGCATCTGCCTTCGGCTCAGGTCATGATTCCAGAGTCCCTGGGTCAAGTCCCGCATTGGGCTCCTTGCTCAGCGGAGAGCCTGCTTCTCCCTCTCCTTCTCTTCCTCTCTCTCTCTCTCTCAATCACTCTCCCTCTCAAATAAATAAATAAAACCTTTAAAAAAAATGTACAAACTGTTGGTTCTTGGGCTGTACAAAAACAGGGGTCGTTGGAGTTGGCCTGCAGACTACAGCTGACTGACTCCACTCTGACTTTGGCGACTTGACCTGTTTTACCAGAGATAATAAATTTAAATTTTATATGAAACCTCCCAGTTTCTAAATATTGGCTGAAAAATTTTGAGAAACACAGTTTTCAACTGGCAGAATATAGACTTGGTCTGTACTGTGTAAGGGCTTATTTTCCTAAGTATTTCAGTTTAGACAAAGAAAAGGTAAGGAGACAAGTTCTGCCTCTGTCTCTGAGTGTCATGAAAGCCAGAGGAATTGGAATTAGTTTTACTAGAAGGGGTTTTACTAGATGAGTTTCAATGTCAGGATAGATGTAAGGCCTTATCCTTGATTTTTAGCCATGTTAGCTTGAATTAGAAAAATTTTCGAGTTGATCTGACTGAAATGCTCCCTTACAGAATGACTAGTGAGTGAGTGAGACAGTTTTAAATTTTGTTGGCGGAAAATTTTCATCTGCAGTTTTGATAAGCATTATTTTTTAAAGATTTTATTTATTTATTTTAGAGATAGAGTGCACTTGAACAGGGGTGGAGGGAGAGAGATAAGCAGACTCTGCTCTGAGCACAGAGCCTGAAGCAGGTCTTGATCTTGCAACCTGGAGATCATGACCTGAGCCGAAATCAAGAATTGGACACTTAACTCTTAGCGCCCTGTTAAGCATTTAAAAAAAAAAGATATATGTAGTGTCAACTTAGGAGAACAAGTAGGTATGTGAACTGCTGGTTGTGGATGTCATATTTGGCATGGTTGGAGAGACAAGGTACTTGAATTGCTTGGCAGACACTAAACAACTTCTGACCTGGGCTTACAACCCTGTTTTCTTGTTACATGTCATCATGCAAAGATCACTTTGTGTTGAAATCTTGCCTTTCAGTGAAATCACAAAAGTTCTTTTTTCTTTGGATCTGTAATATGTCATTTTCTAAATGATGATATAAAAATGACTTCTTTGATAAGTGAAGATAAAATGAAAGAAGTGTCCCCTATCTGTTAATTTCAACCTTTTTACGTCAGCTTTGAGTAGGCTTACTTGTAAATAATGTATCAAGTTGTCCATTATGATATTTTTGTGGAACTGTAAAAGAAGGTGATTTTTCCCAGTCCTCTAATCTGTGGTATGTAGGCTAATATCAGTAGGACGTAAATGTTGAGTAAAAAGAGTCTTGGCTTTGAAATAAGACCAGAGTTTGTCTGGCTCAGCCGCTTAATAGCTGTGTGACGTTATGCTAGTTAATTTCTCTGGAATATCAGTTTCCTTATTTATAATTATTTTAAAAATGGAGGGCGCCTGGTTGGCTCAGGTGGTAGGTCATGTGACTCTTGATCTTGGGATTGTGAGTTCAAGCGCCATGTTGGGTGTAGAGATTACTTAAAAATAAAATCTTTAAAAAAATGAAATAACCTGGCAACATTTTTTTGGGTGCCTTTTTAGTACACTTATGCTTTCTGCCTTCTAGGAGGTTATTGACTAGGGACTTTCTAATCAGAACATTCTGTAATAAGTGCTAAAATCAGGAGGGAGGATCTAGAAAGTAGAGTAAGGCTTCAAGTTTCTTTTTTATTAAAGCCTCAGATTTTCTATTAAACTGTTCTTGGCAAATAGAAAAGGGCACTTTTATTTTCCAATAGAAAAATAAGCTATGCTTTCTTTATCTTTTTCACACCCTTCCTCACCCTAGGTAAAGATTTTGGCTTAAGAGTTAATGTATAGATCTGATGTTTAAAGGTTCAGCATCGGGCGCCTGGGTGGCTCAGTGGGTTAAAGCCTCTGCCTTCTGCTCAGGTCATGATCTCAGGGTCCTGGGATTGAGGCCCGCATCGGGCTCTCTGCTCAGCAGGGAACCTGCTTCCTCCTCTGTCTCTGCCTGCCTCTCTGCCTACTTGTAATCTCTCTCTGTCTGTCAAATAATAAAATCAAATCTTTAAAAAAAAAATAAAGGTTCAGCATCTGATGCTATATATATATATATATATATATATTTTAAAGGTTTATTTATTTACTCGAGAGTGTTAGTGCATGAGCAGGGGGAGGGGCAGAGGGAGAGAGAGGAAGCAGACTCCCTGCTGAGTAGGGAGCATGATGTGGGGCTTGATCCCAGGACCCTGAGATAACGACCAGAGCCAAAACCGAGAGTCAGACACTTAAGTGGCTGAGCCACCCAGGTGCCCCTGATGTGTGTTTTCTTAAAAGGGCAGTCTCTTTGACTGGCTCTGTCTAAATTCCCATGTCTAGAAAAGGAAAGGGTTTGCTGCCAAATGTGAGTCACTTGTTGCTGGCAGCAGTTATGGGTTTTTCTGGTTTGGAGAATGGCACTGAGACAGCAGAAGAGAGACTTGCTGTTTACTGTATGTGCTTCTGTATTGGCTTGTTGCTGGGTGGTGGTCGGTGTTTTTTTAAAATAGGAATCAAGTTTATTTATTTATTTTTTTAAGATTTTACTTATTTTTATTTAGAGAGAGACCGCAGGTGAGCAGGAGGAAGGGCAGAGGGAGAGGGAGAGAGAGATTCTCCAGCAGACTCTGCACTGAAAGCGTGGAGACCAATGTGGGGCTCCATCTCACAACCCTGAGAACATGAGCTGAGCCGAAATCGAGTCAGATGCTTAACTGACTGAGCCACCCAGGTGTCCCAGGATCAAGGTTTTTTTTTTTATTGTATTGTATTTCTTTCTTTTCTTTTCTTTTCTTTCTTTCTTTCTTTCTTTTTTTTTTAAGATTTTATTTATTTATTTGACAGAGAGAGACACAGCAAGAGAGGGAACACCAGCAGGGGGAGTGGAGGGGGAGAAGCAGGCTTCCTGCAGAGCAGGGAGCCCAATGCAGGGCTAGATCCCAGGACCCTGGGATCATGACCCGAGCTGAAGGCAGAGGCTTTAACCCACTGACCAACCCAGGCGCCCCTGTATTTTTTTCTTAAAGATGTTATTTATTTATTTGACAGAGAACACAAGCAGGGGGAGTGGTAGGCAGAGGATGAGAGGGAGAAGCAGCTCCCTGCTGAGCAAGGAATCCGATGGCTTGATCCCAGGACCCTGGGACCATAACCTGACATTTAACTGACTGAGACACCCAGGCGCCCCCCTCCCCTTTTTTAAAATTGTGATCAAGTAAGAACAGCGCCAGGCAACAGAGAAAAACCTATTGTATTCTCAACCTGTGCGTTAGTCAATACAATGTATGAAATGCAGTCTCTGTCCTCAGAAATATTTGGGTCAGGGGGAGTTATACTCTTGAAACACAAGCACTGTCCAATGTGGTGCTAAATTCTAGGAACAGTGAGAAGTTCAGAGAAGTGAGAGACCAATGTGTGCCACCCTCGTGGGAGAAGGATTCATGGGAGGGTTTCACAAGGATGTGGAAGGGATTGTCTTAGTTTTGGAAAATATTTGAATCCAAGGTAATTCTTACAGTGTAGCTTGTGCAAAATATATTGCTTTGAGGAGGATATGGAGATGAGCAGGACATAAATTCTTACCTTATTGAGTAGTTGGTGGACAACACCGAAAGCTAGGGATGACCTCCATGAATGCAGTGGAATGTGTTTGCAAAGGGGGTAGTTCAAATAGTATGCGAGAATTTCAGCCCCACCGCACACTCTGCCTCCTGGAGGAGCTGCTGTGTGGATTACGATGCTGAGGGGGTGCCACAGCGGACAGGATGGTGACAACAGCAGACATTTGAAAGAAAGAGATGATAAGTTCTAAATGGCATCCGGAAGCCCGACTGGCTAGAAATAGAAGCTCTGAGAGGATGGAGGAGGCAGGTTATTCTTGTGGAAGAGGGAAAAGTGGATTTGGGTGGTATTACTGAGGATCCAACAGTGGATGGGTAAGTTTGTTGAAGAGCAAGTTTAATTTCACAGATGTTAAAAAAATTCTAAACACTGATTACAGTTAATGTAAAAATTGTTTTTTAGAGAGGCTTTTATTTTCAGCTTACGTGGTACTTTCTTTCCCTAGAGTTTGCCGTGGTGGACTCTGAGATGCGTGAGTGTTCACCAGCAGTTACTGGAGGAGCGCTCCCCGCAGCTCTCTGCTCTTGCTGGAGACTGTATTGAGCAAGGTATGGAGCAGGTTTTATCTGATGCATGCACGCAGCTCCACGCTCATTTCTCAACTGAGACTGTCCTTTTTAGTGTTTTGTTTGTTTGTTTGTTTTTACAGGTAATAGTAACTCTCTGGTTGAGGTTGTTTCTTTTTTCCCCATCTATTTCTGGGTGTGGAATATCACAAATTATTAGGGTGTCAGATTATAGAATTTCTTTTTGCCTTTGAATTTTAAAAGAGGTAATCACTATCATTTACGTTACCTATTTAGAAAATGATTTGTTCTGTGCAGGTTACCATGATTTTTATCAGAAATTGCTTAAAAGTATTTTAGTATTTCCTTTGTTCTTTAAGAAGCCTCTTTGGAAACAAATGGAAACTTTCTTTATTTTAAAAAAATTCCTGGGCGCCTGGGTGGCTCAGTGGGTTAAAACCTCTGCTTTCGGCTCAGGTCATGATCTCAGCATCCTGGGATCGAGGCCCGCGTCAGGCTCTCTGCTCGGCAGGGAGCCTGCTTCCTCCTCTCCCTGCCTCTCTGCCTACTTGTGATCTCTCTCTCTGTGTCAAATAAATAAATAAAAATCTTTAATAAAAAAAAAATTCCTTAACTTTTCTTACTTTCCCTTTTGGAATCATGTACAGATGTCCGTTTTATCTAAGATTAGCATATGCTTATGTATTTTTCTCTTAGAACAAAAAAAAATTGAGAAATTAATTTTAACCAAATTATCTAGCTTAGTATTACTGCACAAACTAATATCCTCTCTAGTGTATTCTGGCCTAACTTGTTACTACATAGATGTACCCTCGAAGGAAACAGATTCCAATTGGAGTAAATTGTGCCAAATTACATGCAGAGTAAACAGTTATTCATCTGCTCTCCTTTTGAGCACATCAAGAAAGTTTTTTGTTTTTTTAACATTTGGCAGAAAATACATTTTACTAAGATTGACAATAGGTAGAGAGGTATTTTTACATTTTATATTATTTTTCATTATATGTACCATACATACACAAAAGTACCTAAAATGTAAATGAAAGTATAAACCACACACCTGTCAGTGCCTCCTGCTACCTTTGCTACAGATGCCCTTCACATTTCCTAGGGGAGCATTTTGAAAAGAGGAAAAATCTTGGGTACCTTGACACTTGGTTTCCCTGGGCTTTTGGAATGATTATTAGCAAAAGTTGCAAAACAAAGCAAAACAAAAACAGATTCCCTTGTAGTGAAGAAGCACTAAAACACAGATGAACTTGGACTTGGTAACAAACTTCTGAGTTACAGAGAAAGAGTTTGACCTTAGGTGTCTGATTCCAAAGCCCATACTCCTTTCCCATAGTGAGAGTATGTATGGTGTGAGTATGTAGACATGTGCATGTGTGTGTACAGTGCTCTCCCTTACCCTTGGTTTCGATTTCCTGGTTTCGTTACCTGCAGTCATCTGTGGTCTGGAAGCAGATAATCCTCCTTCTGACCTATTGTCACAAGGTCAGTAGAAGCCTCAGGCTCCATCACGATGTCTGCGTCATTCCCCTCACTTCATCTTATTATATGGGCATTTTATCGTCTCATATCGTCACAAGAAGGGTGAGTAGAGTACAATAAGGTAGTTTGAGAGCGAGAAAAAGTGTAGTATGCGTAGGGTTTGGTACTACTGTTTCATGCATCCACTGAGGGTCCAGGGATGTATCCTCAATGGATAAAGGGGGATGCATGGGGGAAGGATTGTTTGCATCCCTCTGGTTGGAGGAGCAGTGATTTGTACTTAATGGAGTAGACATTCACAAAAGCATAAAACAACTCTTAACGTGCGCATATGTCACTGGAAGAAGCTCCCATACCTTTCTTTAGTCTGTTTTCTTCTAGGTACATCTGTGTAGTAACAAGCTGGGCCAGATACACTAGAGAAGATGTTAGTCTGTGCAGTATTAAATACTATTAAGCTCAGTAATTTGGTTGAAATTAATTTCTCAATTTTTTTTTCTTCTAGGATAGAAATACATAAGCCTATGCTAATCTTAGATAAAATGAACATCCGTACATGATTCAGAAAGGGAAAGTAAGAAAAATATTATTCAGTGAGTATAGTAATTGATTCATTTATATTATTTTTTGCCAAGACTTAGAACGTTTATATTCTTTTAGGGTTTTAGGTAATGCAAGGCTGTGGAATAAGCAAGCACGTGTTAAATCAGACCTTGTGGGCACCTGGGTGGCTCAGTGGGTTAAAGCCTCTGCCTTCGGCTCAGGTCATGATCTCAGGGTTCTGGGATCGAGGCCCGCATCGGGCTCCCTGCTCAGCGGGGAGCCTGCTTCCTCCTCTCTCTCTGCCTGCCTGTCTGCCTACTTGTAATCTCTCTCTTTCTATGTCATATAAATAAATAAAATCTTTAAAAAAATAAATAAATAAATAAATAAATAAATAAATCAGACCTTGCACATATATATATTCTGCTATGGAATTTAAACCTGACATATGATAGATTAGTTGTAATATATTTATTGTTAATATAAATATATGTTAGTTGGTATATATTTATTATATAATTAATATAGTAATTAGTGTATTAATATTAGTTGTAATATATTAGTTGTAATATATTTATAAAATATTTATAAAATATATTTATAAAATAATATATTTATTATAATTAGTATTAATTATATTACATATAAGGAGTTAACTTTTTCCATAAAATGATGTTTCTTAAGTCACAGAACTGAAAAATACTCTATCCTTCTTTCCTACAGTAGTCTGGTTTAATGCTTTTGGGTTATAAAAGGTTTTTATGAGCAAATTTAGCCTACTGAACCATCTTTGTTTTCACTGACTGTACATTCTCTAGACTGTGAGTTTCTTGTTAGCTGGGTTTTTGTTTTTGTTTTGTTTTTTTTTAATCTCTTTCTGCTTAGCATAGTGCCTAGAAAATAGTAAATGTTTAGTACATGTTTATTGAATAACGACAGCTCAGGTTTATTGAGGCCTTTCTACATANGATCCCAGGACGCTGAGATCATGACCTGAGCCGAAAGCAGAGGCTTTAACCCACTGAGCCACCCAGGCGCCCTCGACAGCTCAGGTTTATTGAGGCCTTTCTACATGTACTTTTAGGGAAGAAGTTGTAGAACTTCCTCTGTTTGTCCTTCATTTCAGCAGCAAAAACTTGTATCTGACTTAATTTCTGTACAAGAGTTTTTCAAAAAGTGGAATGTTGTATAGCAGTTTGGACAAAATTGATCCTCCCTGGATGCCTTATGGACTTTGAATCTCTCCTAATAGCGTTGCGTATAGGGGTGGAGTGCTCTTCCAAATCAAATACAGATTGAACATTGGAGAAAATGAAGACCTGGTGTCCTGTTTAGCAGACATGTTGTCCTCTCTAGTAAAATGAATCCTGTGTAGCCTGAGTCTCCCCCATTCATGCTGTTGCATATTTTTGAAATGATGTGAGAGATGCTCCATAAAGGAAATTAGTGCAAAGGAAGAAGAGGAGTGAGGATGAACTTCCAGTTCATGAAGTTGGGTAAAGTTTTGAAAGTCAAGGGTGACTTGAATATCACTGATAGTAATGGGGGAAAAAGTTGCCTTTTCCAGAGAATAGTGAAAGTATTTGGAATAAGATGACATCACAATTCAGCCCATGGTTTGATTTTGCAGAAAGGGAATTACATTATACTGCTTTGGTTATTATACAGTTTCCTATGCTTTATTATACTTTTATGGAAAATTGGTAAGTGAACAAAAGCAAGATGTCACTGAGAGTTGTCTTTTTATAGGAAATCAGATTTGATGCATTTGCTATCGGGAAAGTTACATTTCTTCCCTTAATCTCAGATAAATTTGCATTTATGGCTACATTTTTACCACATTTCAGTGATTAATGTTTATAATTATTTATTATTAAGAAAAGGAAAAAATACCCTTCCTTAAATTCCATTTTAAAAGAGAAGAACAGGGCGCCTGGGTGGCTCAGTGGGTTAAAGCCTCTGCTTTCGGCTCAGGTCATGATCTCAGGGTCCTGGGATCGAGGCCCGCATCGGGCTCTCTGCTCAGCAGGGAGCCTGCTTCCCCCTCTCTCTCTGCCTGTCTCTCTGCCTCCTTGTGATCTCTCTCCTTCTGTGAAATAAATAAATAAAATCTTAAAAATAAAATAAAAGAGAAGAACAATATGGTGTGTTTTAGAGAGAATTCTGTTCTGTGGGGTAGAATTAGGTTTCCAAAAAGAAAGAGTTAACTAAGATCTGGAAAATATGACTCTTAAGTGACTCATTCCCCAAGTGGTCTTGATTCTTTTCTGCAGTATATTTCACCATATCATTTGCTTTGTTTACAACTAAGCATTTTTTATGTCACTGTTCTAGGCTAATCAATGACATTTTTCATTTTATCTAGTCATAAATTGGCCCACTTTGGCTATGTTTAGGTAGGTCTGTGGATAGTCTTAAACTGCAATGTTTCATAAACAATTTTATTTAAAAAAAATGTTTTGTTCTGGGATTTGACACAAATGTTGACCAAGCAGTCAGTTTTAACTGAAATACTGCTCAGTGTCCAGAGAAGGATATTCTATTTGAAATGTTGCCCTTGAAGGATCATGAAAAAGTTGGCAGGACTTTTTTCAGTCCATGAAACAAAAGTGAGGACTTCATGAACAGCAGTGATCTTTATATTTTTGTCCAGGAATGTGACATCAGTACAGTGTAATGGAATAGAGCCCATCAGAATGTCAGCGTAACTTTGCTGGACTGATCATGTCTAGGAGAAGGGTGAGTTAGAGCCTCGCAAAGTATGCTCCTCAGCGTGACTGAGGCACTCTTGTGGATGTCACACCAGTGAAAGAACGATTCTCTGGAAGACTGCTTAGGTGCATACACAGCCATTTAGTGTGGGAGCCGATACTGAAAATGCATTCCATATAGTGCACAAGGTGTAATACTGCAGTGTAGCTGTTTGAAGATAACTTATGAAGAAGTCTGTCTAAGGAGAAACAGGTCGAGATGCTTTGTCTGAGAGTTCTGCTGTAACATCTGCAGGCAACTTTGTGACTCTAGGGTTAGATTGTTTCCACATCAAAAGAGCTGATCAAGAGATTAGTCTCTTGGTGACTGATTTTTTTTTTAATTTTTTAAAAAATATTTTATTTATTTATTTGACAGAGACACAGTGAGAGAGGGAACACAAGCAGGGGGAGTGGGAGAGGGAGTAGCAGGCTCCCTGATGAGTAGGGAGCCCGATGCAGGGCTCAATCCCAGGACCCTGGACCATGACCTGAGCCGAAGGCAGATGCTTAATCACTGAGCCACCCAGGCACCCCTGCACT
The DNA here is from genome assembly GCA_002007465.1 of Ailurus styani. Taxonomy (NCBI): domain Eukaryota; kingdom Metazoa; phylum Chordata; class Mammalia; order Carnivora; family Ailuridae; genus Ailurus; species Ailurus styani. The sequence goes on along the minus strand of LNAC01000024.1, from coordinate 2,149,008 downwards.
GATGTAAAAGAAAAATAAATTGATACTTTGGAATGAATGTTATTAAATACACTGAGTATGATTAATTATGATTATCTGTAGGGATTTCACTTTAACATAGCATTAACATAATCTTATAAAAGGGATTTTGATTTTAGCATACATTTTAAATATACTGGGTGATATTTGCATCCAGAAGGTCATGAATATTCATTTCTATGGAGAACCTACTGATTTATTAAAATAGTAAATATGCATCTACTGGGTTGACATGTTCCTCTTTATTTAAACCTTGAGGCATCCAAAGCTCAAAACTGTGTGTTCATAGTTGACTCACTGTTTTCCATCATACTGTGCATCTAGCCAGTTCTTAAATCTTATCAGTTCTTCCCTAAGGGTCCCATGTGCATTCTTTTACATTCCTACAAGTCTTATCCTAGGCCATGTCCAAAATCTTTAGTTTGGAAAGGCCCTTTGGAGATTATTTTGTTCAGCTAACTAACTCATTTTACAAACAGCTGAGACTCAGATTGCCCAAGAGCCAGACCTATGATCTAGAGTTTGTAACTCCAAATCCTGCCCACTCTTCTTTCCATTACATTTCTGCAGCTGGTCAGTAGGGCAGAATTCTAGTAGCTAATAATGATGATGCAGTTAATGTTTCTATAGTGCTAGCTTCATACCAAGCACTGTTCTAAGTCTTTAAATACATTAACTAGTTTATTTCTCACAATAACTCTATGAGATAGAACTGAAGAGTTGACAGAGGATGGTAAGATGATGGATATAGTGTTGTTGTTTTTTTAAACAGATGTTTTTTTTGTTTGTTTGTTTGTTTTTTTTGTTTTTTTTGTTTTTAAAGATTTTATTTATTTATTTCACAGCGGGAGAGAGATCACAAGGAGGCAGAGAGGCAGGCAGAGAGAAAGGGGGAAGCAGGCTCCCTGCTGAGCAGAGAGCCCGATGCGGGCCTCGATCCCAGGACCCTGGGATCATGACCTGAGCCGAAAGCAGAGGCTTTAACCCACTGAGCCACCCAGGCGCCCTAAACAGATGTTTTGAAGTATAATTAACCTACAGTATTTACTCGTATTTTAAAGTGTGCAGTTGATGACGTTTTACATATGTATACACCTCTGAAGTGATCACAATCAAGACAATTAACAACATGGTGTTTTAAGATCTGGCTTTTAGTTTCTACTCTGTCGCTGGCTCCCTGTGTGACCTTAGGCAACTCATCTGACTTCCAAACCAGGATTCTTTCCATGTAAAATGATTGTTGAATCCTTTCCAGGTATAGAATAATGTGATTCTTCTTAGGCCAGCTTTCTACTCATCCTAATGCTGGAATCCATTGGAAGATTGTATCCAAAAGAGTTATTTCCTCTTTCCCTGGGCACTTTCTGAAATTACTTTGAGAGAGAATACATTCCATTGTTAGGATCCATAATTGCTGCAAAGTGCTTCCTTTTATTAATTAAAAAAAGCTGAGATTTCGTCACTTAGAACTGTTAGCCGGCGAGCTGGGCTGCCCGATAGAGTAGCCGCTAGCTATCTGTGACTATTTAAATTGAAATAAAGTAAAATAAATGAAATAAAAAATTCAGTTCCTCAGTTTCACTAGCCGCACTTTTAGTGCTCCGGAGCCACGTGTAGCTAATGGCTGACATTTTGGACAGTGCAGCTAGAGAATACTTATATCATCAGAGGAAGTTTTATTGGACAGGACTGCTGTTGAGCCTTAGTGACTGGTTGGATCTGTCCTTCTATCTGACCAGCCCCCTGGTTACTTTAGGCTACCATCACTGTCACTTCACATCTAAAGCGTTGCACCTGACTTGTAGGCTCTTTTTGGCCTTTGTTCCTTCTCCCTCATCAGTACTGGATTGGTTTTTCTAGATAACTGGTTTCATCATGTCACTTTTTTTGATTGGGGAAGCTTTTAATGATTTCCAGTTTTACCTTTGACTTTATATTTTCTGCCCAATTTCATATTTAATAAAAATTGTTTTTGGAATGCTTGCTGTGTTTCAGTCACTATGCTAGGTGCTAGGGATATCAGTGAATGCAGTAGGGAAGGGCAAAAGTACAAGTAGAAAGAAGGGCATAAAGAGGAAGGAGTGAAGCGAAGGATGTGGTTAGTCTAAACCTGAGGGAGCAGAGGCTTCGCAAGGTACCTCATGCTTGAACTGACTCTTAAAGAATGAGTAAGAATTTATTAGGTAAAGTTGGAAAGGGCATATAACATGCACAGAGAGAGACACAGAGACTTGAAACATCTTTTTGCATTTGGGAATTCCGGCAGTTCCGAATGGCCGGAGTAGGGTATGAGGGTGGTTTGTGTGTCAGGCGATGAGTTAAATAGGTAGGTAGGAGCTAGGTCACTGGGACATTGGATTTTCATCTTGATGGTTGCCATCAAAGGGTTATGTGCTTGTGCACTCCTGGGATATTTACTGAGCACCAGCTGTGATAGGTGGTATACATACAGCAGTGAACAAGAGCCATTTGGACCTTTCTTTTGTGAGCCTTACAGAATAGAAGTGAATTGGAGCCAAATTTCTACCTATCTTTCAAGGCCTGCCCTTCTGAAAAGGTTTGTTCAGCTATTCCAGCCTTACGGATTTCCCCTCTTTGGTTCTTAGGGTCAGTACCACACAATCTCACATCACGTTAACCGTGTACTGAATAATGATTATGTGTCTTCCCCTCCTATCTCTTCTTCCTCCTATCCTCTCGTTAGGGAAGATCAGGCTTAAACCTTGCTCTAGGATCTAGCACAATTTTAAGCATCTGTAATAATTCAGTAGATGTTGATTAAAAGTCATAGGATGGAATAGAGGGAAGTCGTTGATGCAGGGAGAGAGGCAGGAGAAGGATGAAACATTGGAGGGGCAACAGAAAATCAATTTGAGAAGTATGGAGGTCAGGGAGGGAAGGAGTTGTTTTTGTTTTTGTTTTATGTTTTTTAGAGGAAATGAGTTGGAGTTGGCTAGCACTTTCTCATTTTGACATGATGTCACAAATCTGTGAAAGCCAGCTTTTGATTATGAATTCTCAAGATACATTTTCCCACTTCTCCTAGGGCCATTTTTCTTTCTGACCTCTTCTGCATGGCCAACTTACCTCCTTTTAACCTTCAGTGAAGATACAGTTCTTTGGGTTTCAGCTTCAAATGGAGTCTCCTGCTAGAGTGACTACTCTGGGTGGTCCAGGCTTCCTCATCTTTTGTCTTTGGTGCTCACTGCAACCATGAAAGTGAAACTCTCAGGTCCATAAACTTTGGTAGTTGGCTTTAGGGCAGAATATGGTGTCAGTACATGCTTAATTCCTGAGGTTCAGTTTCATTTAGTTTTTGTTTTCTGAGGATTCCTTTGTTCTTAGCACAGTTGGTAACATAAAAATATATTGCACATTTTATTTACTTATTTTACTTATTTTTACACAGTCTTTATTTACTTGATTGAAAGCCTTGTGGTGGGCGCCTGGGTGGCTCAGTGGGTTAAAGCCTCTGCCTTCAGCTCAGGTCATGATCTCAGGGTCCTGGGATCGAGGCCCGCATCAGGCTCTCTGCTCAGCAGGGAGCCTGCTTCCTCCTCTCTCTCTGCCTGCCTCTCTGCCTACTTGTGATCTCTCTCTGTCAAATAAATAAATAAAATCTTTAAAAAAAAAAAAAAGTCTTGTGGTACTTAACAGCATTTAATATAGTTGACCTTTGGCTTTGTCCACACTCACTCCAATGAATTTTATTTTATTTTATTTTATTTATTTATTTTTTTAAAGATTTTATTTATTCATTTGACACAGAGAGAGATTACAAGTAGGCAGAGAGGCAGGCAGAGAGAGAGGAGAGAGGAGGAAGCAGGTTCCCTGCTGAGCAGAGAGCCCGATGTGGGCCTCGATCCCAGGACCCTGGGATCATGACCTGAGCCGAAGGCAGAGGCTTTAACCCACTGAGCCACCCAGGCACCCTCCAATGAATTTTATTTGGGTTTTTTCTGCTTGAGACTCTGCTCAGTTGCTGCTGTTGCCTTGATTTGTTTTCTTTCAAGGATCAGAGTGGGTACTTTCATACTTAAATTTCAACTTTCATATAAAATCTTATTTTAATACTTTCTCTGAAAATTCTTTCCTGGATTTTAGCTTTGCATAATTATACCTATGATGGAGCCAGGATCCTAAAGTCACCAACATTAATCCTTGTACTCTAACATCACATGACCTTCTACATTTACTAGTTAACATAAAATGTCCAAGGTCACCCACAGCACATCCTAATGAACCATATAGTATCAAATCCCATGCACAGGGAATGTTTTTGGCACCTGAAATTGCTGGGAGCTTAAAGGGCTTCCCCCAGCGGCCCCTGGGTGGCTCATTCACTTAAGTGTAGGAATCTTGGTTTGGATTCAGGTAATGGTCTCAGGGTTGAGAGATTGAGACCCACCTTGGGCTCCACGCTCATCATGGAGTCAGTTTGTCCCTCTCTCTCCCACTTGTCTCAACCCCCCCCAACCCTGTACATGTGTGTGCACTCTCTCAAATTAATAAATGAATTCTTTATTTTTTTAAAGCTTTTATTTATTTGAGAGAGAGAAAGAGCATGAGTGGGGGGAGAGGGAGAAACAGACTCCCCACTGAGCAGGGAGCCCCACCCAGGAGTGGATCCCAGCATCCTGAGATCATGACCGGAGCCGAAGGTAGACAATTAACTGACTGAGCCACCCTGGCACCCCATGAATAAAATCTTAAAAAAAAAAAACAAATAAAGGCCTTCCCTTTGGCAGGCTCACCAGGCTTCAGTGCTGTAGCCATGGGCTCCAGTGAGTGCCTGGGGGCCTGTCTGGCCTGTGCTATATATTAAATGTTTTAAATCCAGACTTTAAATCCAGCTTTTTTTTTTTAAGATTGATTTATTTATTTGAAAGAGAGAGAGAGAAAGAGAGAGAGAGAGAGCCTCAGTGGTAGGGCGAGAGGGAGAGAAGATCTCAAGTGATTCCGCACCAAGTGCAGAGCCCAATATGGGGCTTGATCTCACTCCTGAGATCAGGACCTGAGCTGAAGCCAAGAGTCAGATGCTTAACTGACTGAGCCACACAGGTGCCCCTAAATCCAGCCTTTTAAAGGTGTTTTTATTGGAAAAGTAATTTGACATGCTGTTGGAATATAAAGATTAGTTTTTTTTTTTTTTAAGATTTTATTTATTCATTTGACACAGAGAGAGAGATCACAAGTAGGCAGAGAGGCAGGCAAGAGAGAGGAGAGAGGAGGAAGCAGGCTCCCCGCTGAGCAGAGAGCCCGAGGTGGGCCTCGATCCCAGGACCCTGGGATCATGACCTGAGCCGAAGGCAGCGGCCTTAACCCACTGAGCCACCCAGGCGCCCTAAAGATTAGTTTTTTTAAAGATTTTTATTTATTTATTTGACAGAGAGAGAGATCACAAGTAGGTAGAGAGGCAGGCAGAGAGGAGGAAGCAGGCTCCCTGCTGAGCATAGAGTCCGATGCGGGCCTCGATCCCAAGACCCTGAGATCATGACCTGAGCCGAAAGCAGAGGCTTTAACCCACTGAGCCACCCAGGCGCCCTAAAGATTAATTTTTTTATTAATATGTAATGTATTTTTTGTTTCATGGGTACAGGTCTGTGACTCATCAGTCTTATACAATTCACAGTGCTCACCATAGCACATATCCTCCCCAATGTCCATCACCCAGCCACCCTGTCCCTCCCACCCACCTCCACTCCAGCAACCCTCAGCTTGTTTCCTGAAATAAATGGTCTATTATGGTTTATCTCCCTCTCTGGTTTTATCTTATTTCATTTTTTTCTTCTCTTTCCCTATGATCCTCTGCCTTGTTTCTCAAATTCCACATATCAGTGAGATCATATGATAATTGTCTTTCTCTGTTTGACTTACTTCGCTTAGCATAATACCCTGGTTTCTCTTCAGATCTATAAATCTTTCACCTTTTACTAAAGATTAATTCTTTAAAAAAATCAGGACTAAACTTTATATTTTTTTTTAAAGATTTTATTTATTTATTTGATACAGAGAGAGAGATTACAAGTAGGCAGAGAGGCAGGCAGAGAGAGAGGAGGAAGCAGGCTCCCTGCGGAGCAGAGAGCCCGATGCGGGCCTCGATCCCAGGACCCTGAGATCATGACCTGAGCCGAAGGCAGGGGCTTTAACCCACTGAGCCACCCAGGCGCCCTTACCTTCCTATTTTACTTAACAATCTTTGATCCCTGAACACTTTAAGATGTAGAAGAAACAGAAGTACAAGCTCAAATCCAGTTAATTATACAAATACACACACACGCACACACAGACACAGGTAGATACGTAGGAGGGGAGAGAGATACAGAGAACCAGCTTTGGGCATTTATGTGACTTATTTATGTGCTATTAAGACAGTGTGTAAATTTTATAGTCTTCCCTAGGCTTATATGATCTATCACAACATCAGAAGTCTACTTAAATGCAGAAACAGCCTTTCTGTGTTTATTGAGAGATTTTAAAAAACCTTGGCTAAGCTTCACATCACTTGATACATGTTTGTATCCATAACCTTACTTTACTGTCACTGATAACTAAGAAGAATCCTGTCACTTGTGAACTGTGCTAAAATGATAGGTTACTATATTCCTGAGAAAAGTGGCTAGACACTCAGGAGTAATGGGAAGCCAAAGGGAAAGAAAGTTAATTAAAAGCACTAAGAGCACTGAATGTTATCAGTTTCAGCTTTTCTTGAGTTTGGTTTGTGTAGATGAAATCTACTGCAGGAGTTTCATTGTGAGAAGTTCATATTTAGATACCTGTCTGTCTTTTGAAGTAAGACATGTACATCTTGACTTACTCTGAGTTCAGAGAATCTCTTTAAAGGGCTGACAGTATATCAAAAAATACTTTTTTTTTTTTTAAGTAGGCTCCATACTGGGCCCAGCATGGAGCACAATGTGGGGCTTGAACTCAGGACCCTAAGATCAAGACCTGAGCTGGGATCAAGAGTTGGATGCTTAACTAACTGAACCACACAGGTGCCTGAGAAAAACATTTTCTTTTTCAGACTCATTTTAATTTCAGTGCAGAAGAAAATAAAGTATATCTATTTCATAGCTGTAGGTGTTTCTGTCAGATAACTAGGTGATGAAGGAGACTGGGTTGTGTAATATCACCTCCACATACTCTTCCTCCGTCAACTCCCTCTTGCCCCCATTTTCCCAATAAGTATCGATTTAGATTCTGGCTTTGCCACTTAGCAACTGAGGTGACTAGTCGGTAAGCGATCTGAGTTCAGGTTTCTAATGAATCAAATGGGGATAGTGTCCACCTCAAAGAAATCATTGTGAGCATTATAACACGGTGTGTAAAATACCTCATGCCAAGCAGAGTGGGCATTTAGTGTATGTCCCTTCCCGTTCAACTGGAATGGTAGAGAATGGATTCTCCCATCTTGGGACAGTGGGAGTGCGTTTTCTGTATTTATTATGCATTAGTTCTTTAACATTTTTAAAAATTCTTTTTTAATTGAAGTATAATGAACGTACAGTGTTATGTTAGTTTCACATTATGCATGAATTCTTGTGGACTCTTGTGCGAAATGCTGACTAACCCATTACTGGAAGCATTTGTGCGGGATAGTTTGTCAGGAATATCATAGAGCTATGGACCAGGTGACCCGCCGACGCCCCCTGCAAGTTGGTGTGTGTCAGCTAGCCTCTCTATTACATATAATTAATTTTGACAGTCATTTCATTTCAGACACTGTGTTGTCAGGTTATTATTCTCCCATCATTTCAACTCAGGTATTTACAGAAATCACAATATGACTACTAAACCAATATTCGTTCTATATTTGATATTTGTATGGTCATATATATCTTTGTATATCTGTTTCTCCTTGGAAGGGAAGACTTCTGCATTCTCTATGAGGGAAACTGTAAGCTGATCTCTTCATTAGATTTTCTGTAGTGTTTCACTCTTTGGAGATTCATTTGGTACTTTGCATCTTCACCTAGTGTTGCCATATTTTTTAATAGCACAATTAAGACAAGCACTCTAAAATTAGAGCAGGTTTATGAATTGTGTTTCCTACGATTGTGTGGAGTAAAGGAGGGGTTTATCTAATGTCCTTAGCTCTTTGCTTGGAACATGTGAGCGCTCAGAGAATGCTGGCTGTGAACTGTGATCGTACTGGTGTTCCTCATCTTCCAGATTTACAATTCTTTAAGAGCGGGGACTATGCAGTGTATATACTTCACGTACTGTGGACTCAACATTTTACTCAGTTGCTCATTTTACTTAATCATAGATTTTCATTTTCATCATAGTTTTTAATGTTTCATCTTATGTCTTGCAGTGATGAAACTAGAGGATCTGTTTATAGGTGCTTCCGGTCAGTATTTGGCTATTCAATTCCATCTGGAGTGTGCATATATATTTTTATATTATTATGAATATACAAAAGCAAAAGATCTGTTCAACATTGCTAAAGATATCAGCAAATTACAAATTGATTTGACAGGTAAGATTTGTTACTTTTTGTGGATGATTGACTTATTTTTATGATAAAACTAATAGAGATATTGGCAGTTTGGCTATACCGTTTGGTTATATTTGATTTTTTCTTTTCTGTTCTTTGCTTTATAAAAATAAGTTTTAAAGATTTTATTTTAAAAATCGACAGTATTAGAACAAATCTGAAATGAAACATTTTCATTATTCCTGGAGATTCCCCTTTATTTTCCAGTCTGGTTAGCGACATGTTAGTGATATATATATATATCTGTAAAACAGCCAGGTAGTACACAAATGAACTTTTTCTTATTTTTTAATGTAAGCTCTGTGCCCAATGTAGGACTTGAACTCAAGACCTCGAGATCAAGAGTTGCATGTTCTACCGACTGAGCCAGCCAGGTGCCCCCACAAATGAACTTGTGACCGTTTGTTTATGGGTGTGGGTTTCCTAAGGTTCCTCCCAACTCCCACATTTGGTGTGGCTTCTTCACATTGCCCTTTCTTGTAAATACCCACCTATGGCTTCCATCTGCTTTTTTTGTCTTCAGAACAGAAAATTTCAACTGTTTTAGATTCAGTGCCTTAGAAAGCTGGCATATTGTTGGCACTCAGACATTTGTTGAATGAACAAATAAGTTACAGAATTTCTCCAGAAACCTCTGTATTTCTTCCAAATACAAAATAAGAAACATTAGTCGCTTTTTATGTCTTGCTGTGTCCCGGGGGTCTTATAATATCATTGGCAGTCAGTATTGATTACATTAATGCAAGTCTGACATTATCAGTTCTAGCACACCACTTACAACTCTTGAACCTGAGTTCAGCATTCCAGGGCGTGTCTGTGAAGGTTGAAGTGATTGAACCTATTTGTCCTTCCTGGACTCGGTCTAGATTATCTCTAAGGTCCATTCTTACCCCCTAAATTCTGTGCTTCTTACTGAGCTGGTCTTGTCAATAAAATCTTTCAAGTATGTTATGAGTTAAATATGACTTTGTGGCCTGGTCTGGGATCTTAGCCATCTTTTGTTACATTGTTTGTATGGGGAAAATTATTAAATATCCAGCTTAGACCTTTTGGAACAATGACCACATGTAAGTCAGAGTCTTGTCTGTATTTGAAAATATAGTTTTATGTAATATAACTTGTGAGGTTAGATTCAGAGATTATGTTTTTAAATATTTTGGCCCTCAGGGACTTTTTTTGTGCTATTTAAAAACTAATGGCACAATGTTCTGTATAGTCAGCTTTTAACTGCTGGTGTATTTACTAGCTAGTTCTTCATATTTTTTTTTTTCCAAGAGTGAAGAACTTAAAAATACAAATGTGGTACTCACAAATATAAAATGAAAATCAGATTATTATTTTTTTCCATTCAACTGTAGCCCTTCTATAAAAAAGTGAGCTGTGTTAGACCATCTCAGTAGCTGTTTTTGTGTAGCATATTTAAAAGGTTGATATATAATTTAGATCCAGACTCATTGTAGGATAAAATCCAGACTTCTTAGACTGGTTCTTTACAATCAAGGGTCTTTGTAATCTGATGCTTGCCAGAGAGTGGCTGTTAGGACTGTTGCTTCTATTAAAGCAATTCTGTAGCAAGTTATTTCAGATACAAAATGGAAAAGATGTTGGTGTTAAATGAAGCCAGATAGAATAATAGAAAGACTTTGGGATTGAACCTAGAGACCCTGGCTTTCAGCTCAGGCTCTGAGGCTGAATGTCCCCCATGATCTTAAGCAAGTGACTACACCTTGGAATGTCTGTTTTTTTAATCTGCTCTATGAGGATTATGATACTTCTGATACCTATGAAAATTTTGGTGGAAGGAGGTAGTTTGATGCAAAATGAGTATGTGTAATCTAGTGGCATAAGTCTTGGGTTTGAGTTCTGGCCCCATAGCTTATTTGGTTTATGATTTTATTTTTATCTCTATTTTTTATTTTCTGTCCCTGGCTTTATAATTTTATAAGTAGTTTTAAGATCATCACTGAGTCTCAGGTCATTTTTTTGATTTTTTTTTTAATGTGAAATGGAGAAAATACCTTTACAGTCTTTAAAGCACTCTGAAAAAACTACTTACTTTTCATGATTATGCAGTAGATCTGATCGACAAGTCAATAAGTACAATGTAATATGTTTTTTTTCAGGTGCTTTGGGGAAAAGGACGCGGTTCCAGGAAAATTATGTGGCACAACTTATTCTAGATGTAAGAAGGGAAGGGGATGCCTTTTCACATTGTGAATTCAGTCCAGCACCTACTCCTCAGGAACATTTAACCAAGGTGAGTAGGATCGTGAGTTATTTAAATTACCATCCAAATCTAACAGGTTCAGTAGGTGAGTTTTGTAGAAACACTGAATGGGGTGGGCAGAGGCTTCTTTTTGTTCCTTCTCGAGCTTTTTCACGGTGGCTGGCGGTTTTAGAAAATACCCAACCAAACCAATGTGTGTTTAAGTCTTTTTTACCCTTAAATAGAGATAAAATGTTGTTTTTCTATTAGACTTCAGTAATATGAATTAATAATACTCTCCTTGAAAAAGTTCAAAAGACAGACTGGGTAGAGCCTAATTTTTCTAGGTGCTACCGTATTTGTTGCCTTAACTTTTGCCTTCTGTGGATATTTTTGAATATTAAGAGACTTGAAATTCTTAGGCTTCTTCAAACTATATAAGCAGATGATAAGAATTTCTTTTTACCAGTGTTCTGATCCTTTGTTGCTATCATTTTTGGGCTGATTGCTGCCTTAGTATGTTTTTCTTGACTTGGCTAATGCATTCTCTTCGTTTTTGTTTTTTTAAAATTTTATTCTTTTTTTTTTTAAAGATTTTATTTATTTATTTGACACAGAGAGAGAGATCACAAGTAGGCAGAGAGAGAGAGGCAGAGATGCAGAGAGAGGAGAAAGCAGGCTCCCTGCTGAGCAAGAGAGCCTGATGCGGGCCTCGATCCCAGGACCCTGAGATCATGACCTGAGCTGAAGGCAGAGGCTTTAACCCACTGAGCCACCCAGGCGCCCTAAGATTTTATTCTTAAGTAATCTCTACACCCAGTGGGGGCTCGCACTTATAACCCTGAGATCAAGAGTCACATGTTCTACCACCTGAGCCAGCTGGGTGCCCAATGCTTTCTCTTCTTGTAGCTTAAATTTATGGCTCTTGGTCAGTTTACCTACTTAGATGCTTTTCCATCTGCTTCCATAGAGGTCATTAGCATTTACATTTTCTTACTGTGGAGACTCCAAGCCAACATTTTTGGTTGTCCTTTACCTGATTTTACTGTCCTTGAAGCCCTACTCTTCATTCCAGAGCCTATATACAAATTACCTTGAGTACACCAAACACTAAAATTCTATTCTGTACTGAAAATAGTGCCAAGAGGTGGAATAGGGATGGGAAGGAAGAATGACAGCAGTCAGGAGTCCCAAGGAAAGCCTTTGATGAGATATTGCACACTTCTGGGCTTGTTCCAAGCACTTTCTTGTTTTCTTTGAGATAACTTTGAGATAACTTCAGGGAGGAACTGCTATTGATTCTTATAAGGAAGGAAGGAAGGGAGGGAGGAAGGGTGTAGAAACTCAGGGATAAGACTACATAGGGTGCTGCCTATACTTCGTCATGCAGGTCAAGCTGTAGTGAAGTGGGTTTGTACTGCTGTGTTGATGCTGGTCAGGGAACATGGTGCATGTCTCAGACCTCTCTTCTTCCCTCCTTACATGTATGGAGTCTCCTTTTTAAGCCCCCCACTCCCTTTTTTTTTTTTCTAAGCCTTTTGATGTAACCCAAATCCCTCCCTAAGTCTTAGATCAACTGCCATAAACCTGATTTTTAGGCCATCGCCTAAGCATCAGTGAAAAGAGATTCCATTCTGCAGTCCACACATTTAATTCAGTAATCCATTGTTTATTGTTTTCTTCTATGGAGTTCTCTTATTGAAAATTGTCTCCTGGGATGATAAATAGGATACGGTGACTATTATGAGGAATGTAAAAAAATGATAATACAGTTTAATATAGAATTTATTGAATCTTTCATATTTGAAATAAAATACATTCAGATAATCTTATGATTTTCATTAATTACTACTTAGAGGTAAAAGGTAAAAATTATATGATGTAGGTGTTGATTAGATAGAAACAGCTTTATACTTATGAGCAGAAGGCAATTGCTTATTTAATTAGTTATATATCCTGTTTCCTGATATCAAAGGCACTATTATAAACACGCTATCTTTTTTTTTTTAAGATTTTATTTATTTATTTGAGAGAGAGAGAGAGAAGGTGAGAGAGCAGCAGAGGAAGAGGGAGAGGGACAAGCAGGCTCTCCACTGAGCAGGGAGCCTGATGTGGAGCTCAATCCCAGGACCCTGGCATCATGACCTGAGCTGAAGGCAGACGCTTAACTGACTGAACCACCCAGGTGTCCCTAAAGTACACTATCTTCTTAATAACCAATCCTTGGGGGAAAAACAGGAACACTATTATATCAATTTTAGTTATTACAAAATATATCCCTATTAGAAATGTTACAGTGTGAAAATGTATATCTTAGAATTGAGGAAACAGTAACTTTTTTGCCATCGAGTAGCATATTTCCTTTTGGACCTTCCTAGATTTTTAATCTGTTATTTATGGGAAATTACATAGACTCAAGACGTTGGAGATCAGAGTTTAATAAGCCAACAGTTAGGAAGAATCCCAATGTGTAAATGAAAGACACAGTGTCTGTTCTTGAGGTGCCTGGGTGGCTCGGTTGGTTAAGTGTCTGACTCCTGATTTCGGCTCAGGTCTTGAACTCAAGGTTGTGGCGTTGAGCCCTGTGTCTGGTGCTTCGCTCAGTGTGGAGTCTGCTTGTTCCTTTCTCTCTCTGCTCCTCCCCCTACTCATGCTCTCTCTCTCTAAAAAAAAAAGCCTTAAAAATAAAAGTTCTTAGTTGTTCAATTGTTTATTCACAGAAGACTTAAATGCATACATGATCAGCATCACGGATGAGAAATATACTTTAATGCTAACTATGGTGTGTCCTACATATTGGAGATAGATTATGTGTTAGTTTCTTGATTCAGTAGAATGTTATGAGGTCCAGGTGGGACTGAGATAGAACAATACTTTAAATTTGGGATTTGCAGAACAGTTAGGTAAGTAGGTCCTGCAGCAGACCCATTTTAATTTCAAAAGAGCTGAATGGGAACATAAAGTATTTTGAATGAAGATCAAAACTGTTTTGATTACTTGCTTGGGTCTGGCAAATAAATAATGCCATGTTGCCAACACTGACATATCTCAGGTCTTTGGTGGTGGAGGGGAGGGGTCCTAGGGTGGCAGGAGACTTGGGTCTCTGTCCCATCCTTATTGTCTAGCCTAAGGTGAGAATCTGGGATAGTTATGATATTCTTAGTTTCCTTGTTTGTTTTTCCCACATCACACTTTGTTAAAGGATCAGATTAGATTTGTAAAGCTATTGTACAGATGTGTTATTAAACATTGTGTATTAGGGGCACCTCACTGGCTCAGTCAGTAGAGCACGTGACTCTTGATCTTGGGGTTGTAAGTTTGTGTCCCATATTGGGTGGAGATTACTTGAAAATAAAATCTTTAAGGGTGCCTGGGTGGTTCAGTCAGTTAAATGTCTGATTCTTGGTTTTGGCTCAGGTCATGGTCTTAAGGTCATGAGATGAAGCCCAAGTCTGGCTCTGCGCTTCATGGGGAGTCTGCTTAAGATTCTCTCCCTTTACCTCTCCCCCTACTTGTACATGCTCCTTCTGTCTCTCAAATAAATAAATCTTTAAAAAGAAATTAAAAAAAAACACACCAAAAAGCAAGCATAAAACCAAAAGAAAACATTGTGTAGTAATAAGTAGGTTGATGCAACCCTATAAGGATGTAAAAAGAGGAGCATTTTGGGATGCCATAGAGCTACGTGGTCGAGTATGGTAGCCATCAACCACATGTGATTACTAATCATGGGGAAGTTGGTGCAATTTGAGATGTGCTAAAGTGTAAAAGACACATCAGATTTCATAGACTGTGTATGAAAAAAAAGGAATATATAATATAGAACTAATAATTTGTTGTTGACACATCTTACAAGAATAGTATTTTTGGTGTATTAGGTTAAATCATTTTTAAAAGTTTACTTTTTTAAGTGTGACTATTACATAATGTAGTTCTATTTTTTAAATTATGAAAGGCCTGTGTTGAAAATGATGGCCACCAGGGTGCGCTGTGCATCTGCAAGCCTTTCCCATTCTGGGAGGAAGAGCCACTTTTTCAATGGATTCTGAGCAACAGCCTAAGGTTCAGTGTTCCTCCCATCAGCAGTTTGTTGGGGTTGCTGTACTCTTTTCTTAAAACGCTATGGATAGAGCTAGACCTAAAGTTAGGGTGCATTTGAGGACAGACAAAGAGAGCTGTTCCTCTGGGCTGTGTTTTGGGCAGATTACTAGTTAAGAGTTTATCAGTTAAGAGATTGACCTCTTAGCCATAGGCAGTTTCCAGCCTTCTGGTCCATTTATCTCCCAATTTTAGGTACTTTCTTTGAATTAGAAAAAAAAATTTTTTTTTAAGATTTTATTTACTTCAGAGAGAGTGAGAGAGAGTATGAGAGGGGAGAGGGTAAGAGAGAGAAGCAGACTCCCTGCTGAGCAGGGATTCCCGACGTGGGACTCAATCCTGGGACTCCAGAATCACAATCTGAGATGAAGGGAGCCCGATGCGGGACTCAGTCCTGGGACTCGGGGATCATGACCTGAGCTGAAGGCAGTTGCTTACCTAACTGAGCCACCAGGCGCCCGAATTAGAAAAAAATTTAAAGGGCCAATTTTACTTTAAATATACAGTTCGAGTTTTGAAAAATAGACCCACGAATACCACCACCATAATAAAAATATAGAATCATTTCCATTACACCAAAAAATCACTTATACTCCTTCACAGTCAGTCATTTTCCCACTCATTGGTCTGCTTTCTGTCACAGATTAGAGCTGCTTTTTCTAGAATTTCAAATAAATGGAATCATACAGTATGACTCTTGTGTCTGGTTTCTTTCACTTAGCATAATGTTTTTTTAAGTTCTAGCAATTCTTTTTTTCCAGTTTTATTGAGAAATAATTGACATATGTCACTGTATAAATTTAAGGCATACAGCATAATGGTTTGATTTGTATATATTGTGAAAAGTTTGCCGCAGTAGGTTCAGCTAACATCTTTGCATATTGATAAAAAGAAAAGAAAAGCAGAAAAAAGGGAAATTTTTTTTTTCTTATGATGAGGACTCTTAGGATCTCCTCTCTTAACAGCTTTCCTGTCCATCACACAGCAGCGTTAGCGGTACTCATCATGTCGCACATCACATCCCCAGTGCTTACTTGTCTTGTAACTGGAGGTTCGTACCTTTTGACCACTTTCCTCCAGTTCCCCCTCCCCCTTCTGCCCCTAGCAACCGTAAGTCTGATCTCTTTTTCTGTGAGTTTGATTTTTTTTTTTTTTTACATTCCACATACAAGTGAGATCATACAATATGTGTCTTTCTCTGGCGTATTTCAGTTATCATAATACCTTCAAGGTCCATCCAAGTTGTCACCTATTGGTAGGATTTCCTCGTTCATTTGTTCTTTTATGGCTGAATAATATTCCATTATATGTACTGTATCTTCTTAATCCACTCATCCATCATGCACACTTAGGTCCATCAGTGGACAGTGTGTTTATCGACTTACCTGTTGGTAGATGGTTGAACTGTTTCTAATTTTTGGCTATTATGAATAAAGCTGCTGGAAACATTTGTGTCTAAGTCTTTGTGTGAACATATGTTTTTAATTCTCCTGGGTAAATACCTAGGATTAGAGTGGTTGGATTGTGTGGTAAGTTTGTTCTTCTTTTTTTTCCTCCTTAGATAGAAAATGAGAGCAGTGGAGAGAACACGTGTTGGGGGGAGGAGCAGAGAGAGAGGGAGAGAGAATATTAAGTGGGCACACGCTCAGTGTAGAGCTCCACGGGGGGGCTCCATCTCATGACCCTGAGATCATGACCTGAGCCGAAATCAGGAGTTGGTCGCTCAACCAACTGAGCCACCCAGGCACCCCAGTGTGTTTCTAACTTGATGAGAAATTGCCAAACTGTTTTCCAGAGTGGTTGTGCTATTTTATGTTCCAGCCATCTGTGTATGAGAGTGCCAGTTGGAAATGCTTGGGATTGTCAGTCTTCTTAATTTTTGCTATTCTAGTGTGTTAGGGGTATGTGTAGGGATATCTTATTGTGGTTTTACTATTTTTTTTATAACTCATTTCTTTAAAAATCAACTTTTTAAAGATTTATTTAAGAACGTGAGTGAGAGCAGGTCAGGGGGTGGAGGAAGAGGGAAAGAATTTAAAGTAAATTCTTTGCTGAGTGTGGAGCTGATATGGGGCTTGACATGACCTGGAGATCATGACCTGAACTGAAATCAAGAGTTGGATACTTAACTGACTGAGCCACCCAGGTGCCCCAAATCATTTTTTTAAAAAATTATTTATTTTTTGAGAGAGAGAGTGAGAGCATGTGAGCAGGGGGAGGGGCAGAGGGAGAGGGAGAAAGAGACTCTCAAGCCAACTTTGTGCTGAGCACAGAGCTCAGAGAAGGGCTCAATCCTATGACCCCGAGATCATGACCTGCACTGAAGTGAAGAGTCAGATGTGTGGGGCACCTGGGTGGCTCAGTTGTTAAGCGTCTGCCTTCGGCTCAGGTCATGATCCCAGGGATCATGGGATCGAGCTCCGCATCGGGCTCTCTGCTCAGTGAAGCCTGCCTCTCCCTCTCCCACACCCCCTACTTGTGTTCCCTCTTTTGCTGTCTCTCTCTCTCTCTCTGTCTCTGTCAAATAAATAAATAAATCTTAAAAAAAAAAAAAGAGGTGGATGCTTAACTGAGACACCCAGATACCCCTAAAAATCATTTTTTTTGAAATAGAACTTACATACAGAAAAATTGACCCATTTTAATTGATGAAATTAAATCTGATCAGTTTGACAAGTATATATATATATGTACATATGCAACTATTATAGTCGATGTATGTTTCATTACCCTAGCAAGTGCCATCTTGCCGATTTGTAGTTAATTCCCCAATGCACTGGCTCTAAACAATCATGGATCTGTTTTCTGTGACTACAGATAGTTTGCCTTTAGAATTTTATATGTACTTTTTTGTATCTGCCCTCTTTTGTTGAGCATGATGTTTTTGAGATTTACCTATAGAGTTACATGTGGCAATAGTTCCTTTTTATTGCTGATTAGAATTCCATAGTATAGTTTTTCTTTTATTTGTTTATTGACAGTCATTTGAATTGTTTCTGGTGTTAGGCTTTTACAGATAAAATGGTTTTCAACATTAATATATAATGTGGGGACATGTTTTCATTTCTCATGGTAACCACTTAGAGTGGAATTGATAGCTCCTATAGTAAATGTATGTTTACTACATACATTTATGTAGCAAAATATTTTCTGTGGTTTGCACATCATTTTAAATTTCTGCCACTAGTGTATCAAAGTTCTAATTGTTGTAGATCCTTGCCAAGGTTTAGTATTGTCAGTCTTTTAATTAGTATTTCCTGTTGACTGCTGTTGCTAATGATCTTTTTGTGTGCTTATTGGCCATTTGTATATCTTTTTTAATGAAGTGCCTGTACAAATCTATTGTGTACTTTTATATTGGGTTGTTTATTTTGTTACTGGGTTATAAGAGTTCTCCATATTCTGAATACAAGTCCCTTTTCAGATGTTTGTTTTATGAATATGTTCTCTGAGTCTATAGCTTGGCTTTTCATTTTATTAACAGTGTTTTTAAAGAACAGATGTTTTTTCCTTGATGAAGTTCAATTTAGTAAGTTTTTTCACTGATGGTTCAGGTGTTTTATATCCTAATTAAGGACTGCCTATCTAGCCCAGAGTTGCAAAGCTTTTCTTCTGTGATTTCTTCTAGAAGTTTTTTAGTATTAGCTTCTAGATTAAGGTCTGTGATCAATTTTGATTTAATTTTTGTGTATGGTATGAGATAAGGGTGAAGGGTCATTTTTTTCCAAATGGCTATCTAGTTGTTCCACCATCATTTATTGAAAAGACTTTCCTTTGTTGAAAATCATTTGACATATGTGGGTCTAAAATTCTGGACTTTATTTTATTCCATTCATAGTGGGTCTGTCTTCATGCCAGAACCACGCTCTCTTGGCTTTGAAGTATTTTTTGAAATCAGGTACTCTGTCAAGTCCCCTAAGTCCTCAGATTTTTTTTCTTTTCAAAATTGTTTTGGCTATTCTAGATCCTTTTGAGGAACAGACTTGGAAGTTGATATTTTAGATTAGAATTTAGAGCAGAGTAGAAAGATCTGATTTTAAATCCTGATGCATGAGTTTGCATAATGGGCTTCCTGAATGATAGCTGTTATTCCCTATTATTGATACTGTCAGTGCATTCCTGAGGTATAGATGGCATGTCCTCCGTTTCTACACAGTAAATTATCCCTAAATATGTGTTTCACAAGCAACAGCCTATTGACACATATGTAGACGTTGTATAATCTTTAAACGAAAAGGTGAATTATCCCTCCTTAGTAATCAGTTGCATACAGTGTGTTGAATGAATCAAATTTAACTTTTGGTCTAAATATTTTCTTTTGTATTGCACCAGAATCTTGAACTCAATGATGATACTGTTCTAAATGAGATAAAGTTAGCAGATTGTGAACAGTTTCAGATACCTGAACTGTGTGCGGAAGAGCTTGCTGTTATCCTTGGAATCTGGTAAGTCAGTTACTTACTTGGTAACTTTGAACACTTTGCATATTGGTTTTCTTGTGTTGAGGAAAACTTTATCCCAGGAGGTGCCTCAAGTTCTGGATGAATAGGGAATCTTATAATGCTTATAAGGGTCAAGAATAGTGGGGCAACCGATTACCACTAAACCACCAGTGCTCTCTGCTGGGCAACTTAAATAAAGAGTTAGAAATTAGGAATCTCAGATAACTCCTTTGAATTAGTATAACTTCACCTTCTCTTTCCTTTATAAGCAAAATTTCTTTGATTAACTTTAGCTAGGAATAAACTTTTAAAAAGTATTTAGGAGAGTTGAGAATGATTATTTTGACTTTTGAGGATATTTATATTCCAAAGGATAGAATTATTATTTTTTAAGATTTTATTTATTCATTTAAGAGGGAGAGAGAGAGCAGGAGCAGCGGGGAAAGGCAGAGGGAGAAGCTGACATCCCACTGAGCAGGGTGACCAATGTGGGGCTCGATCCTAGGACCTGGAGATCATGACCTGAGCCACAGGCAGACGCTTAACCACCTGAGCCACCCAGGTGCCCCAGGGTAGAATTATTTCTTGATACTATTAAACCTTATGTGTGATAGAAATAGTTTTTCCTTTTATTTTTATTTTTTTTTAATTTTGAAATCATTTCAGATTTGGAAAAAAGTTGCAAGGGTAAGACATTGCAGAGAACTTTCAAGAATAATTTTCTTTTTTTTTTTTTTTTAAGATTTTATTTATTCATTTGACACAGAGAGATTACAAGTAGGCAGAGAGGCAGGCAGAGAGAGAGGAGAGAGGAGGAAGCAGGCTCCCCGCTGAGCAGAGAGCCCGACGTGGGCCTCGATCCCAGGACCCTGGGATCATGACCTGAGCCGAAGGCAGCGGCTTTAACCCACTGAGCCACCCAGGCGCCCAAGAATAATTTTCTAACATGATACCCTTTTGTCTGCCGCAAAGCATTATATCCCCCTTTACATACGTCATTTACATAAAAGTTGAATGCAGTCCTCCAGTCCTCTTGTTTAGGTAAAAGGGATCACACAGATAGAGCTCTATTTCTTTTCTTTTTTTCTTTTTTAAAAAAGATTTTATTTATTTATTTGAGAACAAGAGATAGAGAGCATCAGTAGGGGCAGGCAGAGAGGGGGAAGCAGATTCCCCACTGAGTGGGGAGCCTGATGTGGGGCTTGATCCCAGGACTCTGGGATCTTGACCTGAGCCGAAAGCAGACACATAACTAACTGAGCCACCCAGGCGCCCTGGTAGCTCTGTTTCTAAGCCCAGATCTCTTGTTCTATCACATGATTTGACTCCATGACAGATTTTATGCTTACTAATGAAAAATTGTTTGTCTAATGCATAGTGATTCTTTGTATGTAAATAACTTAAATAGCAACTGTTTGTGAGCAGTTCCACGTGCTCGGAATTGCACCATGCACTCTCCACATTACCCCTCATTAATGTTCTAGCAGCCCTAGAGGTTACTTTCTCCATTTTTCAGATAGGAAATCGGGGTTCAGATGGCTGAATGATTTGCTCAGAATTACAAAGCAGCAATTAGAACTTGAATCCAGGTTTTACTGACCCCAAGTTCTGAGTTCTTCTTTATGTAGTTTCTTAAAACATCATTTTGGCAAATTCATAATTGTGAACTCATCTGAAAGTTAAATCAAACAAAACATACTTATACCCAGGCATTCTGTCAGTTGAGCTTTAGGTATAATGACTTGAACTTAACAGTTGAGAGAGGACTAAAAAATAAAAAAAATGCTTGTTTTCAAATACTGTCCCCCCCCCAATACAGTATTAGTGGAATCTTAATATATGAAACAGAAGTGCTGAATGGATTTTATAGGCAATTTAAATCTTCCTGTTTGGTAGAAACTACTTCCTTATTGTCTGACTCTTGGGCACCTGATGCAGTGCTTATAAATGGATAAGAGCATTAGTGAATTGACGATTTACATGAACTGAGTTATTGTGGAGGTTGTAAATAGTGATTTTGTTACACTGCCTGATTTCTCTCTATTCCCCATGGCCATTATCTCTATGGAGAGGTGACTTGAACATGTAGTAGGCTGGGTTAGTTTAGAAAGGAAACACAGAGAAGGTGAATTCTTATAGATGGTAGCTTGGTCAAACAGTGGGGTTAGGAAAAAAAGAGACAAACCAGACTGTTAGGGGCACCTGGGTGGCTCAGTGGGTTAAAGCCTCTGCCTTCGGCTCAGGTCATGATCTCAGGGTCCTGGGATCGAGTCCCACATTGGGCTCTCTGCTTGGCAGGAAGCCTGCTTCCTCCTCTCTCTCTCTCTCTCTGTGTCAAATAAATAAATAAAATCTTTAAAAAAAACCCAACAACAACCAGACTGTTAAATACAGAAAACAAATTGGTGGTTGCCAGAGGGGGTGGGGGTGAGGGGGGGAAAGATGAAATAATAAAGGTGATGAAGAGTAGACTTACCTTGAGCACTGAGAAATAGAGAGGATTTTTGAATCATTATATTGTATACCTGAAACTTATATAACACTGTATGTTAATTATACTTGAATTAAAAAAAAAGTAACCACTATCCTGAATTTTCTATTTGTCATTTTCTTGCCTTTTCAAAAAATATATTTACTCACATGTTTTTATACTTTTCAGTCAATTGTTTCATTTGGTTTTTTTTCTGAGCTTTATAAAAGTGGTATCTTACTACTATTATGCAGTCTTCTGTGATTTTTTTCTCTCATTATTATGGTTTTATGGTTCATGTTTTATATGTAGCTACAATTTACTTTGGATTATAGCATTCCATTGGGTGAATATTTCTCAGTTTATCAGTCTCCTTTTGGACATTTGGATTATTTCAAGATTTTTTCCTGTTATACACAATATTACTATGGATATTTGTGTATACAATTCCTGGTACACTTGTTCAATAATTTCTCTGGGCTCTGTGGAATTATCGAGCTAAGGATATATGAAGGTTTACTTTACAAGATAGTGCTAAATTGTTTAACAAAATCGTCCTATCAAATTATACTTGGATCAGCTGAATCTAAGAATTCCCATTGCTCTGCCTCTTTGACAACCTCTTAATTTTTGCCTAATGGTTACAATAATATTTTAATTCTTTTGGCATGAGTTTGATAAATAGGAGCAGGTGCCATATTCTTTTCATTTTCTTTATTTTTATTTTTATTTTTATTTATTTTTTTTAAAGATTTTATTTATTTATTTAACACAGAGAGAGAGAGAGATCAGATCACAAGTAGGCAGAGAGGCAGGCAGAGAGAGAGAAGGAAGCAGGCTCCCTGCTGAGCAGAGAGCCCGATGCGGGCCTTGATCCCAGGACCCTGAGATCATGACCTGAGCCGAAGGCAGAGGCTTTAACCCACTGAGCCACCCAGGTGCCCAATTCTTTTCATTTTCTTTGTGAAGTGGCACAGATTGGATTTCTTTCTACTAATAAATTATGTTGACATTTAGTATACCAACCACATTTTGTCAGCATTTTTAAAAAGATTTTATTTATTTATTTATTTGAGCTGGGGGGAGTGGGGGGGGCAGAGGGACACAGAGAGAGAAACTCAGGTAGACTCTGCATTGAGTGTGGAGCCTGATGCACGACTTGATCTCATGATCCAGAGATCACGACCTGAGCTGAAACCAAGAGTTGGGCGCTTAACCGAATGCTCCACCCAGGCACCTCTATTTATGCATTTTGTTACTTACTTATTTATTACATTATTTATTGTCATACTTATTTTTGGTAAACTCATTATCTACACTTGTATCTAATGCAGTAATATTAAAATATGGGCTTTGAAATAAAGTTTATGCTGCCTTTTTAAAATTATATTTCATTTGTTACAACATGCATTTTAGGATTAATTTGCCTTTTTTTTTTAATTTAAAGCACAAATTTCCAAAAGAATAACCCAGTGCATAAGTTAACTGAAGAGGAGCTGCTGGCATTTACATCAGTGAGTAATGTCTTGTCCTTTCCATAGCATGGTTTTCCTTGTACGTTCTATTGCTTCTGATACATTCTTGCCTCAGATTGCTCATGTTGAAACACTGCCACTTAAGGAAATTAAGGAGAAAAGCACCTCACCATTTTAGTTTCCAAACTGCGTATATCTTGCTGTTGGTATAAACATAAGCATTTTTCTTTGTACTTGCTTGGATTTGAGGGCAGTGGCCAAATATTTCTTGTTCATTGTCTAATGGAGCACCTGGTAGGTGCTCCATCAATGTTCAGTGAATAAATGAGCAAGAGTCTGAATCCTCACTCCAGAGCCACTGTAGTGCGCCCCTCTTTTGTCTAAAACCGAGCGTGATGCCTACAGGGATGGGACGAGAAAGAGGACGTCAGAGAGCGAGGACCAGAAGCAGGAGGGTGTGTGGGTTATTGAGGCCGGGGGCGGAAGCAGTGTCAGGAGCATCCCGCACCGCAGAGCCCTGGGGAGAAAGGCTGTGCGCCCTGATACTCAGGAGGGCACTGCTTATTTCTAGGACAGTTTTGGTGGAGGATTGCGTAGTCACCTCATTACAGGGCATTAAGGAGGGAATGGGGTGTAAGGAAATGAAGCTGATAAAGCCCACAGTCGGAGAAGAATGGCAGTGAAAAGGAAAGCTCGAGTAATAGCTGTGTGAGGGTTGAGATCAAAGAAGGCTTTTCAAGAACCGAAAGGTCACAGACCAAAGGGTCAGTATCTTCTTAGCTTTATGGATGAAAAGATAATGCAGGTCTTTGATGAGCACAAGTTGCTTAAGATAATTTTTTCAAAGGCATTTTTATTATTATAGTTAAAATCAAGAGAGAATTCTGATGTTTTCTTTCCTCGTTATTTTTCAGATAAGGCAAAAATGAAGTACTTTTATCTGGTAGAAAAGCTAGCTTACTTTTATTGTAATATAAATTTTCCAAGTTACTGTTTCCTGCCTACGGTTTTGGAGCCAGTTGAATGTTAATCCCTTGAGTCCTCTGGGTGCCTGCTTTATTTTCTCACTTGAGTATCTTAGAAATTTTTTGGTGTCTATGGTGATAGCATATCTGTGTTTAGGTAACTATGTGGAAATGACCGTATTTAGTCATTACATATGCTCTAAGAAATTTGACAAGTAAAGTGTTAAACATTTTTTAAAAGATTAATTTAAAAAATTATTCTGTATTTCCTATTTATTCAGCTAATCTCTATTGAACACTGAATCCATGTCAAGCATTGTGCTGGTCATTGGGGATACAGTGTCAGCATAGTCTTTTCCCTCTTGGCGTTTACATCGATTAACATTCTTGTGGGGACAATACCCAGTAGACCAAGAGAGAAATGATATATCTAACAGATGTGCTCGGGAGACCTAGAGAGCCGGGTAAGGGAATACAAATGGCACGGGGAGGGCTGTTTTACACAAGGTGTGGGGAGGATCTCAGTGGGAAGGATGTGGAGGGTCTGGAATGGTGGTGAGTTTGAGTTACTATAGGGAAGTACAGAGCTGGATGGGGACAAGTGTCTAGATGATGAATGTGACCAGGATGCTCGGTTTTCTTCTGATGACTGGGGTAAACAGGATGTAACATGTGTTAGGAAGTGTTCCCCCTGGCCTCTCATGTTGAGGAGGTCAGTAATAACATCTTCTTGGGACGGGACTTAGCAGTTTATCAAGGTATATGTATTATCCATAGTTACCCTAAAAAGACACTAAAATACTCTATATTCAAGCAGTTCAATTTTTTTTTTTTTAGCATTTCCAGTTGGTAGGGATATATTTCTTCCTTTTTAAAAAAAACTTTTCTTTTTTCCCTGTTTCTTCCTTTTTAAATTATTTTTATTTAAAAAATTTAAAATTTAAATTCAGTTTAACTAACATATACTGCGTTATTAGTTTCAGAGGTAGAATTTAGTGATTCATCAGTTGCATATGACACCCAGTGCTCATTACTTCAAGTACCCTCCTTAATGCCCATCACCCAGTTACTCCATCCCCCCACCCACTTCCCCTCCAGCAACCCTCAGTTTGTTTCCTAGAGTTAAGAGTCTCTTAGTCTGTCATTGTTTGCCTTTCTGATCCCCTACCCCAGCCCTTGTCCCCCCGACCCCCCTCCTTGTTCCTCTCTGCTGTGAAGTACTTCTGAAGTCATTAACTGTGATAACCTCGGGGTGAGTAACTCATCTCTCCTAACTTGCAATGAAGGTCATAAATTTGAGTTTTATGCTTTTTCCCCAAAGGCTTTATAATACATACTTTTTTTACACCCTGTCCTCCTCCAACTCTCATCCAAGTCAGAACTGACCTGAGGACTGATCTCTTTGGAGGAAAGCTGTTTGATTACAGTGATGCATAGTGCCAGGCCTGAGTCTTCTAAGGAGATGAGTTTTTTAATTCCAAGAAAACCTTTAATTCATAAGAAATAGGGCAAGGAACTTATACATGAGGAGGACTTTTGGAACCCCAAGGATACTTTGTGACCTGAACCACCCCCTTCTTTTGTTGATCCCAAGGAAAGCATATAGACGACACTAGAAAAATCCAGATGAGCCCTTGTCAACTCATCCTTGCATTTATCGGTCCTTCGTGATACCCCTTCTTTGTGCATGATACTGTAGCAGATAAGAAAATGAATTAAAATTGTCCCCTGATTTCAATGAACAATTTCATTGAAATTTATATCCTATATAATTGAATATCCTGTATATAAATATTCTTTATTACTCCAAAAAAATATTTGAGGCAAAAGGGAACACTTTTAGGTGCTGTCCCTCTTCTGAACTCTTGAACTTCTTTCTGTGCCTTTCTCTTAACAAGGATCATATTTGGGCTTATATTATAATTATTTGTGTATATATCTTATAGCTTGTCACAAAACTATAAACTTCCCATTTCTGGGATTGGGCTCAGTTCTTCTCTGGGTCTTCTCTAAGGCCCCATATAGTCTTTTCAGTGCTTCATTCATAGCTGTTGCTCAATAAATGGATGCAGAAGAAGAGAATGAATGAAATATGCTTGAACCCTGGAGAGGATTTATTTCTGTCCTATAACTTGATGCTGCATTTCTCCACTTGGTTTTATAATTTTAGTAGTGCTATGTGATGTGAAGGATGACTGCTTGTTTTATCTTCTTCTGTGTAATGAGGAAGGGGGGGAATGTGCCCCTTTGAGAATGTCCTGAAAGTACCTTTGAGTAGGTAGAACTGGTGTACCCATAGCTTCAGGGATGAATGGGGCCACCTGATCACTGGTTTGCAGGAGAGCATTCTGTTTTCAAGGAATAAGAATTACCAAGTAGATAAGACCTGTTTGAAATTGGCTGTAGACATGGGGGAGAGGGGAGCAGAGAGTAAAGAAAACCACATACTCTTTCCTGCTGGGCAGCCATTTCCCTTCTGTGGCAGCGGTGTGGTGGCTTGGAACCAGGGCATCAACTCTTGAGACTAGGAAATGTCTTTTGTTAATAGAAGAGCAAGAATAATACAAGTCTTCATAGGCCTGCTAGTGGATTGTAAGCATCTGAAGGGATGGAGACCGTAGTTACTCTCGGATATTTGTTAAATATTTATTGAATAAACAAATGAATGGCTCATTATTCCTGAATTTTGTTCAGTTTTAGTGAACTGTCTTAAAGTTGACTAAAAAGGTAAAATCTCTTTTTTGGAGAAATTTTTAGTAGTGTTTTCCTATTGGTGTAACATGTTGAAATACATGTGATATATGTTGGGAGAATGTTTTCATTCAGCAGTGTCAGAAGCTTATTCTAAAAGGAATACTTTATTTTTTTAAGGTTGTCATAATGTAGTGCTGTTCCTGAGATATTTGATCCACACGTTTCAGGAAAACTGAATGACTCATAGTAAAAATAACCCATATTGTTTTAGAGAGCCATTTATGTTGTATCGGCTTGATAATTTAAAATGAGCTGTTATCTACATTATTTCCTTTCAGATGGGCCAAGTCAGTGACATTCAGTAATGCTTTTAATTTCCTTTCATTGTTGAAAATGGGAACAATTTAGTTAATCCATACAGGTGTTTCAGTTTTCATTGGCAGAAGTTTTGCTTCAGTGTGAATTGATACTGGCAGCCTGCCTTCTGAGTGTCTGCCCTGAAGCCCCAAGGTCTCTGTAAATGAAAAAAGGAAAAAGACCTTTGGAAGTTGTACATTGTATTGTATATATCTTCTCTTGCTGCTATTAATTTTAAAGCTATTTAATAAATGCTTATCTATGAACATAAAATAGTTTGCAAACCATTTTTACAGATTAAAGTGATTGCCTGTTTTTCTTTTAGGGCATACTTAGGAATTCTTTTTTTTTTTTTTTTTTAAAGATTTTATTTATTTATTTATTTGACACAGAGAGAGAGATTACAAGTAGGCAGAGAGGCAGGCAGAGAGACAGGGAGAGGAGGAACCAGGCTCCCTGCTGAGCAGAAAGCCTGATGCGGGCCTCGATCCCAGGACTCTGAGATCATGACCTGAGCTGAAAGCAGAGGCTTTAACCCACTGAGCCACCCAGGCGCCCAAGAGGGAAAAGCCAAATGAGTATCTCAGTAGAAGCAGAAAAGCATTTGAAAAAAATTCAACCGACTTTATAATTTTACTTTATAATATAAAATAGTGTATTATATTGTTATATTATATTATATTATTATTATATTATATTATATTAGTAAACTAGGAATAGAAGGGAATGTCAACCTGGTAAAGGCCATCCATGAAGAATCTCTAATTAAAATCATTATCAATGAAAAACAGTCTTTCCTCCTTAAGATCGGGAAGATGGCACTTCAGTTTTCTATTGAATTGGAAATCCCAGCTAGTACAGTAAGACATGAAGAAGATGCAAAAGGTATGTGGATTGGAAAGGAAGATATAAAACTATCAGTATGCATAGGCGACACAATTGAATACATAGGTAACCCTAAAGAATCGACATGAAAGCTACTGGAAGTAATAGGCAAGGTCTGAGAAGAATACGAGGTTAATTAATAAAAAATCAGTTGTGGGGTGCCTGAGTGGCTCAGTTGGTTAAGCATCTGCCTTCAGCTCAGCTTCCCAGATGTATGCATGTTCATGATCCCAGGGTCCTGGGATTGAGCCCCTTGTGTTGGGCTCCTGATCAGTGGGAATTCTGCTTCTCCCTGTCCCTCTGTCCCTCCCTCCTACTCGTGTTCTCTTTCATGTGTGCTCTCTCTCTCTCAGTCTCTCATTTTCTCTCAAATAAAATCTTAAAAAAAAAATCAATTCCTAGCAATGAATAATTGGATAAGACATTTTAAAACTATTTAGAATAACATATTAAATGTTTAATGATAAATTTAACTGACATGTAAGACTTGTATACTAAAGGGCGCCTGGGTGTCTTAGTCGTTAAGCGTCTGCCTTCGGCTCGGGTCGTGATCCCAGGGTCCTGGGATTGAGCCCCTCATCAGGCTCCCTGCTCTGCGGGAAGCCTCTTTTCCCTCTCCCACTCCCCCTGCTGGTGTTCCCTCTCTCTCTGTGTCTTTCCCTGTCAAATACATACATACATACATACATACATACATACATACATACATCTTAAAAAAAAAAGAAAGACTTGATTACTAAAAATGATATAATGGTGAGAGAAATTAAAGAAGATCTGAATAAATGGAAAAATTACAACGTTCATAGATTGAAGACTCAGTATTATTGAATTGACAGTTCTCCCAAAAATTGAGCTATAAATTAAATCTAATAGCGATTAGATTCCCGGTAGGCTTTTTTTCTTTGCAGAAATCAATAAGCTGATTCTAAAATTTATTTGGAGGACTGCTTTTGTGATGGCCAAGTAAGCTCTGATTGGAACCATCCTTCTGCAGATAAAAATGATAAACTATAGACAAAATGAGGAAAGATTTTGGAGATTTTTTTTTTTTCTCTTTCTTGAAGGGAATGACATTGGGTGGTTTTCTTGTTTCTATCCCATGGCTTAATCTCAGTGTCTTATATGCAAGGAAGTTGAAACTCCGAAAGCAATTCAACAGTCTTTCTGAGGACAGAGGTTGGGGCTACCTTGGCTGCTGGAATGTAAGGAAGAACATTTCATAAGGGAAAGAGTCACAGATGAGGATTCTTACACTTATGTATATTTATAAAACAATACACTTAGAATACATGGATCTTTGTAGTACACATTATATGTTCAGCAAGACCATATGCTGGGCCAGTTAAATAAGTCTCAGTAAAAAAAAAAGAACATCGTATGGAATATACTGTTTTTCCACAGTGGAATTAAATTTTACATAAGTAGTTATTAGATCTAGAAAAACTCCACAAACATATGGAAAACAAATAATTAAACAACATACTTAGTCTGTGGGTCAATAAAGAAATTATAAAGGAATTTACATATAAAAGTCAGTCATTGACCTAAATCTCCTACATTTCCTTAAGGTAAAATTGTTGTAACATTGGGGTAATGAGCAATTTTCAGCTAGGACACTAAGTGCATGAAGCATAGTAGGAAAATTGGATTAAAAGATATATTGGACTGCATTAAAATTAAAATCTGCTTTTGGAAAGACATCATTATGAAAATGAAAAGATATGAACAGACTGAGCAAACAGTCACAGTACATGCATCTCACAAAGGACTTTATTTTTAGAATAAAGACTTCTTCCAACCCAATAATAATAGGACAAACCAATTAAAAATGGAGAAAAGATTTGAACAGATCTTCTACCAAAGATACATGAATGACCAACAAGAATATGAACAATGCTTAATACCAGAAGTCATTGAGAAATACATTTTATTTTTACTTATTTATTTTTTAAAGATTTTATTTACTTATTTGACAGAGAGAGATCACAAGTAGGGGGAGAGGCAGGCAGAGAGAGAGGAGGAAGCAGGCTCCCCGCTGAGCAGGAAGCCCGATGTGGGCCTTGATCCCAGGACCCTGGGATCATGACCTGAGCCAAAGGCAGAGGCTTTAACCCACTGAGCCACCCAGGTGCCCGAGAAATGCATTTTAAAACTATAATTTTTTGTAGGTAGTGGATACCACTATCCACCACTTAAAAGACTTAATACTGTGTGGGGTAATTGGAACTCTTATCCATTGTAAATGTAGTGTAATGCAAAATGGTACAACCACTTTGGAACACAGTTTGATATTTTCTCATAGAGTCAATCATCAGTGCTACCTCTAGGTATTTATCTATGAGAAATGAAGATACACATCTCCACAAAGACATATATACCAATGTTCATACCTGTTTAATTCATAATAGCTTAAAACTGGGAAAAGCTCAAATGTTCATCAACAAGTAGGTGATGAACTATAGTACATCCAGCTGAAGAAATGATACTGAGCAATAAAAAGAAATGAAGTGCTGATACATTCACCAATGTGGGTGAATCTGAAAAACATAATTTTGAGTTAAAGAAGCATGAGTCCACTTAGATGGAATTCTAGAGTAGATAAGACTAAATTGAGAATAGATCAGAGATTAATTTTCAGGGAACTTTTTGGGCTGATGGAAATTTGTATATCTTGATTTTCGTGGTGGTTACATAGGTGTATACATTTGTGAAAACAGCAAACTCTACACTAAATATGGGTTTATTTTGTTGTACCTGTCTTACATTTCAATAAAGTCACTAAGAATAACCTAAAAGGGAAAATGTGTAGGTGTTATTTAGAGCTATAGTATTTAAGATTGATGAGTTTATTAAGGTAGATTTTGGTTTCAGTGTAGATTAGTCCTTGTCCTCAATTTCAGAAGCACAACATGAAATATTCACAGCCTAACTGATGTGTTAAGTGGAAAGAATGTAGATGTTGAACAAAAGGATATTGCTCAGTATCCACATTTAGTATGTTTACTTTTTTTTTTTTCTTAAGACCAGAACAGGCTAGTTTTCCTTAAGTATTATTGGAAACCTCTGTTCAAAAGAAACTACAAATTCAGGTGGGGAAATAGACTGTTTAGAGCTCCACTTGTGGTAATTTTGACCTTTAGCATCTAACGCAGGTCACTGATGTCTTGAGTTGAATTATACGCCCTCATGATTGAGAGTCACTAGAAACAACAAACAAAAAGATAGCCAGAATGAATGTAAAACCTTAAGAAGTCAGGAGGCAGGAAACTTGTGTATAGAAATAGCATAGGTAATTGACATCTTCTAAAATACAGTGAGGTATTAATGCAGGATTTCAAAAAACTTCTTGTGTTAATGGATATAAAAATACAGCTAATGAGACTTTAATTATTTTAAGTCTGTAAATGCCATTTTTAGTAGAATCTATTTTAGGTCTGGGGATTAGGTCTGGAATCTATATTAAATCTATTGGTTGTGTGGCATGGTTAACTTGGTTGAAGAGTATATAGGAATTCTTTGTATTATCCTTGACGTTTTTCTGAAGGAGGAAAATAAATCTGAAAATTAAAAGTTAAAGGAAAAAGCTCTGGCACAGGGCGCCTGGGTGGCTCAGTGGGTTAAAGCCCCTGCTTTCGGCTCAGGTCATGATCTCAGGGTCCTGGGATCGAGGCCCACATCGGGCTCTCTGCTCCGCAGGGAGCCTGCTTCCTCCTCTCTCTCTGCCTGCCTCTCTGCCTACTTGTAATCTCTCTCTCTGTATCAAATAAATAAATAAAATC
>LNAC01000024.1:2055534-2117038 GCA_002007465.1 Ailurus styani | reverse complement strand
CCTCTCTGTATCAAAAAAAAAAAAAAAAAAAAAAAAAAAAGCTCTGGCACAAAACTATACTGAAAACGAGCAAAACCCATCACTGCCTCGTGGCTGGCTAACCATTCTTATTTGGGGTTGAAGATAAAAGCAGGTTCTCTGGGAAGTGTTCAGACCACTATTAAACTTCTCTCAACCTGCCTGTGTCTCTTACTGGGTTTCCCCCTTGTGGCTTGGGCTTGCCCCATACTGTCTTTAGTAGCAAAGGAAAGAGGGAGGAGTTATGAAATAAACCTAAACACATAGGTTAAAATAAAGGGGGACTCATGGACCAGAGACTAGAGGCTCCTGAGATAAGAGATCAGAGGCAGTTGTGAGGGATGGAATTAATTACCTGACCTAATCGCACTGTCAGAACTTTCTTCTAAGCCAAGATCCTCAAGCAAGTCTGAAGGAATCGTGAATTCAAGGTGCAGCCTTGCTGTGGTAGCAGAAACCAGTTTCTCTGGAGGAAAACATCAACAGTCCCAAGTTAAAACCGAGCAGTGAGCTCACAATTAAAGATCAACAGAGGGAAGAGAAGCCAAACCACCGTGACTGAGAGTCAACAAAGACAATAGTTCTCTGATTCATAATATAAACCAGCTATATATGGGATGTTTAAAGAAATACAGCATGTACTAATCGAAAGATGAGCTGAAAAACTTTTGTTATTAGACTTATGATTTGGGAGGGAAAATGGAACTTTTAGAATTTTTTTTTTTAAGAGAACGAGGGTGTACATACTCAGCGCAGGAGCAGTGTGGGAAGGGGCAGAGAAAGAGGGAGAGAAAGAAAATCTTAAACAGTCTCTAGGCCCATTGTGAGCCCAACAGGGGGCTTGATCTCATAATCCTGAGATAGGACCTGAGCCAGAATCAAGAGTTGGATGCTTAACCAACTACCCACCCAGGTGCCCCAGAAATAATCTGAAATTAAAAACCAGGATAAAAGAAATGCAACCCACATTTGGTGCTTTTCCACACCAGAGAGATGTTGTAAAACACTAAGAAGTTGTGTATAACAGGTGTTTCAGAATTGCAGTCTTAGAGGTATACCTAAGAAATTCTTGCGTCTGCATCAGTAGATATGTGTATGAATGTCTCCTAATAACAACACTTGTCATCATGGCAGAGAAACTGGAAGCAACCCAAATGTTGTTGACGGGAAAGGATAAATAAATTGTGATACTTTATGTCACAGTTATGAAATATTATACAACAGTGAAGTGAAAATAAATGAACTGTAGCTATAAGCAATAACACGGATGAGTTTATAAATACAGTGATAAGTTAAAAAAAAACTAGTCCCAGATTCACAGGTGTTTATATTATTATACTCCGTAACTTAAACTTAAGTTACTTACAATTCTCTGTATACATCAAATAATAAAAAATAAATTCTAAAAACTATTTTGAGCAATGAGAAGATCATTGAAATGTTATTTGATAAATCATTTTACAGAATAAGCTGTTCTGATTACATATATTTTTATTTTAAAGTGAATTCATTATTATTCATTAGGCTAGTGAGAAGCAGAATCAGTGATGATAGAGAACATTCATAGAAAGTAGAGGAGGGGAGCCTGGGTGGCTCAGTCAGTGAAGCGTCTGCCTTCAGCTCAGGTCATGATCCTAGGGTTCTTGGATTGAGCCCTGCATCGGACTCCCTGCTGAGCGGGGAGCATGATTCTCCCTCTGTCTCCTACTCGTACTCTCTCTCTCTCTATCTCTCTTTCTCTCTCTCTCAAATAAATAAATAAAAAAGAAAAAGAAAAAAGAAAGTAGAGGATAAAGCCTTAAGAAAGAAAAGCCCCCAATACAGAAATATACAGGACTTAGAGCTAAGTTGGTAATACATTTGATAATAACAAGTCTTGTTCCAGCCAATGGCTTTGTGCTGCTGCTTTTGGCCATCACTGAAGCTGAAGAAAGCTCTTAGGCTTTTTGACATTATGAACTAGCAAGGATGAAAAATGCAGCTTTAAAATAGTTCATATGTTTGAAATAGGTCTGTTTCTCATGACGGTGTGAAAGGTGCATCTGGTAGTGCTGATGAACTGGCATCTCCAGAACGTTAGGAGGCCTTTTTTTGGGCGGGGGGCAGACAAATGACCAACAGCTTGGTCTCTCTCTGGTGTCTGCTTTCTACACGAAAATCTGCGGAGCAGAAAACAGTGCTTTGAAAATGTAATGACAGGAGATTTGGATCTTAGGATTTGCCAAGCAAGCTCCTAGATAGTGTGGAAGAAATAAAGGTATAAAACGTAGGACTTCCCTTGGTGGAATTTTTAATTTAGCTCACATCAGATAAAATTAGGGAAATGTAGTTGGCAATACCAGGCAGTTTAAACTACAAATGGATTGCACAGATAAATGAATCCCCTAACTGCTCAGAAAAGAAGAAAATGTTTAGGACAGACCAAAGAAGGCTTTGTTCACTAAGGGAGGATTTGAATCAGGCTTTGAAAGACAGATGGGGTTTAGATGGAGTGATATCAAGAGCAAAGGCAAGGAGATGGGGAAGTCTGATTGTATTGGGTTCAGTTAGCTGGGTTGGAAGATTTGGTTAGGGTAATAGTGAGACTTATGGAAAAACAGATTCTGGACAGATTTTAAATGGTCTATGGAGCAAGGCCTGGGAATTTGGACTGTAGTTCTATGGGGGATAATTTATATCCTAAATTGGGACTTTTAAACTTATGGTCATTTGATACAGATTTTAACAATGGATGCTTTTTTAAATAGTTCATTAAGAAGAGGGAATAGTTCTGCTTTTTATAGTATTTCTTTGTTCCTTGTATTATAAGATCGGCCAGACCTGGGTAGGCATCACCTGATTTGAGTTGAGTGTAGCCAAAAAATTATGGACTCACAAAGAGAGGTCTGAGTTGGCTTTGATTTATGTGTGGAAAGGCTGCTATCCGAAAGCCCCTTCCTTCACGTTTAAAGGAGCAGACTGGCTGGCTGTCATGTAAAGGATCCCAGTGACCTCTGGAAGATTATTGGAAATGTGCAGTGATAAGAGTGAAAAGGAAATTTGTTTTTAATAGAAACAACACTCCAGATTTTCTTTGAGGGTGTTACAGAATTTTCTTTGCTGCTCTTCTGGGAATGATGGCCATGCTTCGTGTATTAGAATTGTTAGCTACATAAAATAATGCCTGTATATATAGTGTGTCATGATACTGAAATTTACTTTTTAGTGTGAGTTACAGTGGTATTCATTGGCTGTTTCATTTCATTTAACTGAGCTCGCTCAGATATTAGATTATTACAGTTCTTTTCTTAGTATGAGTCTGAGCCCCAGCCCCCATGGTGTATCTCAAAGTGATAAGCTCCTGCTGAGGCGTGCCAAGCAGTCTTCCTTTTGCTCTCAAAATATGTTTGCCAACACTTGCTGAGGTGGATTGATTCTTTAACTTATAAAACATTGTAAGTATAAGTAATTAGAGTTTATTTCAACTTTCATAGTAATAATTAGAGTATTATAAATTTATGATATAAACATTAATAAGTCATGTTATTAATAAATAATATTATAGAGTATATGGATATTGTACACTTATAAAAGCTTACTGGATCAGTGAATCGCCTTCCATAGATTCTGGTCAATAAGAGTTGAGAAATGAGAACTTTCCTTAAAGACAGTTGCACAAATGTTATCACTTATATTTAGGTGGTTTCTGTCTTTGCCCTGAAGTTTGAAAGTGGTGAGAATTCCATCTCGTATACAAGTGTATGGTTGCAAATGACATAGCATTCTCGCTCTCTCTCTTTTTTTTTAAGATTTTATTTATTTATTTGACAGGGAGAGAGAGAGAGAGCACAAGCAGGGGGAATGCCAGGCAGAGGGAGAGGGAGAAGCAGGCTCCCCACTGAGCAGAGAGCCGGACATGGGGCTTGATCCCAGGACTGGGAGATTATGACCTGAGTCAAAGAGGCAGCTGTTTAACCAACGGGCCACCTAGGCGCCCCATGACACAGCATTCTTTAGCACTCTCTTAATTCTCAAAGTGCTGCAAGTTGTACACACCAGGTTTCTTAAGCTGCTTCTTTTTTTAAAAACTGTTTTTTTAGCCAGCAGTCATACTTCTGTGAGGCACTATTTCATCAAATTACTTAACTTAGCAGACTCTAAGTAAAAATAAGTGGACTTAAGAAAAGATAGCATATACAACTGTATGATTCCACTTATCTCAGGTACTTAAAATAGTCAAATGCATAGAAACAGAAGTAGAATGGTGGTTGCCAGAGGTGGAGGGTATTGGGGAGTTGATGTCTAATGGGTACAGGGTTTCAGGTGCAGGATGGAAAGAGCCCTGGAGATTATTTGAACAACCATGTAAATGTGCTTACCTGAACTGCACACTTGAAAAAATGGTTAAGATGGTGCGCTGCCTTGGGGCTTGCTGGGTGGCTCAGTTGGTTAAGTGTCTGACTCTTGATTTCTGCTCAGGTCATGATCTCAGGGTCCTGGGATCAAGCCCCAAGTCAGGTTCTGCACTTGTTGGGGAGTCAGCTTGAGGATTCTCCCTCTCCCATTGTCCCTGCCCCACTCATGTGCTTGCTTTCTCTCTTTCTCTCAAAAAACTGAATACATCTTAACAACAACAACAACAACAACAGAAGATGGTGAGGCACGTGGTTGGCTCATTTGGTTAAGCATCTGACTCTTGATCTCAGCTCAGGTCTTGATCTCAGGGTCGTGAGTTCAAGCCCTGCATTGGGCTCTGTGGTGGGCATGGAGCCTACTTAAAAAAAGAAAAGGTTAAGATGATAATTTTTATGTTATCTGTATTTTACCACAATTTAAAAAAATATTGCAAAGGGAAAGAAAAGATAGCACCTACAATAAAGGTCAAAGATATGAAATTTCAAGAAATAAATCTGTCTTAAGATTTACAGGACCTCTATATTAGAATCTATAAAACATTATAAGAGAAAGCAGTGAAGACTTAAATAAATGGGAGCATCTGCTATGTTCATGGAGGAATCAATATTTTAAAATTTCAAGTCTTCTCAAATTAATCTATTATAATCAATGCAATCCCTAACAGAATCCCAGAGTTTAATTTTTTGTCTTGGAATTGTGTTGCTGTTGTTTTTTGGTTTTGTGGAATTCAAGCTTACTTTAAAATTCATATGGGGTGCCTGGGTGGCTCAGTTGGTTAAGCGACTGCCTTCCCCTCCGGTCGTGATCTGCAGTCCCGGGATCGAGTCCCACATTGGGCTCCCTGCTCAGCAGGGAGTCTGCTTCTCCCTCTTGTCTTCCCCTTCTCATGCTCTCTCACTCTATGTAAATAAATAAATGAACGAAATCTTTTTAAAAAAGTGTTTAAAAAAATAAAATTCATATGGAAATGTAAAGGACTAAGAATAGCTAAGGCAGTCATGAAGTACTGAGGTGGCATATATACATCTCCATATAGCAAGCCCTGTTATAAAACTGTATTATTTAACTATATTATTGCTTATCGTATTGTGGTACTTGGACTGGCAGCATCAGTATCACCTGGGAGCTTGTTAGAAATGCAGGTTGTCTGGCTCCATCTCAGCCGCTTATTGAATCAGAATCTCTGGGGTTGAGGTCAAAGAGTCTGTGTTTTAGCAATTTCTCTACGTTATTCTTAGGCACTTGAAAGCTTGAGAAACACTGAATTAAGACATTTTGACGTAAGAAAGTATGAACCAACCAGTAGAACAAATAGAGAGTCCAGAAACAGATCCATACCTACAGGGTTCATCTGATTGATGACAAAGCTGGCATTGTGGTACAATGGAAAAGAGTAGGCTTTTCAATAAATGGTACTAGGTGATATATATCCATAATATAGAAAAAGCTATCTTAACCCCTATATCATTCTGTATATACAAAAATCAGTTCCAGACTGGATATGCGAAAGTGAAAAGCAAAACTGTAAAGCTTTTAGAGGAAAAAATATGGGAGAATGTCTTTGAGACCTTAGGACAATCAGTACAATACAGCTCTAACCATAAAATAAAAATGATAAATTGGACTACACTAATAATAAGCACTTCTCTTTATCAAAAGATACGATTAATATTTGTAAAGCCACTTAGACCACTGCCTTGCCAGCAGATTGTATGTGTTACCTGAATGTTTGTAAAGAGTGTAGATAATATATTACCCTCCTGCAACAAAAGTACTTGTGTTCAGAAAATACAAACTTAACAAATTATTAAGAAAACTTCTGACAATTCAGTAGAAAAAAACAGGTAAAGGATTTCAATAGGGACTTAATAAAAGGATATTAAAATGGCCATTGCCATACTAAAAGGTGCTCAGCTCTGTTAGTCATTAGAGAAATGCACACTAAAACCATAATGCAATGCTACTCCATACCCACGAGAATGGCTAAAATGCAAAACAGTATTGAGTGTCATAAGGATACGAAGCAACAACAGTTCTCTTATATTTCTAGTAAGAGTGTTGAGTGGAATAACCTTTTAGAAGATCAGGAGGAACTATGGTAGCTAAATGTATTCATTCTCTATGACTTCGCAGTTTTACTCCTAAGTATATACCCAACAAAACACTTGTGCGTGTTCACCTAAAGAACATGTCTTAAAGTGTGAGTAACTGCACATTCTGGTACCACATCTAGAATATTCATAACACATTTGTATTAGCCCCAAACTGGAAACTGCATAAATGCCCATTAGCAACATGGTGGCTAAATAAATTGTATATTTATATAGTGGAATATTACAGAGCAACAAAATGAATATTCTACAACTCTGTGCAACTATGTGGATGAATCTTTCACACGTACTGTTGAGCAGAAGAAAGCAGATACAAAAGGGTACTCTGCAATTACATTCGTATAAAGTAGGAAAGCGTGCACACTGATCTGTGTACAGTTAGGAGAGTGGTTATCCTTACAGAGGGACAGGAAATGACCAGAACAGAGAACAAGGGGACAGTAGGATGCTGGTAATGTTTCTTGATCTGAGTGCTGGTTATATATGTCTGTTCAGTCCGTGAAAATTCACTGTGCATTTATATATATTATATAATATATAAAAATGTGTTTTAAAAAATTGGATCTAGTAGCCATTTCTTCACTGTAACAAACTGGAAAATACATGGAAAGAGTCACATAAGGCATTTACATTCATGGTCAGATGAAAAGTAATGGTCATTCCCAATATTCTGAAAGAACAGTATATTTAAGAAAGTGAATAAAACACCTTTTCTTTTTTTGTTGTTTTTTTCGTTAAGATTTTATTTATTTATTTGACACAGAGGGAGAGATTACAAGTAGGCAGAGAGGCAGGCAGAGAGAGAGGTGAAAGCAGGCTCCCTGCTGAGCAGAGAGCCCGATGGGGGCCTTGATCCCAGGACCCTGGGATCATGACCTGAGCCAAAGGCAGAGGCTTTAACCCACTGAGCCACCCAGGCCCCCTAAAGCACCTTTTCTCAGGACATTTTAACCAAATTAGAATTTCTTACATGAAATATTTCTTTCTGTTAATAATTTCATTCCAGTTTATTGTAGGGATGTATTAAGTTTATTTAAGTGTTTGAATATTTCTTCCATGTAGTCTACATGAAGATAAATTATGAACTTCAAGACTCATCATTTGTATTACGGCTTTGCTTAGGAATAATCTGATTTCTTTAAGCCTACCAATGCTAGAAAGCATCAAGAGGAAAAAAGTGACAGTTTCTTGCAAAAAGCTCAGAAGCATCAATCACAGCTTGTTCTCACAACACATTTTAAAAATATTTTTTATTTATTTTTTGTTCTCACAACACACTTTAAAAAAAGATTTTATTTATTTGAGAGAGTGTGAGTGAGCAAGCAAGCATGAGTGGGAGGAGGGGCAGAGGGAGAGAGAGAAGCAGGCTCCCCGCTGAGCAAGGAGTCTAAGGCCAGGCTCGATCCCAGGACCCCGAGATCATGACCTGAGCTAAAGGCAAACACTTAATCAGCTGAGCCACTTAGGCACCCCTCACAACAAGTATCTAGATGATTTTGTATGTTTTTGTTTATCTTAACAGAGACAAATGTGACGTTTTCGGTTGTAAGGAGTTCTCTGGGACCACAGAGATAGAACAGTGTGCTGTATTGTACAACCAGTTGTTTGCAAGTTAATGCTGTCTCAGTATTTCACCAAATACCGGGATAGAGCTACCAGATCTCCTCAAGTCTACAAGGTTGTGGTTTAAACACAGTGGAACATTACTTGGGTTTGTGTTATTTGGGAAGAATTCTAATAAATTGAGTATTTGTACAAGGGAAAAGTTTATTGCCATGCACAGCTGCTGTTTGCCCGTTCCCAGAGCTAGCCAGGATTAGGCCTTTTAGATTTTAAGATAACTAGGATTGGTGCCTTTTTAAGGGTGAGTGGCTAAGGTGTGCATTGGCAGGTTGAGCACTGCCAGAAAGCTTAGGTGGCATGGTCACATGTTAATTTGTGTTTTGAGTGATTTCCCTTTTAAGGGAGTTGATGTACTCTGTGCCTTCAGAAAAGTGGCACCTTGCTCCCTTAGAGGATGAATAAAATCCTGCTTAAGAGCTACTGTTGTAAAGACATCCAAATCAGGGTGCCTGGGTGGCTCAGTCAGTTAAGCATCTGCCTCCAGCTCAGGTCATGATCGCAGGTCCTGGGATCAAGTCCTGCATCAGGTTCCCTGTTTAGCCAAGAGCCTGCTTCTCTCTTTCTCTCTGCTGCTCCCTCTGCTTGTGCTCTCTCATTCTCACTCTCTGTCAAATAAATAAATTAAAAATCTTAAAAAAAAAAAAAAAGACATCCAAATCAGTAAGGAAGAAGTCAAACTGTTTGCAGATGACATGGTACTACATGTAGAAAACCCAAAAGACTCCACCGAAAAAACTGTTGGAACTGATAAACTCAGTAAAGTAGCAGGATAAAAATCAGTCTGTGGAAGTCTGTGGCATTTCTATAGACCAATAATGAAGCAGCAGAAAGAGAAATTTAGAAAACTGTTCTATTTACAATTGCACAAAAACCCATAAGGTACCAAGGAATAAACCTAACTAAAGAGGTGAAAGACCTATACTCTGAAAACTATAAAACATTGTTGAAGGAAATTGAAGAGGACACAAAGAAACGGAAAGATATTCTATGCTCATGGATTGAAAGAACAAGTATTATTAAAATGTCTATACTACTCAAAGCAGTATAAAACTATAAAACATTGTTGAAGGAAATTGAAGAGGACACAAAGAAACGGAAAGATATTCTATGCTCATGGATTGAAAGAACAAGTATTATTAAAATGTCTATACTACTCAAAGCAGTATAAAACTATAAAACATTGTTGAAGGAAATTGAAGAGGACACAAAGAAACGGAAAGATATTCTATGCTCATGGATTGAAAGAACAAGTATTATTAAAATGTCTATACTACTCAAAGCAGTATAAAACTATAAAACATTGTTGAAGGAAATTGAAGAGGACACAAAGAAACGGAAAGATATTCTATGCTCATGGATTGAAAGAACAAGTATTATTAAAATGTCTATACTACTCAAAGCAGTATAAAACTATAAAACATTGTTGAAGGAAATTGAAGAGGACACAAAGAAACGGAAAGATATTCTATGCTCATGGATTGAAAGAACAAGTATTATTAAAATGTCTATACTACTCAAAGCAGTATAAAACTATAAAACATTGTTGAAGGAAATTGAAGAGGACACAAAGAAACGGAAAGATATTCTATGCTCATGGATTGAAAGAACAAGTATTATTAAAATGTCTATACTACTCAAAGCAGTATAAAACTATAAAACATTGTTGAAGGAAATTGAAGAGGACACAAAGAAACGGAAAGATATTCTATGCTCATGGATTGAAAGAACAAGTATTATTAAAATGTCTATACTACTCAAAGCAGTATAAAACTATAAAACATTGTTGAAGGAAATTGAAGAGGACACAAAGAAACGGAAAGATATTCTATGCTCATGGATTGAAAGAACAAGTATTATTAAAATGTCTATACTACTCAAAGCAGTCTACACATTTAATGCAATCCGTATAGAAATACCAACAGCATTTTTCACAGAACTAGAACAAACAATCCTAAAAATTTGTATGGAACCAGAAAAGACACCGAATAGTCAAAGCAATCTTGAAAAAGAAAAGCAAAGCTGGAGGCATCATGATTCTAGACTTCAAGTTATATTACAGAGCTGTAGTGATCAAGACAATACGGTACTGGTTCAAAAATGGACACATGGATCAATGAAACAAAATAGAAAACCCAAAAATGAACCCACAACTCTATGGTCAACTCATCTTTGATAAAGCAGGAAAGAATATCCAATGGAAAAAAGACAGTCTTTTCAACATATGGTGTTGGGAGAACTAGACAGCAGCATGCAGAAGAATGAAGATGGACCACATCCTTACATGGTACACAAAAATAAATTCAAAATGGATGAAAGGCTTAAATGTGAGACCTGAAACCATAAAAATCTTAGAAGAGAGCTCAAGCAGTAATTTTTCTGACATCGGCAATAGCAACATCTTTCTAGATATGTCTCCTGAGGCAAGGGAAACAAAAGCAAAAATGAACTATTGGGACTACCTCAAAGTGAAAAGCTTTTGCACAACAAAAGAAATAATCAGTGGAACTAAAAGACAGGCTATGGAATGGGTGAAGCTATTTTCAAGTGACATATCTGTTAAAGGGTTAGTATCCAAAATATATAAAGAATTTATAAAACTCAACACCCAGAAAACAAATAATGCAATTAAAAATGGGAAGAAGATAAGAACAGATACTTTTCCAAAGAAGACATAGAGATGGCCAACAGACACATGAAAACATGTTCAATATCAGTTATTGTCAGGGAAATGCAAATCAAAACTATACACACCTGTCAGAATGGCTAAAATCAACAACACAAGAAACAACCAGTGTTGGCAAGGATGGGGAGAAAGAGGAATCCTCTCTGCACTGTTGGTGGGAATGCAAGCTGGTGTAGCCATTCTGGAATGGCTGAGAGATGTGAACAGGACATTTTATCTTATTAACATTTTATTAAAATAAAAACCTAAAAAGAAAAAAAGAACACTTGTCCAGGCTTTTACAGTTGAAAACAAGAATCTGACTCTCCCATTATTGGCCTTTTAATAATTTCTTACTTAGAGCCAGTTTTAGATAAAAATATTCAGAAATTTATAGAACATTTCTAAGAAATGAGTGAGAAGTCAAAAAATATAAATTATAAGAATTAGCAACATGCAGTATATGATAGCCTCAAAATGTTCTTTGGAAGAAAGAAGAACAGAGATGATTAAAAATAGAGTGTTTACTGTAACTTAATTATATAGAGACATATTTTCATACACTAAAATAACCCAGCTTTTGGGAGACAAACTTTGAAATTTGGGAGATGCTGAATATGCATATAGGATGTTTCACCCAAAATATTATTCATGGCTTTTAAAAAAGCAGTGAAATATTAGTTTGGTCTTAGTTATATTTTTATCTTTTATTTTCTTTTTAAGTCTTTAGCAATTCTGAACCTGAATGTAAAATTGCTCTTTTTAAGGACCTTGTAATGGTTTTGTAAAATACATGCTTTTTATATTGTCATAAAATATTCATAACATACAATTTACCATTTTAACAAAATTTTTTTGGAGAGAGAGAGGGGTGGGAGGAGGGGCAGAGAGAGAGGGAGAAAGAGAATCTTAAGCAGGCTCCACCCCCAGCACAGAGCCCAACTGAAGGTTTGATCTCACCTCCCTGAGATCATGACCTAAGCTGAAAACAAGTCACCTGCTTAACTGTCTGAACCACTCAGGCACCTCCATTTTAACAATTTTTAACTGTAGCATTCAGTGACATTAAAGACATTTACACTGTTATGTAATTATCAGCACTTTTCGTCTCCAGAGCTTTTTCTCTTTTCTTTTCTTTTTTTTCAAGATTTTATTTATTTATTTGACAGAGAGAGAGAGGGAGAGCACAAGTAGGCAGAGCAGCAGGCAGTGGGAGAGGAAGAAGCTGACTGGTTTATTATCTTTCTGTCAGTGAATATCTGAGTTGTTTCTGCCTTTTAGCTATTGTGAACAACACT
The DNA here is from genome assembly GCA_002007465.1 of Ailurus styani. Taxonomy (NCBI): domain Eukaryota; kingdom Metazoa; phylum Chordata; class Mammalia; order Carnivora; family Ailuridae; genus Ailurus; species Ailurus styani. The sequence continues at coordinate 2,104,931 of LNAC01000024.1, read as the reverse complement.
GCCGTGAACATGGGTATGCAAGTATCTATTCAAGTCCCTCCTTTTATTTCTTTTGGGCATATATCCAAGAAGTGGATTTTCTGCATCATGTGTAATCCTGCTTAGTTTTTTGAGGATGTCTTTATGTTTTTTTTTTTTTTGAGTGAGAATGCTTTATTTATTAATTTTAATTTTTAATTTTTAAAAAAGATTTTATTTATTTATTTAACAGAGAGAGACACAGCAAGAAAGGGAACACAAGCAGGGGCAGAGGGAGAGGGAGAAGCAGGCTTCCTGCTAAGCAGGGAGCCCGATGTGGGGCTCGATCCCAGGATCCCAGCTCAGTATCATGACCTGAGCTGAAGGCAGATGCTTAACTACTGAACCACACATGAGAATGCTTTTTTTAATGCCCTTATCTGTACAAAGACACCATCAGATATCTGCTATGAACATAGAATAGTCAATAGAATTTCACGACCTGTTAATCTCTGATGTATTTTGTTTTTTCTTACATAAATAACTGGTAGCTAGAATCCTAGGCTAGTTAAAAATTTAATCAGCTTATATTTAGGTACTATATTCGGTCACTCACTGCTTCTTATTGTCAAGCTGAAATGGCTTATTTAGCCTTGTCTATGTAAGACACCTCACTATTCCTGATCTGATGAGTCACCATTTGATATTTGCGAACGTCTTCATTTATTTTACTTATTTTTGGCAACTGAGGAGTTTAAGTGTTCTTAAGTATTTCTCTCTTATATTGGACAGTAAAGAACTTTCATTGCTTTTAATAACCTGTGTGGGGTATTTTGGTGAATATGAAGTCTATAATAATTACAGTCTAATTAATGTTAATTAAAAATATAAAATAACCAAAATTCAATGAAGATAAACTTGGAAATTCATGTCATTATTTTCCCTTTATCATGATAGAGTTTTGTCGGTGGAATGAGCTTTGGTCACCATTTAGTCCAGTTGTTTTTTTTTTTTCTTTTTATAGATAGGACATATCTTAGCATTAGAGAAATTCACTTATCTAAGGGCATATAGAGAATGGCTGGGAAGGTGGAGGAAGCAAAGCTGGTTTAGGAAAGAATTCACCTTAGTTTGTGGATTTGTACAAAGTATCATAATGAATTGTTTGGAACCTTATTGTTTGCTATGAAACAAAGTGAATGTTATTAAAACTTTCTAGCTGACAGCAACCTTAGAGACCAGCAGATTGAATCCCATCATTGTGTAAATGAGGACGAGAAGGGCTAAAATGGTCAGCACCTTTCCTAAGACTTTTGCAGCTAATTGGTGGGGAGTCTGGTCTAGAGTCTAGTTCTTTTTTCAGTGCTTTCCTCCACTTTGCCACACCTCTTCTTTAAAAATATGTTGTATGCCAGAATTTAGCAATGACTTATTTTCAGAAAGCCTGTAAACTTACTTTATTTAGCATTTGGAGCATATTGTCATAAAGAAAAAATACTATAAGGTAATGTTTAAGTTTCGGAGTTGCTTCACAAAGGCCTATAAAAGCCACAGTGTATCTGGATTATAGTAATAAAATATTATTTCATGATACCCAATTATTATATACTCTCTTGGGTCCTTGGGGGAGAGTATTTTCCCAAATCTATTCAGGGAATGTTGAAAAAAACAAAATGTGACAGGTGACTTTCATAAGGGCCAGTCACTGTCGATTTACATTTCTTTTTCAGAAGAAGCATCTCTGTACAGACCCCTGTGTACGTGACGACAAACAGAAAATCCGTTCTCTGTCCCTCTCTCTCTCTCTCTCCCCGAGTGCTCGCAGTGTGCCAGGCTGTATGGAAGGCGCTAGGGAACAGAATGGCTGGGGCCTCCACGCTGAAGGAACCAACCTGCATGCAGGGGTGGAGAATCACGGGGTAGAGATGGAGATACTTAGGGAAGGTGGTTGAGAAAGGCTCTCCGAGGAGGTGGTGTTTGAGCTGACACCCGGAGGGTGAGGCGGAGCCAGCGGGAGGCAGTAGGGTGGTCGTTCTCAGCTCCTGAACTGAGTGGAATCAAGAGTCACTTTGGCCAGGGCTGCAGTGGAGACTGGTCAGCTCTGCCCATCCGTCTGGACAGATGCGCTTGAGTCCTCATCAGCCTGGGTAGGTAGGTTGGTGCTCCCTCCATTGGGTTTGCTTGCTGAACTACTACATCGGATATTTCTTAAAAATAGCCTTTTCTTCATAAGTTGGTAGAGCATTATAGCAGATATCCCCCACTGAATGTTCTTTTTCTTACCTGATTATGATTGGCTTACCTTGTGGGCAGCAGTGTTCTAAAAATATATTAAACACAGCCTCTCTGAATTTCCGTCCTTTTGGAAAGACTTCCAAAACTCCCAGCCAAACAGATATAAGATAAATGCATTCTTAGGTGATGCCATTATCCGGCCAGTTCCTTCTGTAAAGCTTTTCAAATGTCTTTTTGTCAGATTGCATTTTACTCTCAGTATTTAGTGAGAATGTTTTGCTTGACCTTTGCATAAAAGTCTCAGGCAAACTCTTGTTCTCATGCCAGGGAAGAAAACAGTCTGATTTTTTTGTTTTTCTGAGGAAAATATCTCCCCTATTTGGTGTGCAAAGCTTAAAGCTGGGCTTTAACTCTGACAAGCCCATCATCGGTGTGGTTGGGAGCTGTAGGGGAGGACAAGTTTTCTTCAACCTTCTTAGGGCTGGGTCTGCAGATTAATCTGACAGATTAACACAAGAAAAGCACACAGATTTATTTAATACAGATATTTTCTTAGTGACATGGGAGGCTTCATAAGAAAACAAAGACCTGAAGAAGCAATTAAACCTGAGTATTTTTATGCTCGGTTTGATGAAGAGTGGGGATCGTGGAGGAATGTGATAGGTCAGAGAGTGGGAGGTGTAGGTGTAAAGGATACTCCTTTCCTCCGGGTAGAGGGTGTAGGGAGGACCCTCTCCCACCAGGGTTTTATGACCTGCTTCAGGGTAGAGGGGCAGGGGGAAGGTCAGAGTGATCTTCCTGCTTCTGCTGTTTCCTCAGACTTCTTTGGCTTAAAATGTTCAGTGACACATTTTGGGGATAGTGTGTCCTGAAACCTGTCAGAGGTTAGTGCCAGCAACCTGTGCTCACTTGGGGTGGTGATTTTCTGTTAGGGGTGAGAGAAAGCATTACAGGATGAGAAATCCGGAGGGGGCCACTTCAGTGGGTACTCTGAAAGGCTTGTTAAGTTTTACCTAATTCATATTTAATCCTCCTTACAACCTGTGAGAGATAGTTATCTGTTTCAGAGAGGAGGAAAGTGAGACCCTTGGAGGTCAAGTAACTATCCAAGGTCACCCAGTGAATCATCTCATGTGGTGGAGCTGGGATCCTGCACAAGCTCCAGCTGGCTTGAAGAATGTTCCTACTGTGCCACAGAGCCCCTCCCTCCACTCTCTTCTGTCCTGTCATGAAGTTACAGAGATAGTCCCTTTAATCAGTTGAGGAGAAAAATAAGGCAGTGACGCGATCCATTGTGGGTAGTAGAGTCACTTTGCAGATTTACTTTATGAAGAGTTGTTTCTTTTGAAAATTCTTGAGATCAGACAGTGTTGTGCATTTTAAGTAGTTCCTTAATGTATTTCTTACCATGTATCTTTTTATAGTGTGGTATGCGCCTACTTATGTTGATAAAGCCATTTTTCTTGTAGATTTTAGTTAATGGAGGCTGACAAGATACGGTTATAGGTTAATCTGGTAAAGTATATTTCAAGGGGATAAAATATTTTAATTTGCACAGTTAGGTATACAAGGATAAGATTGCCTAATTGACATTGCATTAGAATGTAAATTCCACGATGGCGGGGACCCTGTCTGTCTTGCTTACTAGTTTGTCCCTGGGACCTTGTGCACACGCCCTTGTACAGAATAGGTGCTCAGGTGAATTAATGAACGAATACACTTTGGTAAGACCCTATCTACTGATTCTTCTCCTCCCTTATTTGTGCATTCTTTGCTTACTCCTGCTCCCCTTAGCAGAGCAGTTTCCCAGTATTCTTTACTGAGTCTGATGCTTACATTGCTCTGCCAGAATTTCCTGGGTAGTATCATCACTTCCAGGAGGTAATCATATCTGGGGAAAGTGTTGAAAAAACACTATAAAGATGTTGTTCTGGGGATCAAGAGACCAAGTATTAGAATCAGCTTTTGCTACTAATGAAGGTGTGACACAGAGCAAGTGGCTTAACCTGTTGGTGCTTCATTTTCCTTTTTATTGTAAAGGGGTTGGCTTCCAGAGTTGAAAATTCAAATGTCTATAGGGGCCAGGCAGGTAAATCATACGGTGGTACAATAAGGAGTTGTAGGGACTGAGATAGTATTTATACTCCATTGAAGGACCTCCTGCTAACTCTTTTTTTAAATAAAGATTTTATTTTTTATTTGAGAGGGAGAAAGAGAGCATGAGCATGAGCAGGGGGAGTGGCAGAGGGGGAAACAGACTCTCCACTGAGCGCAGACCCCGACCGTGACCCCTGGGCTTGATCCTAGGGCCATGAGATCATGAACTGAGCCGAAACCAAGAGCCAGACGCCTAACCAGCTGAGTCACCCAGGCATCCCCCTCCTGCTAACTCTTACTAAGAATTTGGAGTGATAGGGCGCCTGGGTGGCTCAGTGGGTTAAAGCCTCTGCTTTCGGCTCAGGTCATGATCTCAGGGTCCTGGGATCGAGGCCCGCATTGGGCTCCCTGCTCAGCGGGGAGCCTGCTTCCCCCCCCTCTCTCTGCCTGCCTCTCTGCCTCCTGTGATCTCTCTCCCTCTGTGAAATAAATAAATAAAATCTTTAAAAAAAAAAAAAAAGAATTTGGAGTGATAAATGAATTTTACCAAAAGCAAATACTTGTATTATCCTAACCTCGCAGTTCTTTTTTCCCCCATCAACATTAATGCAAATTTTATTCAAGAGATAATATTGAAGAATTGAATTCTTTTTTTTTAAAAAGATTTTATTTATTCATTTGACACAGAGAGAGAGATTACAAGTAGGCAGAGAGCCAGGCAGAGAGAGAGGAGAGAGGAGGAAGCAGGCTCCCTGCTGAGCAGAGAGCCCGACGTGGGCCTCGATCCCAGGACCCTGGGATCATGACCTGAGCCAAAGGCAGCGGCTTTAACCCAATGAGCCACCCAGGCGCCCGAAGAATTGAATTCTAAGAAAGGAAAAATTTACCAGTTATCCAGTCTATAGTAAAAAGTGGAACTGGGGATTATGTACAACACATAAATAAATTCTATCTTTACATTTTTAAATAAAGCTCTCCTTAGAGCCATTTAACTTTTGCTGACAGAGTTTTGTGAATGATGTTCAGAAACTTTGACAATACACACATACACATGCTCTTCGAATAAGTATCTAGGATTTTCACTCGAAGAGCAATTTCTACAAGTACTTAGGACTCTGTAACTTATGTTTGTACATGAATTCAATTTGAATTTCCTTCATTGTAATGTTTATCACAATTTCTTAAAATAATTAGATCATTGTTTATTGTGACCTTATAACTGCCTTAAATATGCTTTCATATTTGATACAGTAGTTTCAAAAAATAAATATTCAAGGCCTCAGTTTTAAATTTTTCTTCAGTGTAATGCTCAAAGTTGATAAGAAATATTAAGGGTGCCTGGGTAGCTCAGTGGGTTAAAGCCTCTGCCTTCGGCTCAGGTCATGATCTCAGGGTCCTGGGATCGAGCCCCGCATCGGGCTCCCTGTTCAGCAGTGAGCCTGCTTCCTCCTCTCTCTCTGCCTGCCTCTCTGCCTACTTGTGATCTCTCTGTGTCAAATAAATAAATAAAGTCTTAAAAAAAAAAAGAAGTCCCCTCTGGGAAAGCATTTTAGCTGAATCTGAGACTCACTACCCTAACCAAGCCCAGAAAGCATTCTTGCACAGTTTAGAATGGTTTTCTGTAATGTGTATTGAAGAAAAGAAGGTCTTTTGCCTTTAAGTGAACAAATACTTAATTCTTGGGCATTCCGTGTCCTTGAAGTTTGATTTATATTTACATCTATGAATTAGGTTGTATTTTAAGTAAAAAGTTATCAGATCTCTAATGATTTGTTTTTATGTTTGATTTTGGCTAATGTTTAAAGATTTATTTCAAAATTGGGAAAGATATTTTAAGGTAGTTTACTTTCTCACATTTTTTATAACCTATGAGATAAAAAGATTTATGAATTTCTAGTGTGATATAGTTTGCCTACTGCTTTGATTATGTAGAAAGATCTTGATTTATTCCTTAAGGGATTTATTCAGTAGATTGGATCCACTAGGTTAAGTAATGACTGCTCGAGTGAACAAATTCTTCATGAAAATATTTGACAGCACATGTTTTATTATTTTTCACTGAGAAGATTTTCATATCTTCATTCAGCTGTGTTTTGATATTTTGGGGACAGTTAATTTTATACTAATCAGAGTGGGATCGCTGAGCTTATTCCTTCTTTTTGTGTTTTTTAATTCTCTTCCATCAGTTTTTGCTTTCACAACCAAAGTTTTGGGCCATTCAGACATCAGCCTTGATCCTCCGGACGAAACTTGAAAGAGGCAGCACACGCCGAGTGGAACGGGCAATGAGGCAGACACAGGTGAGAATTAATGTGACAGTTTTGTTATTCTTCCAACCCTTTATGCAACGAATGAATCATTGAACACTGCATCAAAAACTAATTAACTCTTTATTGCTCTTAATAAGCATAGGGGGTGACTGGATGGGTCAGTGGGTTAAACGTCTGACTTTGGCTCAGATTATGAGCCCAGGGTGGGCTCCGTGCTGAGCGGGGTGTCTGCTTATCCCCTTCCCCACTCATGTGGTTCACTCTCTCTCTCGCTCTTTCTCTCAAATAAATAAAATCTTTAAAAAATGAGCATATATGTGCGTTGTGAATATTAAATAATGAGATGGCTTTCATTTTGTTCATTTTGTTATTTTCTAGAATTGGTTTGACTCCAAAGCCCAGTGGTGTCCTTAGTAGCTCTGTGACCACAATATTTAACCTCTCTAAAGGAAAACTGTTCCTCTGTTCACACTTCTGACACCAGATGTGGGGTCTTCCACACCAAGCATTTCTCCACTTCCCTGTGGACATCAACTGGGTATCTTACAATTTAATTCAATTCTGACACTATCTGGACTTAGTGCAGATAGTGCTTAACTTAACTTAGGTTAACTTAACTTAACTTAGGTTAAGGGCTCAGACCTGCAAGACTGCCCTCTACTTTATTTTTATTTTATTTTATTTTATTTTATATTTTAAGATGCCATAAATTTTAACAAGTGTCAATTTCAGGAATGTTATTTTTTTCAAACTTTTACTTAAATTCTAGTTAGTTAACATACAGCACAATACTGGTTTCAGGAATAGGATTCAGTGATTCATCACTTACATACAACACTTATTGCTCAACACAAGAAGAGCCCTCCTTAATACCCTTCACCCATCTAGCCCAAGCCCCACCCACCTCCCCCCATCAACCTTCAGTTTGTTCTCTGTTGTTAAGCCCCCCATTTGTTCATCTGTTTTGTTTCTTAAATTCCACATGGGAGTGAAATCATATGGTATTTGTCTTTCTCTGACTGACTTATTTCACTTAGCATGATACCCTCTAGTTCCATCCACGTTGTTGCAAATGGCAAGATTTCATTCTTTTTGGTGGTGAGTAATATTCCGTTATATATATATATACCACATCTTCTTTATCCATTCATCCATCATGGACATTTGGGCTCCTTCCATAATTTGCCTATTGTTGATAATGCTTCTGTAAACATCGGGGTGCATGTATCCCTTCAAATCTGTTTTTTGTATCTTTTGGGTAAATACCTACTAGTGCAATTGCTGAATCATAGTATAGTTCTTTTTTTTTTTAATTTTTTTATTAACACAATGTATTATTTGCTTCAGGGGTACAGGTCTGTGAATCATCAGCCTTACCCAATTTACAGCACTCACCATAGCACATACCCTCCCCAATGTCCATCACCCACCCTCCCACCCCTCAACCATCCCTCAGTTTCGTGAGATTAAGAGTCTCTTATGGTTTGTCTCCCTCCCCGGTACCATCTTGTTTCATTTTTTTCCCTCCATACCCCCACGACCCCGTGCCCTGCCTCTGAAATTCCTCATATCAGAGATATCATTTGATAATTGTCTTTCTCTGATTGACTTATTTCGGTTGGCATAATACACTTTAGTTCCATCCACATTGTTACAAATGGCAGGATTTTGGCTGCATAGTATTCCATTGTATATATATACCACATCTTCTTTATCCATTCATCTGTTGATGGACATCTAGGTTCTTTCCATAATTTGGCTATTGTGGATATTGCTGCTATACACAGTCGGTTGCACGTGCCCCTTTGGATCACTACATTTGTATCTTTGGGATAAATCCCTAGTAGTGCCATTGCTGGTTGTAGGGTAGCTCTATTTTCAACTCTTTGAGGAACCTTCATACTGTTTTCCAGAGTGGCTGTACCAGCTTGCATTCCCACCAACAGTGTGGGAGGGTTCCCCTTTCTCTACATCCTTGCCAACATCTATTGTTTCCTGATGTTAATTTTAGCCATTCTGACTGGTGTGAGGTGGTATCTCACTGTGGTTTTTATTTGTATTTCCCTGATGCCGAGTGTCTTTGGGATAAATCCCTAGTAGTGCCATTGCTGGTTGTAGGGTAGCTCTATTTTCAACTCTTTGAGGAACCTTCATACTGTTTTCCAGAGTGGCTGTACCAGCTTGCATTCCCACCAACAGTGTGGGAGGGTTATTTTAGATACTAGCCCTTTATCTGATATGTCATTTGCAAATATCTTCTCCCATTCTGTTGGTTGTCTTTTGGTTTTGTTGATTGTTTCCTTTGCTGTGCAGAAGCTTTTGATCTTGATGAAGTTCTAATAGTTCATTTTTGCCCTTGCTTCTATTGGCTTTGGTGATGTTTCTAGGAAAAAGTTGCTGTGGCTGAGGTCAGAGAGGTTGCTGCCTGTGTTCTCAAGGATTTTGATGGATTCCTGTCTCACATTGAGGTGTTTCATCCATTTTGAGTCTATTTTTGTGTGGTGTAAGGAAATGGTCCAGTTTCATTCTTCTGCATGTGGCTGTCCAATTTTCCCAATTCCATTTGTTGAAGAGACTGTCTTTTTCCATTGGACATTCTTTCCTACTTTGTTGAAGATTAGTTGACTATAGAGTTGAGGGTCCGTTTTTCGGCTCTCTATTCTGTTCCATTGAGCTACGTGTCTGTTTTTGTGCTAGTATCATACTGTCGTGATGATTACAGCTTTGTAATAGAGCTTGAAGTCTGGAATTATGATGCCTCCAACTTTGGTTTTCTTTTTCAACATTCCTCTGGCTATACGGGGTCTTTTCTGGTTCCATATAACTTTTAGGGTTCATAGGGTACTTCTATTTCTAACTTTCTGAGCCATCTCCATACAGTTTTCTAGAGTGGCTGAACAAGTTTGCATTCCCACCAACAGTGCAAGAGGGTTCCCCTTTTTCCACATCTTTGCCAACTACTGTTGTTTCCTGTGTTGTTAATTTTAACCATTCTGACAGATGTCGTGTGGTTTTGATTTGTATTTCCCTGATGATCAGTGATGTTGAACATATTTTCATATTGTCTATTAGCCATCTGGATGTCTTTAGAATAGTATCTGTTCATGTCTTCTGCCCATTTCTTAACTAGATTATTTGGTTTTTTTCAGTGTGGAATTATCTGATAAGTTCTTTATAGATTTTAGATACTAACCCTTTATCAGATATGTCATTTGCAAATATCTTCTCCCATTCTATCAGTTGTCTTTTAGTTTCGTTGATGGTTTCCTTCACTGTGCAGAAAGTTTTTATCTTTTTTTTTTTTTTTTTTTTTTTTTTTTTTTTAAGATTTTATTTATTTATTTCACAGAGGGAGAGAGATCACAAGGAGGCAGAGAGGCAGGCAGAGAGAGAGAGAGGGGGAAGCAGGCTCCCCGCCGAGCAGGGAGCCCGATGCGGGCTTCGATCCCAGGACCCTGAGATCATGACCTGAGCCGAAAGCAGAGGCATTAACCCACTGAGCCACCCAGGCGCCCCAGAAAGTTTTTATCTTGATGAACTCCCAATAATTCATTTTTGCTTTTGTTTCCCTTGCCTCAGGAGACATATCTAGAAAGATGTTGTTATGGCTGATGTTAGAGAAATTACTGCTTGAGCTCTCTTCTAGGATTTTGATGGTTTCAGGTCTCACATTTAGATCTTTCATCCCTTTTGAATTTATTTTTGTGTATGGTGTAAGAAAGTGGTCCAGTTTCATTCTTCTGCATGTTGCTGTCCAATTTTCCCAACACCATTTGTTGAAGAGACTGTCTTTTTTCCATTGGATATTCTTTCCTGCTTTATCAAAGATGTGTTGACCATATAGTCGTGGGTCCATTTCTGGGTTCTCTCTTATGTTCCAGTAATGTATATGTCTATTTTTGTGCCGGTACCATACTTGTCTTGATGAATATAGCTTTGTAATATAACTTGAAGTCTAGAATAGTGATGCCTACAGCTTTGCTTTTCTTTTCAGGATTGCTTTGGCTATTCGGGGTCTTTTGTGGTTCCATACAAATTTTAGGATTGTTTGTTCTGGTTCTGTGAAAAATGCTGTTGTTATTTCTATAGGGATTACATTAAATATGTAGATTGCTTTGGGTAGTATAGACATTTTAACAATATTTGTTCTTCCAATCTACGAGCACAGAATTTTTTTTCCATTTCTTTGTGTCCTCTTCGGTTTCTTTCATAAGTGTTCTATAGTTTTCAGAGTACAGATCTTTTGCCTCTTTGGTTAGGTTTATTCCTAGGTATCTTAGGGTTTTTGGTGCAGTTGTAAATGGGATAGATTCCTTGATTTCGTTTTTGGTTGCTTCATTATTGATGTATAGAAATGCAACAGATTTCTGTACATTGAGTTTATAGCCTGCAACTTTGCTGAATTCATGTATTAGTTCTAACAATTTTTTGGTGGAATCGTTAGGGTTTTCTATATAAAGTATCATGTTGTCTGCATATAGTGAAAGTTTGACTTCTTTCTTGCTAATTTGGATGCCTTTTATTTTTTTTTGTTGTTGTCTGGTTTCCGAGGCTAAGACTTCCAGTACTATGTTAAATAGTAATGATGAGAGTGGACATCCCTGTCTTTTCCTGACCATAGGGGAAAAGCTCTCAGTTTTTCCCCATTGAGGATGATATTATGGGTGTGGGTCTTTCATATATGGCCTTTATGATGTTGAGGTGTGTTCCGTCTGTACCTACTTTGTTGAAGGTTTTTATCAAGAATGGATGCTGTATTTTGTCAAAGGCTTTTTCTGCATCTTTTGAGAGGATCTTATTCTTTCATTAATGTAGTATATCATTTTGATTGATTTGTGAATATTGAACCACCCCTGCAAGACTACCCTCTAGTTTAGATGCCAACCTTAAGTCTGGTTCTGACTGACTGGCTGTAAATCAGAGGTTCTACTGACCCCCACTTAGCAAGTCCGATAATTTGCTAAAATGGCTCGCAGAGTTCAGGAAAACTTTACTTACTATTACTGGTTTATTCTAAAGGATGTTATAAAGGATACAGATGAAGAGCCAGGTGAAGAGGTACATAGGGTGAGGTCTGGAAGCATCCTGAGCACAGGAGCTTCTGTCCTTGTGGAGTTTGGGGTGCATCACTCTCCCAGCATGTGGTTGGTTCACCAATCTGGGAGCTCTCTAAATCTGTTTGTTTTAGGGTTTTTATGGAGGTTCCATTATGTAGGTATGATTGATTAAGTCTTTGTCCATTGATGATTAACTCAATCCCCAGCCCTGCTCCCTTTTCCAGAAGTTGGAAGTGTGGCTGAAACTTCCAGTCTTCTAATCCCATGGTTGGTTCCTATGGTAACTAGACCCTGTACTCCAGGAGTCACCTCAGTATCATGAAGTAAAGAATGGGGCAGGGGGCATATTATGAAAAGCCAGAGATGCTCCTTTAACCCCTACCACTCAGAAATTATGAGAATTTTTAAAGCTCTATGCTAGGAACCAGGGATGGAGACCAAACACTGTATCATATCATACCTGTATGCTTCATTTTCGTCATCTGCAAAAGAGGCTAGTAATAATACTTAAAGCATAGGTTTGTGATGAGTATTGAAAGAGACAATATAAGAGTTAATAAGATGTGGTTCCACAGGTGCAGATTGTATAACGCAATAGAATTCATCCTAATGCAGAAATAATCAAAATTAATCTGCATTCAGGCATCATCTCCATTTAATACTGATGTTTATTCTGGTCCATTGACTAAATAGCATTTAGTCTCTTTCACAGATTGTCTAATAACCTACTATGATGCAGATTGATTGCCAAGAAAAAATTTGAAATGTTGCAAAAGACATAAGACACTGACTTTCATAAAGTCAGTGACAGTGGTATTTTAAAAAATGTATTTTTTGCTTTGGAACAATTTAGTTGTAAGAATGATGTGAAGAGAGGTGCCTGGGGGTCTCAGTTGGTTAAACATCTGATTCTTGATTTTGGCTCTGGTCATGATCGCAGGGTTGTGGGATCAAGCCCTATGTCAAGCTCCGCACGGGGTGGGGAGCCTGCTTAAGATTTTCTCTTTCCCTCTCCCCCTCCCCCTACCTCTCTCTCCCATTTAAAAAAAAAAAAAAAGAAAAAAAAAGTGATGTGGAGAATTCCCATCCACACTTCTGATGAGACCCCAGTAAAGTTTTATCAGTTGTCCTAATAATGTCCTGTGTATCAAAAGGATCCAAACATAGCATTGAGCTGGCTTGTCCTTTCAGTTTCCTTTGTCTGGAACATTTCCTCAGGCCTTGCTTGACTTCTGCGGGGTTGATGATTTTGAAGGTTACCAGCTGGTTATTTTGGAGACTGTGTCCGACGTTTTCTCATGATTAGCTTCAAGCTACACAATTTTGACAGTAATATTCCCAAAGTATTGTTGTACTCTTCTCACTGCATCCCACTTGGGTGCTGGATGCTGTGAGTTGTCCTGGGGTGCTCTTTGATCACTTAATAAGGTCATGTTTTTGGATTTTCTCCCCAGTGTAAAGTTACTTACTCTTTACCTTGTAAGTAATAAGCGTTTGGGGGGAGTTACTTTGAGATTATCATCCAATTTTCATCTACTTGTTTTAGCATTTATTGATGTTTCTTGAGAGGGGAAGTTATCATGATGATTGCCAAGTAGCAGTTTTCTAATTTATAATGATTGTATAATATCTTAGTTGGTATTCTGCTATAGGGAATAGCTTTTTCTTGTTTTTATTTATTCATCCACTTATTTATGAGTGTGGACTTGTGGATTTCTATTTTATTCATTGGGATATAATCTTATGCTGTCATTACTTATTTACTTACTTTACTGTTAATTTTTTATTTTGACAGAATTTCATCTCACGCAAATAAGATAAGCTTCAGTATAGAGTATATTATTTGTTGCTATAGTAAAAACAGAAGTGGATTCTCTGTGTCTGAGAATGCTAACTATACCCAATTATCCATTCTTCTTTTAGTAATAGAACCTTAGTTTTATCCAGACATATGACTTCCCATCCTCTTTTGCAGGTGGGGGGGGACCATGTGACTCTTTTCTGAAGAACAGATGTGGGTAGAAGTGATATGTACCACTTCTGGGTTATGTCCTTACAAGGGAGCATGTATACTCCTCTGTTATTTTGTCCTTTTCTATTGTCTAGGAAGTCAGGAGAAGTGGGCTGCCACCTTAGATCAGAGATGCCATGTGTTGAGGAATGCAGAACTCTTTTACTAACTCTGGATCACTTACACTGGATTTATAAAGGAGAAAGAAAATTGTATCTTGCCTAATTATTTTTTAAAAATTTCTTTTTATAGTAGTTTAACCTATATGGACTAAGCTGAGAGCACTTTATTGATATTCCTGGAGGTACACAGATTAATCTGTAGGTTCTGTATCTTTCCCACCTCTGTCCACTGGAAGTTTAGAGCTGTGGCACCTCAGTTCCAAATGAGCACATCTAGTGCTCAGATCTTGCTTTCTAAATACCAGTTTTCAGTAATAGGGACCCGTGCTCCTTGGATAGATGACTGATTTTAGGACTGGGGCAGCTGATGCGGGGAACATACAAGATGGGCCTGGAACATCTTGTGTAGTGGAGGGTGGTAAGGTAGTGCTAAGAAAAGGGAACTGGAGGTGGGGGGAGGGGTGCTTGGGTGGCACAGTTGGTTAAGCCTCTGATTCTTGGTTTGGCTCATGTTGTGATCTCGTAATCGTGAGGTTGAGCCCTATGTCAGGCTCCCTGCTCAGTGTGCTTGAGATTCTCTCTCTTTCTCCCTTTCTCAGTTGTGCTCTCTCTTTCTCTCTCTCAAATAAATAAATAAATTAAAGAGAAAAGTTGGGGACATGTCAGAAGGACACAGCAGCTGATCTGAATGAGAACCCAATGGCCAAAGCTAGAACAATTTGAGCAACAAAATTAATAACATAGTATTTGATTATAATCCAAGTTATAAAATAAATACATGGGTCTTTCGTGCTATAAATGAATGAATGATTGAATAAATGGGAGAAGGGACAAGTCTTCCTTACAGAAGAATTTTAAATAATTTATGTAGATACACCCCTCTCTAGGAGGTGGAGTTTAGTCTCCGTCTCTCCTAGAGTACAGCTGGGGTTAGTGAGTCACTGAGTGATCACTTAGGGCATCACTTTTGTATGGAAACAGAACAATGGTAGCTTTACAGTGGAGAAACCTGGCAATCCCTTCCTTAATCAGGTGATTATGGTTAACATCACCAGCAATAAGTCTATTGATTTCACATACCCTCAGCTCATAGGCTATGGTGAGAAGAGCACTTCACCCCTGTGGGATCCTTCCACCAAACTGGTTAACACCAGTTTAATTACAAGATAACATCAGAAAAAAACCTGATTGAGAGATATCCCATGAAGAATCTGGCTAGGACTCTTCAAAAGTGTCCAGATCATGCACAACATGAACTGAGAAACCGTCAGAGATCAGAGACACTAAGGCAACTCGATATGGTGTCCTAGATTGGATCTTATAACAGAAAAAGGGCATTAGTGGGAAAACTAATGAAATAAAAATAAAGTCTGTAGTTTAATAATAATAGGTCAGTGTTAATTTCTTAGTCTTGAAAAATAGGTTGTGATTAGGTAATTTGGTAACATCAAGAGAAATTGGGAAAGACTATATAGGAACTCTCCATAGGGTATTTTCAGGTTTGTTGTAAATCTGAAATTGTTCCAAAATAAAAAGTTTATCCTAAAAGGAAACAAACAAACAAACACATTTATGTTCTAGTTAGAAAAGTTTATCTTGGTTTAAGAATGTGTATGCTTGGTGATGCCAGACTGACTTGGTTGGGGAAGTCGGCGAACCTACAGCTTAAGGTGGTGGGTTTGAGCCCTGGGTTGATGTAGAGATTACTTAGAAATAACATCTTAAAAAAAAAGAAGAAAAGGATGTGTATGCCTGCTGGTACCATGTTATCACTGCTGCTTGTTTGATTTCCAGTTCTATAGGCAGCTCCTGCCCAGCATCTAAACGATGAAGTTGAGGGAGAGGGGGGAGGTCAGTGGACGTCCTAGGTCCAGGTGTTTCTTAATTTAATGAGGCTTGAGTTAGATTTTTAACTGGGAACATCGGAAGGAAATATATAATGAGATGTAAATACTGGGTAAGGTATGTTCAGGTTTACCAAATAATCAAAGCATAGCTTGGTACCATCTACAAGGCTGGGTAGAGGGAAGGAGGAAGAGTGACTTAGGGAGAGTGCACTTGGTGTGTGTGGAGTACAGAGCCCTTCAGTCTGGTTCACGCTGGAGAGCAGCATGAGGTAAAATGGTGGGAGGGCTAACTCTTCTAGTTCTGGTGTCCACCTTCATATAATGCTACAGAAAGTGGGTTTTTCTCCTCTGAGTAAAAGGAACTATGGGTAACATGACGAAAGTCAGAGTTTCAAAGAGAGTCTTAGAGTACGGTAGCATTTATTGGTGAGAACAGAAGCAGAGACCTCATTTGGGGGTTACTTTCATAGGCCTGCTTACTGGGAGCAGATTTAGTATGGAGAGAAATACAGATCCAAGAGATGATTTCTGTAGTTGTTCTAAGTTAGAGAAATCAGTTAATTTACCTTCAGTGAAACTGAAGGTAAAATGAAAGATGGTGAAAGTTATAACACTTTTTTTTTGTATGGCTGCTTAAATTTAAACTCTTAGGGAAAAATGTGCAGAATAAGATTATTTTTCAAAGAGAGGTATCAGGAAACTAAACAATGTGAGCACTTTAAAAACAATCTTTAAGAGCTTTTTCAATTTTTTTTTTTAAAGAAATAGCTCCTCTGCTATTTAGAAATAGCATTTAAAAGTCTATTAGTTGCCAGGTAAAAGTAGACATTTATCTGGACTAAGTGAAATTTTTGTTCAAAAAATTCCATGCAGATATAAAACAAACAAAAAAAAATCCATGAAAACCAAAATTCCATGTTCCTTTCCAGAACTTCTCTGTGTTAGCATAGTTTGGCAAACCCACTAGAGGGTTACCAAGTTACTATAAATGTCAGTGCAGCTAACTTCCCGGTTAGCAAACATTTATTGAATTCTTAGTATGTACCAGGTACTGTATTGGGCCCTGGGTATGCTAAGATGATTAATATGTAAGCTTTCAGGAGCTTACATTCCAAGGGCCAGATTCTTTGTCTTGTAATTATTTTCCACCTCATCCTTTTCAGCCCCCTCCCACTGCAAAATATGATGCAGTTACCATGTCATTTTGCTTTTCTTCCTGCATACTGTTTGAATTTATTGAGGGCCTACTATGTGCTCTACTGTTCGTCACATACTGTTTTAACAATTTTACTTCTTTTCACTTTTCACATCATACCTCAGAGCCCTTTATATTATTGACACAGGTTGTTTTCTCTAAAACAGTGAGACACACTGTTCAGTGTTCAGTGCCACTTGAAGAGCAATAGGAGGGAGTGGGATCAAGCTGAGGAAAAGGTTACACGGAGGTGCGGGACCAAGACAGCCCAGGCTATTTGCCATGCTGAGTTTTCCCCTGACCTTCTTTCTACCTTCCCTTCCCCCGCCACTGAATATAGGCAGCCAAGGGAGGGGGCGAGATCTCAGGCCAGGTGCTCTTGGTGGCTGTGGGGGGCGCTGACACAGCTGACAGCCGGGGGCACGTGCGCACCCCACTCCCTGCAGCTGGGCCCAGTATCAAGCAAAGAAGGTGAAGGTGTGGTTTCATGATCAGCACTTAAGTTATTCATGCTGAATTGCTCCTACTGTATTGAAGTTAATTTATTAAAAGTTCATTTCACACTAAGCAGAATGTTGAAATAACCAGTGTTAAAATGATCAAATATGCATATTTTATTAAAGTATGTGTATAGATTTTTGTTCAAGGAGACTACACATAAATTTTTTAAATTTTATTTTGGGAAACAGTTTAAATGGTGGTTGTTTTTTTTTTGGCCAAAGTTTGGCCTTAATACAAATAGTACTAGATTACATTTATTTATTAATGAAAGACATAGTGATTTAGAAATGATTTGCTTTGCATTCATCTCTTACATTAATTTTGGCATATGAAATAACTAAGTCATCATTCAGTTTTCTTTTGGAGCGGCAGTTAAACTAAAAAAGTAGAGAGGTAAATTTATCTGTAAGTGTATAGCCCATCTTTTTAATTTGAAACCGATGTTATTCTCTGAATTATACACATTATATTTTTGGGCATCAAATAACAAAAGGATGTGTTTGCGGAAAACAGGTTTAAAGAAGGAGCCAGATCACCGTGCTCTCTCGCGTCTTGTCCTGTCTTGGCCATCGTATGTCTCATATTTCCCCGTCTGCCATCCAAATCCTACATTCTTTTTTTTTTTTTAAGATTCTTATTTATTTATTTGATAGAGAGAAACATAGCGAGAGAGGGAACACAAGGCGGGGGGGGGGGGGAGGGAGAAGCAGATTCCCCGCAGAGCAGGGAGCCTGATGCGGGGCTCGATCCCAGGACCCTGAGATCATGAGCTGAAGGCAGAGGCTTAACAACTGAGCCACCCAGGCACCCCAAATCCTCCATTCTGAAGAGAGTTGTATACTTCTTTGCCTATAGAACAGGATGAGGAATTGTTGTTTCTGCCTTTACAGGGTGATACCGCAGAGAAACTCACTTTACGCCCCAACCCAGAAATTTTGGAAATTAGCCAGATCATGTGACAAGGTGAATGCAGGATTTGTCTAATTTTTTGTCCCTTGTTGAGCCATTTACCTCATCATCTGGACTCTCGCCAGTTCTCTGACTCAGAGTTTGATATTACTATGTTTGTTGAAGTTGCTGCATCCCTGAAGAATAAGAGGAAAATGATTTTTTAAATACCTGTATATAAAACAATGTTTAGGAGAAATTCTGTTTTAGTTTCTGTGAAAATGTTTCCCTCCTCAGCTCTTATAACGTGATGAAAC
Organism: Ailurus styani; assembly: GCA_002007465.1. Classification (NCBI taxonomy): domain Eukaryota; kingdom Metazoa; phylum Chordata; class Mammalia; order Carnivora; family Ailuridae; genus Ailurus; species Ailurus styani. The sequence goes on along the minus strand of LNAC01000024.1, from coordinate 2,086,433 downwards.
GATAAGCTTTCAAGGCTGAAAGAAAAGCCAGAAGGAGCTGTTTAGGGAAAAGCTTAGTCTTGTCATAGTACAAGTTGAGGAAGTGCAGGTGGGATGAGGTCAGTTGACTCGCCCCTGTTGGCCTGGCTAGTTAATGACAGAGTGGTGACTGTAACCAGCACAGTGATGAGCAGCTGCACGGAATGATGGCAAGTCCTGAAGATGGCAATTTGGGAGGGATTTCTGAGACATGCCAAACTTAAAAGGAGAATATTACATCCCACTGAAAGGTAAATAAACCAATGTTACAAGATCCACAGAGGAAGAAGGAACTTCAAATTGAGGACAGTCCATTTAAAACACCCTATCTTGTGAAAATTATTCTAGGCTGGAGTTCTTTAATGATTGCATGTTTGGTGATCACGATGACAAAAATGATGTTTATGGAAACATTGTTTGAGTGGTTAGGATTCAGAAGCAAGAATTATTAGTATTATTTATTATTATTATTATTTGCCCCAGGGGTACAGGTCTGTGAATCATCAGGCTTACACTGAAAGCAAGAATTAAAGTGAGATTATATTCTCTAGTACTTATTCATACCCTGCTTTTGATTATTTTATGTTCATTATTAAAATAATCTTGCCAATGAATTTTAATTACTTAACTATCTCTAAACCCTGTTAATTTAACAAGGACAGTCTGCCCCTGTTCAGGTAGCTGTGCCTCTAAAGATGATTTCCCAACAGGGATCTTTTCCTTCACCTTTGAATTTCTGGGAGGACAATGCATTGAACTGGGAATTGGAGATTACAGCAGTTTTCTGTCACTGGAGACTATTGTACTGCATTTGATTTTTTTTACTATAGCAGTTAATTGAGATTTAACAATATTTATTTATTTAGTTAGTTATTTAGTTATTTATTTTATTTTAAAGATTTTATTTATCTATTTGACAGAGAGAGACAGCGAGAGAGGAGGAGCAGGAGAGGGAGAAGCAGTCTTCTCGCAGAGCAGGAAGCCCGATGCGGGGCTCGATCCTTGGACCCTGGGATCATGACCTGAGCCGAAGGCAGACGCCTAATGACTGAGCCACCCAGGCGCCCCAAGATTTAACAATTTTTAAATGAGTTTTAGTTTCCCAGAAATATCTATTCTTGATACTGGAGTTGTATCCATGCTTTGATGGAATAGATGTTTTCCATCATGTTTGATTCTGGAGGGAGAAGGGTCCAGAACAAGATGGTTAGTGCTGTTGTGGAGATTATCACTCCCATATAGGCTAAAACACTTCTCTTTTAAAAGCTGATAGTCCTGGGGCGCCTGGGTGGCTCAGTCGGATAAGCATCCCACTTTTGGTTTCAGCTCAGGTCGTGATCTTGGGGTTGTGAGATCCAGCCCCAAGTCAGTATGAAGTGTGCTTGAGATTCTCTCTCCTTCTCTCTCTCCAAAATAAATAAATCTTAAAAAAAGAAAAGAGAGAGAGAGAGAAAGAAAGCCAATAGTCCTTTCTTTACATGGCTGTTTAATTTCTAGTAGTGATTAAAGGCATGTCATAACAAAAACCTTAATTAGGGAAAAACTGGTCACAGAAATATAATGTTAGGATTTATACAATGAACCTTGTGCTTATTTTTGAATAATTTCAAAAAGGGGTTCTTCACATTATTTTTTATACTGAGGGAAAACCACACTGCCGGCATTATATGTAACACCTGGACCAAGTCCATGGTTAGTAGTGGGAAAGAACATTTCGTTTTTTTAACCTATGTCACTGTTTTTAATTGCTTTTAATTATAGAAAAAATACCTACTAATTATAAAAAGTATAAACAGTGGAAAAGCAGAAGTAAAAAATTGTGTTTTCCCCCGCCTTGCTTGCCTTCCAGTCTCAATTTGTAACCTTCTAGACTTCTTTCTCTGCATAAATAAATGGAATGCTTAAACCTCATTGGGATCATGCAGTCTATATTACTTTATACCTTTTTGCCACTTAAGGAACAGCCTGATCTTCTCTGTGTGCCAGTACCTGTGGATCTAACTCATTCATTCCAGCAGCCCTATGTCACTCTGTTAAATGGAGGCACTGTAATTTATTGAAACTATCCCCTATTTTTGAAGATGCCCTTTAATTAATGTATTTTGTTTTTTAAATTGCATATTAGGAACTTTCATACTACACAAAGAAAAATCTACTCAAAAGGATCTCAAATGCAAGATGTAAATTCTCCTCTAATTCCCAGTTCACTTTTTAGCAGTTTCTTTTTTGTCGTTGTTCTAGTGGTTTCCATTATAACTTTAAATATTTATGTTTCTATTATACTTCTTTAGATGCTTATACTCTTTTTCTTAATTTTTCAACTTTTTTTTTAAGATTTATTTATTTGGGAGGGTGGAGGACAGTGGCAGAGGGAGAGGGAGAGAGACACTTAAGCAGACTCCACGCTGAGTGTGAAGCCTGATGTGGGGCTTGATATCATGCCTTGAGATCATGACCTGGGCTGAAACCAAGAGTCGGATGCGTAACCAACTGAGTCACCCAGGTACCCCTTAATTTATCAACTTTAGATAGAATCTATTGCCTCCACACTATGAATTATGGATAAGTCAGTACATTTGTCATCCCCTCTTCCATTTTTATAACTTTTTTTGTAATGGTTAGGGATTGTTACTCTGCATTTTATTCTGTAATTTATATCATCTGTTTTTAGTCATATGTTGATTTTTAAAATTTTAAATCAGTTTTATAGTATTATGATTATATGAGTATTTTAATTATGTAATCAAATACTGTGATTGTACCTGTGGAGAAAAAATTGTATGTTTCATCTCTGAACTTTTGCTACTTGGACAAAGGCTGTCACAGCAATCAGGGTCCGGGGGATTCTCCATTTGTTCCTTTTTTGACTTTTTTTTTTTTTTTTTTTTTTACTCATTCTAGGTTATAGTCAGCTACTACTATTTCTTTGATCTCTGTTGTTATATTCCTTGTTTTCCTTGTCTTTTTCTTTAGTATCGTCCAATATCCCACTTTACTGATAAGTGTGGTAGTTTGATTACTGTTCCATTTTTAAAGAGGGTAGAGGGAGAGAGAGAATCTCAAGCAGATTCCCTGCTGAGTGAGGAGACCAACATGGGGCTTGATCCCACAACCCTGAGATCATGACCTGAGCTGAAATAGATTGAGATGCCTAACCGAATGAGCCCCCCAGGTACCCTGTTATTGTTCATTTTAAGTGATATTTTTATTGTCTTTTAGAACATTTTTTAGAATTTTCTCTCCATGCTTGGAATTCTGGATGTTAGAATGTAAGCATGGATTCTGGAGTCGTACCACCTGGTTTCAGATCCTAGCTCTACCATGTGTAAGTTGCTTCTGCCTTGCACAAGCTACCTAACCTCTTGGTGTCTCAGTTTCTTCATGTGTATAATAAGATAAATATACTTATTATGAGAATTGTGTGAGTTAATATTTAGAACAATGTCTCTCAGGAAGGAGGTGCTTACCAAATGTCATAACAGTTGTTATTCTCTTTTACTTAAAGGTTCTTTAACTGTGATCGGTCATGTCTCTGTAGTTCAAGAGTATTTTCTCCCATTTATTTCTTTAATTATACTTCTCCAGTTTTTAAAGCCTTCTTCTCTAGTTTAGTTCTGTAGTAGTAATTCTAGTAAACTTCTGTGAGACCTACTGAATTTATCTTATATGACGCTTAACTTTTTTTGTCTGCTTTCTCTTTCTTCATATTTTTGCTAGATGTCGTGGGAGAGTTCTTTGACCTTTTTTTTTTTTATATCACTAGTTTTGGTTATTAGTCTAGTTCCTAACATTATTCAGTTTATCCTTGTAATTTTTTAAAGATTTTTTATTTATTCATTTGACACAGAGAGAGAGATTACAAGTAGGCAGAGAGGCAGGCAGAGAGAGAGGAGAGAGGAGGAAGCAGGCTCCCTGCTGAGCAGAGAGCCTGATGTGGGCCTCGATCCCAGGACCCTGGGATCATGACCTGAGCCGAAGGCAGCGGCTTTAACCCACTGAGCCACCCAGGCGCCCGTAATTTTTTATTTTGATAATTTTTTTTTTCTTTCTCATTCCCTTTTTTATTTGCAGTTATTTTCAGGTGTATAATATAGTGATTCAACAATTCTATGCATTTTTTTCTCAGTGCTATCAAGATTAGTCTACTCTTAATTTCCTTTATTTCATTAAAAATAATATTGGACAATTTTTAATTTTCAGGAATTCTGTATTTTTCTTATTTTTAATACTCTTTTATTGTTTTATTGATGTGGTACCTCAGTTAATTTCTTTGCACATTGTTCATTAGAATTTTAAAAATTCTCTTCTTTCCATCATTTCTCTCTCCTCAGTTGTAAATTATCTTATATGTCCATCTTGGGCCTTCTTCCCTTGGTTTTGCTTTTCCTTAACTTCCTGATGACCACCACTGTTCATTGTACTAGCTGTTAATGTGAGCTCCCTCTGTGGTTATATGGGTTTCTTTGTCTGAGAGGTCTTTCTCTGGAATGGTCGGGCTGACTACATACTGCACACCTGGCCAGGGTGTGTCTAACTGGCAGGCTTTGTTAGGGTTGCCAAGAATTTCCCTCTATACCTTCCCCTAGGGCCTTAAACTCTGGAACTGAGGTAACTGATGTTATAACAGAGATGCTTCTCTTTTCAGATAGGCCCCGTATACCCTGTTGCTTTATTCCCTTATTGCTTTCCTCTGACAAGACATGTAAGGTCTGGACAGCATCTCCTAGATGGTGTGAGCAAGCAGCATGCTTCAGCCTAGGGATCAGAGAACGTATCCAGAGGAGCTGGTAGCAGTGCCAAGACCCTAAGTGAAGAGCCAGTAACAGGAGATGTAGAGACTCCACGAGGAAGACCTTCTCTCAGTGATTGTCTGAAGCATCAGCCAGTGGTAGTGAGTCACAGAAGTCATAGCCTAGAATATTGGGTCCCCTTCACCACAGTGACAACCCAAAAGGTGAACTAAACAATTTGTGAGGTTTTTTTGGACCACCGAACTTAGGGAGACCGTAACAGGTACAAAAGGCTTAAGGTGCTTAATAGAGGCACCTATTCGTCAAGAACAAGGTTTAAGTGTTTCAAGGATGGAGTAACAGGGTCAGAAGAAAGACCTAACAGTTCAGAAAATGTATATGAGGTTGATACTATGCAGAATTAGCTCTGAATCAAATACGTTAACACAAAGCCTCTCTTTCTGCTGCCAGACCAAAGCCAGACCCTGGGTCATGGCATCACAGTAGAATTGGCCTCTGCCTATAGGTATCAAAAGCACTTGGCAGGAGTGCAGGAGTTTGGGGCAGGGGCCCAGTTTATGTGGATCATCTCAACTTTATTTATTTATTTAAAAATCTGTTTATTTTAGAGAGAGAGGGAGAGCATGCATGTGTGTGAGCAGGGAAAGGGGCAGAGGGAGAGGGAGAGAGACTCTTCAAGCAGACTCCCTGCTGAGCGAGGAGCCCAACCCAGGGCTCCATCTCAGGACCCTAAAGTCAGGACCTGGGCCAAAATCAAGAGCCAGCCACTCAGCTGACTGAGCCACCCAGCGCCCTTCAACTTTAGAATAGTTACGTAAGTGTATGGTTCTCTCAAAGAGTTGGGGATATGACCACAACAAAGAAGGGAAGGGACCCAACTGTAGGTTATAATATTTAGTTATACTAAGCAGAGGCATGTTCTCAGATGTGGGTAAGAGCTCCCTAGTATCCTCCAGCTTCCCAGCAAGATGTCCAGCTTTATAGGATGGCATCCTGTGGCATCCGGTGCCAGAAACTCCCTTTGACGTTAACACAGGGGTGAGGGATAGTTTATGCCCACCTGGGACCTCCCATCCCTCAACCAAATAATGATCGTGAGGGGAAGGTGTTCCCCAGCAGACCCAGGCTTCTGACCCATCTTAGCTTCATTCTGAGTTTTGTGAGAAAGGATTTCTGAAGTTGTTTTATCCCACAACTAATAAGAGAATTATACCACTTTAATATCTTCATCATTTCTCCCTGAAACTGTTGTAACTCTCCTTACTTTTTCTCCTCACCAACTGGTTGGTCGTTTTATTGAAAAGTCAAAAATCAACTGACCATACTTGTGTGGTTTATTTCTGGACTGTGTTTCTTTCCTTCTTTCTTTTTAAGATTTTATTTATTTATTTGACACAGAGAGAGAACAGGCAGGGAGGGCAGTAGAGGGAGAAGCAGACTCCCTACTGAGTAGGGAGCCCAACGCGGGGTTCGATCCCAGGACTTTGAGATCATGATCTGGACCGAAGGCAGACATTTAACCGACTCAGCCACCCAGGCGCCCCTGACTGTGTTTCCAAAACTATATTTTAGCATTTACTAAATGGTATTGTGCTTTATTTGGAAACCTTTCTATCTTCACGTCTAGAATGTGAGCTTCTTGAGGGGTCAGGTTCTCTGTTTCATTTTCTTTTGTATTCTTAGAATAAGCATCCAGTGGATGTTTGCTGAATGTTGAATTTGAAAAAAAAATCATGTTTGAATTAGCTACTTATTAGCAGGACTGTTTGAGAATTGGCTAAATTAAAAACTAAATTTTCATCTGGCACTTGAGTAATCCACAAGCTGTAGAGCCCAGCCTTTCTTTTTTCTTTTTTTTTTTTTTTAAAGATTTTATTTATTTATTTGACACAGAGAGAGAGAGAGATCACAAGTAGGCAGAGAGGCAGGCAGAGAGAGAGGGGGAAGCAGGCTCCCTGTTGAGCAGAGAGCCCGATATGGGCCTCGATCCCAGGACCCTGAGATCATGACCTGAGCCGAAGGCAGAGGCTTTAACCCATTGAGCCACCCAGGCGCCCTGAGCCCAGCCTTTCTAATATCATTCCAGGCCAGATCTTCTGCCCAGTGCCAGAGCTGACAGGAACAGAGCACTCTCTGTGATCACAGAGGTTAATAATGTAGCATTCCCAGAAGGTAGTAATTCATAGTTTGGTTGGTTGTATTTTTTTTAAGGGGAGGGAAAAGAGATAAAGGAATGTCAGTTTTTCCTTACAGGGTTTCCTAAAAAATGACGAATTACATGTATAAATCACTACTTTTTGAGGTTGTTAGAAGTGATAGGAGAACTAGAGTCCATGAATTTACTTAATTGACCAGAAATATGTTCACTCTGTATTTCTCAACATACCAAAAAATTGAAGCTTTTCCTTTATATTACAGACTAGTCATTTGTTCTGTATTAAAGACTTCTCTGTCATATTTTAGCGCCTCGGGAAATGTATGTGCTCTGTTATATATATATATATATGTATATATATATATACATATATATATATAGCTTAATAAAAGCACATCCTCCTGCATTGTACTTGGCAGGCTTAGTATTGACCTTGATGTGCGATTATTTGTGTGAGTAGGAGAGTATGCACCCTTGTGGGACATGCAGTCTAGTAATTCCCACTGACTGTGGCTGTACTCGGCTTGCCTAATGAGTGGGTATGGCTTCAAAATTTGAGGAATTGCACTTGATTTTTATATTTATTTTGAATATCCTTCTCCCAAAGGTGCTTGTGAAGGACAGATAGAACTTTAGACCCTTTCAAACCCTTTACCCTTCTATTTCAATAAAATTTAAGAACAGGTTTTAGTAAGAATCTTTTCACTGGAGGGACAGAAACCCCTGTCAAACTGGCTGCAAGAAAGGAAATGTACTGGCCATTATGACTGGGGAATCTTGGGGTTTTGCAGTGTCAGTGACAGTTGGATTCAGGGGCTCAAGCAAATCATCAGCTCTTTCTCTTTCTGTATTTTCTCGCCCGCATCCTCCCATCTCTATTTTTCTCTGCTTCAGTATCAGAAGGTCTTTTGTCTGAAAAGTATCAGCTTTTATTGTCTACAGACCTCACAATCCAAGAGGAAGAGAGATTACATCCTGTAACCAAGGTTAAGCCCCGACTCTCTTGTGCTTCGGTTCTCCTATCTGTAGAACGAGGAGAGCAGTAAGTAGTGCCTACCTCACACACATGTTGAGGGATTAAATGAGTTAATGTTTGCGAAACGCTTGGAATAGTGCCTGGCACATAGTAAACCCTCAATAAATCTTGACAGCGATTATCATCCCCTCTTTGTAGGAGGGAAAGTAGTAGATACGAGAAAATAAAACTGCCTGATCCTTTGTATGACTTACTAAAAGCAGTCATTACTACCTGGAAAATCAAAAAACTTCGGGGTAATTATAGTGCTTCACTTTTAATATACTGAGTCGTGCCATTGAGTTTTTTAAAAATCTGAAAGATGAAAACATGTCCATTCTAGCTCTGTACTTCACCTGCGTTAGTCACCATTAGCAGCATTTGAAAGTTACTGAAAAGTGTACTAGGATTTGCTCGTTTGACTGTTACTATGCTTTTTATATGTTGGAATGATTACGGTTAACTACTGTTTATTTAGAATTGTGTATAGTTACCACTGTTTACTGAACGCTTGTATGCCAGGTGCTAAATAATCCTACTTAGCAGGTAGGCATTATCTACATGTTTACTAACGAGGGAAATGAAGGACAGAAATTTTAAGTGACTTACCTAAGGTCTTGTAGCTGGGCTAGAATTCAAACCAGGTCTCCCTTGGATTTTGAAATCCATACTTTTCAAGTTAATCTCTCCTGCCGTAGTGTTCCAAGGAGGCTGTGAGAACCAGCTTAAAAAAGAAAAAAGGTCAGAATAAGACCTGGCATTATCTAGAGGAAAGGCATCGAATGAGCACAGGCAGGAAGCAGTGAATACAGGCTTTTGTGAGAGAGGCTTGGGTTGCAGAATTCTCCCTCTCAAGGCTAGCAGTTCAGGTGAATGGGGAAGGAAATGCCGGGAGGGAGGAGAACACACAGGTGGGCGAGAATTGGCTTCTGCCAAGGCCAAGCAGAGGGGCTGCCATGAGGGCCGAGAGGCTAAAACCAGGATATAGGTTTCATCATAATAGTTTGGTACAAAATAGGCAGTGATTAGTTCATAGATAAGTGGAATGAAAGTGGAACAAGTGGTATACAGCACGAAATGAACTTTATTATTATAGTAAAAAAAGAAATTAAAAACCCTAGAAAGTTAGAGAAATGTAAAAATAGGTAGGAGCAGAGGAACTTGAGTAAAGGGATGGAAGAAAGGACGCCGACTCCCAAAGGCGGCACAAATGATAACTCCAGTTAGATTCCAGGCAGGGACACAGTTAGTTGTGTAGACGGGGTGGGATTGGGTTGAGTCAACAGACACATCAGTTTTCCCTTGGAGAACACCCCGTGCACATCCTAACAGCCTTACGCAAGATTTCCCAAACTTGCACGAACACGTGAACCACTTCTGAGGTGCTCGTTAAAGTATAGTTCTGCAGCCCGGCCCTCAGGGATTCGGGGTCAGCGCGGGGGTGGTGATTATGGGCGCTTCTGAGAGAGACTGCCTTAGGCAGAGGTTGGCTGTTAATCTTTAGTAGCTCCAGATGTTTCTCTGTCTCACGCCCCAGTACTTAGAGAGCAGAGGCTAAAAGGGCATTTACCAAGGTCTGGAGGCCAGCATTGTGATTTAACAGGAGACCGCGTGCCAGGAGGAACCTTAGATGTGAGTGTTACTAAGTGTCACAGAATCTGGGGCCAATTGACGTTGAGCTCTGAGGAACAGGAGCTTTGCAATGACACCTACTGAGGAAGGTAGGGTGTATTTATCATTAAACTTAACTACTTCAACTTTTTTAGAAAAGATGGTACTAGGAGTTTAAAACTTCCACTTAGGTTTTAATTATAAATATGGTATTCTTTGCACTCTCATAATCCTTGTAGATTATAAACAGCCAGGCTTGTATTCTCATTTCCTAATTTTTTTAAGATGAGATGATGAAAAAGAACTTCTAAGTATTTCCTGGGGCGCCTGGGTGGCTCAGTTGGTAAAGCATCGTACTTTTGATTACAGCTCAGGTCATGATCTCAGGGTTGTGAGATTGAGGCCCATGTCGGCTCTGTGCTGGGCGTGAGCTTGCTTGAGCTTCTCTCTTTTCCATTCCCTTTGCCTCCCCACCCCCCAATAAACATCTCTTTAAACAATAAGCAAGGAGAAGTTTGGGGGAAAATTGGGAGGTGGGCAGATGTGGGGATGGCATTCGAGACCATGCATCTGCTAATTCTAAGTCAGCAATTTTCAAAGGGTGATTTGTGGAACCCTGGGAGTCCCCAGATCATTTCAGAATATCCACAGGTCAAAATTATCTCTGTAATAATACTGGGATATTATTTACCTTTTCACTCTGTTCATACTGAGTCAGCAGAAACAGTGTGTGGGGGGGGAGCGGGTGGGGGCTTTACCTGAATCAAGCGCCAGACTGTGCTGAGAGTCATCTCATGCTTCACTGCCGCGCATTCATATTTTCCAGAAAAAAAATAGTTTTATTTATGAATGCCTTTGATGAAGCAGTAAATATCATGTTATTAAGTCTTTGCCCTTGACAGTGTATCTTTTCTAATATTCTGTGTGATGAAGTGGGAAGTACTTAGAAAACACTTGGGCTTCATGCTAATGTACTGTGGTTGTCTTAGAAAACAGCTGAGCTGCCTGCTTGGCTCATGGAACATTATCTTTTCTTGAAAGAACTACTGACACGCTTGGGGTATTCAAACTTAGGTATTTGGCAGAAATTTTCTCAGAAAAACAAACCATGAAGTGAGCTCATCACTTCAAAGAGAGTAATGACCATAATTTGTTAGCAATGATAAAATCTTGAGTTTTTAAGAAGAAAAAATGACTTTTGGGAAACTTTTATCTGCATCTATGAACTTGACAGTTTCCCAGTAATTCAGGTATTTGGATAAGAGTTTTCTCCTGAGATTGTTGGTGATATTGAGGCATATAATTTTTAAATATTATATGAAATATGTTAACATGTGGAAGGCCTTTGCATTTTCCAGATGACTAATACAGGATGTTAAAAAATCAAGCATCTGTAAAGATCCATTCAAGGTTCAAGGTAGACCGGGGAATGGTTTTTTGTTTGCTTGTTTGTTTACCAGTGAATTTTACTGTAACAAAAGAAAAGTTCATTGATAGGATTTAAAATTCCACATTGCAGGTAATGCTAAGTACCACATGTTGAATTTTGGTGTAGTATCAAAGAGTCATGTCTACAATTAACTGAAAAAGCTGTTAACATACTCTTCCCTGTTCCAACTACATAGTTGTATGAGGCCAAATTTTCTTCCTAGACTTCAGTCAAAATATCATATGGCCACAGATTGATTATCGAAGCAGGTATGAGAATCCAGATGTCGTCTATTAAAATGTGAGGTATGAAAGAGATGTCCAAATATGTAAGACATTGTCAATTTTTTCAAGACTCGAAAAAGTCATTTTTCCTAAAAACATCATATTTATGTTAATATAATGCATCTGTTATTTTATTTTAAAATGGATTAATATTTAAATATTTCTCAGTTTTAATTTCTAAGATGGTAAGTATTGATAGATTATAGCTCACATAAGGAAAAGGTCTTTGGAGTCCCCAATAATTTCTGAGAGTTTAAAGTCCTCCCGAAACCAAATAGTTTAAGGGCTGCTGACCTAAGGTATGACTCAGGGGAGCGCTCCCAGGTGGCTATCAGGGCTTCCTTGAGAGCTGCCTTTTTATGTTCATCTACTTGCTCTGGAATCATAAAAGAAGACATCTAGGTTCTCCCAGCTCCTATTAGTAGACCCAGTTTCTACCAGCCCACCCACTAAGGCCTTTTCTGTGTCTAGAACAGGAAACAGTAAGTGAAGTTCTTGACCAGGCCATACCCTGACTCCTGTGTTATGGGATTTAGATGGGGGGGAAACAGTTATGGAGTTCTGAATATTTTTCTGCTGAGAAGGTACTTTTTGTTCTCACAGCTCTGATAATTTTCTGCTTAGTTATAAGGTAAGGTTTTAATGAAGCTGTCAACTTGGTCTTTGGAATCAGGCGGGCTATTTTTTTCATAGCTTTATGACTTTGGGCAAGTGATTTTTATTTCTCTGAGCTGCAGTTTCCTATACCTGAGGTAAAGTTGGTCTAACAATAGGTTTAATGGTGTTGTCGATACGTGCTATTTGTAATAGGTCTAATTCTCATTCCCCTTGATCTTATTGGAAACTTTCTTGGACTTGTGGGTTTAAGGCTGCAGTTATCTTGACTATTTGTAAATCATAGCTGAATGACTGCAGACTCCTGTCAGAGGAAGCTATTCAGCCCAACTGTTGGCTATATTTGATTAAGTGCATATTTTTATAATAAATCTAACCCTCCTTTACACACACACACACACACACACACACGCACAGAGATTGTACAACAAAGCAAGGTGATTTGGCATATGATCAATCATACCTTTTAGATTACCGTCTAATTTCTACTTGGCTCTTCAGAAGGATGATAAACACTTTGATATCACACTAGCAAGAATGAATAGCCTTCAGTGAAAGGGTCAGTCCTTAGGGACTAGCTCTGTTCTTTTGAAGATATGTGTGCCATACTTTTAGATATGAGCACATAAATAAAGTCTAAATCATACCAGACCTTGTTCAGAATTGTTCTTCTATACTAAATCATTCTCCATGTGCTAATTTTAAAATGTAGGCTTCACCTTCTCTAGCATTTTGTGGAAGTTCTTTCCCTCCTGAAAACAGAGCCGTGAAAAGACAGAAAAGACAGGACACATCATTGCTTTCTGTGGTCTTATTCTTTTATTCACTATTCTGTTGAATTATCTCCTGACCTGTGGTGCTGTGGCTCCTGAAAGTTTTGAGAGTGGTTTTTGCATGAGGTTAGGGAATCCATATGCACAAGTACATTTTCTCAAAGGATACTCAAAGTATAAATGAGGTGGCATTTGGGGAGAAAATACATTAAAAGGGAGCCTTAAAACTTGACAGCAGTGTCATATCTTAACAGTGTATACATCATGAAGTCATTGTTGGTGTGTCCCAGGAGGTGTACCTGGATTTTCTGTGACTTGGCTTTTCCCCACCTCTGGACAGAGCGCTAGACTATTCCTCACTCCTTACTCATCTTCTTTCCCATTCATCCGCATCTCTTCCATTACCCTCCTGGAGAATACTGTCTTGCTTTCAGTTCTCAATGATCCAATTCTTTTTTTTTTTTTTTAATATTTTATTTATTTATTTGAAAGAAGTAGAGAGCACAAGTAGGCAGAGCAGCAGGCAGAGGGAGAGGAAGAAGCAGGCTCTCTCCTAAGCAGGGAGCCTGATGAGGCGCTCGATCCCAGGACCCTGGGATCATGACCCGAGCCCAAGGCAGCTGCTTAATCGACTGAGCCACCCAGGCGCCCTTCAATGACCCAGTTCTTAATGGTTGATTTAGGGTTTATTTGGTTGTCTTTTTCTCTCTCTCTCTCTCCATTTATGGCATTGCCATCTTTCCTTAAAGACTATCTCCTCATACCAGTTTTAACTTATCACCAAGTGCCTATGACTTTTGGGTGTGAACATCATGAATTTAGAAACTGGAAAGAGAAAATGGTGGAAGGATAAGCTACTGCATTAGAGACCATTAACCTATATTCCTGGGAGTACGTGAAAGCTTGCAAAGGGACAGTTTCTCACAGAGTGCACTGTTCATGTCCGTGGTCATGCACCTAGATCTACACAGTAGTACCTGGGGCTCCACTTTCCTTCAGTCCCATCTTCCAGTACTGACCGTCCTACCATTGTCTTCCAAACTATCTGGGCCTTTGGTTTACCTCTAGGAAAACTTGTGTTCAGTTGATAGTGCCTGTAACTCACCAACATACCTCTTCAAATGCTTGAAATGAAGCAAGACACTCTTTTGATAAAGCCATATACCCCTTGAACGTCGGAAGTGCAAAGATCCTTTTACAGATGAGCACCATTGTGGCTTAACGACTTGCTTGTTGGAGATTAACCTAGAACAGAATCCAGGTCACTTATAGTTACTAGCATGGTTTTTCCTATAAAACACTTGAGTCTATTTGGATATGGTTGAATTATTTACCATGCCTGCAAAGGACTCCAGTTTGTTTAGACATAATGGAATTTCAGAATGAGTTGCTAAAAGAAATCCTGCTCTGAGAAATCTCGTGATGTACTGTAAAGATGTCCCTGTCTTTGTAGTGAATTAGCAAATAGAAAAGAGTACTTTGAATTCAGTTGAGGATACAGGCAATCAACAGCACCCCATCATCCTTTCTTTTGTATATTAATTTAATGTTCCTAATTTTATGGGTAGGTAAATCTTATTTAGGTGGCTGTCATGCTTAAAGTAGGAAGAAGTATATTTTGTGCAGGAGTGAAAATAGGTGAGAATTCTGTCATAATCATTACATACTTAGGGCCTAGTCACGTTCCTGTGAAGCCTGACTGTACTCGTGCAGGGGCTTACTCGGGGTCTCCAGCTCAGATAAGTGTTGGTTTTCTAATCTTTCTCCTGTGGTCTTTGATTTTGGGGAGTATCTGAGACTATCACAGATGCGTAGATACTTTGAGATCATCTGGTCATTAATATATTAGGAAGTTTTTACTGAGCATTTGATATATTTTAGTCAGAGGCACTACCTATAGCAAGCGACATGAGTTTTGTTTGAAAATAAGGTGTTTTTCATGTAATTCGGACTTCATAAAAGTAGGTGTTATGATGTTGATTTAGGCTTGTATTATTATTATTAAATAAGCATTGGTTATTTTTTCTTTCTAAGAAAAAAATAGATAAAAGGAAAAATTTGCCCCCCTTTGATGAATTAATTCAGTGAACCTTTTATTTATGTATTGTAACCATATGTATTCAGCCAGAAGTTTTTCTTCTCTCCCTCCTACAACTAAACAGCTTTGGGCAGAAGCGTGCAACCTTTTTACTATTAAGTTTCTCTGAAGTAAGGCCAGAAAGCTTTAAAAATATTTTGACCAAGATGGTTTAAGAGTCTGGTTATGTCTCAGTTTGTTCTGACAGATTTGATTGAATAACATCTTGGATTGTCAAAGAAGTGATGTAATGAGTATTTTCTCATTCTGCAGGATATTCTTAGGCTAACAAATGTATCTCCCACCTAGTAAAATATAGAAAACCTCCAATTTAGGAGCAGTTTCCCTGCTTAGAAATGAATCTGCTTGTCTTGGGTTTGAACTGGGATATGTTAGACTCTCGTTGTTTTCTTTCTTCTGAGGAAGTCAGACTTGCTATCTCAACTTTTTTTTTGAGGTTTTTGATTTTACAAATTCATAAAAATGTGAAACAATTTCAAACATAGAAAAGTTCTAAGTACACTGCAACTGTTTTGTTTGTTTGTTTATTTGTTTTGTTGTTTTGGTATCCTAAAGTGTTGGAAAGTAAGTTGCCGATGTGGTACCTCCTTGTCCTCAAATGCAAGGACCTTCTCCTACATGACCGCACTATGTGCATTGACCTCAGAAAATTAACATTGACCTCTCATTACCAAGAAATCCTCCTAAGATAGGCTTGTGAAAACTAGTCAACTGGCAAAAAAAAAAAAAAAAAAAAAAAGGAAAAAAGAAAGAAAATTTGAGTATTGCGTTATGCAGAAAAGGTCATGATAATGCACAGTTGGGAGAAGGTCTAAGTATATGTCAGACAAAATATATATACTTAAGATAAACTGAATGACATATTAGGAGCCAGGTAAAGATGATCATGGTAATGGGGCCGTTGTCCATGCATTTGCTTAGGAACTCCAGAGTGTGGCTGCATTCACTTTGATGCTGAATGTATGAGCTCTTCCCATGACTGATCATTTGACCACTTGATGGTGCCAGCCTTTGACTTTGCAGTTGGCCTTGGTACCTTTTCTTACAGTCTGCCATCTTGGTATTAATGGTCTGCTTCTTGATGTAGCTTCAGAAGTTCAGTTATTCAGTGTAGGTGTTTCAGTACAGCAGAGGGCTTCTTCAGTGCATGCAGCTTGTAGCTGTCCACTGTAGCTCAAGGATAGTCTTGCATGAGTGACTGTCCTGCCTTAGAGCTCTGTTGCTGAAGAGAAGGAAAACTTGCCCTGTGACCAAACAGACCCAACTTTTGCTTTCATTGTATTCCTGAGAGAATAGTCCTAAATGAAGTTCTACATATAATTTTTCTCTGATTTTATATTAGCAAGTGCCATTGTCAAGGTGAGTTATGGTTGTGAAATAGATAGGCTAAGGAATAGTTTTTCTTAGAAAAAGTAAAAAGCCTGGTTAGTTAAGGATAGTTCTTTGAATGAATCATCATAGGAGATCTTAGTTTTAAAAACTAGTTTTTGGATAAATTTTTAATGTACATGTTTATGTTAATGTTGGTTAATTTTAAAGTTTTTTAAATGTTTGAAGGAATTCAAGAAAAAATTCACATATTTCATCACCTCATCAAAGTGACTTGTGGGGGCACCTGGGTGGCTCAATCAGTTTAACATCTGCCTTCAGCTTAGGTCTTGATCCCAGGGTCCTGGGATCGAGCCCCACAACGGGCTCCCTGCTCAGCGGAGAGCCTGCTTCTCCCTCTGCCTGCCACTCCCCCTGCTTGTGCTCTCTCTCTCTCTCTCTGTGAAATAAATAAATAAAATCTTTTTTTTTAAGTTATTATACATATAGATTCTGATTATGATATATCCTCTAAGGCTCTTGCAGACCAATTTGAAGATAAGACTACATCTGTATTGGAACGTCTGAAGATTTTCTATTGCTGTCAAGTACCCCCTCACTGGGCCATTCAGGTATTTTTCTTGCTGTTTGTCATTGGGTATGGAAAATACTTTGCTTTTGAAAGGAAGATAAGTACATGAGAAAAGAATGATTTTTCGGTTTTTGATGGAGTTTTCAAATATTTCAATGAAAAGCATAAAAGTATCTAGCGGGTGATTGCCAATTACTTCAGAATGCTCCTTTGGTTAAAGTGATATGAAACTTTTAAAACATTTTTAAAAGAATTTAAGATTAAATAGAATCCTTGAAATTAAGTAGTGAGAGAACCACAGAAGCTTTCATCTTCAAAATAACTTTATATGTAAAAGCCCACTAGGACCTTCTGCTTGAGAATGAACCTTTTAACCAAGTTGTTTACAAAAACAACTTAAAGCATTTGTATCTTGCTCTATATGGTGAGATAACCCTTGACTACTTTTCTTTTCTGAGACATGAGGATACCTAGTGTAGCTCCTAAAGCTCCATACTGGGATATGTGTTATGGGTGTGGTTCCCCTGTTTTGGAAACTTTTTAGCCCTGAAGGCAACTTAGACACTAGGTCCAGTTTCTTAGTATTACAGAGAAGAAAACTGAGGCCCAGTACAATTAACTACACTTTTCCAGTGTTGATCACACAACTGTTCATGAAGTAGATCTCTGGTTTCCCAGTTTTTAGTCTAGTTTCCCTCCTTTCCTTGTTCTTCATTGGGTTGTAATTGTGCCAGCTAATAACAACCAGCTTTGACTCCATACTTAGTATGACACATGCATTTTGCTCTACATTCTGCACACATCTTATTTTATTGCAACAATTGTGTGAAATATCCCCATTTTATAGATGAGGAAACTTTGACACTGAGAGGTTAAGTGGAGTGAAATGGTGACAGGCAGAAATTTCTAGATGATTTAGTAACTGTTGTCATTTCAGCCAGCTTCCTGTCCTCTCTGTCATAGATTATACACCTAGGTAGTGATTTAGAATTATAAATGCCAACCCACCATTCAATGACTTTGAATCACCATTGTTAGATTTCGAGTATGTCATATTCTTTTTTTTTTTTTAAGATTTTATTTATTTATTTCACAGAGGGAGAGAGATCACAAGTAGGCAGAGAGGCAGGCAGAGAGAGAGAGGAGGAAGCAGGCTCCCTGCTGAGCAGAGAGCCCGATGCGGGCCTCGATCCCAGGACCCTGAGATCATGACCTGAGCCGAAAGCAGAGGCTTTAACCCACTGAGCCACCCAGGCGCCCGAGTATGTCATATTCTTAAGCACAGAAAAAAGTAGGAGATTTATTACATATTGGAATTCACTTTATTGAAGGAGTCTCAATATAACAGGCTTTATAAAAAGCTTTGTTCTATTGTCTCAAAAGGAGTACCTTTATCAAGAAGGTGTTAACAGTTGGAACTTTTTGGCATGTTTTTGATCTATGAAATTAAGTGCCTTGTCCTGTATGGTTTGTGGTGGATCAAATAGCTCAGATTCTGAGCTATTATTATGACAAAACATGTATGTTGTGGATATAGCTTTCAGTCTACTTCTGAACAGAAGCCTTAGGAAAATTAAATACTAATCAAATAGAATTTAGGCAAAATGTTTATCCTATCTGTTTAGGAAGCTGTGGATTTTAGGATCTTTAGGTGGTTAGATAAACATCCTCTCATTAACAACTTAAATCATTTTTTTTCTTTCATTATAGGTAATGACCATATCTTTATGTTTTATTTTTAAAGATAAAAAGTAGTAGCTAGTTTATCATAGAAAGAGAATCAGTCTTTGCCTCTAGCTAGCCCTAACATCTTAGATGCCATAACTTTTCTCATCTATTAAATGAAAAGATTAAACTACTTACCATGTAAGTACTAAGGTTTATTCTAGCTTCTGTATGCTCTGTTAAATTTTTTAAAATGTATAAGTAACTTAAAATAGCCAAATTCCCCCAGATTCATGGCATACAGAAGAATTAGATCATTCCCTTTGTTTACTTTTAAAAAAATATATTAGTAGCTTATAACTTTCAGGTATATGTCGTTTTACTTTCTAATTTTGTCAACCTAGATTTTCCATATCCATTGGCACTTCCATTTAACTCTTCAATAAAGTGAATTCCAATGTCTAATAAATCCCCTACTTTACTCTGTGCTTAAGAATATGACATACTCGAAATCTAACAAGGGGGATTCTGACAATAGTTACTAAATCATCTAGTTAATTTCTTAACTATGTTTCTTAACTAATTTCTTAAATATGTATTGAAATTTGAAAGAGCAGTAAAATTGTATTTAAGAGAAAACAGTGCATTCTCCACTAATACGAAACCATGCATTATGCAAGAACTTCATCTATTCTTTTTTTTAAAGTGAGCTCTTCACCCATTGTGGGGCTCGAACTCATGACCCTGAGATCAAGAGTCACATCTTCTACTGACTGAGCAAGCCAACCACCCTGAACCTCACTTTTTAAACCTTTCTAGTATTTTTTCCATTCCTGCAGGTTGGACCACTTATAAATCATAATATATTTACTTTTTAATATGTTTAACTTTCAGTAACTTACCACAACTTGCCTCCTTTTTTATCTGCCAAGGCTGGGAAATAAAGTAGTTAAGTTTTTTAGAATGTATTCTAAATAAACCTAGGTAGATCTGAGTGGGAAGACCCAGAGATGCTTTCATGAATAAAGTACACAAGTGCTAATGTGTAGATTTCTTTGTCAACTGCTTAGAGTTTTTAATGGTTTATTTGTTTGAGTTCAGTTTCATTTTTTCCCAGTTTGAGATATAACTGATAATAATTAATTATGACTAATAATTTTAGGTGTACAACATAATGATTTGATATATCTATATATTGTGAAATGGTCGCCACAATGAGTTTAGTTAATATCCATCTCCTCACATAATTGCAGATTTTTTTCTTGTGATGAGAACTTTTAGGATCTATTTACTTAGCATCTTTCAAGTATATAATACAGCATTATTAACTGTAGTCAGCGTGCTGTACATTATAATGTACTTGTAACAGGAAGTTTGTATTTTTTGGCCACCTTCATCCATTTCTCTCACCACCACCACTCAGTGTCTGGCAGCTACCAGTCTGTTCTGTTTCTGTGAATTTGATTTTTTTAGATTCCTCATGTAAGTCAGGTCGTACTGTATTTGTTTTTCTCCATCTGATTTATTTCACTTAGCATAATGCCCACCGGGTCCATCCGTATTGTCACAGATGGTAAGATTTCATTTTTTTTATGGCTGAATAATATTCCTCTCTCTGTGTGTGTGTGTGTGTGTGTGTGTGTGTTGTGTGTATGCACACACTACAATTTCTTTATCCACTCATCCCCTGATGGATACTTAGGCTGCTTCCATGCCTCAGTCATTGTAAATAATGCTATAATGAACATGGGGGTGGAGGTATTTCTTCAAGTGAATATTTTTATTTTGAATAAATGCCCAGAAGTGGAATTGCTGGATAACTTCGTAGTTCTATTTTTAATTTTTTGAGGAACCTGCATACTGTTTTCTGTGGTGGCTGCACCAGTTGACATTCGCAGCAACAGTGCAAGAGGGTTCCCTTTTCTCCACATCCTCACCAACACTTATCTTTTTGATACCAGGCATTCTAACTAGAGTTTTTAAAGTTGATGTATTGGATCTCAGCTTTACAAATCAGAGATGGTCACAGAATCTCTAGGTAAGAAAGAAATGCTGATTTTGCCTTTTAAGTTCTGAGTTCTTAGGGAAAAATTGGTATATTGAGTGTTTTGAAAAGTTCCTGTATTACAGTTTTTTAATTGCTTATCCTCTATAAAGAAACTTGCTAAAGTAAAGGTAAGTCATTGAATCATCGCAAATTTCTAATCAGTTGAGGTCAAATTGTAGAAATGATGTATTTATTACAGTAAGCAGACCCTTGAAATGGCAGGTTAGCACACCCGCAAGTGAAACCGGAATCTCTTTACTTAAAGAAATACTTACTATTTTAACTTGATTCTTCTAGCGCCAACTTGCAGGTTTTCTCTTTGAGCTGGGATGCACGAGTTCAGCCCTTCAGATATTTGAGAAGCTAGAAATGTGGGAAGATGTTGTCATTTGTTACGAGAGAGCTGGGCAGCACGGGAAGGTATGTGATAGGAATATTCTGTGTACTGACGAGAGCCTTCTGTTTTGGGGCATCTTTCTCCCTTGCCTTGTTTTTCTTAGCCCACTTTTGCTAGTAGTTCACTTATATTCTCTTTTTCACTTTTTCCACCAGAAATCTTTAATGTTTTCTCTGAGTTTTGTTGGGGCAAATAATTTTATGTGTATACGTGTACGTGTATATGTAAAAGAGAAAAGCAGGCCAAAACTTCTGTAATGTATGATGTTTAGGGATGAATAATGGAAGTGTTCAAGACTCTATTTTGATCTCTTCCCTTTGCTAACTCTCCTCCCAAGGACAACTTCAAAGTGAAATATTAGGAATTATTTTAAGCGTCACTGGGTTGCCTGATGAGCAGAGTTTGTGGGGCTGAAGGGAGGTTACTTAGGAGGGAGAGCAGCTGGGTGGGGCCTGCAGGAAGGAGATCTAAAGGGTGTAGCGCCCCACCCTCCTTTGGGCAGAAGAGTTGTCAAGTGTGTAATGCACATTTAATTCCACCCTTAAATAGGCTCAAGAGGGAAAATGTTGCAATATTTATATCTGTTATTAATTTGTTGTTTTTTTCCCTCATAAATGAACAAACTTTTTAAAGAGTAAGGAGTTCTGCATTGTGCGTATCTGTTGAAACTGACACATTGAAGTCATATGTTAATTTTGGATTAAATTTTGAAATGACTAAATTTCTATCATAAGTATAGTACACAAGCACAGTAAAACCCACAGATTGGCTCATTTATTTCTATAGTCAACTTTTTGCCATCGCCCTAAAAAAAAGAAATAGCGGTACATGTGTGTCTGTTTCTGAAACACCTTCCTAAGTAAGTCTTATTTTAGACCAGTAGTAAAAGTTACATTCCTTTCACTAATCACTAATGGCAGTGAAGGTTTGCATTGTATTAGTGTAAGGAGAAGCCAGCATGGGAATAAAGTTTTACTGTAGTAGATTATAGAATTTTAATATTTTCATCCGGGAAAGAACTCCATAATCATCTGTTCCAGTTCCCTCTGTTTTGCAATAAGGAAAGAAGTCTCCAGTGATTTGCCTCAGGTCACAAAGCCGGTTCTTGATTATTAGCTCCAGAGACCAAATGGCCCAGTGGTTCAGAGCAGAGCCTCTCGGCCCAGGCTGTATGAATTCAAATGCTAGCTTTGCCACGTGCTAGCTTTGTAGCATCGGGCAAGTTACCCATGCCTGCCCCCTCTTCCCATGACTCAGTTTCCTCATCTACAGGCACTTAATCTACCTCTGTACAGGTTTTCATGATGTCACGTCTGTCGAGTAGGTAGAATGGTCCTTTCCTCACAGTGCTCCACGCACGTTGGCTGCTCTCACTGCTGTGATTCTAAGATACATTTTCGTCACTCTGAATTTGGAATGTGTCTCACACTCGATGGTGTCTTCCAGTTGCTGTCAGGTGGCCATCTGGGTAGGTTTTCATTGGCTGTGCTTGTCCACACTTAGTCCCAGTTCTTTTTATTTTTTAAAGATTCTATTTATTTGACAGAGAGACAGCGAGAGAGGGAACACAAGCAGGGGGAGTGGGAGAGAGAGAAGCAGGCCTCCCGCCAAGTAGAGAGCCCGACGCAGGGCTCGATCCCAGGACCCTGGGGTCATGACCCGAGCTGAAGGCAGACGCCCAACAACTGAGCCACCCAGGCGCCCCACTTAGTCCCAGTTCTATTTAGTGTCATCGTTTCAACAGAGTTATGTACCTGGTATCATTGCTATATATGGTGGATTTAATCGTCCTTTAGAATATCTTCAAGAAAGATTTTATTATGATTTGGCATTGAAACAAAAAAGTCATTGAATACACAGAAAAGGGAAGAAACAAAGTAGAGAGATGTAAATTTGGTATTCGTGAAGTAAACATTTGCCTTTAGAGAAATCATCACAATTTCATTTACTTTTCTTTAAAAGTAACAACTAAGTGCCTTATGGGAGCCGAGAAAGAAGGACACCCCTAAATAGATGAACCTGTGTTTTGTAGAGAGATGTATATGTTAAAAGAAAAGGTTGCCACTTAAAATGTCAGGCAGTGTATTGAAGGCAAGAAAGATTGCCAAATTTTTCTGAATAGATTTTAAAAATATCAAAGCAACGAGAGGCTGATGTGATTGATTCATGGCATTATGTCACCATTTAACTGAAAGCATTTTTTCTTTATTAGTTAAAAGTTAGTTTTATGATTGATAGTGTCCTAAATTTGATGAAATATAGTGTTATGTTTCTCTGAGGACTTAAATATTTTTTTTAGTGTCTGTAATCCTGGCATTAAAGCAGAATTCAGCTATTTAACAAAGGAATAAATGTGTGAATGAGTATCTTGATTCCCAGTCTGATGTGTTTCCCATTGTGTCATTCTTCACTATGCTAGTGTTTTGCGCTGGTCACTGAATAAATGAACTGTGTATAAAATTACAGTAGTTTTGGACATAGTGATTTTTGAAATAATTAAGTTGTTGATTCCCAAGTTCCCAAGCATGTTTTTAAATACTAAATTTATGTAATTATTTTTGAAAGTGTGGAAAGCAGAGACTTTCTCTAATTGCAGAAGAAAAAAATAAGGAATCGATCCCTTTCAAAGAGTGGATTCGACTCTGTTCTCTAAAGTAGTTGTAGTATTAATGTTTTTTAAATTGGCACATGACCTTGTAAGCATTGTCTTATGATAATGATAAATTCCCATGTTTCTAATTATTTTAGAAAATGCATGTATCTTAATTTTTAGGAATGTGTATTCATTTACTTTATCTTAAAGTCTTAAAGTCTTTTGTGAGTTTCAGCCAAACATCCCCCAAATTTTTATTTTAAAGGTTGATTTAGCATTTCATTTGTCACATGAAAGACTTCCCTTACCTGTTGTTCTTATGCTATATTTGCAGATCAGTTTAACCTTTTAGATCCTAAAAAGTTTTGCTTCAAGCTGGAAGCAAATGTTTTACTTCTAAAACGGCTGAGATTCTTTTAGTATTTGGTCATGTGCCAGTAGTTGTCACCACATTTTATTTAACTAGAAGTTTGTGAAATTTTAATCCTCGCATTTAGTGCTTAATGGCATAATTTATTTTTAAAAGGCAAATTCGAGAAAGTATCTAATTCTAATTATTGTGTTCTGGTGCTTGTACCCTATTATTGTAGGGTCTCAGACTTTCTAATTTAGCCGCTGCTTATAGAAATTCTCATTATTTAATGACCATTGGCAAAATAGTTTCGATTAATTTTGCTTGACCTTGGGATCAGAACTGGTTCTCATCTGTTAGCATTTAGTTTTTCAAAGTTATCTGGCACACTTCTAGCAGTTTCCCCAAGCCTATGGACAGATTCTTGTTTTGGTGCACAGATTTTCGTCCCTAAATGCAAGACAGAGATTGAGCTGGTATAAACTGCCTGCAGGAAGTAGGCATAAAGGGAGTGGAATGGTAAGGGTTAGGACCTCTCTTTTTCTCTCTTGTTCCTGGCAAACAAGGCTTACCTGAGATTACGTAGCCTTATCTTTTATTTTGCTCTTTGCAGATCATTGTAGCCATTAGCTCTTAAAAAGTTTTCCTTAAGTTACAAGTAAGTGTTTTATTTCTACAACAGTTGAGATTCTTTTAGCAGTTGGTTTGGGTTTTGGGAGGAGGTAGAAGGTTCCTTTTTTTCTTTTTCTTTCTTTTTTTTTTTTTTTAAAGATTTTATTTATTTATTTGACAGAGAGAGCGCCTGCGAGAGAGAGAACCCAAGCAGGGGGAGTGGGAGAGGGAGAAGTAGGCTTCCCACTGAGCAGAGAGCCCGATGGGGGGCTCAGTCCCAGGACCCTGGGATCATGACCAGAGCTGATGGAGCCCAACTTGGAGCTCCATCCCAGGACCCTGAGATCACCACCTGAGCCAAAACTACAAGTCAGATGCTCAACTCACCGAGCCACCCAGGCACCCTGGGGGAAGGTTTCTTTTAAAATAGTTTCTTTATATGATGTAAAAGATTTCCCGCACTCTTTTCCCACACAGCAGTCAGAATGATCTTCCTGAAAAATAAATCTGATCAGGTCATTCCCACTCTTCAGTAACTCCCTTTATCTCCAGGATTAAGCTCTTTAGCATGATGGGTGGTTTACAGACTCCCGATTACGTTGCTAAGTGCATTATCCCCTTACTCTTTTATCTCTGCTTCACCCCCTTTGTACTTGCTCATTGAGGTTGTGCTCAAAGTTCCACCAGATTGAAACTACTTGTGATTTCTTGACTTTGCAGCATTGCTTCACCTCAAGACCTTTGTATGTGCTCTTGTCTGTCTAGAACTTGTCCTCCTTCTGCTCACTCCTACTTATT
Source organism: Ailurus styani (assembly GCA_002007465.1). Lineage (NCBI taxonomy): Eukaryota > Metazoa > Chordata > Mammalia > Carnivora > Ailuridae > Ailurus > Ailurus styani. The sequence goes on along the minus strand of LNAC01000024.1, from coordinate 2,061,320 downwards.
CTTCAGGTTTTTCCTTGGTGATTACTTTCCACAGTGACCTTTCCCTGCTACCTCCCTCTCAGATTTGGGGTGTTTTCTTGTGCTCCTGTGGCACCCAAACTACTCTGATATCCCACTTGCTGGTTTACTTCACTTACTAAACTGTAAGCTGTTTTATAACACTTATCGTCTATAGTATTTACAGAGGTCTCCCCAACACGTAGCACAGGCCTGGCACACGGTAAGTCCTCACAGTATTTGCTAAATGAATGACCTGTAGTCTTTCATTGTGAATAGTTACTGCACTGAAGCAAATCTTCAAGTAGATATTCCCTTTGGACTTCATATGTGACAAAAGAAACTTCCAACTCCTGCCATGTGTTCTCTCTCTAAAAACAAATTATGAGATCTCTCCCCTCCCATTCTAATCTTTTACTCTAATAATCTCTTTAATGTAACAACATACAGAGTATGAATTGTTTTTACCACTTTACTGATTAGCCTTAGTAAGTGGTAGATTTTGGAATCTGAGCCTAGACCTTCCTTTTCTCTTAAACTCACACTCCTTTCTCCATACCTGCCTCTCACTGGGGCTGTTGTTCATCCCTTGGAAATCAGATGTTCGAGGGGCACCTGAGTGGTGAGTCATTTGAGTGGCCAACTCTTGGTATCGGCTCAGGTCTTGATCTCAGGGTTGTTAGATCGAGCGCTCCTTTGGGCTCTGTGCTCAGTGCAGAGTCTGCTTGAGATTCTCTCCCCCTCTCCCTCTGCCCCTCCCACTAATGTGCACACACACACACACACACACACACACACACACTCTCTCTCTCTCTCTCTCTCAAACAAGTAAATAAATCTTAAAAAAAAAAAAGAAATTAGATGTTCGGTTTATAAGCCAAAACCTATTGTTGTGCCCACTTGAATGAGAAAAATAGGCAAAATATACTCTGTAACTTGGTAATTAAAATAGGAGATGAGCAGGTAATTGGATAACTAGGCCTGTTTTTAATTATTCTGTTTTATCTTGGACCCGGGGTATTTATGCTGGCAAGTTCCCTTTGGAAAATCAAGCCAGAGCATGGTGCTGTCACATACATAAATGTAAAAAGCAATTAGTGAGCACTTGGCCCAGTGAGAGAGTAAATGGTACTAGGCACCACCACACAGAAGTCATCTACCGGGGGGTGAACTACTGGGAGGATTAAGTGTTCTGTGCTTTTCACCTCTCATTTGCTGTTCATAGGACAAGAATTTAGACTAGGAGTAAACCACCTTTCTGCTAGGAGATGGAAGAGAGAATCTTAAGCAGGCTCCACACTCAGTGCAGAGCTGGATCTCATGCCCCTGAGATCATGACCTGAGCTGAAATCAAGAGCTAGACGGTTAACCAGCTGAGCCACCCAGGAGCCCCCATTCTGCCTGTCTTTGAGAGCCAGACTCTGTAGTAGCGACCATCAGAATACATTTTTGCTCTCAGCTGCCAGGGGGAAGACTGGAATAAACTATGCCCAAAGTTGTTTGAGTTGTTTGCACACAGTCACACTTTTTAAACCCAAAGCTGTTGTTAAGTGGCCAAATCTGACTACCAGTGGGACCTTAAATTCTTAGCCTGCCTTTTTTCCATCCCCTTGGAACAAGCCTCTAGCTGTTAAGCCTGATGCTGTCATTTCTGCAGTCCTCAAAGAGGACTCCATATAGTTAGCACCATATCTGGGTCTAGAGCTCATTTCCCCCCCTTTGTTCTTTGCCAGGAGGGCTGCTTCTAGTTGCTGCTCTGTCAGTTCATAGTCCCTCAATTGAGCAGATGTCACATCGGACGAGGGCCAGGCCACTCTTGTCACACAGTCTAGTTATTAATGCCTTTCGCTCATTCACAAAATCAAGGCATAAATCACAGCCAGCAAGGGCACTTTGTTTTGATAATTGCTCTGACTGGAGGATGAATAGTTTTCCTGAACTGTTTTATCTCCCTTTTCACCAGAGATTGAACTTCATTTTTACCCATATGGGTGAAAAAGTTGTTTCCCAGCGTTTTTAGTCCTAACAAGAGTCATTTCCTAAGTGCAACCATTTCCTAGGTGTGACCACTTGGATTGTAAGGGCTGTGAAATTCACATTCTGCTGTATGGCCTCTCTGTTCACTAGAACTAACCTTGTTCTTAGCTATGTCCTAATTTAGTCATCCTCAGTATTGATGTCAGCCAGATCACGTCCCCTGAAGGAGTTCTCCCTTTGTTCCCAGTGGGAAGAATCTTTTATGTCTTTAGAATCTGAAGACCCTTAGGAAACCCCAGTAGCCCTTTGTGACTTTAGTGTGAGTTTCAGTTGAATTTATCCAACGTTTATAGAGTACCTACTGTGTGCTGGGCAGTGGTATACCAAAGAGGAGTATGAGACAGAACTTACCTCCAAGGAGCTTATAACCTGATACTGCAGATCCACACAAATAGAATATTTTAGTATAATAGAGCAGATGCTAAGATGGAATTATGTACAGATTCCAAATTCTATCTGGCCATCATATTGAGAGTTTTCTTTGAGATCTGTAGGGTCTCCTCCCATGATTCTCTACACACTTTCATAAAAAAACTGTTGTTTAGTTGAAATTAGCTTATGTGGAAAAATTTAACTTTAACTTTGTAGTAATCAGAAGTTTTCCCCTTTGACCTCACTTCCTCTAGTCCTCTTGACTCAGTTACATAATCACTTATTCAACAGTTGACAACAACAGTTCTTCTGTGGGGGGAACTATACACAGTTGACCAACGTGATTTTTTACAGAAAATGTTAATGTCCCTAGAAGCTGTTTCTGTTTACTTCTGTCTTTCTAGCAGTGAAACCTCAGGCACCTTACTTTCTAATCAGGTTTTCCAGTAGGGGGAGTTGAGAAAGAACACAAACATTAGTTTAGAGCTTACTGTGTGCCTGACAAAAAGTTAGGGACATTTCACATCTTGTTCTTGTAGGTAAGGTACAAATGAAGAACGGACTCTCGAGATATTAGTTAACTTGCTCAGAGTCATATGTTTTGTAAGCAGAACTAGCACTTGAACTGCCTTTCTGACTAATGGCTGCTAAGTGCTCACAGGGCAGGAGAAAGTGCACTTGCTGTCCACTGTAGGGTGGAAGTTTAATACCTAAATCTGACATTGCAAGAAGTATTTTGTTTGGCTTCTCTTACAGAATCAAACAGTGTGGAAACACGAGGCCACATTCCCACATTATTGCACTGCGTGGCTGGAGTTCAGCAGTGGCTCCATCTTTATGGGGTCGCTCCCCAGCCTGCTTCATAATCTCAAAAACTGGCGCGAATCTCTGGGCATGTGAGTGTGGGACCCTCGCTCTAAGCAGTGTGGGTTACCAGTGCAGTTATCAGGAGGGGGAGCACGAGTTCAGCCGTAACTGTAGGTTCTACTTCAGCCTTGGCTGACGTCACTTATACTGAGATTCGCTGTGTGTAGTTATTGCCACAAAATTGTATTAAGAATGATAATTAGTTATGATTAGAATAATAATCAGTTATAGAATAAAACAAATTGTTGTAATAGCCTAGATATGTATGTATATTTGGGTAGAGGAATAGTCTTTGGGGTTTGCAGCTTTCAGGAGTCTCACAAGCAACCCAGTTTAATTGTACCCAGTTGCCTATTTAAGTATGCCTCTTTGTGTTTGGGAATGTAGTTTTATTCTTTATTTATTTATTTATTTTTTTAAGTAGGCTCCATGTCCAATGTGGAGTCCAGCATGGGGCATGAACTCACAACCCTGAGATCAAGACTGGAACAGAAATCAAGGGTCAGACACTTAACTGAGCCATTCAGATGCCCTCTTTTAGCCTTTTTAATAGATATTTAGATGACAAATTTCTTGTATTCTATAAAAACATGCATCTCTATTTTCCCATAGGGAAGTAGCAGCCCATAGCCAGAAATACCAAACCTTTTGCATACTGTGAAGATTTCTGGCAACCCACATTCTGATATTGCAAAAGGGATATAATAAGCCCTCGTGCTTTATTTATGTACACTGGGCATATCTTTTGTAGTTCTTTATTTGATAATTATGTAAATTGAGTGGCTAAGTGGAGGGGGGAGGAGCATATAGAGCATTTTGGAGAGAGTGAGAAAGAAGACTGAGGAATGCAGGGTGACTGATTGAAGAGAAGAAATATATTGCCTACAAGCTTTGCCCTTGGGAAAGATCATTCTGTTGGCAGGATGAAGAGGTATAAGATCTCAAGGAGAAAGAACTCACTTACCTAATAAAAATATCCTATGGGATAGGAATTTGAGGAAAGAGAAGGCCAGTTCAGACCAAGTAAGATAGTGCTATTGTGTTTCTTAACTTCTTCAGGAAGCTGCCCCATTCTGGCCCCTGCAGACCCGTGTTCTGGTGAGTAAAATACCCAGAATCGATATTGTTTGGTAACAAAAAGTTGCATACCACCCACTCTCTGTGTTCCTCATCCTTGTAAGAGTTTAGATAGATATGAGTTGGTGAAGGAAGTATTTGAAATCCTCAGTACCTTAGCGTTTTCAAATGTGTAGGTTTTCATGATTATTATTTAATTTTTCATTTGCATATTTGTCTTCTTTGCAAGGTTGCCAACATTAGGTCTGTGTTGTATGTCTTTGGAGTGATGTTCTGAATCTTGGATCCTGTTTTTTGTATTGGATTCCTGTGGAGTATAGTAGTTCCTTATAATCCCTTTTATTTCTATAAGGTTGGTAGTAATTTCTCATCTTTCATTTCTGATTTTAGTAATTTCAGTCCAAAGAACCAACTTTTGGTTTGTTTATTTTGTTTATTTACACTAATCTTTTATTATGTTCATCCTTCTGCTTCTTTGGGTTGGGTTTATTTTTTTTTCCCCCTAGTTTCTTATGGTGAAAGATTAGATGATTGGTTTGTGATCTTTTTTCTTTTTCAAAATAGATATTTACAGCTATAATTTCCCTCTAAACACTGTTTTCACTAAGTTTTATTCCCATAAGTTTTGTTATATTATGTTTTCATTTATCTCAAAGTGTTTTGAATTTCCCAGTGATTTTTTTTTGACCTATTGGTTATTTAGGGTGGTATTATTTAATTTCCATGAATTTGTAAACTTCCTAAATTTCTTTGTTTTTGTTTTCTTTTTATTTACTTTTTATTATGTTCAGTTAGCCTCTTTATAGTATATAATTCGTTTTTGATGTAGTGTTCAATGATTCATTAGTTAAGTATAACACCCAGTGCTCATCTCAGCATGTGCCCTCAATACCCATCCTAAATTTCTTTTTGTTATTGATTTCTAATTTCATCCCATCATAGTTGGAGAACATACTAAGCATGACTTCAATCCTTTCAAATTCATTGAGCCTTGTTTACAGCCTAATATGTAGAATATCCTGGAGAGTGTTCTGTGTGTATTCTGCTGCTGTTGGGTGGAATGTTCTCTAGATGTCTTTTAGGCTTAGTTGGTTTATAGCATTGTTCAAGTCTTCTATTTCTATCTTCTGTATAGCTGTTCTATCCGTTATCCAAAGTTGGAAAGTCAAGTCTTCAAATATTATTGATGAATTGTGTATATCTCCCTTTAGATAAGTCAGTTTTTGCTTCATGTGATTTGGGGCTCTGTTGTTAGGTGAATATCTACTTATAATTATGTCTTCTTGATGGATTGAATGTTTATCATTAAAATATACCTTCTTTTCCTATTAACAATTTTTGTCTTAAGGTGAATTTTGTCTGCTATTAATATAGCCCCTCTAGCTCTCCTTTGGTTCCTGTGTACATGATCTCCCTCCCTCCCCCCTCCCTCCCCT
>LNAC01000024.1:2040091-2054987 GCA_002007465.1 Ailurus styani | reverse complement strand
TTTTTTTTTTTTTTTAAGATTTTACTTTTAAGTAATCTCTACATCCAATGTGGGGCTTGAATTCACAACCCCAAGGTTAAGAGTTGCATGCTCTACTGACTGAGCCAGGCAGGCACCACTACTGTGTGTGTGTGTGTGTGTGTGTGTGTGTGTGTGTGTGTATGTGTATTATTTTCTTAGTCCTTGTTCTAGGGATCATTTAAAATAGTATGTTTTAAGTGCCTGTTAAGCCCCTCATCTGGGAATCCTCAGTGAGTTTCTGTTGATTGCTTTTTTTTCTTATGTAATGGCCATTACTTTCTTGCTTCTTTGCATATTTTTATAAATTGTTGTTGAAAATTGGACATTTTAAATAATATAATGTGATAACTGGAAATCAGTTTGTTATTGCTGTTTGTGATTTTTGTTTGTTTGTTTAGTGATATTTCTTGACTACTTCTGTAAAATCTATATTCTTTGTCCTGTGCAGCCACTGAAGTCTCAGGTTGGTTGGCTTAATGGTCAGCTAATGATTGGACAGAAAATTCCTTGAATGCCTGAATCAACAAGTCTCCCAGTCTTTGCTGATGTGCTGTGTGTGTGTGTGTGTGTGTGTGTGTGTGTGTGTGTGTGTGTGTGTGTTGGAGCATGCTTCCAACACGGAGGCAGGCAGTCGACAGCCCTGTCTTAGCTTTCACTGACTGCTGGTGCAAAGCCTCGAAGTCAGCCTGAGGTGAAAGCTTAGGGCTTTCTTTCGTCTTTCCCTGAACATGTGCAGCACTCTACACATGCCCTTCTGGATTCCCATGAATACGTTGGAGCTTTTCAAAGCCCTTATGTACATCTCACTCCTTTTTTCACTTTTAAGTTTTTTGGTTAGCCTGTTGTTTGTCCCACATGTGATTTATTTACCACTTCAGACAGCTACAAAATTAACCAGTTGTTAATTGTTTTTGACAAAGGCTTCTCACTGGACAAACTCAGAGGTGGGTATAGACAGGTTTGCAAGTAGATTCTTCCAGGCAACCACCAGCCAGGTCAGATAATGACAGTTTTTTGGAAATGAGACTTCAGAGGAGCTCTAAACCCACTCTTTTCCCTCCGGTGGCTGCCAGGCTGTGAATCACCATGATTGCCTGCTGTTTGTTTTCAAGGCCACTGCAGAATTAGAGAAAATGGAATAGGAATGGTGCAAGTTAAAATCACACAATCTTGGTACTCTTACCAAGATATCACCATTTTTTTTGAATAAACATTCTCTGGATTATTTCAAGTTTTTGGTTGATTTCCAGGGTTATGAAAAAGTTGATTCTAGTGCTTTTTGCCAGTCTTCTTGTTGCTTTTATGGAGTACGGAATTTTTAGAGGTTCTTAGACCACCATTTTTGCTGATACCCACCTGTGGAATATAGGAAAAGTACGGAACCTGAAATTAAGGTCCCATTTTTCAACTTAGTATCTCTTGGTTTTGGGATGACAAGTTGACCAAGGAACATAAACTTCTATTTCTTTGTATTAAAAATGGGCATATTAATATCTACCTCTCAGACTTACTATAGGGACTGAGAGAATACATTTAATGCATATTGGATAAAAACCAATATGTAAGTCATTATCAAATGGGAGGACATATAAGGAGTATAAAAGGCAAAAAATGAAAAAATTGTATCATTCAGGTTTTGTTGATGGAAGCAGAGCCACTTTGAGTAGTTCTGGGTTGTCATCAAGGGGCTTACTAAAGGAATTAGATCTTACACAATGTGGGGAGAGCTGGAGAACTGAAGGTGTGGAAGAGGGAGTAGAAGGATCAGGGAGCGAAATCATTTCCCAGGCCACATGATGCACTGGCACAGTGGCTGAGTCAGAACTTACCAGGAAATCTGAGAAGCAGAGCCCTTCCAGCCATTGAAATGCAAGCATGAAGGAGGAGCTTGTGGAGGTCTGTGGAAAGCTGTTGTCTGTACGTGGCTGCCAGCCCCGTGGGTCCCCAGTGAAATGTCCGGTGGTGGTTGTGGGGCTGCTTTTGGTTGGCAGGGTCCACAATCAGAAGCATAAGCTGGATACATGGGGCAAAGGACAAGCCGGAATCTGCGGGGCATCTCTTGCATCTTGTGTGACACCATAATTAACCACAACCACCTTCCAAGAGTAAAGGCTGTTGCTTTACTTCTGCCTTTCAGATCCCCAACAAATTCCCCCCTGACCAACTGTAATGTAAAATTTGAAGGGAAAAGGATCTTGGGAAACATAGTTTCTAGCTGAAGCAAGTTGACATAGTGGTACATACGACTTACTAGGCCTACCATAGGACCTATTGACGCCCATAAACCCACCAACTAACTCATCATGGTGATGTTCTGGGTTCCAGAAGAATAGCATTAACTAAGAACTTACCAACCCTGAAAAGACAGCTATTTCTTTTCCCCCAGGAAAGCACTACCCAAAAATGTTAAAGTTTATGTCTTTGGGGAAGACAAGGAAAAAATTAGGTTATATAATAGTTATGTTATAGTGGGGTCCTTCCTCACGAGTATTGGCTTGCCCCTTCCTTCTTCCCTCCCTCCCTCCCCTCCATTCCCTTTCCTTCCTTCCTTCCTTCCTTCCTTCCTTCCTTCCTTCCTTCCTTTTCTTAAAGAGGCTCTGAAATCACTCAAGGATTTCTCTCCCAACTGGGTGAGTAACAACGTTTTAGAATGGTGATTTGGGTCAGATGTCTGGTGTCCAAACCTAGATTTTTTTTTTTTTTATGTTGTATAGATCAAGTTTGGATTAGCTGGGTGTACATATAATTTGGTCCTAAGGCTCCTTGGTCAGTCAGCCGCCACCTAAGATCCATTCTTGTTGCACTATTTTTGTTATTACTCTGGCCGTGACTATTGCAAATAACTACACTCATCTTGCTTCCAGGGGTTAAGTGCTATCACCTAGTCTCTGTTACCTTGAATTCTAATAATCCCCACTGAACTCAGGAAGCTCATTTCAACTGAGGTACCTCCAAGTTTTTCCCCCAGCTTACACAGGACATCTACTATATAGCACTTTCCAGGAATACTTATACCCCCATATACAATGTATTTCTCAAAGCCAAGATGAAAGGAGTATCCCTTGGGCCCTCTTGCAGGACATTGGGATGGATGAACAGGTTGTAAATAATCAACTGACAACAGCCTTTGCTTCCTAAGTTGTTGGATTCTTTCCTCCACATCACACCAAGGAATTTCTGGCATTTCAGCTTAGTTTGGGCCACATTTGAGTCCAGGTTTTAGTCAGCCAATCGAGCAAATAATTTAGAAACTTCTTCAGCTTCTCGAGTTAGCTGTGTGAAATCAAAAATTTCTGATGAGTACCTAAATTGATTAAAATCATGATCCACAGTTTGTCTGTGGTTTGTCACCCTTAGAATCTCTTTTTCCCCATGGTCCAAGATTTTCCCCTCTAGAAAGTAATAAAATCTTGAGGTTTTCTTTGTGTTTAAGTCTACTTACATGTACAGAGGCAATAAGGGATGGAAGGGGCCAGGTATGAGGAGAATTGGCATTCTCCTGTGGGATACCTCCCTGAGTGCAGTAGGTCATTCTATTGTCTTTAAGCGAAGTAGCACAAATCTTAACAGATAGGGGAGGATTGCCTCACTGATATAGGAAACTCAGTAGGGTTTAGAGATTTCTATTATCTGACTCATCCCCAGTGTGCTTAGTCAAATTCTAGGGTCTTTCTCTTCCGTGATTGATGCCCTCTTCTCCTGACCAAGATGAAGTAGTAGTACTAGGGTAACCCTCATGTTTTAAACAACCATTGCAGTTACTATTACTTTGAACCAAACCACATCAAAACTTAGTGGCTGAAAACAACAGCAATCGCTTATTTCTCTTTCATTGTTTCTATGGAATAGAAATTTAGAAAGGGCTTGACTAGGCCACTTGTGACGTGAAAAAGGTGAGGTGATACAATATTAACTCTAAATGAACTCTGACAAATTGAAGACGTACATGATTAGCACCAGAGCAATCACTCAAAAATAATCAAATGATGTATAGCTAAAAGGCAATAGAGGAAGAAAAATGATTAAAACAATTGATTAACCCAATCAAATGCCTTAACTTGAACACAGATCTAGTGAAACTGACTTCGTGCTATATTGTCATTCAGCAGTCATGTAGGAGCAATGTCTACATCTGAGTTTTGGCTATACTAAGTTGGCAGGTGCAAAGGAAAAGTTCCTTTAGGCAATCATAGAAATTCCTTGGTTTTCTGACCTTGAGGATTTAAAATACTGAGCGTTGTTTTCTTTGAGCTGTCCAGTGAACTTAGAAGCAGCCAACCCACCTCACAATCTGGTATCCTCAGTGTCTTATCACATAATTCACAGAAGACTTACATTAGGTCGGTGCTTTATTCTAAGTTCCCACAGGTGATAATTTAAGAAATTCTTTCGTCACTGGATATCATGGACTACCAGTGTTACACCTTCTCATGATCACTGACTCCTTGTGTCTTCAGATCCAACTAGATCAGATAGCTAATCACAAATTTTTATTTTCTGCAGGGGTAGCCTTCAGAATTCCTGGGAGGGTGTGGGTATCAGGTTTCAATGCCATATCGCAAGGAGAAAGGCCTTCAACTACACTGTGAGATCATTTCAGCAAAAATCCTGCTGTGGCTACAGTCTGCTACATGTAATTTGGTTGGATACTATAGGCATGTATGTAAATATACATGTGTTGGGTACTTAGATGACCTTACAGAGTTATGGTTAGATACAGTAATAGCTATTGTGTTGTCTGTTATAGAAGAATTACCTGGGTGTTATTTGAAAATTTCATGTGCATTTTGGCTCTTCGGGATTTAGAACTCTTTTTCCTTAGAAACTGTTCTATAAATTCTGGTTCCGTTTTCAGACTAGGCTTAAAAAGCCTACATAACCCATAACCTCTGCAGAAATGCAGAGGAGCTAGCAAAGATACTTTTAGAAGCACAACCATCTTTTTTTTTTTAATTTAAATTTTAGTTAACATACAGTGTAATATACAACTATCTTTTACTTTATTTTTAAAATTTATTTATTATTTTTTTAATAACCATCTTTTAAAAAGATTTTGCAAAAATTGGACTGCTTAAGAATTCTAGCTAGGTGCAACCTAAAGTGAATCAACTGTACAGACTTTACGATTGCCAGCTATGTAAATTAAGGAGTCTAAAGTATCATGATAATGACTTAGGATGACTTCTTGGCTGTCTACATCCATTGTGGCCATGGCTGTCTTGGCATCTTTGTTGAGTCCACTGCTGTTTATAGGAAAGTGTTTGTGTGTGAGGATGGAAAGTAGAGCTGCTAGCATGCTGTTGAAACTGATCAGAAACAAGGGGTAAGGGGCATGCAGGGGGGAGCAGAGTAGTAGGGGCTCAGCTGGTGAGGTGAATCTGAATTGTGGACCTTTGCGAATCATACCCAAGCTTGTTCTGTGTACTGAGGATGGTCTTTAATTTCTAAAGTAAGCGGGCCGTCTGGAAGCAGGTTGGCCTCATGTTGGCAAGTTTTATCTATGAGAAAAAGCAATGACTATGAAGTTGTAACCCCCCCTTCTTTTATAAATGTTTCAGCAATCCAAGGCTCCCTGAGCATGCCTATTTACTTATTTATTTATTTTATTAAAAAGATTTTATTTATTTAATTGACAGAGAGAGAGATCACAAGTAGGCAGAGAGAGAGGAGGAAGCAGGCTCCCTGCCAAGCAGAGAGCTCGATGCGGGACTCGATCCCAGGACCCCGAGATCATGACCTGAGCCGAAGGCAAAGGCTTAACCTACTGAGCCATCCAGGTGCCCCTGAGCATGCCATTTTAAAAGGAAAAATAAAACAAACAAACAAACAAACTATAAATAAATAAATAAGGAAAAACCTACTTTTCATTGCTGTTGGGTAGAGGTGAACTCAAGGGGCCAGTCTCATAGTCACAGTGGGGACAACTGGAGTGGGAGCAAATGGGGACCTCAGCGAATCCTCCCAGTATCATGGAGTAAGCTTCTTGTTGGTGCCTTTCTTTCCTGGAGGATTCCAGATGCCAGTAAAGCAGCATTCGCCTCTTTCTTCTTGTTCCTCTCTTTGACCTGTACCGTATTTGTTTTCTGTTGGTTTTCTCTTATTCAGCCTGTGTCTCAGATGTAGGAAATAAGTGGGTCATCTCAAACTTTGAAAAGAAACATTTGGATCCTGTGGGATAAAGTCATATATGTGCTAAAAAAAAAAATAGCCATTTGTCATTCTAAGCAATTAAGTTATTTCTGTTGTTATTTCTAGGCAGAAGAAATCCTTAGGCAAGAGCTGGAGAAAAAAGAAACGCCGAGTTTATACTGCTTGCTCGGAGATGTCCTTCGAGACCATTCTTGCTACGACCGGGCCTGGGAGCTGTCCCGCCACCGCAGCACTCGCGCCCAGCGCTCCAAAGGCCTCCTTCATCTGCGGAACAAGGAGTTCAGAGAATGCGTGGAGTGCTTTGAGCGCTCAGTGAAGATCAATCCCATGCAGGTGAGACAGTTCGGGCAGACGGTTTTTCTTTGCTTTGGTTTCTAACTGAATGAGCACCCGTTTCTTGTCCTCCTGCCGGGTGAGCTTCTCTGTGCAAGCTGAGAAGGGGGCCTCTGCTGATCACTGCTTCTTGCTTCTTATTGAAAACGTTGGTTTTCTCTTACATACTTTCTGTTGTGTTTCTGTTATTGACTTTTCTGTTTTATTTTGCTGTTTCCTTCCTTTAACTGTCCATAATACACGTGCAGCTATGAAAGTTAGGTTCTGTTTTCAGCAGATATGTTAGGACTAAATGAATGGGAATCCGAATTACAGCCCCTGTAGGTCTGGGCAGGGGGTTGTAGAAATCAATAATGGAAGCAAAGCTCATATAAACAGGGTAACATCTAGAATGGATTATTGATTATTTAAAAAAAGTCTATAATTACATATACACAAATATTTTTAAATGTTTAAAAAACTTTTTGAGGTTTGAAAAAATAATACAAAAAGAGTCTGGGTCTTTTTTTTTTTTTTTTTAAAGATTTTATTTATTTATTTCACAGAGGGAGAGAGATCACAAGGAGGCAGAGAGGCAGGCAGAGAGAGAGAGGGGGAAGCAGGCTCCCCGCTGAGCAGGGAGCCCGATGCGGGCCTCGATCCCAGGACCCTGAGATCATGACCTGAGCCGAAAGCAGAGGCATTAACCCACTGAGCCACCCAGGCGCCCATGGGTCTTTAAAATAAGTGATAAGACAGATCCACCGGAGAGAACCTAATTTTGAGGGGGAAGAAATTGACCTTACTTCATGCTTAGTGATATTTAGTTGGTAAAATGACTTTATTCTCAGAAATGGTCATCGTTTTTTTAAACCATACTTTCTTTATAACTGTTTTCCTATTTCACCAATCAAATGCACACATTACTGTCAACCATGGGTCCTGACAGACATGCACACTGACTTGGTAGAATTCTGGTTAAAATACTAATTTGTAATCAGCTCCTACTGTTTACTGAGCACTTACTATGACCCAGATACCTTGTTGGGTATTTCGTTAGTATTTGAATTCTAGACAGTCTAGCTATAGAGCCTGTATGCTTTTTTTTTTTTTTTTTAGAAATTGTGGTAAAAAGCACATAACATAAAATTTACCATCTTCACCATTTCCAAGTGTACAGTTCCATAGTGTTAAGTTCATTCCCATTGTTGTGGAACCGTCACTACCTGCCATCTCTATACCCTTTTTTATCCTGCAGAGCTAAAACTTTTATGCATTGAATGGTAGCTCCCTATTCTCCCCTTTCCTTAGCCCTTGGCAACCATCCTACTTCCTGTCTCTATGAATTTGACTACTCTAAGTACCTCAGATGAGTAGAGTCGTAACAGTGTTTGTCCCTTGGTGACTAGCATATTCCCCCAGCATAGTGTCCATGTGTAGCATGTGTCAGAATTTCCTTCCTTTTTAAGGCTGGGGAATATTCCACCGTAATGGATATACCACCTTTTGTTTATCCGTCCATGGTTGAACACTGGGTTGTTTCTACCTCTTGGCTCTTATGAATAGTGCTGCTATGAACAAGTGTGGGCAGAGATGATCATTTTTGAACTGGGTAGATTTGGGCGTATCTTTTATATTGAAAAATTAGAAGTACATTTTTGACCTGATTGGTTGCTTTCTTCACTCTGGGTAATGAATACAGTGAGAAGCTTCCATACCAGCTGGCTGCTAAGAAATCTGGGGAAGAGATTATCTGCAGAAATTAGATGATCAGGGGCTCCTGGGTGGCTCAGTGGGTTAAAGCCTCTGCCTTCTGCTCAGGTCATGATCTTGGGGTCCTGGGATCAAGCCCCACATCGGGCTCCTGCTCAGCAGGGAGCCTGCTGCCTCCTCTCTCTCTGCCTGCCTCTCTGCCTACTTGTGATCGGATCTCTTTCTGTATCAAATAAATAAATAAAAAATCTTAAAAAAAATTAGATGATCAGCAGAAATGAACAGAAGCATTCGGCAGCAAGGATGTTTAAAGTATACTGAGAGCTGGCTCTTACTGACCTCTTGCTCCAACTCAGTGGTTGTCAGGTGGGGCTGATGTTGCCCTGTAGGGGCATTTAGCACTTTTCAGTGGGGACATGAAGGGGTCTACTACAGCCTTGTAGTGGGTGGAGTCCAGGGCTGCTGCTACCCATCCCATAATGCACAGGAGCACCTCCCAAGATAAAGAATCACCTGGCCTAAAATGTCAGTAGAGCCAAGATCGACAAACCCTGTACTCATTTGATTACTGGTAGGGTTTTGTTTTGTTTTGCTTTGTTTTTTGCCCTGGTATAAAACAAAACTCAATATTGTGTTGTCAAAATTTTATTTTTACTTTTAGGAAAATCGTATCCTATCCTTGTTTATCTTAGTACCCCTGCCTAAAATTTGCCTACCCACAGTTGCCCTTAGGAGTGAGAAAATAAACTCCCTCCCTTAGGCTCTGTAGTCTAAGTTAAATCACTGCCATGTTCCTCACGAACATGGATTGCTCTCTCAAGCACATAGTCTCTTCCCAACAGATGCATTCACGTTTTCCTTGTTTTCCTCCTGCCTCATGGGCTCCTCCTCCTGGTTTTGGCGGGTTACTAGGCTTAGTCCTTGGACTTTATCTCTGTCTACAATGGCTCCCTGGATTTTATCTGCTCCCATAGGTTTGATACCGTCTGTACACTGATAACTCCCCAACGTGGGTTTCAGCCCCATTTTCTCTACTGAACTCTAGACCCCTTTGTCTAACTGCTCCTTCAGTCTCCCCATGTGTCACTCCAACTTAACATCTCCAGTGTCTGAGATGCTGTTCTCCCCCTCCTAAAGACTTTTGTCCCCGAGGTCATCCCCATCCTAAATTACCCTGACTGGTCTTCCTGCCTCTGTCCTATTCCCACCTGCGTATTCTCAATGACCATCCAAGTGGATCCTTTCAAATGTGAGTCAGATGAGTCTTTCTTCTGCTGCATTCTCTAGTGTTATCAGCCCTAATCCCTGGAAGGCTGGCAAGGCTTCTCCCAACCTAACTCCTCCTATTCCGCCCCTCCCCCTCCTTATCCCACGTGAGCCTCTTTGGTCTTCCCTGAATATTCTAGGCACGTTCCTGCCTCAGGGTTTTAGCACTTGCTCTACCGCTGCCCAGAATGTTCCTCCAGATATCTGTATACCTCACTCTATTGTCTCATTCAAGTCGTTGCTCAAACGTTACTTGTTCAGTGGGGCCTTCCATGACATTCTATGTAAAATCACAGCCCACTTTCCACCTCTACCTTATACTCCTTACTTTCTTTTCCCGATTTTTCTCCAGAGCACTTTGCACCTTCTAATATTTTTACAGCTTACTTTGAAAAAGAAATTCTATTTCTCCTTCCCGAGAATATAAATCCTATGAAGGCAGAAGTTTTTAATCTGTATGGTTCGTTTATGTTTTCCTGATGCCTGTGATAGTGCCTAACACATACTGGGATTCAACAAATATTTGTTGAGTGAGCAAATGCATAATATCTTTAACCAGTTAGTCAATCAAATATATACACTAATTGTCTGCTGTGCACATAGCATCAAGTCAGAGGACGAAACAGCAGCAGATCACCAAAGAGACTGGTTTATACCCTCTGGTACAATCTAGTGAAGCAAACATGAGCAAAACTAGCCAAGAGTATGAGGCGTCAAAGAAATAGGAAGTGAGTTATTTGTAAAGCACTAATTATATAGAGGTCAAAGAGATAGTAGAGATAGGATGGTAGATAGTGAAGATAGGATGTTGCATTTGGCTTTGGAGGACAGTACTTGAATAGACCAAGAGGAGGGCAGTGGTTGAGGGCATCCAGGCATGTGGACAGTATGAGCAAAGACCTGGAAACAGGAAGAGAAGGGGTGTGTGTGTGTGTCTGTGTGTGTGTCTGTGTGTGTGTCTGTGTCTGTTGGGGGGAACAGAGGAGTTAGTGAATAGGCTAGTTTTGGAGAGTAAAAGGGAATAGGGAGTTCTAGTGGGAAATCTGGACTAGAGCCAGATTATAAAAGGTCTTAAATGTGAGGCTAAGTTCTTTGGCTTTTTATTTGGCAAATGGGGAGCCATTGAAGGGCTGATTCATGTTTGGCTTTGTTCTAAATGAAGAAATGTGGTTTGCGTGGAAGTAACTTAAGCTTATTGTCCTGACAGCACTCTGGCCGGGTGAGATACTAGATGTGGACAGGTTTGGGAGGCGAGCCCTAACCTAGCATGACGGTTATCAGTATGGCAGGGGCAAGAGGAAAACAGGATGGATATGAGGGACTCTGCAAGGGAGGACTTGACAGGGCTTGATGGTCTCATTATATAATTTTGAATTAATTACTTAGCAAGACAAATGACAGATGCTTAGAGCAGCATCATGATACAAACATGTTATGCGAGGATTTTTTGTAGTTTGTCATATGGATCCAATTGAGACAGGCAGTGAGCCATGCCAAAATAAGCAGGCATTTGATGCTCCAGTTGTACAGAACTACTACAGGATGCAAACTTGGACTCCATAGACTTTAGAACCTGGGATCCAAGTTTGAACTATCTCTGGAGAAGGAGCGCTCCTACATGCTGTCGTCTGCATTAAGTCCCGGGAGAGAAGGAAAATAGAAGAACGGAATTTAAGAGACAAAGGAATTTAAAGAAATATATTCTCTTCTTTCAGACATTTCCAAACAGGTTTAATAACAAACTTTAGGCAAAATGACAGTGATAGTTGAATGGCTTTTGCGCATTGCAGTGATCTTCTGAAACCACACCGGTATAAAAATAGGAGTGTTTGGTTTTATATCTGGGAGGGTCTGCAAAACCAACTGCTCTGTCTACGGTACCTTTGTTAGAGAACCAGAAGACGTGTGTACCATTGCCATTTGTGCTTTTGAGATTGCCGGCTGTTCACTCATACCTACATGTTTCATTTTCCCAAGCAACTTCTGAAATGACTGAAATTCATCCTTAGACTTGAGTGTATGGGCTGTTGGAACTGAAGAAAGTGGTAGCCAAACCTCTCAAGCACGATCTTACAGTCTCAGGACCAGAATTAAAACAGAAATCCTATGTCTACTTGTTATTCCCATTGTCCCCTACTCTTAGGTAAAATGTAAAAACAAGGAAATTGCTCAAATATCAAATCAGTATGTGTAGCTCTGAAAAAGGAAAATGTCACTTCCTATTATTTTTTCCGCCCTCTCTCAGTACACACACTATATTCCTTTTCTTTTTGTCAGTCCCTCCCCAGTGCATGCGCCCTGTACCCCCCATTTATTTTCCTGAACTCTCCTCCTCATTGAACTGGTCACCCAGTTTTATAAGGTTATATGATATACTGCAGTGATTATATCCAGAGACATGCGTAGGCAGGACAGCTGTAGTCGAGAGGAGCTGGGTGGTCCCCAAGGACTGATGGGGTCAGGGAAGGCCATGCTGGAGATGGGGCAGGAGTTATCTCAGGTGTGCCCCAAGTGGTGGAAGGTGGGTTCAGAAGGGGAACTGACTTCCCAGGGAGAAGAGCATGAAGAAAGCCATGGGTTTAAGTGTTCATTAAACATAAATAGCCAGTTTATGCTTGTTACCCTGGTAACCCATCCTGTTTAGCGTTTGTCTCAAGATTTTTCATTTCTAAATGAAGTATTATTAATTGTTGCATAAAAAGCAGTTGGAGTGGGTTTTCACAGACATCTATTTTGTACTTCCATCTTCTGCCATAGTCTCATCTAACATTATTTTAAGGCCCGTGGTGTGGACAGAGCTCTCACATACAGTGCCAAAATCTGAACAATGACTAGTAACAGCCTGTCTCTTTTTTTTTCCAACCCTTTCCCAGCACAACTTGCTAACATTACCATTTCAAGGACAGTGTGCGGGATGCTTGCTGGTACAACCTACTGTGTTTGCTCAGAGGTGCTGAGAACAGCCACCTCCTTCGGGTCCTGGGTGCTGGTAGGAGAAATACCGGAGCCAGTGTCTTTGTAAGCCCCTTGGTATATATCAGACACTTGTGCCAACTGTGGCGTGTGCGAGGCATGACGTCGCCTGGCTACCAGTTGGCAGGATTAGTGGGAAATGAGGGGAATTGGAGGCTAGATGTATGGGGAGCAGAGCATAGCAGGCCTGCCATAAATAAAGCACATGGGGAACAGTCTGAATTCTCTTGCTGCAGTGGTTTGATCACTTACCATATGGCCTAAATGTACCACTATTTTTGTATTATGTAGCTTGGTAACTTTTTATATAGTTTATAATAAACCCTTTGGCAGCATTTGTTTTCAAAAAGCAAACAAATCAAAAAAGTGTGTTTTTAGAGGACAGTAGGAACTCAATTCTCATTTGCCAAGAGAGCAAATGAACTTGCACAAAATGTAGGTAACATTTACCTTCCACCTCAGGGGCCGTGGTGATAATCACTGACGACGTGAAAACCAGAAGACCTAAGTCTATTGAAGAAACATTAGCATTTAACATCAAAAGTTACTACTTTTTGTTTTGTTTTGTTTTAAAGAAGTCATGTCCAAAGATGACGAGTTAATACGCAGCTATAAGAGATGCATTTTCATGTCATTCTGTGAGGCTTGACTTTTTATCTAGAGGAAATGAAAATGAGCACAAATGTATGTATATGAAAAGTTGGGATCATAGGTGTTAATGTGCTAGCTCGTTTAGTAGAACTAGTTCAGTACCAGTTCATCAGTTTAGTATCAGTGACAGCAGATGCTTCAAATAGAAAAGTCATTAATTCTGTTCTCATAATGCTTTAATTTCTTTCACCCAGTTAGTGGATTCAAAGTAAAACTTTTGGAAATTCATTCTCTTAAAGGTGAAACATCTGACATTATTCTGAATGCTGTGGTAAATTCAGTTAATGAGTTAAACGTAACAGATTTTAAAGTATTACTCTTTACTGGTGATAGTAAGGTTGTAAATTTTGGTGAAACAAAACAACATGGTAAAAAGAATGCTCTTTCTGAATTAAGAAAACCTGTGGAGCATGAATGTACTCGGATTTGGCTATAGTGTAGACATGATGTGGTCCAAACAGGCTTCTATTAATGGATATAAAAACTGGCTGTTGTCATTTACAAATATTTTCGTATACGTGGTTTGGGTACTTGAATTATAAGATTCTTGTGACACATCTGATGTTGAATTAAAATTTCTGTAGTGTGGCAGTATATACTTTTTTGTTTCTTTCTGTCATCAAGTGGACTTTAAAAATGTTTGAGTTTTTGAAGAATTATTTTATAAGTGTCCTACAATGATACGAACTTTTAAGAAAAAGAGTCTTTTGCATTTTGCCTGCATTGGGTTCATAATGAATTGTAAATCTTTTATGTAGTCAGTTAATGGAGTTCCAAAAAGTTCAGCTTTTAAAAAAAAGTTTTAAGCAACTTGCAATTATTGAAGGCAATATTTTCAAACAGGGAGACATTGAAATTTTCCATAAAAAAGAATAATGAGAGCTCAGGGTTTAATTTTGAAATGTAAAGTTATAATTTCAAATATCTTTCTGTATTGGTCTGCTAGGGCTGCCATAACAAAATACTACAGACTCGGTGGTTTTAAATGAAAAATTCATTTTCTTACAATTCCGGAAGGTAACAGTCCAAGATCAGGATGCCTTCAGGGTTGGTTTCCGGTGAGTTCTCTTCCTGGCTTTTGGATAACAAGGCTTTTCCTCTGTGTGGCTATAGTTTTCTTCTTATAAGGACACCACAAGTCCTATCAGGTTAGGGCCACATCCCTGTGACCTCATTTAATTTTAATTATTTCCTTAAAGGTCCTTTCTCCAAGCATAGTCACATTGGGCGGTGAGTTTCAACATTTGAATTTTGAGGGTTTAATTCAGTTTATAACATCCACTTAGGAAGAATCTTTTCTTTGTAACCTCTTATTAAGCAAATTTCAGTTATATAAAATATAACATAGCAGAGAGACTACTATAATGAGTACCCCTTTCCACATGCATCAACCAGCTTCAACAATTACTAACTCATGGCTGATTTTATTTCATCAGTAGTTCCCTAACTCTACCCCATATTATTTTGAAACAAATCAATATATCAAAGCATTTAATTTTTAAATGTTTGAGTGTGTATCTCTGAAGAAATGACTTTAAAAAGTAACCATAATGGGGTGCCTGGGTGGCTCAGTTGGTTAAGCATCTGCCTTCAGCTGAGGTCATGATCTCAGGATCCTGGGATTGAGCCCCACATCAGGCTCCCTGCTCAGTGGGGAGCCTGCTTCTCCCTCTCCCTCTGCTGTTCCACTCTGCTCATGTACTTTCTCTCTTTCAAATAAATAAGTAATCTTTTTTTAAAAAAAGTAACCATGATATCATTGTATTTAAAAGATCAATAATAATTTGTAGGAAACTTTTTTTTTTTTTTT
>LNAC01000024.1:1898096-2037401 GCA_002007465.1 Ailurus styani | reverse complement strand
AAACTGAACCAAACTGAGGGTTACTGGGGGGTGGGAGGGTAAGCATAGGGTGGCTGGGTTATGGGCACTGGGGAGGGTTTGTGCTATGGTGAGTGCTGTGAAATGTGTAAGCCGGATGAATCACAGACCTGTACCCCTGGGGCAAATAATAATAAAATAAAATATAAAAAAAATAAAAGAATATCCTCTGTTTAGCAGCAGGTGCTCTGAATTTACTAATTATCTCAGTGCAGTAAAATTTTTTTCCAGCTTTATTGAAATATAATTGACATATTACATGATGTAAACTGAAGGTATACAGTGTGATTGATACTTGTATATATTGCAAAATGCTTATCACTGTAGCATTAAATACCTCTGTCACTTTACATAATTACCTGTGTGTGTGTATGTGTATGTGTGTTGATAATACTTAAAATCTACTCTCTTGGCAACTTTCAAGTATGTGATACAGTCTTGTTAACTATAATCACTATACTAGAATGTTAAAACCCTAGAATGTATTCATCTTGTAACTGAAAGCCTGTCCCCTTTGACTAACATCTCCCCATTTCCCCTACCCTCTCAGCCCCTGACAACCACCATTCTGTTTCTAGAGTTCAGCTTTTTTAGATTCCACATACAAGTGAGAACATTGAGTATTTGTCTTTCTCTGAGTTACTTCATGTAGCATGATGTCCTCAGAAGTGCATCATGTTAGCACAAAAGGCAGGATTTCCTTCTTTTTTATGGCTGGATAACATTTCTGTGTGTGTATGTGTGTGCATGTATGTGTGTGTCCACATTTTCTTTATCCATTCATCTATTCACAGGCAATTAGATTGTTACATACGTTGGCTATTGTGAATAATGCTGCAGTGAACATGAGGGTGTGGATACTTCTCTAAGATGCTGATTTCAGTTCCTTCAGATACCCCACAGTGGAATTTGCTGGGTCATATAGTAGTTCTATTTTTAATCTTTCCTCACTATATTTAGAAAGAATATTTTTTCAACTAAAATTATTATGACCTACAGACAAGAGTGAGTCAAAGTTTTAGCAATTTTACATGTATTAATAATAAATATGACAGTTAACAGTGAAGAACAACATTGGAGTAGACAGGTAATTTTATGAGAAAATTATAAGTGCTAAGATCATATAAAAAAGGAATTAATCAGAAAAACAGCAGTGACATGGTATTCGATTAGATATGACTAAGGAAATGATTAAAGTTTATGAATATCTAATAAATTTTAGTAATTTTAATTACTAATTTTAATACTAAGTATTTTAATTCTGTAATATATTGCAGAAATGTGCAAATGTATAAGCTTGATTAATGTTCCTTTTGTTATATCTAAATTTCAGATAATCAGTGTTTAAATATTTTTACCTTAACATATTTTTATTTTTCAATTTTGAATAGAGCAATTTCATAGGCTCCTGATATAGTAAAACCAATTTGTTGCTCAGCAATTTGTTGGTCAATAAATAAGGCCTTTTTAAAGATATGTAACTTTAATTATTTTCTAATGCTCTGTTTCACTTTCAAAAATGTTGCAGTTCGGATGGTGTATCACATGGCTGCCTAACTTAGCATTATCCAGAACCTACCACATACAGACACGGATGTGGGAATGAATTCAGCTGTGTCATCCTATCAGTGGAGAGCGGAGAGTCTGCACCAGGCAGTGATATGGCTAGAACTAGACTGTGAAGGGACCTACGTACCCTTTTTCAGGATTATCCAGGCCTGTAGATGTGGAAGTCTGTTGTGGTTTTGAATAAAAGAGTGATAGGACAGAAATGTTATTATAGGAAATTTAAATAAGGAATAAATGTTACGAATGAGTGGGCAGTGAGGGTGGACAGATAGAACTGGTTGAAGCCTCATTATGAAGGGAAATCTTCTGGGAATCATTTGGACTGACAGGATAGAGGGAGATCTTGGGATCTGAGAGGATGCTCGTTTTCTCACTTGTCTGATGAAAAAGGAAGATGTCCTGTTGATAAAATGTAGAGAATCCAGAAGAAGGGAAAATATCTTTTATAGGAGGAGGTGATGTGATTGTGGATATTGACTATGAAGGCATGTTGCTGCATCTGAGCGGAGATGGCTGATCGTTCATTGGACACAAGAGCCTGAGCCCAGTAGGAAGACCAGAATTGAGCTTGCCGATCTGAGGCTTTTTTGTGGAAGTAAGATGCAGCCATGCAAGTGAATAAATTCTTTACACAAAATCTAGGAAGAGAACATTGAGCAAAATCCTGACCTTTGAGCAGCAGTTAGAGGAAGGTAGAAGAAATAGCACCAGTGAAAAAAGATTCAAACAAAATACACCAGATTCTTGGTCAGCGGGGTAGGGATTCATGGAAAGGATTCATGGAAACTAAAAGAACAAGTATTAGTGAGTAATGTCACGTTGTAGTGATGAAGTCCAGAGAGGGCCAAGAAGAGGTCACTGGATTTGGAGCTCACTGATGATCTTCAGAACCAGCTTCAGGAGGGTTAGAGTGGGTGGCACATGAGGAGAGGGATATAGCATGTGTAGATTGTTCATGTTGAGAGATGAGAGTCAAAATGTCAGGTACAAGGGGAAGAAGAGGCAGGTAAATCTTTGCAGGATACTGGAGATCTTTACATGGTTGAGGGCAGTGGATAAAGGAGAAAGTGAATCCAGCAGATGGAGGAGAGATGGAATGTTATATAGAGAGAAAGATAACTAGGGAAGATCATTTTAAGGAAGACTGAAATGAGAAGAGATGAAGGTATTAGCCCTAGAAAAGGAATATTTCTAATGAGACTGGAAAGAAGATGAGAGCATTACTATTATAATAGCAATTTCTATTTATTAATCATCTTCTATAGCCTAAGCTAGAATGTAAGCATAAACCATTTTGAGGTATTGAGGGGGATACAGAAGAATTGTGTTAGGACATGGCCTCTTGCCCTCCTGTGGTTTCTATGGGCTAAATGAGGAGAGGAGGCAGAAATAACTTTGTATGTGGCCAGGGAGTAGAGTAAATAGACAGCATGCTTTGGATGCCTAGTGATGGCAGTATGAATGAGGATGTGAACGGTCACTAAAAGTCTATTTTGAACTATTCTGAATTTGGATGAGAGGCAAAAGTTGGGAAAATGTGTTTCAGGAAAGGAGACCAGCAGATGCAAAAACCAGCCATGTAGCCAACAAAGATTTCTTGGTAACTATTGATTTTCACTGTCTATTTTTTATTCAGTTATAATAATGATGATGATGATGATATCAGCTAACTGTTGAGTATTTACTAGGTGCCAGGTACTAGTCTAAGCATTTTGCATATATTTTTAATCCTTACCACAATCCTTGAAGTACTTACTGTTTTTACCCTCATAAGGAAACAGAAGGTTAAGTCATTTGCACCAGTTCCCACAGCTTATGATGGGTGGAGCTGGGATTTGAACCTGGACTTTGTGGTTCCAGAGTGCTGACTCCTAATCTCTTCCCTCTTGCCTTGGGGACATTGTCTTATGTTAGGAAATAATGGTGAATTTGGTTGAGGTCTGGTTAGAAGATATGAGGGACGCCTGCGTGGCTCAGTAAGTTAAGTGTCCTACTCTTGGTTTTGACTCAGGTCACGATCTCAGGGTCATGAGATTGAGCCCTTCATCCGGCCCCACTCTCAGCGCAGAGTCTGCTTGAGATTCTCTCCCTCTGCCCCTCCCCCTGTTCATGCTGTCTCTTTCTGTGTGTCTCAAATAAATGAAATCTTAAAAGTAAATAAATAAATAAAATCAGAAGTTAAATAAACAAAATCTTTTAAAAAAGTTATGGAAAGGTTTCAACACAAACTGTCACATTTGAACTTTTTTCTTTTTTTAATGAAAAACCAATGGGGGTTTCATCAAGAGCAAAGAGAGGTTCTAACTTGGGTGTTTTGGAATGATTGAGCACATGACAGCGAGTGTCTCTGCAGGACCGAGGAATTTTAGAGTGTCTGAGGCAGCCCATCCAGCCATTCTATACAGAAGGCCACGCGTCTGTGACAGAATACTCTGACAGAATTGTTGATTATCTTCAGAATTTTGTTCATCCTTGATCTGTAGTGGTTAATTTTCGACATCATTGAAGTTTTTGAAAGAAAGTGTTTTTATTGGAAATGGGGTTAAAAGGTATTAGCTGCAGTGGAAAGAGTCGAGGAATTGGAGCTTACATTCTGATGGAGAAGACAGAATAAACATATGTGAATAATATGTAGAGAAAAAAGAGATTCTTTCATTTTTGTTCTTCCTTTCTCATATTGGTAAGCAATAAAAAATGAACCGCTTAAAGTCTCACTTGCGTAACTGCCAGGAAACACGAGCACTGCAGTTAACATCTGGGCGGTAGCTGTGACTCCAGGGCGGGCAGGGAGGCCGGAAGCCTTGCCGCCCCGAACCTGATTCCGATTCCTAGTGGCTGCAAGGAACAGACTATAGGTCGGTCACCTCATCTTTCTGAGCTTCAGTTTCCTTATTTGTAAAGTGGAGATTCTATTGCCTGTCTCAGCGTGCTGCAGGGGACATTAGAGCCGGTGTGTGTGCAGTGTCTAGATGTTTCCAGGCCCATAGTAAGTTCTCAGGGATAGATGGGTACATCGTGGGCCTTCTCTCTCCTCCCTGTGGCCGTGCGGTAAGAGCAGTGGAAGGAAGTCAGCATTGCCCCATTATCTGTAGCCTAGAAATAGGGAGGTATATCCGGCAGGAGAGTCTCACGTGCAGATGACATGCGAATGCTTGTACTACCTCACGTTGCGTATTCTCTGGAAGGAGAGGGCAAATGTAAGAACTGGTGGTAACCAAATCGAGGAGCGGAATAAGAGGAGGGCGTTAAATAATTAATAGCCTGTCTAGTAAAAGAGAAAAAGTCTGTGCAAAGTTTATTTGATCCTGTAGTTTAAACAAGACACTGCAATAGATGACACTTTGCCTTTAGAGAGAGAGAGACGCTGACAGCTGAGGACTTGTGTTTGCTTAGGAATGAAAACTGCATATTCAGTATGGGAGAAATTTGGTTATAAAAGAATTTTAAAGGAATATGAGCCCCAAGCATCACTTCAGGAAAAGCTGTCACCAAAGAACATTGGTATCGCTCTTGGATTTGTCTTGGGTCATTTCCTGTTTAAGGAAACCGCATTCAACCACTTATCTGCATTTGGGGTCATGGGAATGAGTCAGGGATGTGAGAGGAGGGAATGGAGAGGGCAACCCGGCCTTTAGGATTCGTTCTAACGTATTGAACATTAGATGTGATAGCCGAACAATTCGGTCAGTCCTATGAGGAAAACTAGCAAAAGTGTGAAGCTGCTGACCATTCGTTCTCCGCCCCCGCCCCCGACCATTCGTTCTGCAGAATCCTTGAGGAGGAAGGAAATTTGAGTAGTAGTAGACTTATCATTTAAGAAAGAAAATTGTAATATATAAACAAATGGTACCTATTGCAGATGTGCTTTAAGACTCTTGTAAAAACTAACTTTTTATGGGCCCAGCACGCTTCTGCTGCGCAACTCTGAAAAATTAACTTTTTAATTGTAAAAATAATCCAAGCCCATTGCTTAGTGGTACTTAGTGTATGTTAGCCTTCAGAGTGGCAAACTATTTTTTTTAAACTGTTTAATTTTTTTAATTATTGAGGTTACTACATATTGTGCTTTCTGTCTTCATCATACCTGTTGTACACCAGGTACCAGGAACCATTGTGTGGCTGAGGCAGATTACTTCCGTTCTATGCTTTGTTTTCCTCTCTGCCTCTTTTGAATTGATATCTAAGGCTTCTAATTGAATGGATTCCCTCCTAGCTCCTCAAACCTGTTGCTTCTCTGGTTTGTATCATCAGGGTACTTACTTGGCCACTAGATGGCACTAATGTACCTTTGAACCCAGTCACCTCTGCGTTTTCAGAATCTTGGGTGTTAAGAAGCCTTGGGATTTTTGCTTAATCAAATCCCCATTTAACAATTGGGTGACTGAGACTCAGAGGCTAAGTTACTCTGAGCCTCTCAAATCCCACTCACCTGTCTTTCCCTCTGTTCCACTGTTTCTTTAGGGGGCTTTGTGAGGGGAACTCGGAGAGAAACCTCATTCTCAACCATTCTTGTCCTTTGTTAATTATTTTAAAAATAATTTTAAACCATTCTTTAAGTTCATGTATCTTCACATTCAAAATAAGCAGTTGGCCTGCTTTTGTGTTTCCTTATAGGCTCCCTCAGAGAAAAAAGCTAGACTGTCAGCTTCTAAAGATCATGGGCCTACCCATAACTAGCCTTCCTTCACAGTTTGCCCTGGAATAATGCTCTACAGGTATCCCAAGCAGCTTCTCTGTCCGATGATTATCTTTCTCTATTCTTGCCCAGTCCCTTTGATAAGAGGTTTGCCTTTCAGCTCTTCCCTCCGACTAAATATGGTCATCCATTCTTGTGCTTCATCTGTGTCCACTTGCCTAACTGAGAGAGCTTTGGTGGGGAGGGGGGGATAGATATGCTCCAGTTCTTAAAAAATTGATCTTCTGGGTTTCCGAGGCCATGTTGACTGAGTTTTTTTATTCTTCTCTCGCTGTATGGGTGACAAGGATGGTACTGCCATAAATCTTGGCTGTATGTGGGTAGGCGGTACAGTGGGAGGCACTGTGGCCAAGTGGAGAAGACATGGGCCCTCCATTGACTGGGTCAGGTTTCTCCTGTGTCACTGACTTACTTTGTGACCCCTTATCATCTCTCTAATGAGGGTAATATTTACTACCCTGAGAGGTTCTTGTGAGGAAGAAATGAGGTCCTGTGTGGAAAGCTCCTGCTATCCGTTCTTGGCACACATAGTACCTGCTCATTCATGAAGGGCTAATGTTCTGATTTCTATTGTATAGAGAGGAATAGGAGAGCACATAGCATGTGAAAGGTAGGAGCCTAAGGGAGGGTCTCAGCTGGAGAAGCTAGTTTTTTTTTTTTAAGATTTTATTTTTAAGTAATTTCTATCCCCAACGTGGGGCTCACAGTCACAACCCCAAGATCAAGGGTCGCATGCTCCACCGACCGAGCCAGCCACGTGTCCCGAGGAGCTAGATCTTTACTGAAGAAAGAAGGGACGAATGCAAAGTATGCTGGGGTCTATGCCAATGTTTTGTAGAAACAGTGTAGAACTGTGCTGTCCAGTATGGTGGCCACTAGCCCGTCTGGCAATTGAACACACTTGAAATGTGGCTGAAGTCAAAACAAAGATGTGCCCTAAGTGCAGGATACGTAGCTGATTTCAAAGGCTTGGTATAAAAACAATGAATATAAAATATTTCAATAATTCTGTATACTGCTACTGTGTTGAAATGAGGCTGTTTGAATTTGTAGAGTTAAATAAAATGTCACTAAAATTAATTCCACCTGTCCCCTTTTACTTTTTAAATGTGGCTTATAGAAAATGTGATGAGGCTCACATTATATCTCCACGTGATTGTACTCGACGGGAAGGTAGAGGTCATATACAATTCTAATTTGGGGAATCATCTGAGAAGGTTTTTTGAGGCTTTTTATTTTTTTCTTTTATGATGTTCTGTTCTTAAGAACATGACCTGAATCAAGACGCTAGTCACTATTGGGAGTAATAGTTAAAGTAATAGTTTAAAATGAAAAAAGTCAGAGGCACCAAATATTCTCCTTAGTCCTCCAAATTCTGAGGACCTCAATGGAAAATGCATTGAATGCATTTGGAAAATGGTATGAATGCATTATTTATGGTTTAGTGGGTCAGCTACAAACAATTAGAAGATCTTAGAGTTTGTTTTTTAAAAAGCCATTTCGTGATTTCAAAGAACAGGGTGTGTGCAAAAATCATCTCCTATGTAATTATATCTTATCAATAGATGGAATCTACTAATCTACTAGCAATTAATGATCCTAGAATTTTCCTTTAGATGAAAATTATTAAAACAACACAAATGCCAAGAGTAAAAAGAAAAAAAGAGAGAATCATAATACTATATGTCAAATTAAGTCATCTGCCTGATTTTCATTAAATTTATTTTGGTTTTAAGAAACTGGTTACAAAGCATTGGCTTGTTTCAAAACCTTAAAGATAAATAGTAATCTCATCACCAGCTTGTTTTAGAGCTATGAGTAATTGCTAATTTTAGACATTTGTAACTTTTGTCTTTACAGGTGGATTGAAAAATAAAGCTCTTTTTTTACATCTTGAATTTACACCTGTTTTTTCTTTTTTAAAATAACAACACATGTGAAATGTTTTTTAAAAAATATTTTTTCTATTTATTTGACAGAGAGTGAGGGAGGGAACACAACCAAGAGGAGTGGGAGAAGGAGAAGCAGGCTCCCGGCTGAGCAGGGAGCCGGATGTGGGGCTAGATCCCAGGGCCCTGGGATCATGACCTGAGCTGAAGGCAGAGTCTTAACGACTGAGCCACCCAGGCGTCCCTACATGAAACAGTTTTGTGGGAAGTTTGTTTGCAGAGAGAGCAAGCCCGACACGTGCATTTTGAGAACTTCGAGGGCAGTTCTCATTGTTCCTTAAGTACAGGATGAGGATGAGGTATCCCTCCTTCCAAGTAAACTTGTGACCACAGTTCATTGGATATAAGATGCCATCAGTTGCAACAGGCACATTTAAGTCCCACCTTGTATAAAAAATAAAATGCCTCCAATAAACTCTGACAAGCGGTAGGATCTATTTCAGAGATGTTAAATGGTGAAAAAAAGGTGTACCTTGTATCTGATGAAATGTAACACACAGATGTCGAAACTTGCACCTTGGTTAAAAGTTAGAGAGCTTGTTTTATAAAATCGTTTGTAAGTTAGCATCAGACTTTAGGCCAGCTCAGAACGTATCATCAGTGAGTGTGGTTTGGTCTCTCGATTCTGTAAATAACTGACAGAAGGAGGGTGTAATGAGGTCATTTTTCAGTTGCTGGTAGTCCTTTGAGTCCTAAAAGCGAAATTCTAACTTTGCTTCAACCTGGTATCTCTAGCATTGTCCCCTCCCCCCAAACACACACCCACCCCCTCTTCAGCCAGTACCTATCCCTCTAACAAAATCTGTTCTCCGTAAAGGCTCCTGATAGCAGTTATTTATAGCCTCTGGTGAATTCAAGGCAAAGTGTTAAATTGCCCAAGGATGTTTGCTTTCTAAGCCTTATCTCTAATTATCAGCTAAAAATCTTTATCTGCTTAAGAACCATTCAGGCCTCAACAAGCCATAGGGAACAAGTTTTGTGGACGTAGCTAGGGGAAGAGGGGTGTATGGGCTGCCTCCTCCGCTGCCTCTGAGGCAGGATACTGACAGATAACAGCGCCTCACTTCCTTTCCCACCCTGAAGGGGGCCACCAAACCTGTCTGCCCCCTCCCTGCCTTCGTCCTGGGAGTCAGCGAGCAGGTCAGCTGCCTTCTCCTGCTGTCCTTACTGACTGTATCCGAAAGGAAAGCAAACTTGACTCCCAACAGCTGCTTTTCTGACTAATTTCATTGAATTTTTATCAGTTTTATCTTCCTTTTGATAGAGGCTATTGAATTTTAAGGAAACACTGTGATATGAAGAATTCTATTGTAATTTCAATAGCTACTTCCTAAGTCACCTGTTTTGTTTTGTTTTGTTTTTTTCTAAATCTTTCTGCTAACACATCTTACTGACTCAAGTTGGGCTTTTCCATTTTGAACTGCTATTTGGTAATCCAGATTCTCAGCCTGCTTTCTCCAAATTATTTTCAGGCATGCCTAAGCAGATATGTGAGTTGCTCATTGTTAAACTGCAGAATTGTTTGTGGTCTAACTTGAAGATGAAAGCAAGAGTTTTTCTTCTCACGTTTGTCATTTATCAGTTGTGAATTTGGTGATACTTTGATAGTTGATACTCAGTAAAAACGTTTAGATTAATCCCACATTCATAGTATAAGGGTTTATAGATAGCGCTCTGGATGGCATTTGTGGTGTTTGGTTAACACGAAGAATGGTCTTTCTCAGCAAAAGATGTGCAGTAATACTGCACATGCTTTGGGTATTGTATTCGTTTTAAAAATTATGTGAAAAAACACCTCTACCACTCAATTTCCCGAGTGGACATGAATGTAAAGTGTGAAATAAATATCCTATAAATATCTCTATGTGTTTGAGTGACTTTGACCTTTTATCTTTGCAGCTGGGGGTGTGGTTTTCTCTTGGCTGTGCCTATTTGGCCTTGGAAGACTATGGAGGCTCAGCGAAGGCATTTCAGCGTTGTGTGACTCTAGAACCCGACGTGAGTTTGTTCAGTCCGCTTTCCTTCTCACAGCTCTTCGATATTCTCTACATTGCTTGGATTGGACTGTAGTTCAGAATAGCAGTTCCTGTGGGTATATAGTTTTAGTTATACAAGATGAGTAAGTTCTAGAGATTTGCTGTACAACATGGAGGCTGTGGTTAACATTACTGTGTTGTGTACTTAAAATTTTGTAGAGAGGGTAGATCTCATTTAAGTGTTCTTCTCTTAAAAAATAAAAGAAAAATAAAGAAGGCAAAAAATTCCAATTTTCTATTATTTTATGTTAAAATTAAAGAACAGCAGTTCCTTTTGCATTGGAAGAAAGTATACCTTTGACAGAGGTCACCTTAAGGTAAATGATTTATAAATCTAGAAATAAATTTCTTCTTATAATAGCTAAGTTATTCATGGGAATAATTCTGATATAACAGTATTTTAGGTAAAATTATGCTTAACTGAAGTATATAGCAAAATGTCACATCTATTTTGTCATTCAGTAGCGTGTGCTGCCTATGTTAATTGCATCCTTAGAAAGTTCTTTTCGTTTACAGTCTTTTAATATTTAATAGTTTTACTGAGATGATAAATAATTCACATCCCATATAGTTCCTCCACTTAAAGTGATTTCTTAATATATTCAGAATTGTGCAACCATTGCCACAGTCAATTTTAGAACATTTTATTATCATAAAAAGAACCCTCCTGTACTCATTAGCAGTCACTCATTTCTTCCAAACATCTTCCACTCCCCACCCTCCACCTCCTGCCCCAGGCAACCACTAATGTACATTCTATCTCTAGATTTGCCTATTCTGGACATTTCATGTAAATGGAACCATACGCTCTGTGGTCTTTTGTGGCTTCTTTCACTCAGATCTGTGCTTTCACAGTCCATCCATGTTGTTGCATGTATCAGTACTTTGTTCCTTTTAATGGTCAAATCATATTCTTTTATGTGGGTGTATCACACATTACCTATTTGTTCATCAGTTGATGGACATTTGGATTGTGTTTACTTTTTAGCTGTGATAAATTAGGTTGCTGTGAACAGTCATTTACAAGTTTTTATGTGGACATATGTTTCTGTTTCTCTAGGGTATGTACCTCCTAGTCGAGTTACTGGGTATGTTAGCTCTGTGTTCAGAATTCTGGGAAACTGCCAGACTGTTTTTTAAATCACCATTGTACATCCCCACCAGCAATGTGTGGGGGTTCCAGTTTCTCAGCATCTTTACCAGCACTTGTTATGACCTGTCTTGTTGATTCGAGTCATCTGAGGAGGTGACATCTTGTGGTGGCTTCATTTTCCATTGCCCTGATGGCTAGTGATGTTGAGCATCTTTCCATGTGCTTATTGGCCATTTGTGTCCCATCTTTGGAGAAATGCTTATTGGCATCCTTTGCCCATTTTTTAAATTAGGTTAGTTGTTTTTTATTTTGAGTTGTAGGAGTTTCTTTATACATCCTAGATAGAAGTCCTCATGTCGGATATATGATTTGAAAATTTTTTTCTCCCATTTCTGTAAATTGTTTTCCACTTTCTTGATAGTGTCCTTTGAGGTATCACAGTTTTTAATTTTGATGAGGTCCACCTTACCTGTTTTTTTTCTTTGTTGCACATGTCTTTGGTGTCATATCTAAGAATCCATTGCCAAATTTAAGGCCCTGAAGATTTACCCATCTTTTTTTCTAAGAGTTTTATTGTTTTAGCTCTTACATTTATGTCCAATCTGCTGTTAAATCTATTCATTAAACTCATCACACTACATGTGGTGGTGCATGTTGACTAAACTTATGGTGATCATTTCATAGTACATACATATATAGAATCATTATGTTGTACACCTGAAAACAATCTGATATGATTTCTCAACTTAAAAAATCTACACATCATTTCAGATAATGTATTTTTTTTTAGTTCAAAAACTTTCTTTTGGTCCTTTTTATAGTTTTCATCTTCCTGCTGAGATTTTCAAGTTGTTCCCTCATTATGTACGTTCATGTTTTCTTCATATCTTTGTATTTATAACAACTGTTTTNCAGGCAGAGAGAAAGGGGGAAGCAGGCTCCCTGCTGAGCAGAGAGCCCGATGCGGGCCTCGATCCCAGGACCCTGGGATCATGACCTGAGCCGAAAGCAGAGGCTTTAACCCACTGAGCCACCCAGGCGCCCAAGTCCTTGTATGCTTATTCCAACTTCTCTTTCATTTCTCTGTCTGTTTCTATTAACTGATTTTTTCTTTGGTTATGGATGAATTTTCTGCTCATTTGCATGTCTACCAATATCTTTTATTGTATCCTACACATTGTGGATGCCGTGTTGTTGAGTTTCTGGGTTTTGTTGTTTTCCCTTAAGGAAGGCAGAGCTTTATTTTGGCATTTGGCTAATTTACTTGTGGATCAGTTTTATTTTAAACTTTGTTAGGGTGGGTCCTGCATTGTTCTTATTCTAGGGTTGTAATCACCCTTCTTTTAAGGTATAATACAGCTCTTAGTGGTTGGACTTAATACCATTTGTGAACAGTAAGAGTTCTCCACTCTGGTTGGTTGGAACTTGAAGAGCTCTTAGCATCCTGTGACCTTCTGAATTTCCATGTCAGCTCACGCTCTCTGGTAGTTGGCCTCTGCCTGGCCTCAAGAAGTTTTGCCCGACACATTTATAGCTTAATATTCAACCAAGGACTCAAGGAGAAACTTATTGAGGTTTCTGGAGCTTGTTCTCTACACAGATCTCACTTCCCTGTTTATTTGCCCTGCAAGTTCTGGCCAACTTTTGAGCCCTGAATTCTGATCTCTTTCCTAATCCTGGTAAGACTTGCTATGCTTCGTTTGGTTTCTACCTCTCGGTGCTGAGCCCTAAAAGTGCCTCTAAATGGAGGTGTAGGTTGATTGTTGAGATATCTGTCAGTTTACCTTCTCTCAAGGGTCATAGCTCCATGCTGCTTGTCCGACTTTTAAAAACAATCCCCTAAATCTTGTCCAGCATGTAGCTTTTTNGATTGTTGAGATATCTGTCAGTTTACCTTCTCTCAAGGGTCATAGCTCCATGCTGCTTGTCCAACTTTTAAAAACAATCCCCTAAATCTTGTCCAGCATGTAGCTTTTTATGATAATAAGGCTAGCCTGGTACTAACTGTGCTATGTCTCCAAGCAGAGGTCCATTGCCACTTAATTTTTAAATCATACATATGAACTTGAAAACTATATACTCTATATTTTATAAAGAACTGAACAGAGAGGAACAAACATAATTCATATCATTCAACATTTATGTAATGACTTTAATTTATTTTTGTCATTGCACAGAGGAATAGGTAGAGAAATATGTTTGATTGATGAAATACTTAGAAATAACACTGGAGAACACATACTCCTTTCTTTTCCTATCTGATGAAGGATGATGGTAAAATACCAAAGGCTTTTAAGATATGAAAAATAATATTCTGCATCACTTTGGATTTGTAATAAATCTGTATTCTGTGTAAATTATATTGCAGATTATCCAATTACTTTGGAAATCTAAATTTGGAAATAAAATCTTAACTAAATTCCAAATTAGTGCTATAATAGTTATGTCAGTTTGTTAGCTATTTTTGTTTTAAATTATAAAAGTTTAATTTATTTAATTTTCTCATACACCTTAAACATACCTTATTGAAAATTGTGATTGTAAAGAGCACCTCCTGGGCTAGAAAAACATGTTGTACTTTGGGTTGTAGCAACTATTTTACCTAAATGAGAATAGGCTATAACTGAGTTCTCTATCATTTCAGAATGCCGAAGCTTGGAACAATTTATCAACTTCCTATATCCGATTAAAACAAAAGTAAGTACATCAAACAAATGTGAAGAACTCAGTTTCCAAAACGAACAAAATTTTCTTCCACTGAACTTAGTGCATTTACTCCTTTCCCCGTTGCCCATCCATACCTTTGAAATAGAATGACTTACTATAGCCATTTGAATTCTAAATGTAGTTTATTTTTCAAAAACATTTACTGTGTAATAACATAAGAAATATCATTTGGAATCTTTATTTGATACTGAAGTTCTGCATCCTAAATTCCATTACACAATAGCAGCATGCATACCTTTAGTTGGTCAACTCAACTGATAGATTCTTATTGATTGGTTGCTGTGTACTAGGTATTACTGAGAACTGTAAATATGAACCAGTGTCTTTAGGAATTGTAGATTTAAAAAAATACCAGGCTGTATTATTTTAAAAATTGATTAGCATTAGAAGTAGTGCATGGTGAATATCAAGTGGGAAATACAAGGAGAGCTATAATAACAGTAGGTGATATTTGTAGAACCCTCATTCTATGCCAGACACTTTGTGTGGGTCTCAGAAGAAAGAATTACGGTCCTGGTTCAGGAACTCTTCTGAGAGAATGCTGGACTCAAGCTAAAATTTGAAAAATGGGTAGAGGGGACAGAGGAAAGCCTCTCAAGCAAGGGGAATGGGATCATATGCAGAGCAAGTAAACTACACCAGCTATGGATTATAGTGAGTTCTGTAGGGAGAGAGAAGGTTGGAGTCAAATTGCAGTGTGTTCTGATGGTCTGAGTAACAAATTGAGACTGTCCTGTTGGCAGTAAGACGCCAGAGCTTTCAATGGGGGCAGTTTCATGAAGAAAGAAGCTTTTCGGGAAGATTTATCTGGTGGCAGTGAGAGACAGACTGGAGAGGAAACTGGGGGCTGGGAACCCAGTCAGGAGACAGCTGTTGTAACAGTCCAGGCAGGAGATAACTAGTCTGGAAAAAAAGGGGGCACATGCCAATTTATAAAGGGGACAACCAACTGGCCTTATTGACCGGCCATAGAAAGCCAAGGAAAGGGAAGTGACCAGGATTGGTATTGCCAGAGTTTTAGCAAATGAAGGAGAGGTTAGATCTGTTTCCATTTTCATTTGGCCTTACTTTCAAGCCTAATTTAATTTTTCTTTGTGGATTCACAAGATACTTCTGAAGATATCATTAAATCCACATTACACTGAAACACTTACGCTGCTCTTGGATGACAAACTACATAAATAAAGTACTGTTTTTTCTACTGCGCTCTTTGGAAAATAATATTATGTTCTTGATTGCAACTGATTGTGTTCAAATTCCCTAAGGACCTTTTGGTGTAAAGCAAGGGGCAGGAGAAATCCCTGTCATAGTTGTAGAGTGATCTCAGTGGGTTTTTCTGGTAATCCTGATAATTTTGTATGTAGTGAGGCTCTTGATGCTCTACCTTATTTTCCAGCCCATTAACCCTAAGAGTTCTGCTTTCTCGTAGGGGGTCCTGCACATTGTTCAACTTCTTTTTGGCGCTTTCTTGCCTTCCTGCAACTCCACAAATAGGTTTTTATGTAAAAGTGGGGTTGTAAGGTCAAAGGTGAATCACTGCTTTATTTTTGCCTTCTTGCTCTTTCCTTTCTTTGCTGCTGTTCCAGACATAGCTTATTTTTGACTCATGAGATTGTTACTTCAGGGGTAAATGATGACTGCTCCTCTCAAAAGAGTCCTATCCGTGCCTAAAAGGGGCGACCCTTTAAACCATCTCATCTGTCCCTTTGCCGTCCCGGGGTTCTTCCCTAACATGCCCTTTTTGCTCTTTCATCTAATTCCCTAGGCATCACATCCCTGCCAGTCCTTTGGGAAAATCTTCCATCTTTCTCTCTAACTTTTATAGCACAGTGTCATGACTGCTGTGGGCTCGATAAGTGAATCCTGAACTGAAGATCCTTACGAAGAAGCCACACTTAGGAGAAAG
The DNA here is from genome assembly GCA_002007465.1 of Ailurus styani. NCBI lineage: Eukaryota > Metazoa > Chordata > Mammalia > Carnivora > Ailuridae > Ailurus > Ailurus styani. Next base: position 2,021,407 of record LNAC01000024.1, on the reverse strand, counting down.
GAATTCATAGCAAAAACTTGGAGGCCAGGCGATTGTGCTCGAAGGATGAGAGGACATGTAGGACAGAGGATAATCCTCCTCCCTCGATTGCTGCCTGTCAGGTTCTTTTCCAACAGGTCGACCTCTCCCCGCACCCCATGCGGATAGGAGAACTGCCCTCTCAGTCTAGACCGCCAAAGGCAGTTGCTGTTATGTGGGAGGTGGGCGTTCGGAGTGGAACCAAGAAAGGGAGAGACACCACACACGCATGCACGCACGCGCACACACAGACACACGCGCGCGCGCGCACACACTCCCAAAACAATTTAAGGCTGAATTTGAAGAAGGGTTACAGCAGGGGTACCTTCATTTTTAACTCTGAAAGATGGTGGGCCAAGGGATAAGTGAGTCAGTATGTTCCATAACAACTTTAGGTAAGTTGTTTAATGTAGAGAATAAAAAATTAAACTGCCGTGAATTGGCTGCTAATGAGAAGACAAAAAGGACTTCAGTATATGGACGTTATGGTACCATAGGTATATTAGAAATTGATTAAATGCTTCAGGGAGTGATTCTCAGAGCAGTGGCCTGGGATGACCAGAACAATCTCCATTATCCCCTCCAAAATTTGCCTTAAAGTCATGGAGGAGGAGATGCCTCATTGAAACACAGTGGGGCTCAGCAAGGAAACAGAGGTGGACCTTGTAGTCGTAAATTAACAAACTCAAAATGGCTTTGGAAAAGGAGATCGAAAGCATACATTTGAAGAAGTTTACTGTAATTGTCCAGTAAAATCTTTATGATCCATAAAGGAACTATAGTCTCATCCAGACAGGAGAGTAAAGCATTAAGCATCTTTTTATTTGCTGAGATGTTTAACTTATAGAAAACATGACATGAAGATCTGTTGATTTCCTTGTTGGTATCAAGTTTTTAATAGTCTTTTTCTCTTTTCTGAAGTGGCTAGTGTAAGACAAGGATTCCTTGATGGTTTAGTATATCTTTTCTGTAAAACTGCCTAGCTTTTAATTGTAATTGATTTATTTGGCTTTCTATTTCTTTAGCCCATTTGTATAATTTGTTCACAGCATTCTCTTACAATTTTTTTCAAAAAATTACTAATCTTATTTGTGCCATTTTCTTTTATTCTAAATGGAATTTAGTTACACATTTGTCTGTTTCATTTTTTTTCAAAGAGCCAGTTTTTGGTTTTGTTAATCGTTTCTATTCTTTATACTTAATTTATTATTTTCTTCCTTCTTAAGTTTATTTGGTGTTTTTCTACAATGTTGAGTGTTTTCACTAATTTATTGTCTTTTTTTGTAATAAATGCACTTAAGATCACAAATTTCCCTCTAAAAATACTGCTTTAGCTATATCCTGCAGATGGTGATATGTAGTATTTTCATTAAGTTCTAAATATTTTTTATTTCTAATATGAGTCTCTTTGTTCCCTCACTGTGGTTTCCTTTTGTTCTTTCTTTCTTTCTTTCTTTCTTTCTTTCTTTTTTTTAGGAGTGCGTCTTTAAGTTTCCAGGCGTATATATTTTTAGCTATTTACTGTTGATTTCTTGTTTAATTTCAGAGACTGTGGTCTGTTATACTTTTTTTACACAAACAGCTAGTAATTTTTGGTCTCAATAATCTGTTAAATATAATGACATATTTCATCAGTTTCTGTTCTCACCATTGATCATTTGCTTTCTGTATTTCTTTCTTTCTGTCTGAATTCCCTTTTATTTTTGCAAGAGAGGGTCCTTCGGTAGTTCTTTTAAGCTAGGGCCAGTAGATGATAAACTTTCTTCGTCTTTGTACATCTGATTGTTTGACTTCTCATTTACTCTTGAGTGTTAAGTTTAGCTGGTTATAAAATTTTAGGCATGACAATTATTTTCATGCAATGCTTTTCATGTTCTATTCTGTTGTCTTCTACATCTTTCGTTGCTACTGAAATATCTGTCATTCTCATTGTCATTCTTTTGTAGGCTTTAGGATTATCTTTATGTTTTGCAATTTCATACAATATACCTAGGTGTTGGTTTATCTTTATTTATAATGTTTGGTACAAAAATGTACTTTTGGTCATAGACTTTAGATCTTTTTTCTGTTGTGGGAAATGCTCAGCTTTATCTTTCAAATACCTTGTCCTGACGTTTTCTGCATCTGTTTACGGTGGGATGTCTATCAAATGTATGTTTGAGCCTTACCTCTCATACTTTCCTCTCTTTATCGCTCTTTTATTTTTTAATCTGAATTCCTTGTGGATTTCTCACTGTTGCTTTCTAGTTCATCAGTTTTCTCCTTGTGTGCAGTCTAGTTTTTTGTCACCTATTGAGGTTCTGTTTGTTTGAGTGTGTTTTTCAATTCCAAAATTTCCATTTGGTTTTTATTTACATCTCTGTCCTTGTTTCATTTCCACCTGTTTTTGTTTTGCAATTTCTCGCTCCTTTAAAATTTTTGTTATTTATTTATTTATTTTTAATTTAAATTCAATTAACATAGTGTATTAATAGTTTCAGAGATAAAGTTCAGGGATTCATCGATCTCATATAAGCTCCTTTTAAATTTTAAAAAATTTGTAGGGAAATATGAGGTGGTTTGGGGTTGTTTGGGTCTCAAGTCCTACTTACTAACATGAATGACTAAGGACTGACAGGAAGTTCACATAAGCATTTTATACTTAAAGCTATGGTTTCTTTAGCTATGATTATTCATTATCATTCTCTTTAAAATCTGACCTTCAATAGAGAGAAAGCTTTTAGAACTTTACAAGAAGCCCTCAAGTGCAACTATGAACACTGGCAGATCTGGGAAAACTACATTCTCACTAGCACTGATGTTGGGGAATTTTCAGAAGCCATTAAAGCTTATCACCGGCTCTTGGATTTACGAGATAAATACAAAGATGTTCAGGTAAAATATTCATATTTTGTTTTTTCAACTTGTGATTGATGTTAGTGCTTGATTATATGATTGTGGTATTGGCTAAATATGTATTTGGTTTTGATTCTGGTTTCTGGCACAGGGCTCCAAAAACCTTTGGAATTTCCTAAGTGAAGACAGCCATAAAGGTGTCTTTAGTTCTGTTAATAAGGTGACTTTTGGAAAGCACCTAAGCATGGGATGGTTGCCAGGGTGTCAACCATGTGATTAGAGGGTTGGAACTTTCATACCCATAACCTCCACTCCTCTTCCCCGCCCCCATCACCTCCCGGTAAGGCAGAGAGTATGGAGATTGAACTCTATCATCAGTGGCAGTGATTTAATCAGTCATGTCTTTGTAATTGAGCTTCCATACAAAGCCAACAGGATAGGGTCCGAAGAGCTTCTGGGATGGTGATCACGTGGCCAGGAGAACGGTGCACCTGAGAGAGCATGGAAGCCTCATGCCCTTTCCCACATACTTTGCCTTATGCACCTCTTCCATCTGACTGTTATTGAGTTACATCTTTTCATAATAAACCAGTAATCTATGAAGTCAAATGTTTCTTAGAGTTCTGTGAACTTAACTGCTCTAGCAAATTAATCAAACCCAAAGGCGGGGTTTGGAACCTCCAATCTATAAAGTACAAATGACAACCTGGACTTGTGGCTGGCATCTGGAGTGGGGAGGAGGAGGGACTGGCAGTCTTATAGGACTGAGACCTCTGTCTGTGGGTCCTGATGCTATCTCTAAGGAAGTAGTGTCAGTAGTGTGGGGAGCCCCCCAACCCTGCACGCATGTATGTCAGGTCAGAATTGGTGACCAGAATCATCCAAGTGATATAAATTGTTTCCTTGACTATACACAGGAAAATTTTGGTAAACACATGTGACATATAACACGAATGTTTTTTTCTTCTAGTTGAATATTTTTCATTACATATTCTGGCATTCCAATGTCAAATGTGTTTGTGCAGTCATAGACTGAATGTTATTGTGACTCAGTTAAGAATATTTGATATGTGGTTTACGTACATACAGTCAGCTTTCAGGAATGAAATAGAATGATGTTTCTGTGATTTATTGCTTTGGTTATCTCAATGTAATAGCTGGAGTAAGTCCCATACTCATTTATTCGCTCATTGAACAAGCATTTACTGCACACTTTCAGATGTTTTGGACACTATAGAAATGAAGAGTAACATTTTCTTTGCAGTGAAATGTTTAGTGAAATGAAGTCAGAATGGTTAAGTCTAACACTGTACAAAAAAATATTAGATCCTTTCAGAAAACATGGGAGACTTGAAGCCATTGTGTTTGTCATCTTGTGGTTGAAGATTGTACACAGACAAGGCTGTACAGAAGACTTTGGGTTACAAAGTCAGGGGACTTGAAAATATAACACTTTATTTGCATTAATCAGTGCATGCTATTTAAAATGATGACGTTGAGGGGCCCCTGGGTGGTTTAGTCATTAAGTGTCTGCCTTTGGCTCAGGTCATGAACCTGGGGACCTGGGATTGAGCCGCACATCGGGCTCCCTGCTCAGCAGGAAGCCTGCCTCTCCCTCTCCCACTCCCCCTGCTTGTGTTCTCTCTCTTGCTATCCCTCTCTCTGTTGGATAAATAAATAAAAATCTTTAAAAAAAATAAAATGATGACGTTGAAATTATGAAAAAACAAAAATAACATCTAATATATTATCATACCTTACTATTTCTATGTCCTATTGTCTGTACTCCAGCTCTTCCAAAACTTATCTTATTTGGGCCCTGTCACATAGCCCCAGCCCTCGACCTGGATGCATGGTCTTGCAGTCTCGGCCATATGACTGGCCATGTTACTTCAAGGCTCAAGTTCTGGGCCATTCACTTGAAAGATCTTTGGCTTCGAGTAGAAAGAGGTACCTACTTCCAGGACATATGTTGACCTCTTTGAATCAGCTTTCTTTTTCTTTTACTCTTCTGTCCTTTCTAAATATTGTATAATTAATTTTCCATTACAGAAAGAAGGGACTTGAATTCTGTAGCGTAAAGATCAATTAAAACATGAATGGAGGCACAGCTGAATTTTACATCCAAGAGATGCTAGGAGCTTTGGCAAATCTATTTGCCTGGTTTCCTGCCAGTCCTATAAACAGAGCTGAAATTCTCGATGGAGGCAGTTCTTTCCCTTCTACACTTAGCCTGTGGACAAAGGGTACTGATGAGGCTCTGAACAGATCTTGGTGTGTTACCAAACCACTGAGGATGGGGCAGAGATTCCAAAGTGCTCATCTCCTGTTTACTTCAACTGTAAATTTTTTAAAAAATCCCTCTTTACTAGAAAGCATTCTGAAGCCTGTTCCTAAAGTCTCAGAGAGAATGTAAATAGTTTACATTGGGGGTTTATTCCATTTTATACTTGAAATAAATTCTGGGTTCTTTTTCTTTCACATTTTAAAAATATGCACAAAACATTCATATCCAACACTCGTCATTTAGACACCACTGCTGGCTCCATCCCAGCACACTTTAGAACTACAAACCATCAGAGCAGGAAGGGGGCCCAGGCCCTAGAGGTGCCCTGTAGGCTTGGCCCCATAAACCACACACATGTCAGAAAGGAGTGTGAAGTCCTAGAAGCGTTGATTCTCCCAGGTTGTCACCCTGCCGGTGTTGCTGCTGGGGATGTCATGTCTTCCTGAGGTGTCTTAGGATTGACTCCTTGGTCAGTGTCATCCCATTAATCTTCTCTCGTGGGTCCTCGGTTTCTAACTGATCTGCTTTTCTTTCTGATGTGAGTGGGATTTCCCCCTCTGAATCCATATTTTATCTCACAGCAATCCTTCAGATCTGCTAAGGATTAGTGATAATTGACTTACCAGACTGGCTTTTTGGAATTTACTGAGAAAATACTGATCATCCTTCTATGCTTGGCACCCTTGGAGTTGTGTTTATATAGGGAACCCAGCTGGCTGGGTTTAGGCCCCTCTTCTGTGAAAGATGGACTTGGGTGGTTATGGTACATGAGCATCAAAGTGGGGGGCAGGGAGCGGAAGGGTCTTAACTGTTTTATCTCTCACTTATTCTCCTACACTTCTCAAGGCACATAAAGCAGGTCAAGGTGGGGTGTGGTAGAGTCATAATAACTAACATTTATTTATCGAGGGCTTGCTGTGCACCAGACACTATTCTAAACACTTGACGTGTATTAACTAATTTCTCACCGTGGCTTTGTGGGATAGATTTGGACATTCCGAAGCTATGTTGGACTCTGGAACATATGTATGTATTTTCCTCCTTTGTTTGAAGGAAACTAATGCTATCAAACAAAATAACTGTTCAAAGATTGTTCTGAAAAGCTGTTACCTCTGCATCGTAAAGAATTATAAAGTCATCAAGATAACTGCTGATTTCAGTTGACGTACAAGTATCACGTATGCCATATCACCCGAGAGGCCTATATTCCAAAAGAAAGGCAAGACAAAATGAAACAGTTGCTTTACGGAAGATGATTTAGAGTAAAATAGGTTCAGCCTCGATCATTCAGGTCTCTTGTAATTAAGTTAGCTGGAAATGTATTGAGAATCTTAAGTTTTTCTTTTGTTTCTACTGTTCCCCCAACATTCCCAGCTTAGCAATCTCCCTCTCTGTCAGGATGGAAATAAATTCTTAAACATGTCTGGAATAATACTGCTGTATTTGAGTATCTGTAACTGTATGGGGAGAGAAGTGATATTTAGAATAATGTATTGGTAGTCACAGTGACAGATACCAAGGAGAAAACTCTGGCAAAAATAACCTGTGTTTAGTTGATGCTAATGGTGAAACTTTCAGTTGTTGATTTAGCATGTTGTATACTGAATCTAATTCATTGGAATTGTAAGAACACATGTTTAGAAATCTTTCAGTAGCCTTCCCTGAAAAAGAATAAAGAGATTCACCCCCCCCAAACTTCTCCTAACACGAATTTAGATGTTTTGATTGAATTTTTATCTTAGATTTTTCTAATATATTTTGGTGTTCGTGGAGCTTTTCACTCCTTCCAAAAAAATCTAATCTTGTGGAATTTCTACCCATGGAAAAATCATGTTCTGATTTCCATTTAAAATTCTAATTCTGAACTTTAGTGACAATTTTTTGGTTTTCCAAAGAAAATTACTAGGATTTTGTTTAAATTTATCGCCAGCTAAGCAACAAGTGTTGGCGAGGATTCAAAGAGGAAGCCTCATGCACAGTTGGAGGGAATGCAAAGTGGTGCAACCACTCTGGGAAACAGTATGGAGCTTCCTCAAAAAGTTAAAAATATTACTACTCTGCGATCCAGTATTTGCATTACTGGGTATTTATCCTAAGAATATAAAAACACTGATTCAAAGGGATAGATACAGTGATATTTATTGCAGCAGTATTTTCAATAGCCAGATCAGGGAAGCAACCCAAGTGCTCATTGATAGATGAATGGATAAAGAAGACGTAGTATACATGTGCGTGCATGTGTGTGCGCCTGCACACACACGCGCGCACACACACACACAAAGTGGAATACTATCCAGCCATAAAAAAGAATGAAATCTTGCCATTTGCGAAAACACGGGTGGAGCTAGAGGGTATAATGCTAAGTGAAATAAGCCAGTCAGAGAAAGACAAATACCATATCATTTCACTCATATGTTGAATTTAGGAAACAAAGCAAATGAACAAAGGGAAAAATGGGGAGACTAACCAAAAAAACAGACTTTTAACTACAGAGAACAAACTGATGGTCCCAGAGGGGAGGTCGGGGGATGGGTTAAATAGAGGAAGGAGACTGAGAGTACACTTACCATGGAGCCGTTGAACCTCTGTGATGTTCAGCTGGATTGATGTAACACTGTGTATTAACTGCACTGGAATGAAAATAAGTTTTAAACAATTTATAGCCAGCTAGTGTTTTAATCTAGTTTTCCTCTAATTCTTCCTTTTTCCTCAAATTCAGAATATGAAACACACCTCCTTTTGTACAGTAGTATTTCATCTGCACATGAACGTTTCAGTGAGTTTGAAATTAGTTTCTATAAGAGTTCAGTGGTTTTAGAAACAAAGGCAGCTTTGACACTTCCCTCCTGTACCCCCACTTCCACACACAGAAGCCCCAGGAACTGTTGATGTTATGAGAAATATTGCTTGTAAATAGAGTACTTTGAATGGCACTTTTGAAGATGTCTTAAGGTTCTTAGCTTAATGTTTACATTTGGATTTGGAGAAATCTTACTGAGAACATAACGTCTAGATAACCAGCGATTTGCTCAGACCAAATTATCATCTGTAGCACCCTGTAATGGAGAAATAGTCACAGTGAGATGATGTGGCAGGACCTGTTAATAGCTTTCCTTACAAGTGTCTTAGAATGCTGGTGGCAATGTTTAGTGTCTGGCAGGTGTGCGGAGAATTCCTCTGTAGTGATGTCATTATCATGGAAGGAAAGTCTTGAAGGCTAGTGATGGGCTTGGTCATACTTAACTTCATGGAATATTTCTGTTGTCATGCTTTATTACAATTAGTGTGGACTGAGACAATTGATAGGTTGTCTGGAATATTTTTGTCTTGGCTAAAAAAATTTTACTTCGTTTGATGCTACAAGGTTGGCAACAGGTGTCTTTCAAAAAAACTCTGTTTTTTTTTTTTTTTTGACAGAGAGAGAGAGAGCATGTGCAGAAGCAGGCAGAGTAGCAGGCAGAGGGAGAGGGAGAAGCAGGCTTCCTGCAGAGTAAAGAGCCTGATGCGGGGCTCGATCCCACGATGCTGGGATCATGATCTGACCAACTGAGCCACTCAGATGCCCCAAAAACTCTGATATTCTTGTTTGACACTACCTGACCTCATTCTATTTAGTTCACTTAAAAAAATTTATTTATTTATTTATAGTTCTTTATAAATGTGATTATTGTCATTTTAATTGTTTCTGTTGTGTGTGTACATGTGTAAATTTATACTACTTTTAATAGACACTGTAAGTTAGCTACAAATGATTCTGTAAAATTTTCAGTGTTTGTAATAAAAGGCATACTATCTGTATCACTTTCTCCTTTTTCTATGTCCTAATTTTGACTAATGCATAGCCTAGTGAAACTTAGGAATGCATTTTCGTCATAGTACATATTTATATTTATGTCTAGGCTATATATATTTTAGTTATAATAAAACAATTTCATATTCCTGCATAGTTAGTCTCTGTTCAGTTTTCTAGGTATTTACTATAATAATATGCCATGAGTATCCTTATAGATAAATCCTTGTGTATAGCCATGCTTCTTTCATCAGGGTAAATTCTAATGTTGATTTGTTAGTTTTTTTCTTTTTTCTTTTTCTCCTTCTCCCTCCTTGCCTCCCCTCCCCTGCCTTCTCCTCCTTCTTTGATGACTGGGGCAATCATTTCAGGAAAAGAATTTAAGTATTGCAATATTACACCCCATTTGCTATTTATAAATGGAAGAGGAAGGGAAGGGTATTAACATATATTAAGTGCTTGTTATGTTTCTGGCACTTACCATGGGTTATCTTTATCGGGCATTCAGTATTTTCAGGTGGATACTAAGTATTTCTCATTTTACAGTGGATGAATGTGACACATAAGGAGGGTTACATAATGACCAGCCATAGAGTTATAGTAGGAACCAAAGACAGGAATCACATTTAGGTATGCCTTTTTTTCTCCTTTGTGTCATGTCTTGAAGTCCTTGGGAAGATTTATGTTTAAAAAAAAACCCCAACAACATTTCTATATTATATTAGTGAGCATGTGAACTATATATGACAAAGTTTTTAAAAATTGGGGCATGGGGGGGGTGCCTGGGTGGCTCAGTTGGTTAAAAATTGGGGCATAATTGACATTTATTAAAATGTATAGATCATAAGTGTTAGTTGATGTGTTTGGATCATTCTTTGTTTTTATATAGCCAACACCCCAGACAGATACAATACATTTTCATCACCATGGAAAGTCCTGGGCCCCTTTCCAGTCCACTGTACCACCACCCTTTACCCCCAGGTCAGGCAACTGCTTTCTGATTTCAGCGCCATTGTTAAAGTTTGCTTTTTCTTAAATGTTATATACAGAGAATCATACGCTGTGTGTTCTTTTATATTGATGTTGTTCTTTGTGTGGATTTCCGTTTGGTGTTTTCTTTGGGAAGGGGGCAGGCGGTGTTGATGGGCAGTGGGGCAGTCTGCCAACCAGACTGCAGTTTCCGAGCTAGTGGTGGCTAGATGTTACCTGAAAGAAGAGAGGGGAGGGCATGGATAGATCTTATACAAATTATGTCTGTAAAGTCAGTATTATTTCCAATTTTTTGCTGAGGTATCTGTGGCTCAGCAAGGTGAACTAGTAAGGCTGATGTTTCAGAGCTAGCAAGTGCTAGTAAAGCCAGGACTTGAAGCCTTAAGTCTGATCTTTTTAACCTGAAAGCCTGGGCATGCCTTTTCCACAATCGAAAACATTTCTCTTTTTTCCCTGAAGAAGTTGAAAAGCAATTATTAGGGGCGCCTGGGTGGCTCAGTGGGTTAAGCCTCTGCCTTTAGCTCAGGTCATGATCTCAGGGTCCTGGGATCGAGCCCTGCATCCGGCTCTCTGCTCCGCAGACAGCCTGCTTCCCCCTCTCTCTCTGTTTGCCTCTCTGCCTACTTGTGATCGCTCTCTTTCTGTCAAATAAATAAATAAAATCTTTAAAAAAGAAAAAAGAAAAGCAAATATTAAACTGCCTACCTCACTGTGATAACCGACGCTTGGGGAAGCCAGGGGTCGGGGTTATCAGGCCAGGAAACAGAGCAAGTCCTGTAAAGAGCTCCAAGTGGAGCAGGGAGGTAGCCAAGCTGGGAGGCGGGAAATGGCTTCACTCCTGGCCTGGAGCCCTCCTGGAAGTTTCTGTAACCGGCCTTCAGGCAATCCCATTCCTTCCTGCTTTGAAGACCTCCAGAATTCAAAGGGCCAGCACCTTGTGCTTTCGGCCAAGATTTTGGTGAGACATGGCCAAGGATTCCAAGGATAGTGTTGTTGGGGAAGGAAATAGTGCGGTCTTCCTCTTTGTGGGGTTCTTCTGCATGTTCATTGGAATGACTGTACTTCCAAGTGAGGAAACATGAACTCTTCAGGGGTGGAGGTGGCTCCTCGCAGTTATCCTCTGCTGCCTCCCCTACACACAGTCTGGGATAGAGGTGAGGGGCTCAGGAAGGAGAATGAAAGTTTTGTATCACCTAAATTTGAGAGATGTGGGTGAGGGATTAAGAAGTCATTGGAAGGCATCTGGGGCCTGACATTGGTTTGGGGAGGATGTGAGGAGCTACAGGGCTGTTTATATCGATGAGAATGAAATCCCTCTAAGTCTCCAGGCTTAAAAAATATACTTAGATTATTTTATGATACATCAAATGAATTCCAAATGGACTAACTATATGCAAACTCTTTTTTTAATCTCATAAAAAATTCAGGAATAGAAGTGGATACTTCCCAAATTTTCTGAACTTTAAAGCAATAAAAGCAAACTTGAAAGAATTTTTATGACCACATTTAAAAAGTATGTGACAGAATATTTGTAACAAATAAGAAAGATAAAAAGCTAATAATACCCTTATTATATAAAGAGCTAATACCTGCTACAGGAATGAAATGTGACAGAACAGAGGATTCAGAACAGACTCAGAAGTCATGAGAATGTTGTCCGTGATAAAGATGACATTTTACGTCTGTGGGATAAAAATAGAATATTCAATATGTATTGGAATAGTTGGCAAGCATCTGGGATAAAAAACTAAAGCTCTGCCTCACTGCTTACACCAGAATTAAATTCAACTGGATCAGATATTTGAATTGGAGTGCCTTGAGAACCAGGATGATGTTGTAGGTATGAGCAGAGATTCTGGGGGTAGACAGTCCAGGCTCGCAGCCCACCTCCGCCCATCAGCAGCCCTGCAGCCGGGGGGAACTTAACTGCTTTGTGCCTCACTTTTGTAAGATGGGGATGAAAATAGTACCTGCCTCTCAAGGACTGTTGTGAGGAGTAAACGAGTTGATCTGTGGAAAGGGCTTGGAACCACGCTTGGCACATACAGGTGTTCTGAGTGTGGCCACTTTCATCTTCATCATCATCTTCATCATCATCATCACCAAAAAAGTTAAAAAGTATGGCAAATATTTGTTATTAGCTTGGGGTTGGAGAAACCATATTTAATCATGACACAAAAGCCATACCCCAGAAAAGAAAAGTTTGAGAGATTTGATATTTGGAACAGAATTCTACACTTGGGGAAAGAATGTCATCGGAGTGGGGTGCCAGAGGTCACCATCCCTAGATGGGACAGGCGATGAGGTGACAGCTGTTCATGTAGTGCTTCTTGAACTGAACCTGGAAGATGATTAGAAGCTGGGGAAGTGCCCTGGGGAGGGACTGTCTCAGTGATTTCGATGTTATCTGAGTCTGTCTACTCAAGACTCCTGGATTAGTCTCCTGTGGTTGCTCTAACAAGTCACCACACACTTGGTGTCTTCAGACAACAGAAGTGTATTCTTACCATTCTGTTCTGGAGGTGAGAAGGCAGAAGTCAAGGGGTTGGCCAGGCCGTTCTCCCTCTGAAGGCTGTGGGGAACAATCTTTCCTTGCTTCTCTGGGTGCTGGTGGCTCCTGGCATTGCTTGGATTGTTATGGCCTCGCTCTGGGCTCTCCCTCTTCCCCTACTTTTGCACCACCTTCTCTGTTTGTCCTCCCCTCTTCTTAGAAGGACTGTAGTCATTGAATTTGGGACACACCCGAATCTGGTATAACCTCTGTTTTTGTTTTGTTTGTTTTTTTAACCCTAACAACCCAACCCTCAACCTGGTATAACCTCATCTTAACTAATTATATCTGCAAATTATATCTGTTTGAAATAAGATCACATTGTGAAGTTCTGTTTAGACATGAATTTGGGGAGGATGCAAATTCACCACAGCCAACCCACAACTGTTCTGCTCCTTTCCAGGGAGAAGGCAGTGCCTGTGAGAACAATGGGGTTGGTAGAGGCCGGGGGTGCACCCGACGCCCAGCTTCACCTCACCCCTGGCGGTTGTGGCAGCAGAGGTGACGTCAGCAGAGCCACACCATCAGAAGGCCGGAGACGTCACCTCTCACCGTGTGAGGGCCTTGCCTTTAGCCAACACCACCAGATGTTTGAACATCTGGAAGTGACAAAGGAGATAGTAAGAATAGGGAGGGAGTTGACAGAAAACCAATAAAGCTTTTCAGATAGAACTCAGTCATATGCAGTATTGAGAGAGAAACCCAGAATCCCCTGCCCTGGTGGACAAACTAGGATTTCTCTTTTTTGTTTAAGTCCAGTGTAGTTAACATACAGTGTTATATATTAGTTTCAGGTGTACAATACAGCGACTCAGCACTTCCATCCAACACCCAGTGCTCATCACAAGTGCCCTCCTTCCTCCCCATCACCTCTTTCACCCATCTCCCGCCACCATCGCCCCTCTGGTGACCATCAGTTTGTTCTCTGTAGTTAAGGACTGTTGGTTTCTCTCTCTCTCTCTCTTACAAAGTAGGATTCCTAAGAAGGATCCACTGTTAGGATTAGGAGATTGTGATATGACCAGCAACACTATGAAAAAGACTTGTGTATGTGGATATGCACATTCTGGAAAGAGGGTTCTGAACTCACATTAGATTACCACATGGGTGTCCAGAACCCCGGGAGGGTAAACACAGACTAAAGAGTCATCCTTGGAGTAGACTGTTAGGATTAGTTTTCAGATAAAAAGGCTAGTTGGTTCTCCCTTGTAATCCCTGGGGATTAAAATATACCTCTATAACTTGTGCTACATTACAAATGGGAAAATATTACCGAGGGCATTTATCTGTTGCTCTACTTTGTGAACGTCCTCAGTGTCTTCCCACTGCGCTTAAGTAACTTGCACACACTCACTTCCCCCAGCTGCCACCCCATTTCTGTGCGGCTCTTGAGCTCGGGAGGAGAAGCACCTTCCATGGGCTGCACCGCCCCTCCTCCTGGCCTCTTTGGAGCCCATGTCCATGAGGCTTTCTCTTCCCGTCTACTGAACTGCGCTGTTGGCAAGGTCCCTGCTGCCATTTCCAGGGGACACTCGTCAGTCCTCACGTTCTTCAGCCTCTCGGCAATGTTGAACCCCACAGATCTCCCTCCTCGAAATGCTTCCTTCACTTGGCTTCCAGAATTTCACGCTTCTTACCTTACCGGCTGTGGCTTCCTTGTCTCATTGGCACCCTTGCCCTGTCGGTGACAGCCCCTCCAGGCTGAGCCTAACCTCTTTTCTTCCCCACACGTGCCGCTACCCCCCCCGGGGTCTCACCGTCACCCTGGTTTTCCTTCTTCTCTTCCTGAGAGTATGTACTATGAAAACAAGGTAACAATTTTCCCTCTACACGACCCTTTAAATCTTCCTCATGTAGGTGGTTCATTTTATTTCGTTATGGTTGCACTTTTCAAATGTCTTCTTTTGTTCTCTGTTGGCTCATGATCCCCCGGGGGATTTTGGCTTTCCCCCTGGTAAAATGTGCTGGTGGCAGGGCCTAAGTGGCGCCCTTCCGCAGGAGTCTGGACCTCAGGGCAGTCGCAGCCCTGGGTGCCTTTACCTCGGCCACCTCCCACCAGCAGCAGGTGGTCTGGCTCCTCAGGAAGCCTCCCTGGTCTCTGCAGGCGCTGCCTTCTAACGTGCCCGTGTTCCCGAGGAGCCCTCCAACCACCTCAGGCGGAGGCCAGCCAGGCGGCCGGACTCCGCCCAGCTGTACCCGCGGGTCCTTGGCGTGCCCTGGGCTGGCACTGTGTGTGGCAGTGTCTCTGTGCTGCTGGCACGCGGCATGTAGAGAGCCCTCCTGTGCACGTCGGCACCTGGCACTCTCCCAGCCTCGGCTGCCCTTCTCGGCCGTGGTTTCTCACGTGTTTGCTGCTGCTGCCTCAGCTTCATCCACTCCCCCTTTCCCAAGCCAGGTATGGTGTGGGGTTCAGAAGGAGGAGCCGGCAGTGGATCTATATTATTTCCACAATGAAGATGAACAGTAAAGCCATTATCACACTGGAAACAAGTGAGCTCAATACAAATTAAGAAAACATTTAAATATCTTTAAAAGGAAATTTGTTTACTCAGCAAACATTTGGAAGGAGATTTAAGTGCATTAACTAATTCAAGAAATAAAATTCAAAATAATAGCTGCATATGCCTTTAGTAGAACAAAATATCAAAGATTGAAAAAACAATGATCTGCCCAGTGCTGGTAATATGCAATGAAATGACACATTTTCATATACCACTGATAGGATCTAATTTGATTGAGCCCTTTTAGAAAGTATCAGACTCACCACAGGAGTCTTAAAATGTTTATTCCCTTGATTCTGTAATTGTGTTTCTGGATTTTTTTTTTTTTTTTTACGATTTTCTAATTTTTTAAGTGACCTCTACACCCAAGGCAGGGCCTGAACTCCCAACCCTGAGATCAAGAGTCGCATGCTCCACCGACTGAGCTGGCCAAGTGCTCCTGTTCTGGAAATCTAACCTAAGGAAAGCTTCAGTGTGGAAAAAACCTTTGAGCACAAAGACACACATTAAAGTGTTATTTATCATAATAATAACAGTGGCGGCACATGGAAGCAGCCCCTTTATCTCTGACTGCAGGGAAATTGTTAAACAGACCACAGTCTGTCAACCCAGTGGAATATTTTGAATCTATTAAAATGATCTATTTTAAAGAGTATATGAAAACATGAAAGAATTCCATGACATAATGTTAAGTGAAACAGGGAAGATAAGACTGTTTACATAGTATTAAAAAATTTACACATAGTAAAAAATTAGAAGAAATTCACTGCAGTGTTAGTAGTGCTTGTATTTGGGAATTTTCCCTTTTTATTTTTTATTAGCTCTGATGTCTTGGGGAAGTAACAAAAATAAATAAATAGAAAAACTACAAAAACCTGTTTGGTTTTGGTCTATTCAAGGTTTGGGAAAGAAATAACGAAATGATCAAAGTCACTAGCATACATATTTCATAAAAGAGAAATTTTTCCAGTATAAAAGAATTTATTATTAGAAAGGAAGAAAAAACAGGAATAAGGAGCTGTACCTTGTAAATGAACACAATGAATGCTTGAGTGCAAGATCCAGAACCTGCACTATGGGTTCAAATACAACTGTGCCTTCCCCAGCTGTGTGACCCTGGACAAGTTACTTGACTCCTCTGTGCTCCAATGTCTTCATCTGCAGAATGCAAATAACAAAAGCAACTTTCTCACAGGACTGTCAGGAGGATTGTGTGTTCATAGAGGCCCTGGCTCTCGAGCATGCTCACACATTCTTTGTCTCTCTGTTACCGTCTCTGTCTCTCTTACATATATATTTGAAAGTGTTATGTACCATTATTGTCTTCACATCATTTCCATTACAGTTCAGGTGTCAAATACCACTGGTGTTCAAAACCCCTCTCTGCGCCTCGCTTGCTATGGGATCCAGACAAAGTACATTTTGCCTTTCTTGCCTGAGTTTATTTGTGAAGTGGGGAGAGTGAAGTACATGCCTGGTAGGGTCACTGTGAGAACCAAATGCGATCAGGTTGGTCATGTGCTCTGAACAGGGCTTGGCACACAGTGATGCTCACGGCGGAGGTGGTGGGGAGGTATCGAGGGTGGCTACCATGGTGGTGGGTTCTGTTTTTGTTTAGGTCTCTTTTGAACCAGAAGGAAATGTAGAGGCACATGGTGAGTGAGCTAANTTTTTTTTTTTTT
Source organism: Ailurus styani (assembly GCA_002007465.1). Classification (NCBI taxonomy): domain Eukaryota; kingdom Metazoa; phylum Chordata; class Mammalia; order Carnivora; family Ailuridae; genus Ailurus; species Ailurus styani. Next base: position 2,004,753 of record LNAC01000024.1, on the reverse strand, counting down.
TTTTTTTTTGAGTTGTAACCTGGAGGCCATAAGCCTTTTTTTTGTTTTGTTTTTTTGATGTCCACTTCTGATGGAGGAAAGGAAGTTGAGGATCAGTGATCATCATAATAGTTTATAGGTTTATATTGCTTTTATAGTTTTGAAGCTCTTTACATGTTTGTTGACTCCTTGATACAACAGTTCTGTGATGTAGTAAACCAAAGACCTGTCCTCATCACTGCTGTTTGCCAGGGTTATAGTCCCTGTAATTATAGCGGATTTCAGTAACTAATTCTGTAGATTTTGGTAACGCAAAGGAATGTGATGCTGGTGAACTTTATAGACTGCCCAAGAGGAAATTGTATTGCTTGGTGATTCACTTAATCAGAGAAATTCTACTGCAACAGGCTTTTGTCCTTTTAAGTTATAAATATTTACTTTCCTTTTTTTTCTATAAGTATTTTTTTAAAAGATTTTATTTATTTATTTGACAGAGAGAGAGATCACAAGTAGGCAGAGGCAGGAAGAGAGAGGAGGAAGCAGGCTCCCCGCCGAGCAGGGAGCCCGATGCGGGCCTCGATCCCAGGACCCTGAGATCATGACCTGAGCCGAAGGCAGAGGCTTTAGCCCACTGAGCCACCCAGGCGCCCTCTATAAGTATTTTTTAAAGAAGTGTTTAAATACGTGGTCATAGTTACTGTTTTGTAGTCAGTCTGAATAACTAGAAGGTGATTTTTCTCACTAGTTAGTGGGAGGAAAATGGTGATATGAGCTAGTAAATTATAAAACTACTCTAATGGTTTTTAAAAAAGTTATTCTCTTATCACTCTAAGACCACTTTTTAGGATTACAAATTAACTCCATTTGTTAATGTATTTTAATCACTCTGTTTATTCCCTTTGGTGTATGTGGCTTTCTTAACTGCAGGAAATAACTTTTAAAATACTGTTTTATAATAATACAGTCTATGTATAGAAAAACATACAGATCATAACTAAACGTAAGAATTTGCATGAAGGGAACACACCTGTGTAACCAGCCCCCAGAGCATCAGTGAGATCATTGCCTTGCCACCTTTCCCAAAGCCCTCACCAGCCCTGTTTTATCACTAACCCCCTCTCCCCACATGGCAAGGACATAATGTTAAAGTAAAATCTAATAAATTAATACTCGCGTTGCCTTCGTATTTTGTTTCATCTTTACCAATTTTTGAATGTGTGCCTGTTCTCCATTTTTAAATTTTTATTTTATGAAAATGGTACATCCATATATGCAACTTAAGTAGTAGTCAAGAGCTGGTAACAAAATATATCAGTTTCCTGCTGTACCCCTTTCTAGTCCTAAAGATCCTGCTCCCTAAAAGAGTATATACTATTTAGTGTATAGTGTTTAGTGTTTCTTTTGCCATTTGTACATTTTAGTGTTTCTTTTGCCATTTGTACAGAAATGTACAAATTATTAACCAAATTTAGGTATTATCTGTTGACTATTAGAGTAATCAAGGACTCCCTTTTATCAACATCTCTGCTACTTCTCTTTCTTTTTGGTTTTTTAAGGATATATATATATTTTTTAAATATTTATTTATTTGACAGAGAGAGATCACAAGTAGACAGAGAGGCAGGCAGAGAGAGAGAGAAGGAAGCAGGCTGTCTGCGGAGCAGAGAGCCCGATGTGGGCCTCGATCCCAGGACCCTGAGATCATGACGTGAGCTGAAGGCAGAGGCTTTAACCCACTGAGCCACCCAGGCACCCAAGGATATATTTTTTAATAGGTTTTATTTATTCATTCATTCATGCATTGTTTATTTAAGAGAGCACAAGAACACAGGTGGTGGGGAGGAGCAGAGGGGGAGAGAGAGGGAGAGAGCCAAGCGTGGAGCTCGACCACGTGGGGCTCGATCTCATGACCCTGAGATCATGACCTGAGCCAAAAGCAAGAGTCGGATGTTCTACTGACTGAGCTATCTAGGCACTCCAAGTGCTACTTCTCTTTCTTATCTTCCCAGTATATTTACATTAAATTTTTTGGTTAAATGAATAGTCTCTATTAACGTTCTGTTCCTATACATATAATATTCAAAATGAGTGTTACAGGCTATTATGATTGGAGTCTTTTTTTACTTTTCGGTTTTTATGATGCAAATAATTGTCTTGGTTTTCGTGTTTTTCTCTCTCTTTGTAAGCCTCTTGTCTGAAATCATAATGTCTGTTTTCCTCTGACTTTAGCTCTGGATACAGTCACTAATCCTTTGTAATTGCTGAATCCAGTGGAGTCTTCCAGCCCTAAACTTTAGTAGCTGTGCTCTGGTTACTTCCTCCTTCCTTGGTTTCCATGACATCACTTTATCCCGTCGTTCTGAGTGCTCCTTTTTAGTCTTGCTGTGCACAGATCCCTGTTTACCTTCCTTTAAGTTTAATGTTCCTTAGGATTCTATCTGTAATCTGGTTTTTACCCAACAGAATCTCTTTAGGCAATATCTGCCATGGCCATGAATGACTTCTATTATCTGTTCCTTCTTATAGAACTTTCTTCTAAGCTCATTTAACTGGCCATTGGACATTTGTCATTGCTTTCACTCCTGTTCAAGGTCCCACTCTTTTCTTGTGACATCTGCATATGAATTTTATAGAGGCTTTGATATCTGTCTGTCTTAAGTTCCTTTCGCCCTACCTGCCCCTGTTCGCATAGGCACGCCACCTCCTTACCTTTTACTCTTCCATTCCCCTCACACACCATGAAATACACACACATACTCTCTTCTCCAGCACCTGCACTGCCGCTCTCCATTTTTATTGGCAAGAAAGGTAAAAGTTTTCTCTCTCCCATCTCCTCCTATGGGTAAAGTGAGAGGATGGGATGTTGGGTCAATTGTCTTATCCCAGAGAAAGCAAGTATTTTACTTATTTAGTATGCTTTTTTTGTACTTGATAGTAACTATTTTAATAGGCCATCTCTTTTAAAACGTGTTAATCCTTGAAATGTTTAAAGAATGATCACTTGACAGTAGTGCATATTCATACAGTCTCGTCCGCATTGTTACTTTTAGATTTAAAACCATGAGTGGGATTGTAATAAGAATTCTATATTTTCAGAATGAAAACTACACATGTGGGGTTGTAATGTGAATTTACAGGCAGAGAAGAGGTATCTTGTCCAAACAAGAAAGAAAAAACATAACTGAATGTTCTCTTGTCCACTTTTATTGGTCTATGTAAACAGAACCATGAGTCTGAGCTTACATTCCTAAAAGCTACAGGTGTCAATCAGAGCATTCAGAGAGAGCACTCAGAATGAGAAGAGAGAAGCATGAGCCTGTAAAAGAACCCTCCAAGGAGCCTTAAAAGGGAGCCCATGGGAATCAGCATGTGATTCTAGAGAGTGGTACAGCATGGCTTAATGTTTATTTTTAAAAAGCCTAAAGGTGATATTCCAGCAGGTCTAAAGGTTTTTCACCATCGCTGTCATTGATGATGGTGGTGGTAGCCCTTCGTTTTTTGTTATTACTTGGTTGTTTCTAGCTTACCAGTTTGTTCTGTGTATTTTTTAAGGTTCTTAAAATTTTGGTCAGGGCAGTGGTTGATGGGGTGACTGATCGAAGTGGAGATGTTGCAACCAGCCTCAGAGGAAAGCTGCGGGAGTTACTGGGCAGAGTGACTTCAAGAGTGACAAATGATGGAGAAATCTGGAGGCTGTATGCTGAAATGTATGGAAATGGGCAGAGTGAAAAGCCTGATGAAACTGAAAAGGTACGTCCTCTTTCAGTCCTTGCAGGTGCTTGCCTTTTGTTTGAATTATGTGTAGCAGATCTGCTTCTTTGATGGTTGGAGGAAGAATTAAATAGCTTGAAAGGGAAGATTGATATGCTCAGGTTTTCCGTTTTAATTCAGAATCTTTAACATAAGCACTCTGAATTGCGGGCAGGTTAAGACTTGTAAGCATTCATCTTTTTTCTTTCCATGAATTTTTCTTACATAATTGTTCTCCATTTCCTGCAAAAGGGTCTTTCCAGCCTGCTCCCCCACTGGAGCTACAGCAAGCAGCTGTTCACATTCTTTACCCTCGGCCCTTTCTGCAGGCTCCTTACTGAAGACTCAGGTAGATGGGGCCCAGGGACAAAAGAGGGTTTAGATCTGAGATAGGGGCCATGGAAGGGAAAAAAGAAAAAGGTGCTAGATAAGAACATGGAAAGAGAGCTTTTAAGTCTAAACACAAAAGGCTTTACAGAGGTTACCCTGCTCTTTCTAGAAAGTGCATTACAACACCAGTTACACTCAAGTTATGCCTTTGGCCTCTTATCTTAGAACCCAAAGGAGCCCCCAGAGTTTCCAAGGTTGAAATAATTGTTTTCTGTTCTTTTCAAAACATCCACAACAAATCAAATGTACTCCTTGCGTGAGTTTGGAATTCGCTGCAGTACAGCTAATCTGTGGGATTCTTAGCCATCTCTCCTCCCTCAGTCCACCCAGCTGGCTTCCACCATTGCTTGTCAGCCCAGAGAACACATACTCACACGCACGCATGCACACACTCCTACTTTCTGTCCTTCCATTTCTTCTTGAATTATGTGCTCTTACATATATGGACTCAAGGGGAGTCTGAATTCTCTGATCGGTGACTTCTTCCTCAAGAATCTGCAAGGATGGGGCTGTGAAAGAGTGTTTTAAACTTCTGTGAGTATACATACCTCTTGGTGATTCTGTAGGTGCCGTCAAGTTCTTGCCTCATTCTCTAAACCGGGCCCTTAAGCTGATGGATACAGGTGCTGAGGAAAGGTGTGTGCCCTTCTTCTAGATTTCCAAACCTGGCATCTCTGTTTTTCTGTTTGGAGGGAAGTATCTCTGTCCAGATACATCCATTTGATTGCTTTTAATTGCTTATTGCTTTTGGGTGTGCGTCTGTACCCCTTTGATGAGAATAATAAAGACGGTGCTGCATAACACAGATGCTTGTTTCTCAAGTTGGAATTAGTTCTACATGACCTCCAAGAAACCAGTTTAGAAATGTGAATTGAACTTGTTATTCTGAACATTGTTCTTTTTCTGTCCTCAGGCGTTCCAGTATCTCTCTAAGGCATACAAGTGTGACACACAGTCCAGTTGTTGGGAGAAAGATATGACATCATTTAAGGAAGTGGTGCAGAGAGCCTTAGGACTCGCACATGGTATTTGATGTAGCATTTGATATCCTTGCCACCACTTACTGTATTTTTACTGAAAAAGAATTTGTCACAAGTGAAGTTCCATTATAGATAAGTTCAGATTATTTCATTATATGGAAATTGTCGTATTTCATGATGTGAACCTTTATAAGACCCGCTGCTGGGTAGTGAGCACTTTGGATCAACAGGAGCAAATAGAGGCTGGAGCGGTAGGAAGGAGAGAGACTTAAATACCGTTGGAATAAGTGACTGGTATCAGGAGCTTTCAAGACGTGGAGTACCTTTCCAGCTGTGTCTGACTTTCAAGCTCATAGCCTGTTTGTGTTGATTGTGTAGTAATACTACACAATATGTTGATCGTGTAGTAATATTACACAATATTAAGGAAATGTGTTAACATTTCTTGACTTGTAGACTTCCTTTGTAAGTGAAAATAGTTTTTCTCAAAAATACGTAGGTTACTGGAGAACAGCAATGTACAAAGAGCTATGCCATATGCAAAAGAAATAAAAAATACAATCCTGTCCCTCCCTTTGGGAAATTTAGTGGGTGATATTTGAGGGGAGACATAACCTTACATATAAGATTGCATGCCTGTTGGGTATATCCCAGATAAAGGCCCCTTTTCCTTATTTGCATTAATGAAAAATATACCAGTTAAATTTAATAATGCATCTTTATATTTAGAATTGAGTATGGATGTGTGATGCCCTGGGAATGCAGTTCAAATAAAATAATGAAGCCACAGTGTTAAGAACTGAATCACAGAGACTATGAACCTATCCTAAAGTCCTCCTCTAACTTTTTTGGCAACTAATAGTTACAGTAATTGGGGCACCAACAAGGGACCATAAAAAGGGCAGACCCTTGAAATCAGGGAGACCTGAACTCCAGGACCAGCTCTGCCACGTACTTGCTGGGTGGTGTTGTAACTCCTCTGAGCCTTAGTTCCCTCATCAGTAAAATGGGGGTAATACCTGCCTTCTTGTTAGGAAGAATAAATGAAAACATATTTAAATACCTAAGAGTGTCTTGCACCTGGTTGAAATGTGAATCCCTGACTGTCTCATCCCAACCCTGTTCCTTCTAGAGTAGAGGAGCTGAGCTGTCTGATAAGGCATTCAAAACTAAAAAGAGAAAAATGAAGAACAAGAGTAAAGTTTAACGTGTCTCTAAAGAAGTCACAGAACATTCAAACTGTTTAGAAATGGGCTTAGTAGTTGATAATTCTACTTACGGTCTTCGATATCACTGACAAAGGAGGACATAAATATCCAGTTATCTGGGCCGCCTACCCCTTGACAGATCAGGGAGACATGCTGAACTCTGTCTAGCTGAAATTCAAAGTAGACAAGGTGGAGGTCATTGCTGATAGATCCATGGAATGTGGCTGCAGTTCATGTGGCTTGTGCTGGCCTCATGGTGGGTGGGCTCAGATGGATTCAGTCCTAATGCCTTTGACCTTTGTGAATATAGTACCATGTTTGAGGAAACCCATACCTAGGTGTATTATGTACATAATTATAGCAAGGTGCAGTCTCCTTGGAAGAATTTATCTTATCTACTTGAGATTGCCAACCCTAAACATTTCTATGAACAGCTAGCTTTGTAACAGTCAAAGCCAAGATATTTTCTGTAATCACTAAGTGATGCTATTAAACCTGTCAACTATAAATGCACAGGGTAAAGAAATAAGTACTGCGGGAATAAAATCTTCATTTTGTATCTAAAAGTTGTTTTTAAGCTATTTTGTGCGATATTTTTTCATCAGGGCAATACTGGGAGAAAAACAAGCTTCTATTCTTTTAAGTTCCTTCTGACTTTAATGCATTAGATGTTGGTGTTCCTGCAACATTTTAAGCATCAGTGAGTGGATGCTCAGCTTTAGTTTCTGGTGATATTTTAGATTTATGAAGATAAAACTGTACCTTTTCTTTGTTGCTTTTGTAGACCAGTGCTCAGTTGAGGAATGAACTATGTTTTTTTGTTATTCTATTCTTTTTTTTATCTTTCTCCCCAACACTGTTGTCCATCTTGCTCAATTCTGAAAACCGAAATGTAACATTAAAAAAAATCTCCGCATGATTTTCTCCCTTTTGGGTTGCTATTTTTAAGAGTAGCCATGTACTTCTGAAGAAGGACACTGCAATGTCTCCATATAGCGCTTCAGACCTTTCTGTAACAATGTTGTCATTGCGTACCCATTTGTATTGTCTGGGGACTATTCATTTACAGTTTCTGCTATTCTGTTTTCCGGGAAAGGGGTGGGGCAAAAGCTGGTTCCTTCTTTGCCATCCAGGGACTTTCAAAATAATAGTTATGCATTTTAACTATAGTCTGGCTGGAGGAAGCACTGCTATCTTGGATTTCCTGATGATTTGAAATAGCATTTTATTTGTCTCCCTTTCTAGAACTCTTATCTCTGTCTCTCGTGCTTTTTGGAAATGGAATTGAGCAAGGGGTGTAATAGTGTTTTTGTCTTTTTGCTCTATTTTTTAAAAAAAAATTTTCCAGGATGAAAATAAGGATTTAAAAAAAGAATCACAGCTATGCCTGATATTTTCCTCGGTATTTAACAGCCCAACTACCACAGCCGCGGTAGTTAACGTTCTTCTCCTAAGGCACACAGACATCACAATCCTGACTGTCTCCAGGTCGACCATGCCCTTTGAAAACGAGTCACACATTGTTGATGACTATGCATTGTTTCAGTCCTTAGCTGAGAAATGTCAGAGTCTAGTAACTGTTTTGAAATGAGAATGTCAAACTTGGTTCTCGCCAACCATGAAGATACTCATGACTGATGAGATGATTTTGCCAGGTACAGGCAATCCCCACCGTTGATGAGAGTTTGTGTGCAAGAGAGACACCTATTTTCCATTCCTGGTCTAGGATCTGGAGTCCTGAGTGGCTTTTACCATTGCACTGGTTCGTGTGGTTTTAAAATAGGATCTGGCCATCAGTCTGCTTTGTGGCAGGCATAATTTAGAAGAGCAAAAACACAAACCAGTGGAAAGAGATCAGGCGCTGTATATTTACAGAGCTCTTCACTTGTTCTTATAAAGCATTAACAGCGAGGCCTTCTGCTAGGGAGGATTATGCCCTCTCAATAATTTCACCGTTTAGGAAGATGAGCTCCCTGGCATGTGGGAGGCAGGGTTGTCACACGTGAGCGACGTGGTTCTCTCCCACTCCCTGCTGATGCCAAGCACCGCTCAGCAACCTGAGAGCCCGGTTGTGGTCATTTCACTGAACGTAAGCACGTAGGTTGTTGAAGTCACTTCTTCCAGAATGGGGAATAAACCCCAAGTAGGAGAATGCAGTTAGAATTGAGCTGTAAATGCCTGGATGTTGCTTCACTGGGCTGGTGTCACTGGCAACTGTGAGTCCCCGTTGGGGACCTGGTGCCCCGGGAAGCCACACTAAAGATCTGTTCCATCTGGTTTTGCCCTCCATGCACCTTGTGTCCAGTTAGATTTTGTCTCTCTTTGTGTAATTTCACGTGTGTGTGTTTATGTTTAGGGTCTCTTCCCAATGATCTGTAACTTACCAAAAATCACCTATTTCCCCTCAGAATTCTCCAGTTCGCAGTAAGTGTGAAGAAGGATAATGGGGACAATTATGCACATAATTGTTGTCCTTTTACCAAAACAAAATCTTTCCATGTGGGAATATTTCTGAAGTCTGTACTATAAAATCCTAATTAAGTAATTGTTTTTGGTACTTGTAAATTATCGTTACCAGCATTTAACGCATGTTTTCTCCCATATTTGTGTTTCAGTGGCTATAAAACACAGTAAAAACAAGTCCAGTCCCCAGGAGGCTGTGCAGGTGCTTTCCTCAGTTCGACTCAGTTTACAGGGCTTGTTATCTAAAGCAAAGGTGAGAGTGTGGTGGGAGTTAACTCCAAGTGTCACCGGCAAGACGGTCTCTAGCACGAGCCGACTGCTCTGAAATCTTCCTCTGCATCAGGGGTGGTGTTAGGCCCACCGTACAGTTTAGATGTCAGGCCCCGGGTGGATGGTTGTACTGGTGGGGGTATTATCGGCCCCAAGGCTAGACCGCCCTTCACCTGGCTAACTTAGACGTGTTTGAAATTAGTATTTATAATGCAGCCCTACTGCTTTCTTGAAATTAAATTGGAACAGTGCTCTTCTCCTGATTGTCACTTTTCTCAAAGTGTGGCATATGTGCCACTGATAGCACTTGGCTGAACTTCTGATCTTCATGTATATTTATTTCAGCACATGTCAGAAAAAGTTTAACTAGCACCTTAGACCAATATCTTTATGAATATGATTGCTTATTTTTCACTTGTAGCAATATAATGTTTCCTCTAAAAAAAGACTTCTATGTAAGTTTAAAAAGTTGATTTAGAGACCAATCTTAAGTAGGTAGTATATGGGGTTTCACAAAGATGAAGGTAGGTGATTGACTCAGGTTTGACAATGAAAACATTTACCGTCGATCTGCAAATGCCACCTTGTGAACTGGCGCTGGGTTGGGGACGCCTGAGAATTCCCGAGGGAACTGGTTTTGAGCCTGGACTCGGAGTGTCTGCCTGTGGCTGGTCAGGTATGGGGTGGAGCCTGGGAGGTCTGTGCGGTCAGGTGTGGATTATACCTCTGGAAGCAAACTGTAAAGGAATATAGTTTCTTTTCTTTTTTAAAATTAATTTATTTATTGGAGAGGGAGAGAAAGCACGAGCAGGCGGAAGGAGAAGCAGGCTCCCAGCAGAGCAGGGAGGCCGACACAGGGCTTGTTCCCTGGACCCTGGATCATGACCTGAGCTGAAGGCAGATGCCCAACCGACTGAGCCACCCAGGTGCTCCAAGGAATGTAGTTTCTTCCACAATTCAGTGCTTTCTTTTCTCATTTTTGCTTGCCTTCACTATTTAATCTTGGGTTGTAAATGAATTCTAACACTTCTGAGAGCAAGTCTATGGCAAGTGAAGGTGACTTCTGGACACATGTAAAAACCTTCCCAGAGTATGTATGGCTTTTTATTAATTGCTTGATCTTTTCAGATGAAGGCATCATTTTTGCCTCTTCGGATTATTAATTTGCTTTTTCGATCACTAATCTACCCACATAGTTTATTTCCTCAGGAGATACTCTACTAGTTCCCTTATCTCTGTGCAAAGCTTTTTCTTATAAGTTATTAATGTTTTTAAGATTTTATTTATTTATTTGACAGGGAGAGAGAGAGAGAGAGAGAGATCACAAGTAGGCTGAGAGGCAGGCAGAGAGAGAGGAGGAAGCAGGCTCCTTTCCGAGCAGGGAGCCCGATGTGGGCCTCGATCCCAGGACCCTGAGATCATGACCTGAGCTGAAGGCAGAGGCTTTAACCCACTGAGCCACCCAGGTGCCCTATAAGTTATTAATTTTACATAAACCTGTACCTGCCTAAGTAATCTTGTCTGTGCAGGTACTGCCTAGCCTCCCTTTTGTGGAAATTCCCAAACATTGAAAATGAGGCCTCCGAGCATCATCTATGTTTAGATTTTGTTCTCATTAGATCCCAACTGGGAAAACTTGCCTCCCAGTGCCTCCTTTGAAAGCATGTTTTTGCTAGAATAATTGGGAGTCTCTGATTTTGTAGTAGAGCATATGCTTTTCCTATTTTTTTTAAACAAATTGGGTTTGCTCAGCTGAATTGCAATCCCCAAAACACTTTTTTAGAGCACTTTAAATAGTGAAAACGAAATAGGATAGCTCTGTTAAATAGCTTGTAGTAAGCTTGGTTTGTACCAATCTCTGATCTTTTCCTTCCAGGTCAGGGATTTCATGGAACTAAACTCCTAGAGCCTAGAGACTCACTTGGCATTATCCAGTGCATGGTCACTACACAGATTTGCTGCAGAGGGCATGAGGGCTGTTGGGGAAAGTACCAGAGAGCCTGGAGACAGGACAGACTTTTACCACTTACACACTTTGGGATCCTCAGCAAATAATCCATTCTTTCTAAGCCTCAGTTTCTCTTTCCTTCCTCTTTAGTTTATAGGGGAGTGATGCAGATTCATGATGATTTGCAAGCACAATAATTCTTAGTAAAAATAAAATATGCTATCTGGGTCTAGGTTACTTTTCTAAAAGGTGTTTTCTCTACTGGTCACATTGCAACAGTTCTTAAGTCATTCTACGAAATGCTGTGCACGGAGTACACAGTAATGTGACAGATCTTTGCTGAACGTTGATGAAGTCCTGCATTAAATGAATGATCTTGGCTCCAAAAATCACTCTGTGAAGCTCTAAGCTTGTCCCAGTGATTATACCATCACTCAAAACATCTCTGGGGCTCCCTTTTTAGAATAACTGTCAGAGCACATGTCATGTCCTATCATCTATGGTTGTGATAGTAAACAGTCATATGGTGATGGTAAACAAATCATCTAGTCAGGTCTGATGAAAAAGGTAAATAGTGGGGCGCCTGGGTGGCTCATTTGGTTAAGCGACTGGCTCTTGATTTTGGCTCGGGTCATGATCTCTTAGGGTCCCGGTATCGAGCCCTTTGTCAGACTGCGCTCAGCATGGAGTCTGCTTGTGATTCTTTCCCTATGCCCTCCCTGCCCCACTGTTCAGATGTGTGCATGCTCTGTCTCTCTAAAATAATAAACAAAAAGTATAATTTTAAAAAAGGACAGTATCTTGAGTAAGTTACATTTCTGATCAACACACACACACATTCACAGTGTGGTTGTAAAATCCTGGAGCTCATTTTCTTGGGTGCCTATCCTGGCTCAGCAGGCAGTTCCAGATAGAGAGTCTCTCCAGAATGGCTCAGCGATGGTGGCGTTATCGAAGTCTACTGCACTGTGCCTCCCAAGGCCATGCCTCTTACAGGAAGAGGGCACGTTTATTCTTACTTCAATATGCTGGGCTTCTGTGCTTTTACCAAATCCTGAGTCCTAAGCCATAATTAATTTTCAAATAATTAGCATAAAGGGGTATGATTTATATGAGCTTGAATATAAAATATATTCATTTTGCTTGTATACACAATGAATAGATTTGTTTGGATGAAAATGTCCATTCGTCCTGAAACCATCATATAACATCGAAATGAATAACCAGAGGACGCCGGGGTGGCTCAGTTGGTTAAGCGTCTGCCTTCAGCTCAGGTCATGATCCCAGAGTCCTGGGATCGAATCCCACATCAGGCTCCTTACTCAGCAGGGAGCCTGCTTCTCCCTCTGCCTGCTGCTCCCCCTGCTGGGGCTCTCTCTCTCTCTCTCTCTCTCTCTGACAAATAAATAAATTAAATCTTTAAAAAAAAAAAAAGATGAATAACCAGTGTTCAGGACAACCATTTTGAAGAGCAACCATTTTGAATTTGCCAACTCAGGCACGTTGTTTGATGCCAGGTTTAATTTTGCAGCTTGTACATTTCCAGTTTGGTGAATGGAACAAACACTAACCATTGCTACTATCATGTGCTATTATTAGATATAGGGAATTTTTAATTCTATCCTCTGTACCTATTTAATTTTAAAGAGATTGTCATTGTGGGCGCCTGGGTGGCTCAGTGGGTTGGAGCCTCTGCTTTCGGCTCGGGTCATGATCTCAGCGTCCTGGGATCAAGGCCCGCGTCGGGCTCTCTGCTCGGCGGGGAGCCTGCTTCCTCCTCTCCCTGTCTCTCTGCCTGCCTCTCTGCCTACTTGTAATCTCTCTCTCTGTGTCAAATAAATAAATTAAAAAAAAAATCTTTAAAAAAAAAAAGATTGTCATTGTTTTGATAGTTCTGTTTGTTCTTTATGTCACAGCAACTTTTTACAGATGTGGCAAGTGGAGAAATTTCCAGGGAGTTAGCTGATGAAACAGCAGCAATGGATGCCCTCGTCATAGAGCTGCAAGGCCTAAGCAACCAGTTTCGAAACCAGTACTGACCATCCTAGGAACAGTTTCTGAAAAGGAGCTTTCACCTTCTGAATTTTTCTTATACCTGTGTATCTGAAACACAAGATAATTGATTTTTTTAAATAAATTTCTCTTTAATGGCTAAAATTTTTGTTTTGTGATTTTTCCACATGTTTGGACTTTCCAAAGTACATTAATTAAAAGTTCCCCATTTCTTTAGGCTTAGTTGCAGTTGAATTCCATATATTCTTCTCTATTTTGTGCCGAGGTATTTTGGCACAAGAGCAAAAAATTATAGTTTTCTTTTTAGTGTAGGGTTTATTCTCTCTTAGCCTGAAATGAATTAGATCATCCTTTGGAAAGACTTAGTCTGCAACAGGAAAAAAAAATTTGCACACTACAAGTTTGTGGAATCATTAGATTGGCTGCATTATTATCCAAAAATGATAAAAGGGTAGATTGAATGACAGAAATCTTTTTCCTTCTTGAGATTTTGTATTTGTGTCAGACAGATATATGCTTGGCTAAATTAGAAATGGGGCATATGTTAGCTTCTAAATCAAGAAAATGCAAGAAAAAAGGACATAACTCAAATTTTGATTGAACCATTAACCACTACAAACCAGGCTGACCTTCTCATTTTGTAGACTGCCAGCCCTAAAGATGGTTGTTTAATAAGGTTATTATGAGTGAAGACAGCCATAAATGGTGCCGTATTACAAAAATGCCAAAGTAAAAAGCTTTCTTCTTAAGGTCTGTGGAAACAAATATTGAAAGCAGCAGCTGAGCTTAATAATCTCACTAACAAAGTCATAGTGAGGAATTCTCAGTCCTGGCTTGGGTTGCTGAATTTTGGGTCCCTTGCATAAGTCATTTGACCCTTGCTTTTTGTCTATGTTCTCATTTATAAAATGTGAATAATTTTTACCTCTGGCTTCCTTGTGAGTTTCAGCTGCCATTGGAAACTTAAAAACGCATACTCCACAAATACAAGTATTCTGAACGTTAGAAAAAAACAGTCTTTAAAAACTTTGATGGGTGGATTTTAGTTATAAATTCTTACCATTGCTTTTCCTTTTCTTAAGCACCTGCTTCTCTCTTCTAGTATACTAGTCTAAAAAAAGTTAATATCTGCCCTAAAGCAGTTTCTTTTATAGGAGACATAGTAGCTATGAGAAAGACCAGTAAAGTGAGCTAGTAGCCTGAGTTAACATTAAATGTCCATTCAAATCTTTTATGGAAGCTCTTGGAGAGTAGGTGGATAAATGAATGGATGGATGGATGGAGTGAGGTTTTAAGATGAACTCTTTATCATCAGTACCCAGCTGTGATCCCCAGTAGAAAATGGATAGATAATACTTGGAAGGACAAAGATTTCAGGAGTCAAATGGAAGATTGAAGAAGAGTTTCCAAGTATTAGAAGTTTTTAGTTTTCAGTTTGTTTCCTTTGGCTTCAAGGTAGAAGAACATGAGTGAGTCTGAGTTGTCACAAACCAAGTCACAAAAGGATCATCTCCTTCCAGGCCTGTTCTCAACTGCTATGTTGAACCCAAGTCTCCAGGATGGTGCCCTACACCCTCTTTTATCTTGGAATGATCCCACCAAAAGGAGAGCTCTTAAATGTCTTCTTCTAAAGACATAGGCCTGATAATTATGTTTAACAATCTTACTTATGTGAATGTTTAACCTAGTTGAAGAAAATGTATGGGGAGGTACTATGGTAAAGTAGGAAAAGTTGGGGTTTTATCAAAACATCACCGGCTAACACTTAACACTCAGGTACTTAATTCTTCATCTGGAAAGTGAGTGTGGTGATAATAGTACCTTCCATCAAGCTTTTATCATCTCTTAGAGCACTTTCTCCCAACTGCAGAGTAAGTAACACAGTATCTTTAAAATGCTGTATTTCACTTACTAGAGGGTCTTTGATGCTTCGTATTGCTATATTATGATATAAATATTTCTATTTCCAAATATCTTTTATAAATTCCAACTTTGGTTTTTGAGTATCACTACTTTTGTTTTTGGCATTACTTTTGTGCATTGTCAGCTAGTGGAATATAAAAGATGTGATTCTTTACTATTTATTGAGTTCCCATAGCATGAATACTCACGCCAATAGCTACAAGTTGTAGAGCTCTCACTATGCCTACGTAGGTCTGTGTTACCACCAGGAAACTAAAGCTCACAGACTCTAGAAAGAGAAATAGCCAGAACTCTCTCTACTTACTCTGTTGGGGCCAGAAAAAGCTTCCAGGGGTCAGCCGATTTCTGTCTTCTCTTTATCACAATGGGATGCCTGGAATTTTTGCCTGTCATTGTTTATAAAGTTCTTCAAGGAGAGAAATTCTGTGAAATCTCAGTTCTTAATAGCCTGTGGTCTATAAAGTTTATTATAGTCCTTTAAAAAAATTTTTTTTAGTAAAGTTTTCATTAGCCTGTTTCCAAAGAAGCTGCTTAGTAAATGGGGGCCCTAAATGCAGAGGAGTGATGTCCCAATGGAATAAGAAATATTTTCTCTATACCCAAACCTTGAACTCAGGAAGCTTAGGGAGTTGACGCTGAGTCTGGGAAGCAGAGCCATGGGGCATGTGTCAAGCGCTGGTGAGGTTCAGAACTACAGAACTTGGACTTAAAGTTGGACTTTGGGTTGGACTTTGAGGTTTCTTTTGAGGGTGAGTGTTTGGCCTTTCTTCAGATGGAGCCTCAGTATGCTAAGGAGGACCCCAAACATTGAAAGCATTGACTTATTTGTGTATCAAGGCTATTCTTCATGCTGTAGTTTCTGTTGGGCATGCTATCAGGGTCCTATTCATAAGCAGAGATTTAAGGAAGAAATGATACTGAGTAGGTGTAGAAAGTAAATCGACCTACGTTCCAGACACCACTCAAAGACTGTGACATAAGCAAAGGGAGGGCTAGTTTGGGCTCTTTGTGACCATTTATCCAAACTGTGGTAAATCTACTAAGTTAGAACCCCGGGTGAGTCTCATGAAAAGTACTTTTTTCCATTTCTGTTTTTATAACATCCACATCAATCTAAATCACTGTTTAGATAAGGTAACTCTACTTTACAGGCCAAGAGTGAGGAATAAAACCTGTTAAGTAGATGCAACACACTTCCTTTCTGCCTGTTCATTCGACAGGCCCTATAGTGAAACGGCAAAGAGCCTTTATTCAAATAGTGGGCGCCATGCTGTGGTGATACAGATGGATTTTTCACAACATGCAGAAGTGCTTATAAATAGATAGGTTTCAATCAACAAGTAGCTTATTCAGGCATGTGCTCAAATATAGTAGCTGCATTCATTAGACAGACATTTCCACTAATCCCAAGACTATACTAATAAAAGAGTAATCCCTATGGGCTCAAGGTAGTGCTGGCTTGCTTTTAACTCTTATAGAGTCTTTCACAGACCTAGGCCTAATAATAATTGTAGCTGCATTAGGTTTTCACCAAATGAATTATAAAGCCAAGCTTATCTTGAAATTTTTTCTTTCATTTTTTTAAATTGCAGTAGCTCAAGTGGACAAAGAGGTACTTTTTACCCTGGATATGCGGCTTGCAGCAAAGCCAATTTAAAAGCAATTGCGTGTGCATTTGTGTGTGTGTGTGCGTGCGCCCATTGTGTGTTCTCATTACTTTATCATAAAGCCCCTTCTCTTCCCCCTCGTTAATAAAGTGATTAATAGAGAGTTTGCTGGAGCAGATTCTGTTTTTTTTCCTTTGGCTTTGGGATAAACAACAAGTTAATGTCAGTTCTGAGCTTTGCAGACTCAGTAGAGTGGTTGGACTTTTCATGTGGACCTTTTCCTTGGGCTGGGCTTTGTTCGGCAGGGTCTTTACCCCTCCCACATCATTCAGAGCTAGCTCTAATTAGTTCACTTAGCACAACGCTCACATTTTTCCCTTGCCAGTGATGTCAGACCTGTCTTCCTTTTTATTATTCTGACTTCTTATAAACCGCAGTGACCTGTGAGTCAACCACACCATCTCTCGGCCCTGTGCCAGCATTGTAATCTATGGAAAGGGACTCTCGCCAAGGACTTTGAGGCGGAAAACTGATAGTATTAAAGAGATCTTCTGAAGGGTAAGAATCAGCCATATTTGAATCTTTGGTGGTGTTATTGCCAGAAAGGGGTGGGAGGAAGTAAATCATGGTAACGTTGTTAAGGAGCTAACCCATGCATTGCTAACTTTTTCCAGACTGAGGGCTCACGTGAACGTCAGTATCTATGGATGTGCAGAAGTTATTACTGCTGCTCCCAGACAGAAGAGTGCTGCTCGAAACCTGTGCTGCTCGAAGCCTGTGCTGCTGTGGGGCTTGAGGAAGCCCTAACCACCTTGTAGCCTGTCAGCATCCACAGACTGAGATGTTACAACAGCATCGATCAGAAGACGCATGTAGAAGTGCTTTCTTCTTCTCTTCTTTTCTTTTTAAGATTTTATTTATTTGAGAGAGAGAGAATGAGCGGGGGCAGGAGCAAAGGCAGAGGGAGAAGCAGGCTCCCTACTGAGCAGGGAGCCGGAAGTGGGCTCCATCCCAGGATCCTGGGATCATGATCCAAGCTGAAGGCAAATGCTTAGCTGACTGAGCCACCCAGGCACCCTGTAGATGTGGTTTGGAAATGAAACAGTTTAATAGAAATACATGGCCGAGTGTCCTAGAAACCACTGAGAGTAAGCACTGACACCACCTTTTCTGTTCCTCTGTGGGGAGCTTGATGACATTCAGTGCTGCTGGGTCATGAAACCAAAGTCACGTCTTCATCTGGGCTCAGCCTCCCCACGTTTCTGGGCTGCACATGTGGATGGAGGAAGGGAAGACACAGAGAATGTGATGGATTTTTATGACGTGGTCGATTTTTATATCATTGGGAGTTCTCCAGTTGGACCGGTGCCAGGAAAAGGAAACTGAAATGATGATAAGCAGCAGCAGGCAGAAAAAGGATGACCCGAGGAGTCGACTGACTATGTGAGTCAGGGTGAGCAAGCCCGGATGGAAGTTCCCGCCGCACCACTTCCTAGCCGTGACCACACCTGAGCCCCTGAAACCACTTTGGGCCTCAGTTTCCCCAGCTCTAGAATGCAAATCGCCGCCCTACAGACCAGACAGAATTGCTGTGGGCATTGTATTAGATGCTGTGTGTGCAGTATTCTGTGAGCCACTGTGCACAATTAGTTCTTGTTACGATCAAGAGAAAGGGGCATTGTGGATGGTCTTTCGGGTCCCAGGGACTGGTGGAGTCCCTGGATGGGGCCATCCAGCCACTTGGCTCCAGTTTCCATAATCCCCACAGGGGTCACAACCCTGTGGTTTGAGAGACAATGCTGCAGAAGTTTTTCCAGCCTCGTGAGTGCCCTCCGTCGCTCCACTGACCGAAATCAGTTTGGCCTATAGGATGTCTGGTGCCAGTGTTGATAAAGCTGTCTTGGTATTTTTATAGCTGTCTGGCCAGAAAACCTGCTTCTGCCTCCACAATTCTTTTTCACAAAACATGTGTATCCGCCACAGAGCTGGAGTGTGCTTTACAGACTCCGTTGGGTCCCCTGACCATAACCAGTAAGGTAGAGGTTATTTTTTGGGGTGGATATGCCCTGATCTATGTTGACCTTTCCCTTTAATAAATTACACAAGTGTTCCATCCCCTGTTCATTGTGAAAAAAATTAGAAAATACAAATAGGAAAAATGTTGAATCACCCAAATCCCCACCCTGTAGAAAATAATCATGTTAACATTTTTCTGCTGGGGTGTGTGTGTGTGTGTGTGTGTGTGTGCACGCGCGTGTGTGCACACAAAAGAAGGAGATAGGCTTTTTAAAAATTTTTAATTAAGCTTTCTAATAAAGCACATGGAAGTAGGCCTGCCTTCAACCTGGCGGGGCTCAGAGCCAGAGCACAGATAGGGGTCCATGTACCACATATCTAAATATTTAAAAGTTGTAAATCAAGCTAAGAAACTGAAAATTTGTTTTATGCTTTGGATCTTAAGAAATGTTCTTACATAGTGACTTGGAAGGGCATATTTTAATTTAGAATTCTTAAAACCTCGGAATTCCAGAACAGAAGAGGCTGGTGCAGGGAGAGCCAGCCCTCTCTCAGCCCGGCCTTCAGTGCAGGGGCCTTGTGTGCAAAGGGGGGCAACCCAGCCACCGTCTCAGACTGTCATGCCACCCAGAGACAGTCATAATGCCATCCTGCAGACCTAGGAGTGCATGGACCAGAGACCGCTCTGCCCTCGGAAGTGTGGACCGGGGATGAGGCCGTGCCACCCTGGCTGCAGGCTTTGGGCTTTTGAGCAGGGGATTCTGGGGTCTCAGTTACCTGAGCTGCGGTCTAGGACGTGAGTTTAGTACAGGCTTTAGGTGGGTATGTTCCCTTTGGTCCCATGAGCAAAGGGTGTCTGGAGGACGACGAGAGAGGGACCTTTTAAAGCAAAAGGCCCAGGGCAAAGGCATCTCTTGCCTGGTTTTAAGGGTGCTGCTGATGGGAGAGGGGTATCAGACACACTTCTTCCCCTCTCCCTAATTTTCTGTAGAAGAGAGAATTTCTAGTCAGCGTGCTGGGAAGGAAAAGAGTAGCAGGAACAGTTTAGCTTCTCTTTACTCTGCATTTCATCCGATGCCGGAAGGAACTAGACAAGCCTAACTCTCCCTGTCTCTCTGCCTGTCTGCCTGTCTCAAGACTTTCCCAACAAAAGAGAGTGTTCTTTTCCCTCCCATGCTCTCCGCATTAGCGCTCTTGAGTCAGGCCCAGGCTTGTCTGAGAGCTGACCTGTCTCTCTCTCTTCTTCCTAGTGGGGCCATAGTTCTGGGTTGAGGTAGGTATCTGCTCTGTAGTTCCAAATTCTCCCTTATGGATCAGTCCAAGAGCTACACTGCAGGTAAAGTATCTGGGGGCTCACACGTGATAACACATCAAAAAAAAATAAAACGAACACTTTGATTTCCATCTGTTGGAGTTCAGAGTGTATACCTCAATTGGTTTCAAAATCAGTCCGGAGGGGAGAGAGTGATTAATTACTTGGATTCAAGCACTAGCTGGGTTCATTGAGTTGTCTGGTGGATTTTTTTTTTTTTTAATTCTGGTGAATTTTTAACAAGGCATGTGAATCAGAGCCATCTAAAGAATTAAAAAAAAAGACAACCATAAAATCCTAGATTTAAATCCTAGAGATTCAGATCCATTAGTCCAGAGAAAATGTATTTTAAAAGCTCCAAAGGTGATTCTGATACTTATCTGAAAATCACTGAACATGATTGAGCTTTATAAAATGAAAATAGATCCTATATTGCTTTGTCATAGACTGACGGTAAAGATTAAATGAAAAAAAAATGCACTGAGAACTGAAGATCTCTAATAAAGTATTATTACCTTCATTATGAATAATTATCTAGTATTGTTAATTACTATAGTTATTAAATAACATACATTTGGAGCAAAATACAATAAAATAAATATCAATCTCAATTGCCAGATTAAGAAACAACTAAGTATATTGGATATTTGGAACAACTAAATATATTTAGAACATATTTAGAACTAAATATATTGGGCAAAGCATTTTTTAGAGATTCCCTTTTTTCATTATTAAAAAAGAAAAGGTTTCCTTTCAACTGAGTGGCTGAGGGCACTGGGGTGCCTCAGTTGGTTAAGTGTCTGCCTTTGGCTCAGGGTCCTGAAACCAGGGTCCTGGGATCAAGTGCTGCATTGGGCTCCCTGATCAGCAAGGGGTCTTCTTCTCCCTCTACCCCCACCCCCCTGCTTGTGATCTCTCTCTCAAATAAATAATAAAGAAAAAAGTCTTTTAAAAAATGAGTGACTCAATTGGTAGAGAAATAGGGACATTTTTGGTGGCCGTAAATCATGAATTGAGAGTGGTTAATGAATGCCAAATGTGGTGTGTGCCCTGCAGGCACATACTAATTCATGGGGGTGTAAGCTTAGGTATTAATGCATATTTGGAGACTTGAGGACAAACCCAGGATCCATCAAAGTGGGAGGTTGGCTTAGGGATCCTTTATATCCAAAACCATCCCATGAAAAGTAGAACAGTAGATACACCAAAAACTCACTCAACAGAGGGACATTGATGGGAGACTTGTGTTTCTCAGCCTTGGCTCTGAGTTAAGGGGAAAAAGAAGAAAAATCTCCTTTTTGATCATTCCTAACTGTAAGGCTGCTCTTTTTTTTTTTTTTAGATTTTTTAAATTTATTTATCTGAGAGAGAGATAGAATGAGGGAGGGCATGAGAGGGGAGAGGGTCAGAGGGAGAAGCAGACTCCCCGTGGAGTTGGGAACCTGATGTGGGACTCGATCCCAGGACTCCCAGGATCATGACCTGAGCCGAAGGCAGTTGCTTAACCAACTGATCCACCCAGGCGCCCCACTGTAAGGCTGCTCTTATACTGGAATTCATATACACTATGTGGCCTAAAGCCAAAAATTTATATCTGGCTCACCCAGATTGATGTGCTACCAGATATTTTATAGAATAAATCTCTTTGAAGGAAAATACTTTGAACACAGACCTCAATGCATTATCCCAAAAAGGCTCCAAGTAATAAGAATTCATAGTAAAATATCAGAAATGTACCAGTAGGTTTGGCACCATGAATAAGAATCAGTCGAGGGACACCTGGGTGGCTCAGTCAGCTGAGTGTCTACCTTTAGCTCAAGTCATGATCTCAGGGTCCTGGGATTAAGTCCCACATTGGGCTTCTTGCTCAGCGGGGAGCCTTCTTCTCCCTCTGCCTGCCACTCCCCCCTGCTTGTGCTCTCTCTCTCTCTCTCTCTGACAAATAAATAACATCTTTAATAAATAAAATTTTTAAATGAAGGGGCACCTGGGTGGCTCAGTCGTTAAGTGTCTGCCTTCAGCTCCAGTCATGATCCCAGGACCCTGGGATCTAACCCCATGTTAGGCTCCCTGCTCAGTGGGAAGCCTGCTTATCCCTCTTACACTCCCCCTGCTTGTGTTCCCTCTCTTGCTGTCTCTCTCTCTCTCTGTCAAATAAATAAACAAAATCTTAAAAAAAAAAAAGAATCAGTTAAAACAAACAGAATAAGATTGACAAAGGCCACAGATGTTAAAATTACAGGATATAGATAAAGTACATTCTTATGTTTAAGGAAATAAAAAAATCAACTTTGAACATAGAAGACTATCAAAGTTTCAGAAAGATTTGAAAAAGAACCATAGTAAACTTTTGGAAATGAAAAATAAAATAATTGAAATTGGAAATTTAGTAGTTAGGTTAAACCAGGGTTTAAACCTTGATACTACTGACATTTGGCCGGATTGTTGTTGTAGGGGGAAGTCTTGTGCATTGTAGGTTGCTTACTAGTACCTCTTGTTTCTATCCTCCAGATGCCAGTAGGATGCTCCTCCCGGTGTGACAACCAGAAATATTTCTAACATTGCTAAGTGTCTCCTGACGGATAAAATCACTCTCTTTGAGAACCTTTGGATTAAACAAGAGAGCCGAAGAGAATTCACGAAGGAATGAAATAATGAAGCACATCGTATCAGAAAAAAAGAAAAAGAGAAGAATTTAGAAGACATAGTTTCCAGAAGGATGTTTTGAATAAAAATTTCAGAAGGATATTAAAGAGAATAGGGAAAGGGCATTTGAAGAGTTAACAACTGAAATTTCTTCAGAAGTGATGAAAAATTTTGATTCTCAAATTCAGAATTTTCATATAGATTTAAAAATCAGCTTCTTACTTTACACATACACACAACCTGCAGGGATTTTGAAAAGGAAAAAAATTTAAATGGCACCATTTGTAATGCATGAAAAATTCAAATACTTGGGAATTAACCTTTCTAAAGATACTATATACCTTAATAGAAAACTGAAACATTTTCAGGAAAATTAAAGAAGTCCTCACTAAATAAGTGGTGGTGAAATGGTGAAATACTATGTTCATCAATGGAAAGCCCAGTATAGTAGAGATGTTTCTCCCCAGATCAATCTCTAGATTCAAGACAGTCTTAATCAATATTATAGCAGGTATTATTAAAACTTGATTCTAAAATGTGTATGGAAATTCAAGGGCTGAGAATCCCACGACCTTCTTGAAGAACAAAGTTGAAGATTTATATATCGGAAATGACTTACCATAAAATGACAGTCATTAAGACAGTGCGATATTGGTGCAAGGACAGATAGACCAATGGAATACAATATAGAGACCAGAAATACACATATACATACACACTTGACTTATGATAAAGGTGGCATTGCCAAACACTGGAGAAAGGGTGATCTTTTCAATAAATAGTGCTGGGTTATTTAGTTATCTATATAGAAAAAGGTGAAGCTTGACCTCCCCTACCTCACACCATACATAAAAATCAACTCTTTCTTTTTCTTAAAATTAATTCTAAGTGGATTGTAGACCTAAATGTGAAACAATAAAGCTTCTAGAAGATAATGTAAGAGAATATCTTCATGACATTGGGGAAAGTAAAGTGTCCTTTGTGATCCATAGGAAATTTAAAAACAATTTTGAGCTACATTAAAATTAAGAGCTCTGTTCATCAAAAGACATGACAAGGAGAATGAAAGCTAAAAGGTAAGTGTAAATATTTGCAATACAGGGGTACTCAGAATTAATAAAAAGGATGTGTACTCAGAATATTAATAAAAACTAATAAAAAAACAAGTAAAAATGAGGCACTTCACGAAAGTGAAACCAAAATCCAAATAATCCAAAATCCAATAAAACTACACAAATATGTTCAGACTCAGTCCTCAGAGAAATGCAAAGTAAGGTCACAAGGGGATGACCACACACTCAACAAAATGGCAGATATTGAAATGACTTTGAGTGTCAGTGAGCATGTGGAGTAATGGCAAGTCTTACACATCGCTGATTACGGTATAAAAACTGATAGTAATGCTTTGGAAGGCAGTTGAGCAATATCTCTTAACTTGGAGGATAAGCATAGCCTGTGACCCAACAATGTTACTCTTCGGTGAACGTGCATATAGATAAGCACACATGTGCATCCATGCACCCAAACTCTCCTACAGGAATGTTTAGAGCAGCATTAACCATAATGGCCCCCAAATGGAATCGATCCAAATATCCACCCACAGTGAAATGGATACATTAATGGCAGGATAGCCATGCGGTGGAATTGCATGCATCAATGACAATGAATATACTATACTAAGCCACAGCAACATCGTGAGTGAATCTCTCAAACATTATGTTGAGCAAAGGAAGCCAGATGTGAGGGGAAAAAAATGCATGCGGCATGTTTCCATGTATATAATATAAAATTGAAAAGGCAGATGAAATTAAACTATAAAACTTAGTGATCCATGCTGGGGTATTAAAACTGTGAAGGAAAGCAAGGACTTGAATACCATGAAAGACAGTGGTTGCTCCTGTGGGTACATAGGATGATGTAAAGGACTTCTGGGGAGTTGGCAATAGCCTTTATTAATTTAGGTCATGGTTGACGTGGTTCCTTTGCCAAATCATTGAGTTATACATTTTTGTTTTATCCATTTTTCTGAATGTGCATTACAGTTCATAGTAAAAAGCTTTAAAATATTAGGAACAGTGTAGGCCCCCTAATGTGAACCTGAGTGTCTGTTTTTCCCCTCCAGATCTTTGTACTTGTCTACTTCTTTGGCCTTTCCTTTTTTGGAGGAGCCCTGACTCCTTTTCCTTACAAATCATAAAATTGACTTTTGAGAAAGCATACTACTCTTTGAGGCGAATTTTGGCATCACAAACTGAAACTTACCCCCATGTAACTTTACCGCCCCCCACTCACAAACACCTTAAACAAAATATAACATTTTACAACGCCCCAGTGGTTTTACCCTAAGACAAAAATGTGGATACTTTGACACTATGCTCTAAATGCTTTATTTCTTTTGTCTCACACAGTTAAGATCCTGTGCTTTTCGTCCCATATTGCTCTCTGGATAAATAGTGTGGTAATAACGTAAGGGAACCTGGCCAGTTTTGAGTCATTGATAGAGTGTGGCCATCTTGTTGACCAAAGCCAGCTTCTCACATTTCCTCTTGAAAAGCATGGTGTTGACATGTTTAATATCCTGTGGCATTTCCTCTGGGCTCCATAGTATGATGGAAAAAGTCCCTGTTGATGTCTGATGGCCAAGTTGAATAAGCAAGGCCTTGAGACGATCCACTTCACAGCTCTGGCTGGGGTGGTGATTTCCCTCAAAGCTGTAATAGGAATCCCGACAGTCGTATCTTGACAGGATCCCCACACCACTACTTTCAGGGAGAGCACTTATGTGTGCCTGGATGGGTTTTGAATAAATAAAAGTGAAATCTTGTCCACAGCTTGATAGGGAATAATAAATCAAAACCCAGCACACTACAGAAAAAATTATAACCCTAAGGTTTTAAGCTTTTCTGGAAGAATTCTGAAAAGCTGTATTTTAAGGGAATGTCTCAGGGCAACCCTAAAGAAACCGGTGACCTACAGATCAAAGACACTGTGTTTTATTAGCCATCTCCTGACCCGGCCAATCCTATTGTCCTCTAACTGTTACATGCATCCAGATAAACCCTCCCTTCTCTTTCCTTTATTCCCCTGAGAATCATAAGAATCACAAATCAGCCCTGACAACGTTTGGTTTCTCATCTTCAGGAATGTAGCTGGTACATTCTTTACGTGAAAGAGGCAATCCTAGGCAGGGGTCTGACCCAGACAGAATGAAGGGTATCTTATTTCATCTGCACAGAACAAAAGAGTGTCTTTCCCTTTCCAGGGCCTGCATGAGTCTGAGGACTTGAATGAAAGCAGACTGGCTGAGCTTAGTCTTGAGGACAGAGATACGGCTGGCAGCGAGAGGGGTCCACTGAGGTAAGGGGGTCACTCTCTCCTCCATGATTGTTCTTACAGTACAGTTCTGACTTGCAAAGGGAGCAGTGATTGTCACAGGCTTCTTTATCCTTGACCATAACCTTCCACCATATTAAATGGCTTCTGCCACTGATCCCAAGTCCTATAGGTTCAATTGGGGTATAGTTAGTAAAACATCATGAATTCCCATAAGTTTACTCTGTGCTAGGAATATAGTGAACTATGCATGAGTCAGGCTGCCTCCTGATAGTCATGGCCTTCTGTTATCTCCTTCTTTTCAATAATTAGTTCTCCTCACTAATAAAATATTGGCAACATTGAAGGGTGTCCCTTCCATAATTAGTTTCCATAAGATAGTGGCTTCTGACTTCCAGCAGACTGTCCCTTGCTGGCTGTGATAAAGCAGGCTGCTATGTTGGAGAGGTCTGGGTGGTCAGGGACTGAGGGTGGCCTCAGGCCAACTCTTGGCAAAGGCCTGAAAGAAGCAAGGGATCTGAGGAAGTCCTTTGATCCAACAACCCTCCAGAAACGATTCTACCAACAAACACTTGAGCTTAGAAGCACATGTTTCTCCTCAGTTGAACCTTCAGGTGAGACTCTGACCAACTCCCTGATTTCAGTTTGATGAGAGACCCTAGAGTAGGAACTGGTTCAGCTGTCCCTGAATTCCTGTCTCACAAAAGCTGTTAAATAATCAATGTGTGCTTTATGTTGACAATTTGTTACATAGCGAGAGGTAACTAATACAGTAGATTTTACCTGTCATTTTTCTTTCCATAATGTAAATATTCACTTATTATTCACTTTAGGAAATGTTTCCTTTGCTATTTCTAAGATGATAGGCTGACATACAGTTATACCTTGTACTGTGTTGAAATCAATCATTTCTTTAGAGAGTTATCTGTGAACTAACAGACCATATAAGGGCAAACATTAAGAAGTCTCTGGTCTAAAATGTGGCTCTAGTTGTGTCATTCCTCTGCTTAACGACCTTCTGGAACACTCCAGGAAATAGAAACTCCCATAATGTGACCCCAAACTACCTTTCCAGGCTTTCTTCCCATTGTATCGCTCCTTGTCACCCTTCCCACACTGTGGCCCGTCCCTTCCCAGGTCTGTCTTCTCTCCTCCTGCCCCTCATAGTGCCCCCTCCCTCCACCACTTCATGTCTGCCCGTGGAAGGCCTATATCTTCCACGGGGCCTCTCCAAGATCATATGCCTACCCCTGTGCCCAGGGGTCCTCTCTCTTTACGCTATCTCCCTACACCACTTTTGGCCTTGCTTCAGGTGCCTTTCACGTGCCGACCTTCATCCTGCTTTGCTTTCCATCCCATCTCTGATTCTGCCTTCTCTGATCTCCTATGTGAGACTAAATTCTCCATGAGGGCAGAGACTGTCCATCACTGTGTGGCCCTTCCCACACCTAGAATGTCACCTTGGGCATGGAGAGGAGGCGGTCTTTTAATGCGTGTGAGGTTGAATGGGATGAAAGGCAGACTGGGTTGTGGCACAGCCTTCCCTAGAGGGTGTTCCGAGAAGTGTAGCTAAAGAGGGACACTGGCGAGACAAGGTTGGGAGACAAGGTGTGCCTGTCCCCACCCAAAGAGTCCCCGTGGACGTGAGACAGTTAAAGTCTCCTGTGGTAAAGCAGTGCACGTTGTAGCTTCCAGCCCCAGCTTTCTGTAATGTTGTGCCTTGGGCAGGAGACTTGGAAGCAGCCTGGTCACGCATCTATGGGACCTGTGCCCATTTCGAGCTCCCTTCACAGTGATGGCAGTACGTTTTTTTTTCTCTTGGTAAGGCTGTGGGTTTACCATGCTGAATAGTCTATGTCCAGTCCCTTTATTTAGTCACAGGTGATTCTAGATGCTTTTATCTCATGATGCTCTGAATGGATCCCAGATACACAAATCCCACTGTTAGGAACTAAGCCACGTACACTGTGTGAGGAACCTGTTTATAACCAGTCTGGCAGCACCTTGTCATTAACAGGCCCTTCTGCTTAAAATATTTAAAGATTTTAGATGTTAGAGACTCATTTTTTCACCAACCTTTGCCAGAGCCAATCCTGGTTATTGGATGTGTAATAAGCATTTCCCGTGTGTCAGGCACCGTGCTGGGTGCGTACAGTACAAAACTCACTAACAGACTGCCCTGCTGAAAGGGTGCATAGTCTGACTCAGAACATAGGTTCTCCTGAGCACTGAAACCCTGCTGTGTGGCACACAAGCAAGGGGGTGGGGACACGAGGATTAGACGTGCAGGGAAGCCTGGCAGGAGAGCTGACAGATTCGGAAAGATCATCCTGGGAATAAAGGTGGGAAAACAGAAAGTGCAGTTCAGCAGAGTTGTTTTTTGAACACACCCTCTCTGCCAGCAATTTTGAGCTGTGTCCTGAGAGATGTGACATGAATGAGGCACACTCCCTTCCTTCCAGGACCTAAGGAGGGCGGTGGGGGCAGAGGTCAGGTGAGGGCCCCAGGGGGACTGGAGCCTGGGGAACCCAAGGACCGTAAGGCCAATGGCCAGCACACACTACACCTTCCGTTTTAATTTAATAATCACTTCTTGCCTCTAATCTTTTGTGGCTGCTAGTGGTGGTTTTTAAAGAGCAAACATCACTACTCTGAGCATCTGAGGCCTATAGACCTAGTACCTCTTTCCTGTGAACTGAAGAGTTCCTGTCAGGTCACTGGTTTTCTCTTCCCTGTTCCTCCCTTCCTCTCTTCTTGTGCTTCAGCTCCATGAGGGGGCCACTGGACGGGGGGAAGAGGAGGAAGGCTTGCCTCCTTCGGTGGTCTGGAGGACTCCTCCTGGATTCAGCGCGGAGGGCCTGCAGTGAAGTGGTCGAAGTAGGAGCTACAGCTGACGTCTCCGTTGGTGGCCACAGCCGGGTACACTTGGTGGTAGTTTCGACTCTGCTGCTCACCAACTGTGTGGCTGTGGGTGGATTTCCTAAGGCTCTGTGTACAGTTACCTCAACTGTAAAATGAGGTGAAGAGATATTCTTCACAGGGCTGTGTGCAGGTTAGTACTTCTGTGCTGAGCATACTGTCTTCATAAGGGCTGTTAGGTGCTTCATAAATGCGAATCCCCTGCCTCTTTTCCTTTAAATCAGGGAGGTCATTCAGTTTTGTGGGGATGTAGTTGGCATATGGCCTTGTGGGGGCTTGGGGTGTGCAGACTGACATGTGATTTGCATGTCTGTGGCAAGGTGACCCTTCACTGGGGTTAGTCAACCCCTCCATCATCTCATAGTTACAGTTTTGTGTATGTGTGCACTTAAATTTATTTTCTAATTTTTCTTAAATACTTTCTAATTTTATGACAAAAAAGTTTAATTGAAGAAAACAGGGAAGTCACACTTGTTCTGAGTGTATAAGAAGAACATTTAATTTTCAGTTCAGGAACTCAGTCGTCAGGTTGGGTTTTTCTTTCTTTTTTTCTTTTTTAAGATTTTGTTTATTTATTTGACAGATCGAGAGAGAGAGAGAGAGAGAGAGAGAGAGAGAGAGGGAGCACAAGTAGGCAGAGCAGCAGGCAGAGGGAGAGGGAGAAGCAGGCTCCCCACTGAGCATGGAGCCTGATGCGGGTCTCGATCCCAGGACCCTGGGATCATGACCTAAGCTAAAGGCAGATGCTTAACCCACTGAGCCACCCAGGGGCCCCCAAGTTGGGTTTTTCTACGAGGACCCTGAGCACAAGTAGGTGACTCCCTTCTTGCGGCAAGTAAAAGTGTTACACTTAGTAGCCTTGTCTGTCTCGGCTGAGAAAAATTGGTCATTATAGTTGTTACCTAAAACGGGTGAGCTGGACATTTGTGTTCCGTTCTAGGAGAACACACTGCCTCATTTTTCTCCAGCTTACCTTGAGAAAGACAAGGGAGTTGGTAGTTTATATTGGCAGGATCGAGAGAGAGAACATAAAAATGGGTGGAACACATATTCAGTGACGGTTGGAGATGTGAAACTTTTTGGCTTAAAAATCAGTTTTCCCTTGCTCTTGTACTCCGGCCAAGGAAGTACCAATTACTTTGGGTCTTTCCTGGAGTAATTAATTCACCTGGAATGCCTTCCTCTCCTCCCTTCCTGTCGTGCCGTCTCTGTGACTTGTTTTCCTTTATTCAAAGGACCTTTACTGAGGGCTGTATGCTGCCTTAGGGACAGAGCTACTGGACGAGGAGGGCATTTGGTGGGGGCAGGGGGACAGGCCCGCGCACACTCACACCCTCCGCTCTTTGCCGGAGTTGGGTGCATCTGGCCCGGAGGCTCCTGGTAAGGGGAGAAAGCAAGGGCCCCGGGACCTGAGGGTCTGTAGGGAATCACTCAGGGAACTGGAGTGAGTGGGTGCAAGCCCCACAGGACTGAGAAGGGAGCCAGCAGAGCCAGAATGAGTGATGGGGTTGGGGCCCGCCCATGGGTGACCTTGTAAGAAACACAGGTCAGTAGAGGTGATGTGTGGAGGAGTGGGGAGCGGTGGGGAGAACCCCTCTGGTGCAAATGGCAGTAAGCGAGGGCCTCTTTCTCACACATCTCTGCACCTCTGACCTCTTCCTGGGTCAGTCTGGCTACAGAGTACGAGCTGCTTTCACTTCGCTGAGAGAAGCATCCAGTAGGTCATGCTGTTCTGGAAGGGAGGATACAAACCAACCAGGATCTGCTCTGGAGTTTGCAGCCCCTGTGCTGGGCTTCCTCACCAGGGCTGTGCCTCGGAATCACCCTGGAGCTTTAGAATGTACACCTTGCACGGTTCTGATTCAGTAGATGGTTGTGGCGGCCATTCCCTCCCCGCCCCCCCACCAAGAGCCCGTGTCTAGTGAAACGATGAGCAGGCAGTGAGCGCCCCTGTTTTCCAGGCACTAGGCTAAGTGCCTCATATGATAGGGGATAAAGTACATAAATGGAGGTTTATGTGTCCAGAGCAGGCTCAGCTCAGCACACAACGGTCAGTGAGGCCCATTTCCTCTCAACTTGACCTTCAGTGGCATCACACTGGCTGCTCAGAGGTCAGCCATGCTGAGAATATTTACACCAGGGAAGTTGGCAAATGCTAAAAATCAGTGTATTTTCCTCTCTAGAAAGCTAGTTGGTAAACATTTCCTGAAACACCACAGTGTGTGTATGTTTATATATATATTGTTTCATTGAACTTCATCTTCATTATAAGCCCAGATTCTATGCATGGAATAACACCTTACTGCTTTCTAACCACTTTTTTTTGTTTGTTTGTTTGTTTTTAAAGATTTTATTTATTTATTTCACAGAGGGAGAGAGATCACAAGGAGGCAGAGAGGCAGGCAGAGAGAGAGAGGGGGGAAGCAGGCTCCCCGCCGAGCAGGGAGCCCGATGTGGGCCTCGATCCCAGGACCCTGAGATCATGACCTGAGCCGAAAGCAGAGGCTTTAACCCACTGAGCCACCCAGGCGCCCTGTTTTTTGTTTTCATTTCAATATATTTTTTTTTTGCCCTAGGGGTACTGGTCTGTGAATCATCAGGCTTACACCTTTCACAGCACTCACCATAGCACAAACCCTCCCCAATGTCCATAACCTATCCACCCTATCTCTTATAGTTTGTCTCCTTCCCGATCCCATCTTGTTTCATTTTTTTCCCTTCTTACCCCCCTGACCCCCTGCCCTGCCCCTCAAATTCCTCATATCAGAAAGATCATATGATAATTGTCTTTCTCTGATTGACTTATTTCGCTCAGCATAATACCCTCTAGTTCCATCCACGTCGTTGCAAACGGCAAGATTTCATTTCTTTTGATGGCTGCATAGTATTTCATTGTATATATATACCACCTCTTCTTTATCCATTCATCTGTTGATTTTCTAACCACTTTGAAATATGTTACCTTCCTGTCACAATAACCCATGAGAATAAGTTGGGGCAGTAGTGCTATCCTCATTCTAAAGAGACACTGGCTCAGAGAGGTCACACAGCGAGGAGAGACCTGACCTGAACCCCAACTCTGACTCCCAGCTGCGGGCTTCCTATTCTGGCAGGCACGGTCCTGGCTGTCAGATGTCTGGCTCTGAGTCAGTGTCTTGACCACAAGGGCTGGAGGGACCAGACCTGACCCCATTCTCAGATATCTGATAACCAAAATTGTCCCCAACACTGGCAGGTGGAGCTTTAAGAAATGAGCCCCCTGCTCTGCTTATTTTGTGCTTTGAGTGTTCTTACGCCCTGACTAGGCAGGCTTACAAGGACCTGCAATCCAGGGGGGTTGTATTTTAAGGGGGGTGTGATGTGGTGCCCAGGGAAATGTGCCTTTGGCTGGCACGGAAAAAAAGGGAATCCAGAACTTTTTAAAACCCACCCCATTAAGGTCTTGGCCAAGGCCATGGGAATTTCCAAATATTTCACTGGTTCTAATTGAGGTAGCAGTGAGTTGGAGGCTAGTAGGAGGCTTGGAGATTTATGTCAGCCTGGAAAATTCCCAGTAGACAGGGAGCTAATTCTAAAATGGTGAAAATAGCAGCAAACTCAACCAGTGCCAACAGATACCACCTGCTGGGGACCGAGTGTGTCCTGAGGAAGAAAGGAAAGAGATTCCTCATTCCCGGGGTGATGCTCCCCACCCTTCTTATTTTGTCAGGACCTACCTGCTATCTGCTGGGATAAACAACTGAGTGAAAAATTGGTCCCATCATGGAAAAATCACACTGAGAGACTTTTTTAAGACGGAATTTTCCTGTATGAGGTTGAGGCGACTGGGCTTGTTCCACTCACGTGACCAAACACCCACACGGGTTGTCACACCCAGAGTTCCTTGTGTGTCCATCATGCTCTCTGAGCCTACCTGGGACTCCCGTAGAGGTGTCAAGTGTCCCCTCCTCTTTAGTTCTAAAGGGTGTCCTGTCTGAGGGATGAGCTTGCTGATGGCGCCCGATGGAACGCTGGCGCCTGATGGAACGCAAGGGGATTGTGATCTGTGTAGCTGTCCCTGACACCAGGCCTGCGGAGGCTTCTGCAGGGCAGACTCGGAGCCTCGGGCCTCCTGGAGGAACGCAGATGATCCCTTTACCAGCGTGTGCCCCCCACCGCCGCCATGTTCCCTGCCACCCCCTGTGCTGGGCACAGGGTACGGACTTGTTTTCTTTGGAACCCATACACACAAGTGTGCCCCTGACGTGTCTCAGACAGCATGGATCAGCGGGAGTCCAGGAGTGTTCGTGCAGAGTCCCCAGGGGTGAAAGTGGACCAGGAATGCCGGGGCTGAGCGCTCCCAGGTGGGCCCTCCTCAGGAGCTCTGACCTTGCTGTGAGGGACTCAGAATTCCGGACTCAGGCCGTGAGGGGAGATTGGAGGGGACTGGTGTAAATAAAATAGTCAGCAGGGGTAAGGTGCGGGATAAGGCACGTTCACACGCCAAACTTCTCGAAAACCTGCTGTGGTCTGGCTGCTGCGGTTAGGAGCAACCAGCGTCACTGGGGGACGTATTAGAAATTCAGATGCCTGGGGCGCCTGGGTGGCTCGGCTGGTGAAGCATCTGCCTTCGACTCAGCTCATGATCCCAGGGTCCTGGAATGGAGCCCCACATCGGGTTCCCTGCTTCTCCCTCTCCCTCTGCCCCTCTTCCCTGCTTGTGCTCTCTCTCTCTCTCTTTCTCAAATAAGTAAAATCTTAGAAAAGAAAAGAAAAAGGAAGGAAGGAAGAAAGAAAGGGAAGGGAAGGGAAGGGGGAAGGAGGAAGGAAGGAAGGAAGGAAGCATGGAAGGAAGGAAGGAAGGAAGGAAGAAAAAGGAAGGAAGGAAGGAAGAAAGAAAGAAAGGAAAGAAAGAAAGGGAAAAATTCAGAGTTGCAGGCCCCACCCTGACCTCCCGACTCAGTGTCTGCAGAACAAAACCCAAGGGGATTCTGGTGGATTTATGGCTTCAGCGCCACAGCTCTGACTGAAGCCGGATGGGCCTCTGCCCACTGACTCGGACTAGGTCCAGGGCACATCCAGGCACTGGAATATCAAATACACAGTGACCTAAAGATGTTTGCGATGGAGTTGGGGCAGGGGGGAGTGGGGGGGGCAGTGGGGGGAGAGACTCTTTTCCCTCCCCGCCCCCCGCAGACACATAGATACACAGACACAGACATATGCACACACACACGTATGTAATATCATAAAGGACCTGGAGTCAGAAGAGATTTGAAGTTTCACGCCTGGCTTTGTCACATAATAATATTGGTGGGACCTCAGCCAAGTCTGAATTCTCTGAACAGGTTTCCGCATCTCTAAAAAGGAGACGATCGATGACTGCACTGAGCTGTGCAGTCACAGGGAGCAAGCAGAGAACATTTTACGTGTACTGACTCATGGAATCCTCGACAGCCCATTGCCCACAGTTGACAGGTGTGGCCCCGGAGGCACTCCCCAGCTTGCTGGAGATCACACAGCTTGTGCGTGATCGCACAGCAGAGTGAGCCCACACTCTGTCCATGCCCCATGTTGGGGACCCCGCTGAGTGACCAGTAGACTGGTGGGGAGCATGTGGAAGGTTGGACGTGAGCCCCCCAGGCAACACCTGAGCCCACAAGAAGTGATGACTGTCAATGCTGTCCTTGCGCAGGTGAACGTTGGAGAAGATGTAGGCCTTAGTTAAGTACCAGTGGTGTTTCTTTAAGATGCTTCTTCTTGTCTGTCTTTTCCTGAAATTAATGCCTTTCTTTCATCAGGAGAATAAGTCAGAAATTGTCATTTATAAAATCCCTCCTGACTTGCTTGTATGAGCGCTCATGTGACTTGCTCCTTCCCAGCATGAGGGAGAGAAGGACAGTTTGAAACCTCTCAGAACTTGGGCGACTGCTAGCTGTAGAAGCACAGAGGACACTTATCCCAACTCTGAAAAAGAACCTTCTCCACCTTTCTTTCCACAAGTCACCACAAATGACCGTCAAGAAGGGCAGAGCACGCCACTTGGAGCAGACCCTTCGGTCTGCATTTCACTATCTTCCCACAACAGGGACCAGGACCTCTGGGGAGGGGTGTCCCTGTGTCGCCTTAGTTCCACCGCATCCAGAATGAACATTCTCAACAATAAAACTTTCAGTGCATAAAGTAAGGGCATGGAGGAATGCATGTGTTAGAGACTCAGGGTTAATGACTTCCTAAGTGTGGAAAATTTTCCCCCAAAGTGTTTCCAAATATAGAAAACTCAACATAATAAATGACAAGGGCGCACAGATCTTGGCGGCAGCGGTAGCAGGGGGCAGTGTGAGGAAGGAGGAGTTCCCAGTTCCCGGGGGGAACCCAGTCCACACTGACTTCCTGCCGTCTGTGCTACCAACGGTTTCACAATTGCCCCACTTCAGGAGCTCTTTAGATACATAATCTAAGTGGAAATCCAATGTATTATTTTTTTAAGTCATTGACAAAACCCCTAAAATAGATTGGGTTTCTCCCAGTCCTTCTGTACCAAGAGTGTTGGGGAGGTTGAGAGTGAGAATGTCACTGGTCACATTGTTCTTGTCTCCTGTGTCCCTAAAGGACTTTGTTGGGAACCTTTGTTAATGGCTGTCAGATACTCACATGCCTCAGGCATTTTTAACTTACCGGGAACTTGTTGGACCAAAAAAACTGAAACCACCCCTGATTCTCTGCGGACTACATTTACCAAGATTAGTTCCTATAATTATCAGGTACTGCCTAAGCCAAAGGCTGCTCCGAATCTTCCCGGCTGAGCCATCTTTTGCTTCTTGACAGCTGTGTGCCTCCTCATCGCCATGGGTGGAGAGAATTGGTCGAGGTGTAGGAGATGGGAGGATTGTGGAAACCTGAATCTCACTCACTAATGCTCCCTAAACTTTCCTTCCCTGAAGCAAGGAAGGGCCCAGTCTTGGCACAGAAAGGATACTCAAAGATATATCAAAAATGCTCAACCTAAGGAAATTATGAATTAATGTCTCTGGGGTCACAGCTGCCCAAACAGGTCTCTTCCAACGCTGGCTAGTTCCCAAAGAACGAGGGACCCATCAGAGGCTCTGACTGTACTTCCTCAAAAAACCAAAAGGCTCTGGAGGAGGTCTGGGCCTTTGGCAGGCCGCCCAGAAGAATGGCAGTGTTTTCAGTCCTGGACGGAGCACTTGTCTTAGTTTGGGAGGCATGAGAACTGCAGAAGGTGTGGGGGAGTGGCTGTGATGTCCGTTTATGAACAAGGTGGTACCCATCTCCTGAGAGATGGTCAGGGAGCTCTGGGCTACATGATTTGACTTAGAAAGTCCTAGGAGAGTAGAAGGAAAGGTCACCATGTTATTTTAAACTCAAACTTGATACTTGTGTGTATTAATGGTCTGGTGTACAGGGGTTGGGAAATAAGTCCTTGCTCCCCTTGCTGCTGCCCAAGGCCTTACCCACATATCATTTTGAGGTCAGGGCTCTACATTCTGAGAAAGATTAAAGTATCCAAAGAGATCCCAAGAAGAAGGAAAAATAAAACAGTATGAAAAGAAAGCATGGAATTAGGTCTTACGTAGAATGTTTAAATGTGTTGGGAAGAAAGCCACAGGACAATGAAATGTCTGTATTTCAGGAAAAGAGGTTGCTTATACAAACAGTGCTGATCTATTTCCTACTGCAGCTAATTAAGTGATTTTATTGCCAGTTTCCCATGAGGTTCCATCTTGGGCAGTGTAGGCATTGAATTAGAATGTCTTCTAAAGGAAGATCCTCAGGATTCAGTTCTGGGGAGGGAACACGTGGAACAGATTCACCCCAGGGCCATGCAAACAGTGGCCTGCCAGGGTTCAGTGCTGCTTCCTGAGCCTACCTGCTGACCTGAGGTGATGGAGAATTCTAGTGAGGAAGACTTGGTGGCCAAAGAAAAATAAAGAAATATTCAATCTTAAGTTTAATTAACTATTGAATGAAGCCTATGAAAGAAAGG
Organism: Ailurus styani; assembly: GCA_002007465.1. Classification (NCBI taxonomy): domain Eukaryota; kingdom Metazoa; phylum Chordata; class Mammalia; order Carnivora; family Ailuridae; genus Ailurus; species Ailurus styani. The sequence continues at coordinate 1,968,009 of LNAC01000024.1, read as the reverse complement.
TGGGCCTTCTTTCCTTGGGGAATCTTAAGAATAATAACCACCTTCCTCATTTTAAGATACTTTTGCCTGGAGTCAGAGGGCTGTACCGGATATCCTCTTGAAGCTCCACCTGTTTTTATGAATCTACAGTGAATTAGAACTCCGAAGATGGACATCCACCCCTGGCTAGCCTGAGTCAAGGGGCCGATATAGGGCTCACATAACCGTCTTCCAGTGGGGCAAGGCCGTGGTCGGTCTGAGGGCCCTGCCCTAGGGGTGGGTACCCCCTGCATGCTTCCTCCTCTCCCCTTGTCTGTGTGCTGGCTTTGGAGTTTTGCTTTTATTTTTCACCCAGCAGAACACATAACCCCTGAGAGGCCTGGCGTTAGTAAAGGGAGTAAAGAGGAGTTGTCTTTCTCTCCTTGGTTCCAGGCCAAAATATTCTGGAGAAGGGCTAGGTCAAGGGCACACCCCCGAAGGCAGGCAGCCCGTCCCTCAGTGGTTGGAGTGGAGGGGGGAACAGAACCCAGAAAGAAGGAGGGGGCAGATACCCACAGATACCCAGCTTGGTACCAAGCCAAATGCTAAATTCTAAGTTTGCACAAGCTGGGGGAGAAAAAAGAAAGAGAGAAATAGAACACAGGTCAGAGCGGGCTGGGAAAGAGGGAGGGACAGGGTGACTCTGGAGCATAGGTATGCTAATTGAGAGGACTTTCGGTTCTGCTCTTGAACGAAGATGCCTCCGGCCATACTTGGCGTTTCTTGCCCATTTCCTTTCAACCTTAACTAATAACTTTTCCTCCTTAAATTCTGTCTGAGCTAGTTGGCAAAGCGTAAAAACACTTTGTGTATTTGTGCCTGGTATAGCAGGAAAGACCGCCGTGACGATTTTTGCTGTCCTCATTTTGTCTGTAAGTTTCTGCCCAACAAGATCACTTTCCTAGTTGGCTACCTAGGGAATGCAAAAGGCGGTAAAGTCTGTCAGTAGTAGCTGCATCTCTTTACCTGGTGCGGTCTATCTTACGTGATGAGCTCTAGCCATGAGTGGGATGAAAACTTATTTGCAGTTGAAGCTGGACGGGGGGGACAGGGTCTTAGCTTTCCCAGAACGGACCCCCAACCTGACAGCTGTGGTAATAGGGATGTGCAGTGGGGATGATTAGGCCGTGGGAGCCGGAAAGACAAGGACTCGAGTCAGGCTGTAAAATGAGCCAGGACTGTCATGGAGGCTGCAGGGCACCTCCCAGGTCCTCTTCCCAGCCGAGGCATTCACTCTCCCAACAGCTGGGGAGATTGGCTCCTGAGGCCTCACAACTCAGCTCCCTCCTAGGACTGCCCTGACCGAGGGACCAAAGTTCCATCTCTCCCAGAATGGCCTGATACAAGAGTTCAAAGCCCAGTGCTTGCCCCTCGGTTCAGGGCAGTTCTGAAGGTATCCCAGCTCCAAAGCTTCCGAGGGATCCGCAGGGGCCTTTCTTGGGACTGCCTCAGTGTTCAGCCTCAGCATCTGCCCCATCCTGGTCCCAGATATTATTATATAATAATATCCTGGACACCAGATATTATTATATAATAATATCCTGGACACCAGATATTATTACATAATAATATCCTGGACACCAGATATTATTCAAGTGGAAAAAAAATGAGTATCACTTAAAATGAAACAAATTAATCTGTTGTACTTTCTAATTTGACATAATGGGAAGATACTCTCCTTTTTAGCTTCTGAAAGTATTTTTTAGGACTCTTTGGAATTCATTCTTGTATGTGACATGAGTCTTTAAATTTATTTTTTCCTATCATTTATTTATTTACTTATTCATTTATTAAAGATTTTATTTATTCATTTGAGAGAGAGAGAGAGAGAATGGGAGAGAGAGCGTGAGAGGGGAGAGGTCAGAGGGAGAAGCAGACTCCCTGCTGAGCAGGAAGCCCGATGTGGGACTCAATCCCAGGACTCCAGGATCATGACCTGAGCCAAAGGCAGTTGCTTAACCAATAGAGCCACCCAGGCACCCCTCCAATATTTTTTTTCCAATATGGCTACCAAGTTTCCCCAGGACCATTTTTTTAAAAGTTCATCCTTTCCCTGCTATCATGTTCTATCACTTTAATTATATTTCACCTGACATAATTGTGCATTTATTTCTGGCTTTCTATCTATTCCATTGGTCTATTTGTCTGTTTCTGTGCCAATACCATACTGATCTCATTACAATACAGGGTTAAGTGAAAAGGTTTAACAGATACTAAAAAGTCCTACAAAGACAGTAGGAGAGGGGCACCTGGGTGGCTCAGTCGTTAAGCGTCTGCCTTCGGCTCAGGTCATGATCCCAGGGTCGTGGGATCGAGCCCCACATTGGGCTCCCTGCTCCACGGGAAGCCTGCTTCTCTCTCTCTCCCACTCCCCCTGCTTGTGTTCCCTCTCTTGCTGTGTCTTTCTCTGTCAAATAAATAAATAAAATCTTTAAAAAAAGTAGAATATACTTTAAAGCAAAAGGGAAGTCATTCTGAACGGAAAGTCTAAGATGCAAGCAGTAAAGGACAAAAATGTAAATGTGGCTCCAGTGGTTATAACGGTACTTCATGATGCTTTTGCTGTTATTTTCCTATCACTATATAATGGCAGCCGTTTCGTTGTCTCTCATGGTTTTGTGTGTTGGCTGGGCTCAGTGAGGCAGGTCTTCTGTTGGTTTCCCTTGGGACATCTCATGTGGTTTCCATTAGATGTCGGCGAAGGCCAGAGTCATCTGGAGGCTCAGTTGGGACACCATCATATCTGGGCCTCGCTCACTCTCCATGTGCTGCAAGTCCTCTTCTTCCCCTTGTGGTGTCCCAGACGGTAGCTCAGGACTCCTCAGAGTGCAGTGGTGGAAGCTGCCAGGCCATCTTACTGTTTGGTTCAGAATCACTTCTGACTCCTGAATCAGTTTTTCCAGAGAAGAAGAACCAATCAGATGTGCAATATATATTATACATTATATATATGTACATGGATGTATATATTACATATATGTATACACACATGGATTATACATATGTCATATATATTATATATGACACATACATATATGTGTGTAATATTGAGGCGCCTGAGTGACTCAGTTGGTTAAGCGTCCAACTCTTGATTTCAGCTCAAGTCATGATCTCAGCGTTGTGGGATCGAGCCCAGCATTGGGCTCTATGCTCAGTGGGGAGTCTGTTTCTCTCCCTCTTTCTCCCTCTGTACTCTCTCTTTCAAACAAATAAGCAATAATAATAAAATTGTGTAATACATTCACCCACATATATAAATTTATTATATGGAATTGGCTTACATGATTATAATAAAGAGATTGAATTATTGATAGTAATAATAACAACAACACACTTCCCACATATGAAAGCCCAGACCTAGATGGCTTCACTGGTGAATTCTACCAGACATTTAAATAAGAATGAGTGCCAATTCTTCACAAACTCTTCTAAATCCCAGGTGAGCCCTTTGGGACTACATCAGAGAGAATACCAGGGGGTCGTTGGGGATCATCTTCAGAGACCAGCTACCAAAATCCACCTTGTGCAAAATCTGATGATAGATCAAAAGAGCAGACAGTTTTTGGCATGTAGCCCATTGCTTCCTGAAACTCCTTTGGCTGGAGCTCTTCCGTGTTCAGGCTTTGAATCTTAGTAAGTACAAAGCTCCTTGAAGCAGTAATGTACTAAATTTATAGCAATCATTTACATCTTAGTATAAACCAAAGACTTGGGAGATGTGATAGTTAATTCTGTGATAAAAGGAGCTATTTCAAAGCCTAATTAAGACTTAAGGGGGAAGAACGGAAGTTGACTCAAGGACAGGTGGGACAGGCTGGATGGCAAGGCTGGAATGAAAAAGTTACCTCACTCACTTGCTTGTTAAGTTTGCTTGGTACCAGCCCTGTTTAAGTCCTTCATAGACAGTAATAGCAGTGTTGCCCTGCAAGTGTGGGGGCGGGTGGCATTCGTAAGAATCTTAGTCCAAAGCCATGAATCTATAATGGCACAGTTCTGGACACATGCCAGCAGGAAAGGAATGGGCTTGGGGGCATCAGAGCCTTTCCAGAGCCCCTAAAATCACAAATTAGTTCTGCACTGTGGTCTGTTGACAGCCTTGTAACTCGAACTACATTTACTACAGAACAAGTTTCTCTCCTTTTCCCTGAGAATTATGCTTCACTTAGAGATCAGAGCACATAAGAGTCTTTGGAAGCTACTTTATAAATATTGACATCATAGTTATTTTGACCTCAGTAACCCAAAGCTACCAGCAGTGGCAGAGGAGCCAAAGGGTTCAGTGTGATTAGACAGTCTGATAGTTCTTTTCTTGGATTTCAGCAGGCCAGGGATTCCTCAAGTGTGTTGGGAATGGAAACCGTAAACAAGAGACACTGCTTTCTTCTTATGTGGTGGTCTCCCATCTGATGCTTGCATTTCAGGTCTTACCTGTCCCTCGCACTGCCTTTGGCATGAAGCGTTTCAATGAATAATGCTTTTAAGTGGCTTGCTTAACTCCATTTCTCTGCACACGTTTGGTGAGCTAATTCTACTAGCAAAGGTTGTTGACGGTCTGAGAAAAAATCGAAGGAGTTCATTTTTGGCAAAGATTCCTAATTTGTAATGTTGGTGGTTACCGCACCCAAGGCTTCCAACTTAATTGGAAACAGTGGAATGTAATTTAGTGGTGGCTGTTCCTCTGGCTGTTAATTTAGCTGATTTGAATTCCATTAAGGTTTTAATGGAAGCAATTCCTTGCTAATTAACAAGAACCTCCCCTGCTAGTAGCTGGTTACAGGTAGGGTACACGCGGAGCTTCGCTCACCCTGGCTTCTTCGAGTACCCTCTGCAAGGGTGCCCGGCCCCAGCTCTGGACACGTTTGGCATCTAGAAACAGATCTTTGAAACTGCTGGTGTTTATAATCAAAACCAGAGTCTATTCAGTGACCAAACACTAAAACTGCTTGAGTTTTGTTTTTCTAGCTGAATTTCCAATGACAAAATATTGAAGACGTTTTGTTTATTGGCTTTTCCCAGGAGATCTACTGCTAAGATAAGCCTAAAGCTTTACAACATTGTTTAAAAAGAGAAGTTAGCATCTTAAGAATCTTCTTTAAAAAAAAAAGATAAAGCAAATACTTTCCACTTCATTATTTTATTAAGACTTTAGTGATTTTGAAAATCTGACGTTTTGGTCTGCTAACCATTGTGGACTAACTGTGGTCTTCTGAGTTTTCCACGGGAGTGTTCAAGCTGATCAGGCAGCCCCATGTTCCAAAGTATTTACAAGGCATGGGTGATGATCCATCTCACTTAGTCTTCCCCCAAGTTAGGAACTGGGCGCAGCCCAGTTCTGAGAGAACAGACTTGAGCCCCAGCTGTCCCAGGCCTAGAAGCTTCCTTTCCGCTTGCAGAGGTAACTGTGTCCTAGAGGTCCAAAACAAAATCTCCTCTACAGGGTTGTGGTAAAATATTGTTGGTTTTAAATTGCATAGGCAAACTTAGCGCAAATCAGATCTATGATGGCTTTTCCCCCCATCTTCTCCCCTCCCCACTTCTCCTTGCAGCTGAATCTGGTAGGTGTTCCTCCTTCATCGTAAGAACACTCTCCATGGCTTGTAAATTGCCCGAGTTTTCAGTGGCAGCTTAGATGTTGGCAGCGCTTTAATGAGTCTGGGAAGAGGAGCCTTCAGACAGCACGTCCTCTTCTGAGGTCTGATGGGAACACGTGTGACTACACAGCAACAAAGGGATTCCACCAGCCACGCGGGAAAACCAGCATCAGTGGTTCCCAGCCCCGTCCCGTGGTCTCCTTGAGGTTGGAGCTTCTCTTCTTAATTCTTGCTTTCATTGGGCCATTAATTTCAAACCACATGCTTATCTCTTCTCAAAAGTCAATGTTTAGCTTACGTAGAGCAGAGACCTAAGGATTAACATGTCATTCTACCGAGGAAAAAGAATGTGTTCTCATATGCTCGTTATTCAATTACTATCCATTGGATGTCTCTTCAGGGATCAGATGGTTTAGATTTTCCAAGATAGATCCATGGAAAGAAATTTTGATGTTTTCCATAAAGGCCAGTTATTAACTGTATATTAAATGTGGTCATATTTGAGGTTCTTATAAAAATAAGGAAAACCAGGGGGCGTTGAATTGTGTGTTCCATGTTAGAGGTTTGACTATCTGATCACCTTAGCTGTGTGTCCACATATTTGTTAGGAGCAGAGGTAATTAAGGCATGATTCTGCTTTAAACATGTTTATACTTAGCAGGGGACAGAAGGCATGTGTACCAATGGCATTAATAGAAGGTAGAGAGAGACAAGTGTGACAAGGAAGAAAACACTGCTGGGGGAGTTCAGAGAAGGAGATTATGTTGAGCTGGAAAGGAGACCCAGAAGAAGCATTCTAGGCAGGGTTGACTAAATTAGTGGAGATAAATTGCAGAGCGTTGAAGGCCTGCAAAACACAGAAGCAGAAATCTGCAAAGCGTAATGGAGTTGAGGGCATGGAAAGGGTTTACAATGAGATGAAGAGGGAATGAGAAATTGATCCGTGAATGTCACACCAGAGAGCCTGGACATCACTTAGGAGGTGGGGGAGTGAATCTGAATATTCAGGTAGGGAAGCATGACCAAAGAGCTAATGTGATGTCACGAGTAGGCTGGGGGTGGGGGTGGGGGGCGCAGGGGGTGTAGAGAGGACAAGAGGAATGCAAGGAACGTGGAAGGAACCAGTCAGGCCCCTGTGCGGGAGGTGGAGGATTGTCCATGGAAATCTGTGGCCATGTGGGGAAAGTTCTGGCATCTGACAATGTGGTGGCAAGGATCCAGCAAAACACTCTGGCCAGGAAAAGAGGACTCTGGGTGAGTTAGAGCTGCATTTCTCAAACTTTAATGTGTGCACAAACCACCTGGGGATCTTGTAAAAATGTAGATTCTGAATCTGCAGGTTTGGGTGGGGCCTGAGATTCTGCACTTCTAACAGGTTCCTGGGTGAGGCTCAGACTCTCGGTCCGAGGCCCCCATTTTGAGTAGCAAAGAGCTAGAGTAATTCACATTTGCTCGTTTTAGGAAATGATTTACAAGTGCTCAAAATCTGTGAGAACCCAATTATTTCAGGGTATGTTTATTTCTTGAAATCTCTTTCTAAACGTGGCAAGAAGCTGGCAAGTGGTTAGATTGTGTGTGGTTTTTAGGTTCCCACGTGACCCGTCCAGACTGTGGCCTTCTTCCCAGGAGGGCGTGTGAACCGCCTTTGTGGCTCGAGAAGTCACTCAGCTGTGAGCAGCCCTTCGCGATATTTCAATGGCTGCCCTAGTTTCAGGTAGTAGATCCTTTCATTATTACGGGGCCTCCCTTCTGAGTTTGGATATAAAGGAGGAGAAGTCAAGGAAGGAAAGATAATTGCCCAGAGGCAGCAGGTCCTCAGGCCGGATCCATCTCGCTTAGTTTTCCCCAAAGTCATGAACCAGGCTCAGTCCAGGTCTGAGAGCCTGCCTCAGTGTTCTGGAGTCAGTCTGCAGTCTGGGAGGGAGTAGGGTTAACCTCAAGACAGTGTTGGTGGGTCAGCGACCAAAATGGTGGCAGGAAAGCAGGAAATGCTGCATTTGAGGTTGGCTGGTGCAGGTCGATGGCCCCCCATCTCTGGAACTGCTCTTCATGACTCTGAGGGGTGCTGCCAGCTCATTCCCTGCTACTGCATGATGCCCTTCATTTATGGGGAGACCGGCTTCAGGTTTGTGCCATCCCTCTGGCAGCAGAGACCCCCAGCCCCTGAAGAACTGGCTTTGAGCTTTTCCTCATAGAGCTGAAAAGGAGATGCATAAGCCAAATCCACTTACAAATATAGGAGAACTATTTTTCTCCCTTCATTATCTTAGGCCACAAAGAAGTCCTATTTCTCTTCATAATCAAAGTGGTAGGAGACTCAACCACCATCTACTAACTTGAGCCACTTTACATCCTTATTTCCTCTCCTGGGATAGTGTCCCAGTGTTACCTCTGAAGCCAGAGCTCCAGCCAGACCCAGTGAGCCTGGAGAAGGCCTGGGCACTGATCTGCATGGGGGGCAGGGGATTGAGGACCCCTGCACCGCCCATACCCAGTGTTGTCCGTGGCCAGAGCATCATCCTGGGTTTCAGCCCCTGAAGGATCTGGGGGATCAGCCTCACTGTCACATGCGATTTTTACAGAAGCCCATGGTTTTGCATGGCGTGGGTATGAGACCCTATTGGACGGGAGCAGCTTCTCAGGGTCAGAGGGGCAGAGACAGCAGATGGCTCCCCCTCCAGGACCAGGGCTCAGTCCCCACTCGGTTGGCACTCTCACCGGTCATTAACGCACTGCTCAGAGGCCCTACTGTATGAGTCTGCATCACAGGTCATCCCTGGACAATCAAAGTCCTGGCAGAGACTGGGGTCACAGGTCACTCAGCTGGTACCCCTCTCCCCTCATTGTGAGTTTCTTCTGGTTGGGGGTTCCTTGACATCATTTTTACCCACTGATCTCACCCACTGATCAGAAGTCGGGTCCAGGCAATCACTCATTACTCTCATAATTGGAGGTGCACTCACTTCTGCAGTCAGACAGCAAGGGCTAAATCCCAGCTTTACCAAATAGTTCATGGCCTGCTGATCGGGGGCATGCACCTTGGGGCCAGCCCGACTGGGACCCATGTTCCGGATCTCTTCTTCCTCTGGCAGGCCCAGGACCATTCAGAGTCTAGGTTTCCTCAGCCACCAAACAGAGATGCTGATGCCTGGTCCCCTGGGGCTGTGGTAAGATCAAGGGATGCAGTGTCCTGGGCGGGGGGAGCACCTCTCACTGTGTGTGGCACATGGGAAGCACCCAATAAATATTAGCTCTTGCTCTTAAATGATGCTTATTTAATAAGTAAATAGTTGTGGGTTTTATTAGAAGCAAAGCAGGTCTGTCTGCTGCTTAGTCCCTCGTCCCTCCGGGAAGCCACACCACGAGCTCGTAAATGCTCAGTGAGGCGTCCACCTGGTGGCCGCATCCCCAAATCTCTCATCTAAAACCTTGGAGGAAATGAAAAGGCTTGTAATTTATAAACTGAGGCTTCTCAAGGGGGCGAGGGGAGGGGAGGGGAGGGTCAGAACCCACACTCTGGGGCTCCATGGGGCCTGTGCGTGCTGCTCAAAAACAAAGCAGCACTTTGTCCTGCGGCTTGGCTGGGCTTTTGGTCGTAATATTTAATTAATTTTGAAATTTCAAATAACATGAAAGGAAAGTGTGAGATATTTACATCTCTCAAAGAAGGGGGCATGGGTTTAAAAGGTTGAGAAGCCATCTATGAACTATAAAGCACAGCAAAGCTCCCAGGAATGTTCCAGCTACAGGAAGGCACGGTGCTCTGCACCTTCTGCCCGCTCTGCCAAGCGCCCACCCATCCCCAAGGTGGCCATGGGTGGGTGCAGCCCACACAGCCTCCCCGTTGGCCTCATTGGAAAAAGCTGGCAAGTGCACAGGGCACTTCTGTGTTCTGGACCCTTCCTTTTGCTTTCTAATGCTAATGAGTGAAACGTGAACGAATGTTCATTAAAACCATTTGAAACACGATGCCCCTTCATCCTTGGGTTTTCACTGGTATTCCAGCTATCCATTAGGATGTGGGGCATAAATCTTTATTCACTCTTAGAGGTCCATTTGCCACTCTGGTGAAATGAAACTCCTCTGTGGATATCTTTTGTCCTAGTTTTCCTTTTTTTTTTTTTTTTTTTTACACAAAAGACTTAATAAAAATTTAAAATTAATGAAAGCAAAAAATATTCTTGCCTAACAGAAAAGTACACCAGTGTCTGGCTTAATGAGCTGTTAGAGAGTGTGACCAGTCAAGAAACAGAATGTTACCATCCTCCCCTGCCCCTCCACTGTCTTTGGTCACTAACTGTCCCCAGAATGGGGAACACAACCCTGGCTTCTAACAGCACATAATTATTTTGCTTGTTTTTGAACTTTATGTAAATGGAACGTACAGGATATGCTCTTTGGGATCTGCCTTTGTCCAAGATTATGTTAGGAAGCCCATCATCCATATTGTTGAGTATTGTTGTAGATCATTCATTCTCACGCTGTGTAGTGTCATTGTAGGTCTGTCAAGATTGGAGCCATCCCCAGAGGAGGTGGCCATGTGTCCCCTAACAGGGCTGGTCCCTGGGATGGGCATGTGACTAAGGTGGGCCAATTGGGATTTCCCAAACTGGAAGCAGATAGTATCTCTCTTCCTCATGGGAACTGGCCCATCCAGAGTCAGGCCATCTGTGCTTGGTCCTGGCTTTGTCACTGCCTAGTTAAGGTATCTGGTATAAGTTATTTAATGTCTTCATTTTCAATCCCAGTTTCTTCATCTTTAAAAGGGGATAATAATAATAATAATAATAATACCATCAAGAAAATTAAAAGGCAACCTACTGAATGGGAGGAGATTTGCAAATCATATATGTGATAAAGGGCTAGTATTCAAAGTATATAAAGAGCTTACAACTCAGTCGCAGAAAAACAATCTGATTAGAACATGGGCAGAAGATCTGAACAGACATTTTCCCAAAAAAGACATGCAGATGACCAACAGACACATGAAAAGATGCTCAACATCACTCATCATCAGGGAAATGAAAATCGAAACCACCATGAGATATCACCTACCAGCTCTTCGAACAGCTAGTATCAAGACGAGAGAAAACATGTGTTGGTGAGAATGTGGAGGAAAGGGAACCCTCCTGCACTGCTGGTGGGAGTGTGAATCAGTGCAGCCACCATAGAAAACAGTTTGGAAGTTTCTCAAAAATTAAAAATAGAACCTCCCACATGACCCAGCAATTCTACTTTGGGGTATTTATTTGAAGAGAACAAAAATACTAACTCGAGAAGATACCTGCACTCCTGTGTTCATTGCAGCATGATTTGTAACTGCCAAGATACAGAAACAACCTGAGGAAAACTTGCCATTTGTGACAACATGGATCAGCCTCGAAGGTATCATGCTAAGTGACATAGGTCAGACAGGTCAAGGCAATGACACCAAACTGTAGGATAGACACTGGATTCTTCATCATCATGTACTCATAAAAGAGCCAAGTTCACTTATGAATGCCTTTGATTAGGCAGTAAATATTATTAATTCATGACCTATGAGGGCCTGTATTTAAAAATATCTGTGTGATCAGACGGGAAGTACACATGGGGCACCTCTCAAGTGTATGGGAGCAGGAAGGCTGTCTCAAGGAAGGGCCCTTGTGCACACAAGCTGCAGGCTGAATGAGCTGCTTTGTCCACGCAGCACCATAGTTACTTGAAGGAGCACGTGACAGACAGACGTCTGGTGGTTCTTCAGACTTGGGTAGCTGGCAGAAATTTTCTTGAAAATGAGTTAAGAGAGCTTGCCATGTCAAAGAAAATAACTGTCGGCACTTGTTGCCAAAGTTAAGATTTGTACTTTTAAATAAAAATTCGAATTTCAGAGGCACGGAAATGCCGCCATGAGTGAACCAGCTCCCCACGACTTCAAGGCTCTTCTCGTGGGATGACTGGAGCAACTAATAAGTGGGATTGGGCCATGATCTTTCGTGCCTCTCTTTACCTGTGCCTCCCCCTCTCCAGCTTGTAACCGATCTACTCCCAGCATGAGTTTTAACCCACTCATCAGCTCCTTCCCCTCCAGGTCTCATCCCGTACCTCACCCCCACACCTAAGGCCACTCCATATTGGACAGAGTTCACTGGGGTGGAGCTGAGCTGACTTCTAGGACAGCTGCCCCCTGTACCACAGCCTTACGGGGACAACGCCTGCTGGTTGGGTGGTCCCTTTGTTTAGGATCCGGGAGGGATTTGGGTTCTAATGGTGGGAGGCTAAGGCCAGGTGAGTGTGGGAAGGTGTACCCCCTGGAGGGCTGCGGAGACCAGTAGAGACAGGCAAACATTGCAAGACGCCTGTGGTCACACCGTGGCTTCCGCCTAGAATTCCTCCTGAAGAGAGGAGGTGTCATAAAAGCATTCTCTTCCACTCCTTAAGGGGAGAGGGTTTATGGCCTAGCAGGTTATTTTCTTCGAAGCCCCAGTGAGGAAAGAATCTTAAGGCCTGCCCTAACCTCGCATCGTTAGTTTAAAGGAGAAAAAGTCTCTCTCAGCCCTCAGTGGATCATAGGAAAGTATTTATATTAACTTCTTATTGAGAACTGATAAATATTACTCTTCAGCAATTACTCTGAAATACCTTCTAAATTTCCCTTCGGAGGAGCATGTTTCTTCAGACATCAAAATCTCTTATATCTCATTCTTTTTTTGCTTTAGAAAGTTTTAAACATATTATATATATATATATATAATTATACATAATATTTAAACATATTATTTCAAAGTAGTTTTAGACTCACAAAAAGGTGCAGAAATAGTATGGTGCGTATATTCCTCCGTACCTGTCTCCTAGCGCCCCCCAGTGAGAACACCTTATGTAACCAGTCTGTCATCCCGGCCAGGAAACTGACATTAGTACAGTGCCATTAACCAGATGACACCTCTTACTTACTCTTATTTATTTATACTCCCTCATGTTATGCCTTTATAGATGTCCTCCTTTCATCTTTAAAATACAGTTTTTATTTTAATGAAACTTACCCCCCATAAAAATATGACCAGAACCACGAGAGCCTCGTATAGTGTCAGGCACGTAGTAAGTTGTGTGCAATTTAAGGTTGAAGTCCTGCATCTAAATGTTGAATTGTGGCCTACTTGCGGTGTGATTATAGGCAAGGAGCGCCGTATCTCTGAGCCTGGGTTTTGTCACCTGTAAAATGAAGCTAATAGCACCCCCTCGGTGGAAGTGCTGCCCGGATTAGACACAAAGTATTGCAAGTGCCTTATGTGTGGGTGACAGGTGCTCTGTCCAGGGTCAGGGTCTCGGGTTGGGTGACCCTGGAAGCCTGAGATGGAGGTCTGCGGGCAGGAAGTTTACAGGCAGTGCTCAAGGCGTCACACCAATGAGCTAGCTGGGACAGAAGGTGGGGCAGAGGGAGAGGTTGAATTACCATGCAGGGCAACAGGAGGGGCGGGATGATCCTACGGAGAGAGCGGGGGTGGCCTGGCCTGTGCGCCCCTGCACGGCCGGTCGCTGTAGCGGCTGCTCTTAGGGAGGGGTAACCTTGGACCGCTCTCTTAAGCCAAGGGCAAGGCCCGGGGACAGGCCCAGCTGTGAGCCTCCAGCTGCTAGCCATCACCTAGCAGGGAGCCTCAGCCCAGCTGGGGAGTCTGGTCCGTGCCTCACGGCATCTGCTGCTCTATTATTATGGCTCTGAGGAAGGGGGCACCAGATAGGGAGACGGCCATAGGTTTTTCACCCCCTCCGCCTTTTAGCCACGTTAGACCCAGGCATATGTGAATGGATTGATAACTCCAGAAAAAAGCTGTTTCCTTTTCTGTTTTAGGCCCTTGAAGGGGATCTGTTTACATTTTCAGAAAGAGCTAATTTGGGAGAGAGAGAAAAGCAATGAATCTTAATCTTCTTTGTAGCTGCTAAAAGGAATTTCTTAAAATTTTCTTTGCCTTCCCCGCAAAAGAATCCCATCTTGTGCCTTTCCACTCTTGGTGAAGATTACCTTCAAGTGAGTTTTGGAGACAAATTTTAATGCCTTTTCCAGAAATCCCTCTCAGCCTGCCAAGGACAGACTGGTGTCGGTAATATCATAGGGTACTTGTGTTTGTGTGGTACCAGTTGGAAGCCTGGTGCTGAGCAAAGGCCCATGGGGCATACTGAAGAAGAGAGACCGAGTCTCCAGCTAAGAAGTTTCCATTTTGTGCTTTTTCAGCCACTCAGAGATAGAATAAATAATGGGATTTTGAAAGCACCAACTTAAGTAACACAATATGGTTCCGAGTACTCAGGGGATGTGGATTAAGATCCTGATCATTCTTACCGAGGCTTGATTAGTGTGCTCTGGGCTGTAAACATCATGATATCATGTCCCCTTGGAAAAGGAAAGGTCATGTATGTTAAGGTACTTCTATTAGGTTAAGCACATCTATTTGATGCAGTACCCTAAGTTTCAGGGTGAAAACCTGAAATGAGTTTTCTTAATTTGTGAAGTCTCTTTGGAGCAAAGTTCTTTGGCCAGTTATCCAAGCAACTTTTTGCCTTTATTTTTAAGTAAAGACACAGCTCACTGCACATAACAATAGTGAAATGATAACATGAAGAATTTTCACCAAGCAAGGGGATTTTTCTGCCAGAAAAGTTGATAAACATTTTTTGTCTTTCTCTAACATCCATGCTGAGTATCTTGGGTGAAGTGTCTCCACTGGTACACTGTAGAGACTGATTTAGAAAATTTCATGTCTGTGATAAGAGTCCGAGCCCTCACATTCTGCAGAGCTGGGAAGGGTTAAGCCCAACCCTGCTGGTCACTGACCTCCACTACTCTCTCTCTTTCTCTCTGCATTTCTGTCTCTCTCTTTCTCTGCCTCTTTCCAAACCAGGAGCTTATAGACAGCTGTGGCCTACTCAGCATGGAGGAGGAAGAAGAGGGGAAGGCGGGTCAGTGGCCTGGAGGGCCCAAGAATGAAGCTCTGCCTAGGAGAGCCTCATGAGATTGGGCGATGTGAAGGCCTGTCACCCCATGGGACTCACATGGCCAATGTTGCCTCTCTCCCAGCTCAAGGGAAAGGTCTAGGAGGCAGGAGCCAGATCTGATTTCCTTCTGGTGGCTCACAGGGCCTTGCACAGATACAGTTAGTGATTGACCAGTGTTGGAGACTGACGGGCCTTTTCTGTGACTCCTTATTAGTGGGGCCAGAAAACGAAGATAGGAACTAATCAGCCTGATGGGCTCCACAAATATGTCATGTTTAGAGGCAGCCGTGTTTGGACAGTTACACCCGAGAGCTGGGTTCCTTCCTGGAAATGCAGTGGGCAATGGTTCTCTTAAATCAGCCTGTGGCGAACTCGTCTAATGGACGGTCTGGGAGTTAGAGGATGCCGGGGCTCAGATCTTCTCCCAGCTCTGTGATCCCAGAGATGTGGCCCAAACACCTGAAGGCACAGTTTTCTGTGCAGTGAAGTGGGTTGATCCCACACTGCCTGTCATAGGCTCGTTTTATAGATTGGATGAGCTCATGTCTACAAAGTGTCGGCTCACCCCAAGGGCTTAACACATAGTGGCCATGATCGTCATGACTAGAATGATGTAATATGTCACCAGATCAAGATACCTCAGCAGCAAAGGGGGGGCATAACAATAAGTTGAATGATAACTTTCTGAAAAGTTTACTTCCTGACCAACAGATTGATTTCTTACATTGGTGGACCTATAGAATGGTTCTATTCAGGGACTCTTGAAATATAAAATTCTTTTGAAGAAATGAAAGAACATAAATCTGTGTACATTAAAGCAAATTTGAAAATTTTCTCTATATTGATCTGAACATTAAAATTTTTTTCAGCAGAATCATTATTCTTGATACATATTTATGTACTTTAATCCATTTCTTAGCTTATGTGTCATGGTACTTTTTTGCAGAATGTATTTTTAAACCCTTTATTTATTTATTTATTTATTTATTTATTTATTTATTTGGAGGGTTCCCTTAAGCAGCAGGGAGGGGCAGAGAGAGAGAGAGAGAGAGAGAGAGAATCTCAAGCAGACTCTGCACTGAGCACAAGACCAATGTGGGGCTCAATCCCACGACCCTGAGGTAATGACCTGAGCCCAAAGCAAGAGTTCGATACACAATGGACTGAACCACCCAGGCATCCCTGCAGAATGTATTTTTAAATAGTTTTATTATTTTTAACTTTTTGTACAAAATTGTCTTCATTTGGGGCTTAAGAAATTTGAAATTGCTGATACTTACATTGACTACTCTATAGATCATAATATATTTAACTGAGAAAATATTCTCTTTATAGGGGCAAGACCAATCCTGCTAAACAAAGGCTAGTCTCAATTCTAATTTTTTAGAATATTGAAAAGTGTAAATAATTTGGTCCAAATGTTTGCTCAGGTAATTTTGGCCTTCATTCAGAGTTCCTTTTTTTGACAACTATTTTTACAATATGACTTGTTGAGTAAATTGTCTCTATGTATGATTCTTTTGAATGATTCACCAAATTTAGATGATTCAAAGTTGTAGACCTTCTCAATTACATTCTATTCTGGGACTGAATTTAAATTTATCCAAATAAAAATAGGAGCTCCATCAAAATATTTTTCTCACAGGTTTAGATCATCTAGGGCACATTATAGAATTTCTAAGTACTTCATTAGAGCACTTCCTTGTGCCCTATCCCCCCACTTTTGTGAGGTACATTTCAATGTCTTCCTGTTTGTGGAGCTGGCTTCATAGGCTTGTGACTTGTGCAGTCACACAGTGCCCAGTACTTAGATGGGCTCCACATTTGGCTGACTCTTCTGCTATTGCCATCCTAAAATTCTTATTTTTTTACAAGCATGTTCATTTTGAGCTGGGCTCTGCAAATTATGTAACTGGTCCTGCTTGTTTGTCTTCATTTTCAATAATTACAATTTTCCAAAAGCTTCAAGCTCAAAAGCTGAATTTAAAAAAAAAGAAAAGAAATTCCAAAATTACTCAGTACTTTGAAGACTTCCTAATGATTTTGAACAAATTGCAACCCAAAGTTGTAAGACACTTAGGATGATTTTAAGAAAATCATTTATTGTAAAGACTCAAATATTCAAGTCACTTGATAGGCAAGAAGGAGAATTTCGTGATCCAGTTACTTGTGTGTGTGTGTAAAATGTGACAACTTAGCTTCCATTTCCCTCAAGAGAGCCCCACAGCTTGTTTGAACAAAAGTACTAATTATATATGTTCCACTACCCAGTCCAAGTACATTTCTGCTCCACAGGTTCTTATATTAGTAAGAATGTGGTTTCTACCAGGATTCTGTAGCCATCAAAATACACTACCTCAAAAACAAAGTTTCTCTTCAATGATGAAATTTTTTTCATTTGTTTTATTTATTATTATTATTTATTTTTTCAATGTTCCAAGATTCATTGTTTATGCACCACACCCAGTGCTCCATGCAATACATGTCTTCCTTAATACCCACCACCAGGCTCACCCATCCCCCTACTCACCTCCCCTCCATAACCCTCAGTTTGTTTCTCAGAATCCACAGTCTGTCATCTTTCATCTCCCCCTCTGATTTACCCCAATTCACTTTTCCTTTCCTTCTCCTAATGTCCTCCATTTTATTCCTTATGTTCCACAAATAACTGAACACATATAATAATTGACTTTCTCTGCTTGACTTATTTCCCTCAGCATAATCTCCTCCAGACCCATCCGCATTGATACAAAAGTTGGGTATTCATCCTTTCTAATGGCTACGTAATATTCCATTGTATATATGGACCACATCTTCTTTATCCATTCATCTGTTGAAGGGCATCTCAGCTCTTTCCATAGTTTGGCGATTGTGGATATTGCTGCTATGAACATTGGGGTACATATGGCCCTTCTTTTCACTACATCTGTATCTTTGGGGTAAATACGCAGTAGTGCAATTGTAGGGTCATAGGGTAGCTCTATTTTTAATTTTTTGAGGACTCTCCACACTATTTTCCAAAGCGGCTACACCAACTTGCATTCCCACCAACTATTAGAGCTCATACAGCAATTCAGTAATGTGGCAGGATACAAAATCAATGCATAGAAATCAGTTGCTTTCTTATACACTAGCAATGAAAATATAGAAAGGGAAGTTAGAGAATCAATTCCATTTACTATAGCACCAAGAACCATGAGATACCTTGGAATAACCTAACCAAAGAGATAAAAGACCTGTACTCAAGGAACTACAGAACACTACTGAAAGAAATGGAAGAAGACACAAAAAGATGGAAAAGCATTCCATGCTCATGGATCAGAAGAATAAACATTGTTAAAATGTCTATACTGCCCAGAGCAATCTATACTTTCAATGCCATCCTGATCAAAATTCCACCAGCATCTTTCAAAGTGCTGGAACAAACAATCCTAAAATTTGTATGAAACCAGAAAAGACCCCAAATCACTAAGGAAATGTTGAAAAAGAAAAACAAAGCTGAGGGCATCATGTTGCCTGATTTCAAGCTTTACTGCAGAGCTGCGATCACCAAGATAACATGGTACTGGCACAAAAACAGACATGTAGACCAGTGGAAGAGAGTAGAGTCCAGATATGGACCCTCAACTCTATGGTCAAATAATCTTCAACAAAGCAGGAAAAAATATCCAGTGAAAAAAAAGACGATCTCTTCAATAAATGGTGCTGGGAAAATTGGGCAGCTATGTATAGAAGAATGAAACTCAACCATTCTCTCACACCATACACAAAGATAAACACGAAATGGATGAAAGACCTCCACGTGAGGCAGGAATCTATCAAAATCCTAGAGGAGAACACAGGCAGTAACCTCTTTGACATCGGCCACAACAACTTCTTTCAAGACACGTCTCCAAAGGCAAAGGAAACAAAAGCGAAAATGAACTTTTGGGACTTCATCAAGATAAAAAGCTTCTGGAAAAGCAAATGAAAAAATTTTTTAAAGATTGTATTTATTTAAGAGATAGAGTACATGAGCGGGGGAACGGCAGAAGGAAAGGGAGCAGGGAGCCTGATGCGGGACTTGGATCCCAGGACCCTTGGGACCATGACCTGATCCAAAGGCAGACACTTAACTGACTGAGCTACTCAGGTGGCCCCAGTGATGAACTTTTAAACTGGATTTATCATAGCAATCAGAATAATGTCAGATTTTTCACCTTTGACAAAACGAACTTCCCAAAGGTCTAATTTTATTCCCTGAATTAGGTTTTTTTAAAAAAGGAACAATTATTAGAATTAAGAGGATTTTCTTTTGGAGTATCCGACACCCCTGATAGAAAGCTGGAGTCATTTCACTGTTGATGTAGTGCTACTTCTGCTAAAGGTGACTTATTAGCAGCTAATACTTCATTGTTCAGTCAGGCACTGGGATTGAAAGTGAGGGAAATCAGTTTAGAGGAATGGTCATTGCATCTAAGTAAAAGCTCAGCAGCACAGAGTGTAGGAAAACACACCTGTGCACCTGCTCAGTGCGAGATGGCGATCTTTGTGCATGGTCTATGTATCCAACTCACTTTTGAAGTAGAAGATGATGTTTCTTCATCAAAGTCATGTTTGCTGGTTTTTACGATGCTATCCCCACGGTAGAATCAAGAGGTCAGTGTTTTATGCAAGTTATTCATTTATCTACGACTTTAACATATTTCCCTAAACATGTGCTTTGATCTTTCTGAGCTGATTGCTGCCCCGAGAGTCTATTGCAGAAGAAAAAGATGTTACCCAACAGTGTAATAAATAACAGTTGTAGATACACCCACAAAACTACTGTAAGCAAGACTATTCACATGACAGTCTGTGCTCTGTGATGGGGCCGCTCAGCTTCTGTTTCCTGCGGTGTCTCGTTTACACCTACCCTGGGCTTTCCCACCTTTCCCACTGTCCCTGCGGGTGTGTGCGCCTCCTGGCCCCCTGCAGGGACTAGGGAGGGGTGGCGGGCAGCAGGATCACTCACCACCACCCAGTCCCTAGGAACTGGTGGTGGGCCACACTGCATTTTATCATGCTGTCCTCCAAAGGTGGTGCAAGCTGTACCTTCGCAGGAAATGGTTAGGGAAAGAGAAAAGGGTATTGCTGGTCCTCTTTCTGAGTTTACCAGGAGAAAAAGTGAGATCTCAGTGTATTGGCTTTGTGTCTCAATGCTAGTGTTCAAGACTGGTAGAGGCTGAGAATGCCAAGTGCAGGACTAAGCCCATCCAGTGTGTTTGATTCCAGTATTATTAATAAGGTGTTTTAAAATGAAGCATCTGATATGTGTTAAACGGCCTGGCACTGTCCTAGAAAAACCTGGACAGATGGCCATCCTGACCACTATCAATCATTTTGGTTGTCCTATGACATCCTGATGAAACATAATATTGCACGAATTTTATCAACAACTCCTACATCTCATTTATGTGTGAAGGAAAGAGTGAAGTTGGTATAGTCTAGAACAGGATGGTGTAAAGCTACAAGATGAATGGCAACTCAGGGGGCCCATTTGGATATCATGACTTCCCTCCCCTGGAAGCCAGATCCCAGAGACAATTTCTGATCATTTCCTTACTGGTCCGGAGCTATTTTTAGCTAAAGCCAGCTGAATTCTTGAAAAGAAAGGGAAAGCTAGGTAATTTATCTTGCTCTTGCTCCGTAAACCCGGGGCCTATGTAAGTTTGGTTGGGTCTGTAACACTGAAATCCCCTTTTATCTGTGCCCCAAGTGAAGTGTCAGAAAATCACTACCTTTTGGGGGGCGTGGGGGCAGGCCTGGTGTTAGAAGTCCAACCTTGTATGGGAGACTAGCTACATACAAGTTGTGTAAACTTTATTGTCTGAGGGCTTCATCACCTGTAAAATGGCCCTCACAGAAAGGACTGCCAA
The DNA here is from genome assembly GCA_002007465.1 of Ailurus styani. Taxonomy (NCBI): domain Eukaryota; kingdom Metazoa; phylum Chordata; class Mammalia; order Carnivora; family Ailuridae; genus Ailurus; species Ailurus styani. The sequence goes on along the minus strand of LNAC01000024.1, from coordinate 1,947,533 downwards.
CACATCTGGGTCGGAACAGCTGGGAATAATTTTCATTTGGAAAAATAACTTATGTGGAAAAGGAGCATAAACTTTCATCATATACTGGCTGGTTGTAAACTAAGGCTGTGTCAGGGAGAAATTCCAAAGGCTTGCTTTTCTATTTGGTTATAGTCAGATATTTCTGGGGCACACAAGGTACACATTTCCCAGGCGACAGGTCATTATAATAAAATGAACTGGGTCACCTTACTACCTTGACTCCTTCACTAGTGGATTTTGGGAAAGAGATGCTAAATGTTTAATAAAATCCATATACAGCTTTGTTAGGGCTTTTCCACAGTAACCTAACCTACACGAGGTGCCCATGGAAAAAGGATATCAAAGTAAACAAGGATGACCTAACACAGGTTAAAATTGTATTTTTCGAAATATTTATATGTTTATCTCAGGGAGAGAGAGAGCGAGCATGCATATGTGTGCACACAGTGGGGAGGGAGGGATGAGGGAATCCCAAGCTGACTCTGAGCCGAGCGTGGAGCCCAAGGCAGGGCTTGATCTCAGCATGCTGAGACCGTGACCCGAGTCAAAACCAAGAGTCGGACACTTAACCAACTGCGCCACCGAAGTGCCCCCAAATTGTATTTTTTTTAATGTCAAGTAATGCCACATGAACTTAGGTGACCAGATGACTGATAATGGGATGTTCAGAGAAAAGAAACAGCAAAGAGGGTTTTTAAACCAGGAGGGATATTTTAAATTTGGAATTGCTTATAGTTTTAATCACAAAATATCCTGCTCTTTTCCTGGCTTAGAAAGCAAAAAGCCTGGGCGGACTTCCACCCACAGAGTGTTTAAGAAGTAGAACTATACCTCATGCTTACAAACTCTACCTAGGCTTGTATCTTGTCAACATTGAAAATTTGTTTGCCCAAAAGACAGGACAATTTCACTTGAACTGTTATTCAATTATTCTTTAAACATTTTGTGATTTCTAATTTCAAAAAACTTGTTATTGTAGTGAAACATAACATTGCTCATTTTAATCATTTTCAAGTGTACAATACAGTGGCATTAAGTTCGTATACAATTTTGTGTAACCATCTCAATTATCTGTTTCCAGAACTTATTTTTTTTATTTTTTATTTCTTAAGCTTTACCAAGATAGGATGCTGAAGCATTAAGAGGGAAAAATCCATGACTTTGTTTTAAAGTGAGATCAAGAAGCAGTTGTTTGCCATCTTCCTTCCTGGGAAAGCAGACAGACTCTTCCTGAGACAGCTCTTGGTAGGTATATCTGTGTCTGTCAACATGTTGTGCTTAACCCTGTTTTGAACTCTGCTTTTATTCTAGGAGGGTTGTAAAATAGGGAAAAGCTACAAAAATCTGTAAGTAGTTCTAAAAAGAAATTCCGAGCCTATATGGCTGGCATGGGAGCTGAGGGGAACTTTATTATGTTCTTATTTGGAAGAAAGGAAAGTCATTCAAGCCCCATAATGGTTAGATGTGACAATGCATGTCAGTGACATAGGGGGACAAAGAGGAGTTGAGTTGCTGAACTTCTACAATCCAAACTGTGTATGGATATTGTTTGAAATGGAGATGCTTATAAAATGAAATCTCAGACTATGTTTACATTAAAGGAAATCAATAAACTGAACGTAACTTTAGATTTTCCGTCTCCTGGAAGCCCATGATCGTCAGATCTAGCTACTCTCTTGCTTAATGTCCCATATTAACATCCACACAGACTCCCTCGTCAGCTCTAGCCCAACCTCAGGCAGGAGCAAAACTCTGTTGGAGTCCTATTTGAAATATTTATGGTCTCTTCTGGATCCTGTCTCTTTTGTTTGGAAATCACGTTTGCAAGAGACTCAGAAGTGAAAGGTTTAATTGTAAATGTCCCTTAAAGAGAAACATGGAAGTGGGACGATCAGTTTAACTTAACAATGTATTCCATGGGTCAAATAGTGATATCCATCGTGATATTTATACATGGCGGAAATATGGCAAAATAGTGCATCTGTTAAATCACTATGGTTACTATGTAGGTGTTGCTTTTATTATTCTTTGTACTTTTCTGAGCCTACTATGACAAAAATGAATAAATGCAATTTCTGGAATTGACAAAGTAGGAGAGATCATCTTTCTGCTGTAGACAAAGGCTGTTTCAACATTGTTTTAATTTGGAATGACTGGCCTTCCTAGAATAAAGTTGCTCCCAAACTCCCAAGCAGTCATATCTGCACATCTTTTGACACAGATTGAATCGTGGCACCCAGCCCACAGGCTCATCTCATGACATTGGTCCATGGGGTCCTACAGCCCTTTCACTACAGTGAAAGAACATTTTCAATAAGTACTAAAGATTGGCCCACGTTGGCCGGTTTGGAAACTGTGATGAGTGAATTCAGAAAATAAATTGTTCTGATTCTTTCGAGCTTTTAGGCTTTGAGCAAAATAATGAATAACCCTTAGTAATTAAATGAATTGTTTGTTTTTAGTTCTTTTGAAAGCAATCAAGGGAAGGAATGGAAAGGAAAGAAGTGCTCAGGAGGCCCCCAAAAGCACTTTGGCACTCACCAAAGCAGCCAGACGATGAATAACACAGTGGGGGTGCCTGGCTAAGTAGGTCCTATTTTTGTGTTGTTCAATAACACTAGGAAACATGCTTTAGTTCAAAGTTTTATTTCTCTTCAAGTGTCTCCAATCAGCATCACATAGCTTTTGGTAATGCTAGAGTGATTTCAATGTACTAAGTGTCTTTGAGTAGTTGTCTACGGGAATAAAGCTAAGGAAAGAAGAGGGCAGACAGAGGGCATTTGACCACAAAGACTGAGAATTTCATTGGTTTGTGGGAAAATTCCTTGGCTAGTACCTCTGGGAAATGGGGTGATTTATAACAAAGATTCCCAGGCGTACATGCTCTTAATAACAAAGAGGCTTTGCGATGCCGTCTTGGTGAGGATGCTTTTAGCTGCAAGTAACCACAGACCCAGCAGAGGGTAACTTAAGCCCTGAGGGGATTCATGCTCTTGCATAAGAAGCCCTCAAGTAGGCATGCTCCACCCAAGGCGCACGGACTGCTGGCTCCACTTCTCTGTGGCTTTCTGGATTTCTCTTCTCTGTGTATCCTGAGCATCACGTCCATTCACAACAGCATCCTGGAGCATGTTTAGCCCCATCCCTGGGGCCTCGATTAGGGCGTCCCAGAAACTGACTCTTCTCAGTGAGGAGGTGCTAAGAGCAGTGTCGCTGAGGACAGTGGAGCCTGAAAAGCCTGAGAGATGCCATAAAAGTAAGAGAGAGACATGTATTGTGAACAGGGCTCCTCCGGCTCTTAGGAGGACACATCCTCCTGCAGTCACTGTTCCTGACTTCTGAGATACGACAGCCAGCAAATCGAGTGACACCAATACTGTGCTCCATAGATTACCTTGAGGACGAAACGTCTTCCCAAAAGTGGTCGTGAATGAAAGAGACTACTCTAGGTAGAGATGCACATTTTCCATGTTAACACAATAACATTGCCTTATACTTGTGTAATATAAGCACCACGAGGGCCTGGATTTTGTGTTATTTACTACTGGACCAGCAATGCCTAAACCAATAAACAGCATATAGTAGGTTCTCAAATATTTGCCAAAAGAATGAGTAATGGTAGTGGCATTTTAATTTGCTAGTTAAGAGGCACCTGGAAGAAAAGTGGGAGGGAGAAAAAGACCTGGGTTTGAATGCCAACCCTGTGGAATCCTTTTCTGTTGATTTCAGTTTCTTTTTCTGTAAAATGGGCCTAATAGAAAATTGCTTTGTCAGGTTGCGGTGAAGATATAAAGACTTAATACATGTAAAGCGCTTGGAGCTGTAGTTCTCAGAAAGTGCTAACTATTTATTATCATTACTACTACTACTAAGTTCTGAACTTTTCAGTTGCCTTATTAGTAAAATGGGGATAATAAAAAGGCATCCCATTTTGAGGATTAAATAAGACAGTGTTCCTTCTTCATGGTGTCAGGTATGGTGTTAGAAAGCTTGGCCAAAGTCACTGTAATTCTGTATCCATTCTCAGTTCTTTTAATTTTATAAAGTTATTTTTTTAAGATTTTATTTATTTATTTATTTGAGAGAGAGACAAGAGAGCACATGAATGGAGGAGAAGCAGAAGAAGAGGGAGAGAGAATCTGAGGCAGACTCCGTTCTGAGCATGGATCCCAATGTGGGGCTCAGTCTCATGACAGCTAGATCATGACCTGAGCCAAAACCAAGAGTTGTATGCTTAACTAACTAAGCCACCTAGGTGCCCCTAAAGTTATTTTAACCCCATTTTGTATTTGGTCTCTGCAACCAACTACTGAGAACAGGTCAAATATGCCCTTTTATACGTTGGGCAACTGAGGTACTGAGCAATTAAATATGCCTCTAAAGACTTAGTAGGCAAATGGTAGAGTCCAAAACCAACACAGCAGCGGTCCGATGCTTTACTGTGTAGATCTTCCACTTTTTAAATGTCTGAGCAGACTTTTCAGAGCAAGAAAGTGACTTTATTGAGCAAATGTGTAAGGCGAAACATTTCTAAGTAGGATAGTACAGGAGAAAGGGGGAAGAAGAGATCAGAACAGGAAATGACATTTTTTCAAAGATTTATTTATTTTATTTTGAAGAGAGAGAGCATGAGAGAGTGCACAAGTGGGAGGAGCAGACGAAGAGGGAGCAAGAATCTCAAGCCGACTTACACTGAGTGTGGAGCCAGACATGGGGCTTGATCTCATGACTCTGAGATCATGTCCTGAGCTGAAACCAAGAGTCAGTAGCTTAACCAACAGTGCCACTCACACATTCCAGGAAATGACATTTTTAAAGAGGAGCTTATAAGGGGGCATGGTTAGAGTGATCCATGTGGTACTGGATGAGAGTTGGAGACATCACTGTGAACTCATGTGTAGTTTATTATAGGCACATAGGGTTACATGTAGAAAATGTACAGCTATCTGTAGATACACAGGTTAGTATAGTGCATGCATACTGCATACATTCCCTTGCTTTGTCAGCTGAGCAGACCTAGAAGCAATGACCTCTCAGCAATGACAAGCACACCCAACACCCAGATCTCAGTTTCTAAGACCTTTCTCCAGGAGAAGGAAGCGGGCTTCTTAGAGAAATGGCTGATTCTAGGGCTGGGCGGGAGGAGGATCCTGTAGTGTCAGTAAGTAAGTAAGGGAGTGCTAAAAACAAACAAACAAACAAACAAAGATGAGGGGTATGTCAAAGGGACACAGTAACCGACTGAAAAGGTCCTCTGTGACCGAAGTTAGAAAAATATGAGCAATAAAACAAACACCTTAGTATCAGATTATAACCTAAAGTGTAAATAAGTATCTATGAGTTCATACTAATATGAAAAAAAATGATTGAATAAATAAATAAATGAGGGAAAAGAGACAGATCTCCCCTGCAGAAGAATTCAAGAAAATTTATGTAGATCCTCCCTTCTCAAGGAGATGGAACATAACTCCTTACTCCTTAAGTGTGGAGTACATAGGATGACTTCCTTCCAAAGAGTCCAGATGGAATGTGGGAAGAAGAGAGTAAGCTTACAGTGCCCATACTTGACAAACACCACCTCTCCCAGGTGATCAAAGTTTATACCAGCAGAGATAATTCATCATGATAGTATGCACCTTTGATATAATGCCATGAGAATGGTACTTTATCTCTAGCTACAGTCTTGCCTCCCAAAACCCTTAACTCCTGTCTAACCATGAGAAAAACATCAGGCTAACACAAACTAAAGGACATTCTATGAAATATCAGACCAGTGGGCGCCTGGGTGGCTCAGTGGGTTAAAGCCGCTGCCTTCGGCTCAGGTCATGATCTCAGGGTCCTGGGATCGAGGCCCGCATCGGGCTCTCTGCTCAGCAGGGAGCCTGCTTCCTCCTCTCTCCTCTCTCTCTCTCTGCCTGCCTCTCTGCCTACTTGTAATCTCTCTCTCTGTGTCAAATGAATAAATAAAATCTTTAAAAAAAAAAAAAGGAGCCTAAGAAGACATGACAACCAAATGTAACATGGTATCCTGGATTGGGTTCTAGAACGGAAAAGGGACATTAGGCAAAAACTAAGGATATCTGAATAAACTATGAACCATAGTTAGTTCCAATGTATCAATATTGGTTCATTAGTAGTGACAAATGTATCATACAAATGTAAGATGTTAACAATAAAGGAAACTGGGAGTCAGGTATACCAGAACTCTCTATACTATTTGGCACCCATTTTAGAAATCTAAAACTATTATAACATTTGAAATTTAATAGAAATAAAATAACCAGGCCAGTAGGACAGTAATAACAACAACAACAAAGGTGCAAAGAGGAAGGAAAAGAAAAGAAAAGAAAAAATGGGACAAACTGAAAACAAAGAGCAAATGATGTATTTTATTTTACCCAACCACATAGATAATTATGTCATTCAATGGTCTAAATACTCCAATTAAAAGCCAGATATTGTCAGATCAGATTTTTCAAAAAAGAGCAGATTCTAGCGTATGTGGTGTATGTAAGCACTTTAAATAAAGATATAGACAGATTAAAAAAAAAAGATGACAACACATATGCCAGTCAAACACTAAACAAGAGAAAGCTGGGGTAGATATAATAATATAAGACAAAGTCAAGTTCATCACAAGGAATACGGCCAGGAATAAAGAGGAATGTTTCACAATAATGAAGAGATCAGTTCATCAAGAGGACATGACAATCTTTAATGTGTATGTACCTAGTAATAGACAAAGGAAAAGAGACAAAAAGAAAAACTGATAAAACTGAAAGGAGAATAGAGAACTGGACAGTTTTCATCGAAGATTTCAACCCTCCCCTCTCAGTAATTGGTAGAAAAAGTAGAAAAAAGGAAATCAGTAAGAATATGAAAGATAAGTGAAGATAGGACTGGAACAAAGCCATCAACATTCCTCCCCAAAACAACAGAACCAATAAAGTGCATGTCTTATGAATAACACATAGATGGTTGCCACTTTTTAAATCCAATCTACCTGTCTACCTTTAACTGAAATGTTTAGTCTCTATATTTGATATGATTTCTGATAGGTGGGGTTTATGAATCATCTTTCTTTGTTTTCTATTTATCTCACATATTCTTTGTTTCTTCTTTCCTACCTTCTCTTAGACTGATTTTATTATTATTATTAGATTAAGCAGGCTTTACACCCAGTTTGGAGCCCAATGTGGAGCTTAAACTCATGACCCTGACCCTCAGATCAAGACTGGAGTTGAGACCAAGAGTCAGACACTTAATCCACTAAGCCACCCAGGTGCCCCTGATTATTATTTTTATATTCCTTTTATCTCCTGTACTAGATCTTAGCTGTGCCTCTGTTTTTTTGAATGGTGGCTCTAGAGTCTTCAATATGCAACTTTAATATATCACTGTCTATAGTGAATAAATATTATAGAACTTAATGGACAAAGTAATAACCTTAAAACACTTTAATTCCATTTTACCCCTTCATCCCTTAGCACTATTTTGTTATATGTTTTACTTCTACATATATTATAAACCCCACAAAATTTGCTATTATTTTTATCTAAATGTTCAAACAGCTTTTAAAAATTTAAAAAGTGAAAAATTATCTTTTCTATTTACTGGCATATATCCTTTTTCCAGTGCTTTCCATTCCTTCCTGTAGATTCAGGCTTCCATTGGGCATAACTCCCCTTTAATTCACAGAAGTCTCTAGAGCCTGTAGTGATGTAAACAAATGGCCCATTTATTATACTGTGGATCTGTTGGTAACACATCTCAGATCCTGTTTGTTTGCAAATGTCTTTACTTCTTCCTTATTTTGAAGTATATTTTCACTGGAGGTTGAGTTCTAGGTTGATATTTGTTTTTTGTTGCTGTTATTGTTCAGCACTTTAAGGGGGGTATCCCATTGTGTTCCAGATTCTACTATTTCTTTTTTTTTTAATATTTACTTATTTATTTGAGAGAGAGAGTGAGCACACACATGTGAGGGGGGGGGAAGGGGAAGAGGGTGAGTCCAGCAGACTCCGTGCTGAGGGTGGAGACCAATGCAGGGCTTGATCCCACGGCTCTGAGACTGTGACCTGAGCAGAAACCAAGGGTCAGAGGCTTAACCAACTGAGCCACCCCGGTGCCCCTTTAGTATTTTTTATTTCTCTGTACTTTTCATTAGATTGTTTATATTGACTTGTTTTCAAATTCTCCAATACTTTCTTTTTTCTGTGTCCAGTATTCTCAGGAATTTGTTCATTTACCTTTCTTTGTGTCCATAGCTCTTCACTGTTCACTAGCTTTTTTTTTTTTTTTTTTTAAAGATTTTATTTATTTATTTATTTGATACACAGAGAGAGAGATCACAAGTAGGCAGAGAGGCAGGCAGAGAGAGAGGAGGAGGAAGCAGGCTCCCTGCAGAGCAGAGAGCCCGATGCGGGCCTCGATCCCAGGACCCTGAGATCATGACCTGAGCCGAAAGCAGAGGCTTTAACCCACTGAGCCACCCAGGCGCCCCCACTGTTCACTAGCTTTAAAGAAATAAAGACACAGATATAGATGTAGATATAGGTATAAATTTTCCTTTGGCAAGAACAACAGTCTTTCAACATTGTCTACATTTTGGTAGGAATTAGAACCTGCAGTGGTTCTTGAATGATCTTAAATCATCCAGGGAACTTGTTAAAAATTCATATTCCTAAGAAATGCCATCAGACACCAGACAATATCTCGGGTACTAAAAATTCTCCAAATGGTTCTGATCAAGAGTCCCCAGGTGCCCTTTGAAAAACACTAATTTGTTAAAAGCCTGAAGTCAAAATAAGTAGTTGGCAGTTGAAAAATGCAAATCAGCCTCAACTGAGATCTAAGTAAGACTATCAAAACTATCAGATTGCTTTACTAAACACAAGTTTAAAAACAGGGTGCCTGGGTGGCTCAGTTGGTTAAGCCGCTGCCTTTGGCTCAGGTCATGATCCCAGGGTCCTGGGATTGAGTGGTGGTGCATTGGGCTCCCTGCTTGGCAGAGAGCCTGCTTCTCCCTCTCCCTCTGCCTGCCGCTCTACCTGCTTGTGTTCTCTATCTCTCTGTCAAATAAATAACTAAAATCTTAAAAAAAAAAAAAACATTTAACCAAATGGGTACATGTGGAATCAGACACAGCCTAAAATTGCCAAAAGCCAGGTAGTTACTCCATTTCAGAAGGTATTAATTTCACATTGGGCTGTGGCTCTTTAGTAAGCTAACAGGAGACATAATTAGACAACTTGGGGAGCAAGAACATCTTCATAGATAATTTCGTTTGTGTTGGTGATCTGGCATAGCTCTTGAGAATCTCTAAACACCTGGATTTACTATGCTCCAAACAATCCTAAGGCTTCGAGGCCTGGAACAAATACCAAGAGCCAGAGTCCTTAACTGGCATTATTATGTGGCTAATTTTTAAACAAACATACCATCCAAATGGTATGGAAACTGTACATTCAAATGAGTGTTGGCCTCTTCAACAGGTATAATGCAAAAAGACAAATAAGTTGAGTATCAATTCCACTTCATTGGTCTGGTCCCCTAAAGAGCTGGATCTAGCTCAGTAGGAAAGAGTGCTTTTTCACCTACTATCAAGTTATGGAGACAGTGGGAACCCATATGCTATTTCTACCTTCCTGGTTTAATGGTAACACCCCTAGATTTGGGGGTTGACAATTTGAACTTGAATCTTGGTTCTGCCATTTACCAGCTGCAAGATTTTTGAAAACATGTTTTGTAAGCCTCAATTTCTTTAGTTCAATGATAATTAGTCTTAAAAAATATTTACACTCTCTGATTCATAGATATGTATGTGATAGTCCCTTAATAATTTATAAAGCAATGGTCATAAATTATTCAAAGAAGTCACATCGGTAGGCTATGGTCATATTCACAACAATTCGGTCATTGTACACAATACTTTGGGAGTACATTAACAAATAGTTTGAGCAACTTGGAAAAAGCACTTTTATATGTACTTTGCTCTTGTAATTCAACCAGATCACTAACAAATTGATCATGACCTTTGGATCTGAACAACATTTGTTCCTCACCAAAATAAAATTCACTATCAATGGATAAAGATTTGCTACTCATGGATTCTTAAATAGGGTGTTCCACAGGCTTTTGAAGATTCTTCCCAAAGAGGAACTCCTAAAATGATCTGTGCAATGGCAGCTTCATTAGTGTAAGAGTATGGTCTTCTAAAAGTATTACATGGAAGGCCAAAGTTCACTTGAATGTGTAACTCTCTGTTAGCTTGTTTAATAACCCAGTCGTTTTGCATTAGACGCTCATGCCGTGTATAGCATATCACCATGTATCGAATCAGAATGATGCTCATAGACTGATCCTGCAGTAACCTCTAGGAAGGCACAGTGATGTGAACAAGGAGCCCAGGTGAATTCTCAGCCTCTGATAGAGATGGAATCGGAACTCTGCAATTCTTATTGTTAATATTAATCTCTAAGCAACCAATTGTTGGCAACTCCAGAATTAGAAATATGGATTTCATACAGCTGTGAAAATACTGTCGTGTTCATAAACAATTACTGTGATTATAGAGAAGCAAGAAACATTGAAAAGAAAGCAACCAAATAGTCCTTGGGAGGAGTGTCTTTTAGCATTGCTGTCTGGGCTTTTGAAGGGAATATTGGTATGATTCTAATCCTAAACCATGTGGAAGGTGAACTGGATCATAGGGGGCCCCTGCCCCCTGGGCCCTGAGCTTTTGAGGGTCATACTCTGGTCTTCCTGTCTCCATGAGGGGAAGAGTCCCAGAGACAAAGGACATACCATCTTAAGTCTACTTTGGTAGGAAGAAACAAGAGCTTCCTCTCTCCTTGAATGCACCAAGACCTAATAATATGATGGATGTCATTCATGCAATTAGATTATATTTTATGGCAAAGGTGAAGGGGTTGGGAAATGTAATTATAGCTTCCAATCAGTTGATTTTAAGTCAACCAAGAGACTCTCCTTGGTGATTCCGACCTAATCAGGCAAAATCCCTTAAAAGGGGGACTGAGCCCTTGCTAAAAAGAGAAATTCTCCTACTAGCCTTGGAGAAGCAAGTTGCTACAGGTTCTACAGCTCCAAGGGACTGAATTCTGCCAACAACCAGTGAGCTTGGCAAATAGCCCTTGTTGACATCTTAACTGTAGCCTGGTGAGATCCTGAGCAGAATACCAAGCTAAGCCATGTATGGACTCTTGCCCCCTGGAAACTACCAAATCATGAATATCTGTTGTTGTAAGCCATTACATTTATGGTGATTTGAGATAACAACATAGAACACTGGTTGACCCATGTTCATCTTCTAGTTGGTGACGCACGACATATGGTCTGTTTACTACTGGTCCATGGTGAGCTAAATACAGAAAGTAAGAGTAAATGCTCCATACTTTCTATGATAATTTGATACTTCTCAAAAATTTTAATTGTATTTTTATGAAAGTATTGGTCCACAGTAGAGTGGGTATTTTTTAAAAACAATTGAGAGTAGCTCTTCACCAGAGAAGAAGTTTCTAGTTCATGATCTAGATAACTGGAACCCCAAATTCCTTACACAGATGGTGGCAAGCCAGCTTCCAGAGCCTGCCCAGTCCTCTTTCTCTGGTCTGCCTATCCAAAGGCATGTAGTGCTTCTGCTGAGCTAATCTAGGCCTGAGTTTGGCCAAGGGGCAGCTCTTAATAGGGGAGGGAGGCTGGAGATTAGGGGGAAGCATAGGTCAGAGTGTCCACAGGTGCATGTGAGCCTTTGAACATGCTGGCGAGGAGGTAGGAAGAGAGAGGGAATAGCCACGGGTCGGGGGCTATGGATAGCTTTCTACACACTCTCTCAGAGTTCTCTAATGAACCACGAGGAATCCGCGTTTCTAAATTCAAATACGGCTTTCACGTCATTGTAAAAGTCTGCTGGTCAAGGTAGGAGGAGAGAACATATTTTACTTAATGCTGTGTTATCTTGATTTGTATTTTTAAACATTCTAGACACAGGCTCTGTGGGCTGCCATTTGTACTCTTCACTGGCCTTGCAGAGGCTGAGTGAATCTGGAGTGTGGTCATTATTCACGGGTCACTTCCAAGTTCTTTTCCCAGTGCCTGCAAACCTAGGACCCTGGTTTGTTAAAATGTTAAGTGAAAGGCATTGTTCATTTTGTTTCTAGTGAAGGGCTCTCTGCACTGATTATGCTTAGCTTTTTACCCCTTTATTTCTTAAGAGTGTAAACTGTGTTACCCTGGATCCATAATATGCAGCAGGAACCAGGAGGTCCAGCGCTTTTCTTGAACATTATTTCAGATCCTCAGCAGAAGACAGACATTGTAACAGACCATGCATTTGCCACAGTGTGATAGGCTGAATAATGGCCCTGAAAGATACTGGGTCCTAATTCCTGAAACTATGAATGTTACCTTATGGGTCCAAAGAGATTTTGCAGATATGATTAAGTTAAGGACTTTGAAATGGGGAGATTATCTTGGATTATCTGGGTGGCCCTTAAATGCAATCACAAGTGTCTTCACAAGAGGGAAGCAAAGAGAGATTTGACTCAGAAGAAGGAAATAAGACATTGAACAGTGATGTTCCACTGCTGGCTTTGAAGATGGAGTAAGGAGCCCAAAGCCAGAGAATGCTAGGAATGCAGTTCTAGAAGCTGGAAAAGGCAGGGAAAAGGATTCTCACCTGGAGCCACGAAAAGGTGTGCAGCCATCCTGATACTTTGATTTTGGCTCAGTCAACTGATTGTAGATTCTGACCTTTCAGTTACCAAATGTGTGCTAATTTGTTACAGCAGCCATAGGAAACTAATACAGCAAATATTAAGGCTCTTCTTTCCATCTGAGTTAAGAGTCTGGGGTTTTGGTGTTCATGTGCAACCACTACCAGTTTTCGAGATGCTATTCTAGAGGTAAGTACCTTGGAATAAGCGGTATACATGAGGAGGAGGAAGAGAACAACATAGACCCAAAGGGCATGCTTCCAAAGCAGTGTGGAAGGCTGGGTCCCAGCTGATGTACTATTTTAGAACAAAAGGGTGTTTCCTTAAAATAACCGAAGGAATGCTGAAAAGGACTATATATGTGTTCAGCTTTATTCCCACAGTGGACATTTATGACATCTCAGTTCCTGCTGATAGCTTGACTGACAATCAAGGCACATGTAGGACTTCCGTCTATAAATGGTCCTGAGCACACCCGAGAGGGAGCATGCTTTAGGTCAAGCGTTGGAGACCACATGGAATGAAAAGTTGAAACGGAGCAAAGGAAAACTCAGGGAGGCTAGGAAACAGATGTTCCCAACCAAGATGTCCGAGGTTAGGGTCATCTTCTGATCACCGGGAGACAGTGAGTGAGAAGCTCTGGATCTGAGGTGACTGGGGTGTGCCGAGTGTTTGTGGGCAGATAAGGGGAGCCTTTCACCTCTCCCTCCGCTAAAGCTTTGGGTTAGTTCCAAGGACTGTGGATGCTGTGGAGGCCCAGGGAGTGCCGAGTGGCGAAGACGAGACTCACTTTCTCCACCATCTTCTCTGAGCCTCAGAGGGGAGCTCAGACTATTTTGGAAAGAGTTGTAGGCACTTCTCCCAAATGGCCCTTTTTGGTCCTTTTGGCTCCAGCCCGTGAACACATTCTGTATTTTTCTATTTATGCACGTGTCTGGGTCCAGCCTGCAAAAGTGTTGCTGAAAGCCACTGGGTAGCACCTCCTTCATCCCTGATGGACTTGTGGCCACTCACTTTCTTCTCTGCTTGACAAATGGGTTTTCTGGTTTTTTTTTTTTTTTCTGTTTTTTCCTGAATCAAATCTACTGACCATAATGTTCTCCAAATAGCTGCAAAACCATCTTGCTTAACTAGTCTAACTTTGGATCCAACCTACATCAATAGAGAAACTATAGTGAATAGAGTTTACTACCCCAAATCCACGTACCCCCATTGGCTTCCCAAAAGTTCAGTATTTGTCGGTTGTGAATGGCAGTGATGCGAGTGATGAGAAACAAGCTGTCCTCCAGAAACACTTCATCTGTTTGCTCTGGTGTTCAACTCTTTCTGCCTGAAACTTGGTGTAGTATGTGCTTCTGTCTCTCCTGGGAGAGGGGATCCTTGGAGCAAGGGCACATACTATTCTCATTTTCATATTCTCTCCTCTTGCCCACCCCCATGCCTCCTCCCCTGCCCTTGGCTCTCCACCAATACTTTGGCAACTGCCACAGTTAGGCACTGAATGAATAGGAGCCTTCACACATGAGTTATTTAGCAAATGGGTAGCAGAAGTATCTCGAATATGCATAGTTCCTAACCAGTATATGTTTTTGAATATCACATCTTATGTTATCTCTACAATGTCCCTATGAGCTCAACATAAATAGTAAGAGTTTCATCGAACATGTTTAGAAAATCAAAGTCGGGAGGTGTTGGGATTTTACCAAGGTCATGTTAGGTTTTGTTTCTTACTCTGCTCTCTTTGCCATGACACCATGAAGCTTTGGTTCATCTAGTTGACCTCCAGTAAAGTTATAAACGTTCCCATTTTTGCAAATGGGGAGGAGACTGGGACCTAGGCATCTGAGTTTTGACCAGCTATAAATTGTGCCAATAGGGTTGTAATTGGGGACTCATAGATGGGAAAGTCTCGATAAAACCATCACTGTATCTGTAACCCAGAAGAACACCTTGGTAATTCTGAACCACAGCAGTTAAACCACAATACCAACTTTGTTTTCTGACTGCAATCTCTTACTTATGTCAGGTCATTTTGTTGGGAGTGAGGGTGGGAGGCTCCAGGCATAGTGATTTCCAGAAAGAAGACTCTTGCTCATGGGTGCATATGAGTGAAGACTCACAGTGCCCAGAAGATGCTGCCAGATACTTGTTTGCTTTACCATCAGGGCGCTGCCACTCCACATCGGAGTCCATTCTGGAGGCTAACTGGGATTTCCCTTCTCTCTGTGGCCCTATCCCCTCACAGTCCCCTCTGCCTTTAGACCCACTGTTCCCAGGGCTCTCTGTCCTCAGCCACGTACATTCAGCCTGAAGGGACAGCATCAGATACTTTGGGTTCTTCCCAGAGGAACCAAATTCCCCCAAATCAAATCATGTTTATCTTGCAAATATTAACGTCTTTTCTGCACAGCCTCCATGAGTTAATTACATGAACAAAGTTTCCATCTCTGCTTCCTCTTACAAAAGATATTTTCCCAGCAGAGGATGGGAGTAGGGGTGGAGGCAGAGGAGGGTGAGGAGGGAAGAAAATCCCACCCTGTCACACTCAGAGTGTTCAAAATGATCGTGTGCCCCATTCTCCGCCACTCGTGCCTTCAACACATGTTTACTGAGGATTTGCCTGGTGGCAGGAACTGTGACGTGGCATATAAATATCTACAGGATAGAGTCCTTCACCTAAGGGAGTTCATGGTTTAGAAAAAGAAGCAGGGGGCGCCTGGGTGGCTCAGTGGGTTAATGCCTCTGCTTTCAGCTCAGGTCATGATCTCAGGGTCCTGGGATCGAGGCCCGCATCGGGCTCCCTGCTCAGTGGGGAGCCTGCTTCCCCCTCTCTCTCTCTGCCTGCCTCTCTGCCTCCTTGTGATCTCTCTCCCTCTGTGAAATAAATAAATAAAATCTTTAAAAAAAAAAAAAAGAAAAAGAAGCAGGTTTTAAGTGAGGGGGAATTACAATGCTAGAGAAATGCCTGGAGTAGCATGAACGAGGAGCACCTGCGGTCCTTCGTGACTCGAAACCTCCTGGAGAAAAGGGTGCTCGGGCTGCCCCATTTCCCAGGTGGAGACACTGGAGCCCGTGGAGAGAGGCCGGCGCCCAATCGCCCACCGCCCTGTTGGTGAGGGGAGGGCGCTCCAGCACGGCGGCGGGGCGAAAGACACTCTGCTCTCGCCACAAGTAAGAGCCTCAGGGTCCTCAGGGTGGACCCGGGAACAGCTCAGCCGGGGAAGGCTCGGGAGAATGTCCAGACACAAGAAGACAATTTCTAAGAGGTACCCGGGAGGAACTGATGTGGTCACAGGATGAGGTGTGAGGGCTTTGGGGTTCCAGAAAATTTCCTCAGAGTGGGGTGAGGCGCGGCAGGGCAGCAGCACGGGGGGGAGGTTGAGAAAGACTGTGATTTTGTTGCCACTTTATAAAACATCTCGCTTTGCTTTCATCCTGTAGTCACAGGTAGGCTAGAGGCACCTGAGAATCGTTAATAAGCTTAGCCTCTGCACCTGTCACTTCATCCCCTCGACGCCCCCGAGAGGCAGAGTCATTCTCTCTCTCCTTCACCTTTTTTTTTTTTAATGATTTTCCCCTCTCTTTTATTATTTTTTATTTTGAGAGGCAGAGAGAGCACGCACGTGTGCGGTGTTGTGGGGAGGGGAAGAGGGGGAGAGAATCCGAAGCAGGCTCCATGTCTGGCTCGGAGCCTGACACGGGGTTCAATCCCACAGCCCTGAGATCATGACCTGAGCTGAAATCAAGAGGGGGACGCTTAACCGACTGAGCCACCCAGGCCCCCCCCCCGCCCATCTCTTTTTTAAATGGATGAGAAAACTGTGGCTTCAGAGGTTAAGCCACTCCTTGCAGTTGGCACCTGGAGTTTGAACCCTGGTACTCGACTTCAGGGGCCGGGTCCTTCGCTGCTACGGTAGCGCAGACACCAGAAGCAGCCTTGATGTTAGGGTGAATCTACAGATATCTGGTACTCGACTAGCACAATGGGGGGCTTCAGAGTGTCCTAGCTGCTATTTATTGACCACCTGTTAGGAGTTTTACCTTATTCTTCTTTTTAAGATTTATTTATTTGAGAAAGAGAGAGAATGTGGGGGGAGGGGCAGAGGGAGAGAGACTCTCAAGTGACCCCCTACTGAGCACGGAGCCCCACGCAGGGCTCAATCTCACGTCCCTGCTATTGTGACCTGAGCTGAAATCATGTGTGGGACCCTTAACTGACGGAGCCACCCATGCTTCCCGGGAGCTTTATCTTATTAACCCTTACAACCTCTCTCTGAGGACAGCGGAGTTACTGCCCCATTACAGGTGAGAACATTGAGTAACAGAGATGTTAAGCAACTTCCTCCAGGTCACACAGCTAGTAACGTGTGGGTCAGGATTTGAATTCAGATATGTCCAATTCCAACGTCTATGTGCTTGCTGTGGTAATATGTAAAGTATAAAAATAAGCTAATGTCACAAATGATGTTTTGATGCTCTAAACCAGTGGTTCTTCCCTGGGGCAGGTTTACCCTCGAGGGGACATGTGGCAATGTCTGGGAGCATTTTTGATGGTCACAGCTGAGAGGGGAGTGCTACTGGCATCTCATGGCCTCAGGCCAGGGATTCTGCTCAATATCCTATAATGCAACAAAGAATTCCCAAAATGTCAATAATGCCAAGGTTAAGAAACCCTGGTCTAAATTTAAATAAATTCAAATGCGTTTGGAAGAAATAGCATGTTTTTTATTCCACTATAAATTCCAAGGTCAAAGGATCCTGATTTCAGTTTCCTTCCAACTTTGCTCCTTGCAAAAGCTTTTGGGCAATGGAACTACAGTCCCCATGGGGATGGATGGCGTGAGTGCCCCTGGTGGGCGGACCTTAGCCCTGAGACTTGGCCAGATCCGGAAGCATTCCTCACCAGCCTGCGGGGTGGGGGTGGAGGGAGCATGAGCAGGGCTCCTTGGAGATGGAGCAGCCGTTTCTTATTGGCTAGTTGTTGGGTATTCTTCAGCAGACAGTTAAACCTTCTCAAATGTAAAGAATTATTTTTTTAATATAAAAATATATCAGGGCTGCAGCATATCCTCCTGCAGGTCCTACCCTGGGGATGAGTCAGGGCTGAGATCCCTGGCATGTCTGGCTCTCATTTGGACATGGACACCAGATAAGCTAGCAAAGACTCAACCCTCCACTGGCCCAGGTGTGAGCAGCTGACTTTTAGATTCTTTTGATTGAGAAAATATATAATGACCCCTTAACAACTCTGAACTCAGTAACACCTTAAAGTGAACTTAACATTTTATTAATTATGGCAACATCTACAATTTTGAAAAATTGTAGGGCCGGCATAAACCAGGGGTGGTCACTCGGTCTGCAGACAGTGGTTGGCCCGTATGGGTTCATGGTCTGTGCTGTTATTCCAAGTTCTCCCGAGACTCTGGGGCTGCAGGACCAGCAACGCTGCCCTAGACCTCTGTACACAAAAGTTATTCTATTCCCCAGTTGAAGAATTTATTTTGGGGCAGAAGGCCAGTTGGCAAAATAGGAACATTTTACACATTATTGTTGCACAATAAAAAATTCAAACGTTCAACATTTTCAGTTTTCACAGTTGTTGGAAAGAAATTAAGCCCTTGGACAAAAACCAAAGAAATAATAGGATCTGTAACCCCTGTCCCAAACTCTTCTTCTCCTGTCTGGGCCTGCCACAGCCTTGCTGGTCCCGCATTTGAAGATCTTCCCTTGCCCACTAGACGAGCACTGTCCAGGAAAAATATAACGATAGCCACATTTGCAAGGTAAAACTTTCTGGTAGCACGCTAAGAAAGTAAAAAGAAAGAGGTGAAATTCATTTTAATAGTCTATTTTATTTAATCTGTCAAAAATATTATCGTTTCAATATGTGGTCAATACTTTAAAAATTATTCATTCATATTGGAAATAATACGTGTGCTGATATGTACACTGTAATACTAATATTGTACATAATAGAACAATTGAGTGTAGCCCTTACCAAAATAATAGTTTTTTTTAGCAGAAAGGTATTTTATACTAGTTCCATTTTAAAATGTAAAATTAAATTAATTGATAAGTCAGTAAATATTTATTATGGTTACAGTTTTATTATATAATTATAATATAAATATTTAATATTACAATTTAATATTATAATATTTTATATTTATTTAATAATTCAGTAATATAATAAAATAAATGATAGTTTATTTAATAATTTTATGTTATAATTTTATAATTATAATCGAATAATATTGGATTTAATGTTAATTTTAATAATTTAAATAAATTTAAATTAATAAGTGGTTTAAATTTAATAATTTAATAATAAGTACAATAATTAATAATGATTACTAAACATTTAATAAAATGTTAAAACTCAGTGTTTCAGTCACACTGGCTCCATCTCAAGGGTTCAACAGCCACATGTGGAAAGGCAACTGTATTGGACGGCACAGCTCTAGACCTTACACGTGATTTGACAGGCCTCTAGAAACCTTACAGAGCCCATCATCATGTATCAGTGGTTTGGAGAGAGGTTCTAGAACCTTCTCTGGGTGACATCAGAGCAGACCAGTGGTGGTGGTTAGGAGAATTTTGGTTTATGTTTAACGTAAAAACTTCCTGTGGTGTTAGTGCATTTTGGGCCGATGTTCCTTGTGGAGATGAAGAATTGTTGGCTATTTTGGGTCCTGTGGGTCTAAGCAGGCTGGTTTGCTGGTCTCCTTTGACTTTGTTTCAAGGAAGGTGATTTTCAAAAGGATTCAGAAAGGCAAATCCCTGAGGAAAAGTTTCATGGGTGAATGTCAGGCTGAAGCCAATGGGGGCTAAGGATGGAAGGCTGGAGGGGCTCCCTTCTCTGAGAGAACTCCACCCCTACGCTGGAAGGAAGCACTGTGATGTGGTTAAAGCCGGGAGGAAGAAAGAGCATCTTAAAAAAAAAATCAGGCAGAGACATTGAAATGGCCACAGAGCAGCAAACCAAGGTCTCCACAGTTACCGTGAAATAGTACATGCTCAGTACCTCTACTGACCTCTCTTTGCTATTTCAGAATATTTTAATAATTAGACACACCCAAAATATGTTTAGCATCACACCACCTGCTGCTTTCTCATGGCCACTATTATTGTCATCAGATCGGATCCCAATGTTTGCCATATTATTGGATATCCTGTGAAACAGAATCTAAAAATATACTCTTTTCCCTCTAAATCAGTCCTAACCTTACAACTGGGGTAGCAACTACAACACTGTTGCCTGTTTTTTTTTTTTTACTCTCACGGATTAGGTAATAATATTAAATTCCCCCAGCGCATGCTAGTCTGTTTGCCCTTGGCTTGGTATTTGAAGAATATATTTATAAACTAAGTCCAGGCTACATTTTATCCCATGCAATTGTCCCATGCGGTTACGGCTTTATAGATTTGTGGTCTCTCAGTGTTTTTGGTCTCACACTGAACAGTCTCTTCCAACTGATGTTCCTCTGCTGAAGTTATTTCCATCTCTGAGACTTTCTCAAGAGCTGTTTCTGTGGTGGGGAGGATAAAGGAATGACAGGGTCCACACTCAGAGCCTCTTTAAATGTGGGACTTGCACGCAGAGCTTGATTTCTTCCTCAAATGGAGAAGGTCTGCACTCAAGGATGGAAGGATTTAGGGAGGAGTCGAAGCAGCCCATTTGCCTGGGCTTGTGCCTCCCTCTTGTGTGGCTGCTGTTCTGAGGGCCTTCCGGCATGTTCTGAGAAAGCCAATTAAAGCAGAAAAGCCCCTCAGAATCAATTCTATTGCCCCCCCCCAGAGCTGTTAAACTTAGAACTTTCAGAAAGCAACCCAGTGCTTCGCGTGTTCTGATAGCCGATGAGAAGTATGGCCGACTGCTTTTCTGTGACTTTCTTGAACAAGCTTGTTATGTTTATACATTAATAAGTAGATGATTGTATTAGAAATAAAAAGGGTGGGAGCACTACCTGCAGGATTGCTCATAGAGAAAAACACACGTGTCTCTTTCGTCGTGTTGTGCAGAGCCCATAAGTCAAACACACCAAGTGTTTCCAGGATCTGTGGCCGTACCACATTTTACCTGGGAAGGCTAGTTTGAGAACTTTATTTCTGTTTGGTTTCAAATAAAACCCAGCTAATTAATTTTCAGAAACCTCCATTACCTCTGACTGTTTAAAATAGAAAGCCCCTGATTTTCTTCTTGGTTTCATTTTGTAACTGTTGTTTGCCATTTGTTTTCATCCACTAGAAGGAGCTGAACTTCTTATAGACATTAACCCAAGTGGAAATAATTGACCAAAGGCCTAAACTTGTTCTTTATGAGAAATACAAGACTCTAAGAGATTTGAACCCATTGGAATCATCACAGAATTTGCCCAGGAAGCAGGACATTGGCAGGAAGGAACTATAGGAGTATATCTTTTACCGTGTTTGTATGGAGGTGGATTTGGGTTTTACAAATAGATAGAGAAATACTGGACAAGTCCATGGGGATACTAAAGTGAAATGAAGAGAAAGAGAAAAATCCTTTTGTGTTTTAAGACCAAGTAGTATAGCCAAGTCAGAGAAGTGAGAGCATAGAGGTAAAGATATTAAAACATTGTTGTTTGCTTTCTTTACTTCTCTTTAGGGGGCATCTCTCAGAGAGAGTGCAGTTTCACAATGTGGATGGAAGATGTATTAAAACATTTTTAACCCAGAGTAGCCAAAATGGTCTTTAAAAAAGGAATGGGGCGCCTGGGTGGCTCAGTGGGTTAAAGCCTCTGCCTTCGGCTCAGGTCATGATCTCAGGGTCCTGGGATTGAGGCCCGCATCGGGCTCTCTGCTTGGCAGGGAGCCTGCTTCCTCCTCTCTCTCTGCCTGCCTCTCAGCTTACTTGTGATCTCTCTCTCTGTCAAATAAATAAATAAAATATTAAAAAAATAATAAAAATAAAAAAGGAATGAAGTTGGAGGCACATACTCCCCGATTTCAAAACCTACTACTAAGCTATAGTAAGCAAGGTCGTGGAGTATTGGCGTAGGATAGGCCTACAAGCCAATGGAAGAGCACTGAGATTCCAGAAATAAACTCATAAATCTATGACTAGCTGATTTTCAACCAGAGTGTCAAGACCATTCAATGGGGAAAGAACAGTTTTCTCAACAAACAGTGCTGGGACAACTGCTTGAAGAAAAAATAGGTCTAGCAAGTAGCTTCTGGCCGCAGGCCATAAGATTTGGTGTGTGGGCCACATGAGCCTCCCTACTCAATGGACAGTCCTGACATTCTCAGGGCTCAGAGATGGCACTCCAGAGGAAGACAGGCCTTTCTCAGGGCAGGCTGTCAAAGTGGGCACCAGCGCCTCACAGCGGCTTAAAACAAGTTAGCAAGGGGGGGGGTGCTGATTCCTGAGCACCAGGGAGATGCTACTACTGTGGCGCCCCTTTGCTAACTGCGGAGAAGCTTTGAGGAAGTGGTAGCTGAAGTCCCATGAGGGGGCAAAGAGCCATCCTAACTTGGGCTGTAACGCTGCACTCAAGTGCTAGCGGGTCTGAGAAATATAGGATGCGTTTCTAAAACAATATTCTCTGTTCCACAGCACCTAGAATACTTTATAATCCTAATGGGCTGATCGCCTCTTGGCTTGCATTAGTGAGATGCTATTGTCTCAATAAGTGTAAATCTCAGCTCTGTTCACTTTGGACGAGTTCTGGGGCCTCCGATTGCTGCTCCGTGGTCTTGCTAGGAGCCTCACTAGGAGCATATGAATGTGCAGACGACAAGAACAGATGTCAGAGCCCCCAGAAGATCAAAGTGCCCACGCTGCCTTAGAAATCTGCTGAGGCCATGCAGTCCTCTGAATGTGCAGGAAAGCCGTCATAAATATTCAATACAGATTTGTGCCATTGAATCGACTCTAAAGCAAACATCTTCTTTACATTTTTAAGTTTTAAAATTTTAATTAAGGCATAGTTGACATCTAGTAAAAGAGTTTCAGGCACACAGCATAGTGATGCAACAACAATTAGATACATGACAAAATGCTTACCATGGTATGTGTGTTACAATATTATTGACAAAAGGGGACATATTCTTAACCATTCTTATGGAAAGCTGGCATGCAGGCAGCCACAGCTGGAAGCCTTGGGAAAAATGGTCACCGCTGGTCTCCTCCCCAGTGGACAGCCATGTCCCCGATACCCTAATTAATTTGGTGCAAGGAAAATGTTCTCTTCTCTGTATGAAAACTACCCTAAAGTTGTTTTTGTGGTTGTCTTTTCAAAACTGAAAAGAAGAACACATTGTTTCTAGCACTGTGGACAGTGATTCCAGACAAGGGAAACCAGAAGGGTTTTATGACTCAGGAAAAGAGAGCTCCCAGAGGGGCCCGGCCTGTTTTTCTTCCATCTTTCCCTTTTACATTCCCTGCATCTCTTTTTGATTATTTAAAAAAAGTTTCTCAACTTGCCCCTCCACATTTCCAGACTTCTCTTTCTGGTTCTGGCACCATCTCCTCCAGGTTAGTTTCCTGCTTTCTTTTGCTTCTCCGCATCAGCAGGCCCCTATTTTTGCCTGGGCTTCTCGCTCATACATACTTAGGAGCTCATACTTATTTTTCTCTTGTGGATGAAAATGAGCAGAAAGCCAAGAGGATGATTTTTAAAAAGAGACTCTCTCCACAGGCCTGCTGCAGATTGAGCTGAATCCTTCCTGGGAGATCACGCTTAATCACCACTCCATTGTTTTGACCGTTCTGTTCAACGGGCGTCTTCCATTATCGTTCACATTGTGTGCTTTTCTGTGAAGACGGTTCCCCGGTACAGCTGGATAAAACACGTGTTGAATGGGAAAAAAAATCAGAAGTAGATATTTTTAAGACCCATCCTAACATCATTCAGGCTATCTATGCCAAAACCTGCATCTGGTAGTAAAATCTTTCTTTTTCAAACATTGTTTTCTCCAAAGAACCATCCAGAAGTTGCTACTGTGTGAAAGCTCTTTAACCATTTCTTCTTTGTGGTTTTTAACAGGCATGTCTTTGCCTGGTAGAGGTTGTCACCCAGCATTCAATAGACATGCAATTCTGACGAGTCCATGACATCTCATCTAAGAAATCACCTGCCAACACGGGTACTAATTGACAAGGGCAGGGGCGCCTGGGTGGTTCAGTCATTGAGCATCTGCCTTTGGCTCAGGTCACGATCCCAGGGTCCTGGGATCGAGCCCTGCATTGGGCTCCCTGCTCAGCGGGAAGCCTGCTTCTCCCTCTCCCCCTGCTCGTGTTTACTCTCTTGCTGTGTCTTTCTCTGTCAAGTGAATAAAAAAAGAAATCTTAAAAAAAAAATTGCAAAGGGCAGCTCATTTTCCATGTGGTATGAGCTATCTCTGTCCCCAAATATGCCCCTCTTGTGCTGTGACCAATAGTCTGTGGGACAATACACGTTACAGCCCAGACAGTTAGACAAAACACCCCACTGGAGTTGAAACCACAGTCTGGGCCCCTGAACCAGAAACATGCAAACTCACACCTGCTGACCCACATTGCAGCTTGCTTTCCTCCTGATTTTTTTTTTCCTTTCCAACAAAGAAAATTAAATGTCAAATGGATTTAATATGGAAGAAATCACACAGGGTGAGGTTCCCCCAGACCCTTAATTCAGTTAGTGATTCATGAGGTGGCCTAACTATAGATAGCTTGAGGGGCATGGCTGAGGCCAAGCCGTTTGTGATTTGGGGTTTAAACCCTGATGTTTCACTGTTGCCAGACGTCAGCCGCGGTGTAAATGCCTGACAACACAGCAGATCTCGTTTTAACGGTTATCTGTAGTTGGGTCCTGGTTCTTGTTTAAAGATTGGAATATTCTAGAAAAGCATCCTTGCCCATTGAATTCTCATGGACACAGCTGTTTGTCCCTGATATTTATGACTCTTGAAGTCAGGGATGTTTCCATGGGTAGAAGGTGGGATTCTGTGGAGAAAGAGGGATGAGAGGATTCATTTTTGGAGAGCCATTCTGACATGAAAAACTCTTCAGGTTATTAAATGTCAAAAACCTTCTTTTAAAAGAAAGACTTTCTCCTGATGTTGTAACAAGAGGAGGATGTTTGTGTTGCCTTGAGTAACATTTATGGTATTTGTGTCTGGTAGGTGTCGAGGTATATTATGTGCTTTGAAAGCATAGGTGTCTTCTATATTTTAATTTATGAGCAAAGGCCTATAATTGTGTAAGCTATAGGCATATATTATATACAGATAAACATGTACACAGGCAAAGGTTACATTTCGTTTTGGTAGTATTCGTGTCGTTTTTCCCGGGAGCACTGTATGTTCCCCTGGGCATGATTTATCGGTGTTTGTGATGGGAGATTCTAACTGGTGGCAACAAGTCTGTTTTCTGGAGCTTTTGGTAGACTTGCAGCAGGAAGCGGGTACCTTCACAGGAGTTCTGTTCTGTTCTGTTGTCATCGTTGAATCAAATACAGCCATAGTCTTTCCAGACCTTCCTGTTGGCCCACTTCCGGGTCCCATTCTGCAGGATCCTCTCCTATGGCCACAGTTGGAAAGTTCATACTACTGCATCGTCTAAATGCTACAGTCACCTCCCTGATGCTCTCTGTGCTCCCCCGCCACCCCCCACCCCAGCCCAGGCTGACCCACTCACCGCAGAACTGCTGGAGTAATGACCAAAACACCAACATCAGGCAGATCGCTTGACTTTCCTGCTCCAAACTTTCAATGGCTGTCCTTATCTCTTAGAACACATCTTAAATTCCTTAAGATGGCACCGTCATATTCCCTGAGAATCTCCAGGCTTACCTCACCACCGCAGGTTTTCCTCTCTCCTGAGCACCACGTTTCCCAGCCAGGCTCCCTTCAGTTCTGGGAATGAGTCAAGTGCTTTCCAGTCTCAGGAACCCACGGTTCTCTCTGCCCCAAAGTGTTCACATAACCCCCCCCTTGTCATACAGATGTCAGCACAGATGTCATCTTTCAAGTAGGGACTCACTGTTACTCTCTATCCATCCCCTATTCTTTCCTTCCTGGCTTTTGCCTACTTGTGACCTGTAATTATGTTCCTTGTTTTGCCTATTGTTGGTTTTCCTCCAAAAGACTCTTAGTCCAAGGAAGGTAGGAACTGTATATGTTTTCTTGAGCAGCATGATACAATGTTTTGAAAATACTTTAATAGTTTCCATTTTTCATGTATCCTCAGTGCTTAGCATGGGCACAAAGTAGGTGCTCAATAAACACTTGTTGAATGAATGAGTGAACAGAAAATATTTTTAAAAGTTAAGGAAAAATCCACCTACTTAAAATTTTTACTGTTCGTCCTAATTCTGTTTTCTAAGGCAATACAAAATGATTCTACAGATCCTTGGACGTGATCACATTTCAAATCTTTGCTACGTTTTTTAGTCATCTCTGATTTCTGTGCTGTATCCTCTGCTCAGCCTCCTTCATATGGTGTGGCTGCCATTGCTCATGATGATGATCACTCTCTTTGGGAAGACTCTAGTTTGACAACAACCCTCATACAAAAAATTGTTATGTTCTGACCCACAGAGTCCTTTCGGGCTCACCCTCCTTGATGAGAATCACATCCAGCTTATGGATCTTTAATTTTCAGGGTCTTCCCACCCCCCGCCGACATATTGCAAAACAGAATATTTCCCAAGACTTCTGACATCTTTCCCATTCTCCATGACTGCTCAAACACACTCTCAGTGGCTCTGAGGTTATATCTTCAGATTCTTTTTACACTCCGGAATAGAATTTATCTAGACTTAGAGGTTTGAAATCACTTATTATATTTTTCTTTTCCCCTAATTTACTGTGTGTGGGAGGCTGTGTGGTCTCCTCTGCCCCACACTGAGAATGCAGAATCTGTTCTTACTGTACGGAGTGTTTGGTAATTTGGACTTTTGTCACCTGTTAATATTGCATTGTCTTCTTGAACCTTTCTCCCTTTGTTCTCACCTCCTTCTCTTTCTCTGTCCTTTCCCCCTTCCAGCCCTCCTTCCTTCGTCTTCTCCCAACCCGTTTTCTCTCTCTGAACAGAGCTTTTCATGGAACAAACACCTTTTCTCGTGTTTCTCTGGTGAAATCTCTCCCGTTTTTTGCTTTTCTCCTTAGCTGAGAATTTAGCCTTCCTAAGACCTTTATTTTTAATACTGTTCTTGGGTATGTGTCGTGAACATGTCCTTTAAAAAACATGAGTTCATGAGAAAGTTTCTGTGGGACCACAGTGGCTCAGGAATTTACTTATCCTTTTCCTTTTCCCTGGAATTGTTCACTATTACATCACCTTAGAATTTATGTAATGTTCCCCTTCCTTGCTATTATGGACTCCCAAATGGGACATGGTCATGTTCTCCCAGGGTCCCTGTAATTTCTGTACAGAAAACAGGTTGTTCTCATTGGTTAAAATCATATCCAGAGTGGCAGTTTCTCCTTCTTTCTGAGAGCTGGAATTGTTAGCAAGGAATGTAAAAAATTTTATAAGCAACTCTCTTTTGGCAAAATGTGACTTCCAACAGACATAAAGAGAGCTCAAGTCCCTGTCAGCATGACTGTTTGCTTGCAGTTGTATGGCTGGCTTTCCAAAAGCCTCATCCTTGCCTGGGCCATCCATAGCAAACACCCACCCTAGAAGGACTCTTGTTTATATTTTGGCTGTAATTCTGCACTGCTTCTCCTCTTAATCAGGGCCTTTCTGTACAGGACCAGGCCATCTTTCTTCATCCCTTGTTCATTTAGAAGGCTGCTGCTTCCTGTTTCCCTTGCATGGTCTACTTCCTGCTTCTGCTGCATTTCAGGCAGGTGTCCCAGCTCACCTTTGTAAGGAGGGCCATGCTTAGGGGAACAATCAAAGTTCTCTTTCTTTGCATTTCATCTGCTGTGAATCAAAGTCAGAGGTATTTTAGCATGTAAGGGTTTTTCCTGAAGAGTTTCTATTTTCAGCTAGGAATTCGAGATGAGGTACCTGGTCCAGTGATTTCTCCCAGCTGTCCTGTTCTCACCTTTGATCCCATCTCCTTGATAAGACTTTCCCTCTGAGTTCCTCATATTCCATTCTTCTTTGTCGATTTTTGCTAAGAATCTTGGGTATGGGAATTTCCTCTGGGACTTTGCTTGTTCCTCTGATTGCAGCCAAAGTTACTAGTGATGCCCCAGGAACAAAACCAAGCACAGGCTGTGCAAACTGGCAGGAAGAAGAAGATGTAAGATCTTTATTCGGTGGGCAGTGTGGTTTTTCTCTTACACTGTTGGTGGAAATGCAAACTGGAGCAGCCACTCTGGAAAACAGTATGGAGCTTCCTCAAGAAGTTAAAAATAGAGCTACCCTATGACTCAGTGCTACTGGGTATTTAGCCCAAAGATACAGATGTAGTGAAAAAAAGGGGCATATACACCCCAATGTTCATAGCAGCAATGTCCACAATAGCCAACTATGGAAGGAGCTGAGATGTTCTTCAACAGATGAATGGGTAAAGAAGATGTGGTTCATATATACAATGGAATATTACTCAGCCATCAGAAAGGAGGAATACCCACCATTTGCATCAATATAGATGGAACTGGAGGGTACTATGCTAAGTGGAATAAGTCAACCAGAGAAAGACAATTATCCTATGGTTTCACTCATATGTGGAACGTAAGAAAGAGCACAGAGAAACATAGGGGAAGGGAGGAAAAACTGATTGGGAAGAAATCAGAGAGGGAGCTGAACCATGAGAGACTCTTGACTCTGGGAAACTGAGGGTTGCTGAAGGAGAGGTGGGTAGGGGGATGGGGTACCTGGGTGATGGGCATTAAGGAGGGCACATGATGTGATGAGCACTGGGTGTTATACGCAACTGATGAACCTTTGAACACTACATCTGAAACTAATGATGTACTCTGTTGGCTAATTGAATTTAAATAACACACACACACACACACACACACACACACACACAGAGAACCAGGTGAGACGTACAGACGGGAGCAAGCACATCTTGTACACGAGACCCCATGTCCATCTCTGTGTGGCTCTCTCAAGGGCACAAAAAGCAGCTTTCCCTTTGTTCCTGGAGTAGGAGAAGGGGCTGTGCTTGGGTGAAGAGGAGATTCGAGGAAGGAGGTGGGACTGGAGGAAGGATAGTGGGCTTTGGCAGGGAACGGAGCTGCACGGTTTGGCCTCCTCTGCCCTCCTTTCCAGCAGATAAACCAGACTGTCTTCCTGGCTCCCATGGAGCTGGGAGGAACGTCCTTCCCCTCCCTGCTCTAACGCGGCCTCCCGTCTTCCTGCTAAGGATTGTGTGCTGGTATACACATACCGCTTCCTGCCCTGCCTGCCCTGGTGGCTCCCCGCCAGGACCTCATGGAAGCAGGCTGCTTGGTCCCCAAGCATATGTCAGTGTTTCCTTCTACAAAAGGGATAAAATAATACCAACTTTTTGCATTTATTTTGAGGGAAGATAAATAAGCACATTTAATAGTACCTAGAGTTAATAGCTCTTATGGAGAGATATGTAGGCTACTGGTCAGGTTGATAAACTTTGGAGTCAGATTGAATTTGAGGCTTGCTTCTGCCACTAACTAGCTGTGTGATGCTGAGCAAGAAATTGAACCTTTCTAAGCCTGGTTTCCCTCAACTATAAAATGGGAACAGTTATAGAATTCACTGTCTGGAGCTGTCATGATAACATGAGACCATCCTGGCAAGACATGCAAGGCCAGCGCTTGGTGCCTACCAAGGGCTCCAGGAGTTGTTGGTACTCTTCATATTGATCATTTTTTCCTCCCCGCTGCCCTCTCCTGTCCCGGGCCAGGAGAGACTCCGGTTGACTGGTGGGTCTGGGAAGGAAGGAGGCCCATCGGCAGAAGACCCCAGAAGGTACAAGACAGATTCAAGCCCTTGGGAGAGAGGGAGAGTGGGGACCATAGAAGCAGCTGGAAAGGACGAGCTCAGAGAGGATGTGGGTTTGGTCAGGATGAGCACCTGGCACTCAGTTGCTTTTATTCTTATGCCTTTTCCATCATTTTTATGGGCTGGTGGGTAGACGTTTGCTGAAAGGGCGGCTCCACCTGGATCTCATTGAAATCGTGCAGCCTTTCTCTTTGCTGAACATTTTTCTCTCCCAGTAACTATATAAACGTTCCATTTGTGATGTAATTGTTCTGTTTCAGATTTGCTTTCCTAAACTGAAGAGCAGAGTATCCAAAACATCTGAGACAATGGCTTGAATGTAACACTTTGTGTGATGAACTCTTTATTTCCTGTGGTCTACATTTCTTTTTCCTATTTAGTCGTCTGCACTCTGGCTCTTGGTGGCGGCTCCACAGGTCAGAGGCTGCACTGTGAGGAGGATGGAAAGATGAGGCGAGTTACTTCTATTGTAAATTTTCCATTTCCTAGAGAGGAGGGCTAAGCATCAGCTAAACAGAGGCAGCTTTCACTTGTTTGGAAATACAGTGCAATCAAGATCTTTATTTTTGTTGCTTAAAATGTCTGCAGAAAACAACCAGGTTCTGCCAAAATTATAAAGAAAATCCTGTGGCTTTAGCTGCCCATGGCAGTGATTTTTTTCTTGGAGCCAAGGACCCTCCCTCCCTCTTCTTATGTGTTGCCAAATAATCACACATGGAGAAAGGAAGGAGGAATCAGGAACAAGCTAGACTTTAACACTGACATTTCTAAGGGTAGAAAATGAACCTAATCTTGTTCAATGAGGAGGTGAGATAGAACAGTAATTGTTTCGTTACCGGAAAGTAAAAGGAGGAATGGGTCAAAGTCAAACATGTAGGTTCAAGCCCCATTTCTCTATTCACTTATTTAAATGAGATAGAAACCTTAATTGTACTGACTATCAAGGGGGGAGACAACACCCAGATAGTAAGCTTGGCTGAGGCTTAGCAGGAATGACCTGTAAGTGCAAGTGCCCCTTCCCGGGAACCATTTATAGGAACGCGACAAGATATATGAGGATATTCTTCTTCTTGACTAGAGAAGGCAGAGTAGTTTCTGGGTGTCCTTGAATGCAGGAGGTCAAGAGATGACAGGAAGACTATGGAAGGCCAGCATGGCATCTGTGTCCTGTGCCTTCATCCCCATCTGGAGTATAAGTTTCCCTGTTTCTGACCCCTAAGCCAGCCTCGTGCACGGGGTTTCGCATGGAGCAGAGCCTTGGGGCCCAGACGATAAAGCCTCACCTGAAGATGGAGCAGAATGACTATCCTTATCCTTCCCAGAATATGTGGTGTCCCAAGGGCTGAGGACACACATCAGCATCCAAGTGCAGCTCTCAAGTGGCTTGTGGGCTGTGGGTATGTGAACATGAGGAAGGACGAGCAGAGGGGTGTTGCACACTTTTTTCATGAGCTAATCTGTGACATCTTTGAGGACACCCAGAAGCCCCTGGGGGAGGTTTTAGGTAATGAAGGCATTGGGAGGGGCAGTCAGGTGGCCCTGGAGGGCTTGCAGCCCTACTGGCGGAGCCTTCATTTTAAGGGGACCTCACAAGGTGGTGAGGCCTGGGGACATTTGATGTACCTATACCTTGAAGGGTTTCAGTGTTGATGAAAAGGGAGAAAGGCCATGAGGAAGCACTTTGCAAATTTTGAAGTGCTGTTGAATTAGTATTATGGGTAAGACTTTCTGGAATCTGGTGCGTCTCCTGCTAGGATCTTACCGGACGCTCTGCCAAGGTCAGATAGAGTTGCAGGTAACCAGGACATAGAAATGCCCCTAAGGCAGCCCATGGCAGTTTCACTGAGCTCCTGTCATGTCCTAAGTATTCTTCTATCTGCTTAGGATGCAAAGATGATGTTCTTTAGGGGCTCACAATCCGAACAGGGTCTCTTTCCAGGCCCTATATGCTAGGGCTTGCTCCAGGGTGGATGTGAGTGTCTGAAAGAACTCACCCAGCCTCCTTTGAGCCTCCGTCTTTGCCAGGGTTCAGGCTGCAGTGAGATCCCCTGATCTGAGTGCCCAAGGGGAGGGGAGTGTGTTGCCCACTTGAGGGGCTGGCTGCAGCCTCCATCCCCATCAGCAGAAGACAGGTGACCTCACAGCTGACTTTACAGCCAAGATGACCATGTGCTTTCAGGAGACAATTTGTCTCTTCTGCCTCCAAAGTATCAATTTTACGGCAGTAACGGACTGAGTAGCTCTCGGAAGTAACCACGAGAGTGAAGGGCCCGGCAACGATCAGGTGGGTAGGTAGATTACTGCACTAAAGCAGAGGCAGCACGAGCGTGTGAGTTGGTGTTGTGAGTCAAGGAGACTATCCAAGGAGTTCTTCCCTGATGAGGAGGTCCGTCTAGGATTCCTTCAGACAGCATGGCTCTGTGTTCACCGCAGTCACCACTCTACACAGGCCGGGGTGTGATCTAAGAGGAAGGCATCCAGCCCCACGCCACAGACCCAGTGTTCATGTCGGATGTATGCATGCACGCGCGGCCCCCCAGAGGACCCACACAGTTGCTGTCATCAAGAATTCAGTCCGGGTGGGCAAAACGGGTGAAGGAGGTCAAAAGGTACAGACTTCCATTTACAAAATAAGTCGTGGGGATGTCACGGACAGCATGGTGACTATAGTTAGTATTCCTGTCGTGCATATTTGAAAGTTGCTAAGAGAAGAGATCTTAAGAGTTATCATCACGAGAAGAAAGGTTCGCAACTCTGTGGTGATGGATGTTAACTAGACTTACTGTGGTGATCATTTCACAATGTACACAAATATCGAATCGTTATGTTGTGCGCCTGAACCTAATATAATGTCATATGTCAGTTACATTTCAGTTAAAAAAAAAAAGTCACAGGGGCCCCTGGGTGGCTCTGTCAGTTAAGCGTCTGCCTTCGGCTCAGATCATAATCCTAGAGTCCTGGGATAGAGCCCCGTGTTGGGCTCCCTGCTCAGCAGGGAGTCTGCTTCTCCCTCTCCCTCCGCCCTTCACTCCTGCTCTCTCTCTCTCTGCACGCTCTCTCTCCAATAAATAAATAAAATCTTAAAAAACGACAACAACAACACCACCTCACAGTCTGCTGCAGGGCTTGGCAACCTATGGCCTGTGGGTTGAACCTGGCTTACTGACTCTTTTTGTAAATAATGTTTTATTTGAATCAGACACACCCATTTGCTATATCCTGTCTGTCTGCCTTCGCACCCACTCTACCAGCAATGCTGAGTAGTTGCCACAGAGGACTTACGGTCCACATAATCTAAAATACAGACTGTAGCAGCCTCTAACTCTCCAGAAAGTTTGTCCACCCCTGTTCTTGTGGGAGAGACACAGCCGTGCCTGGTTAACTCTAATTCTTGGCCACACGGGTTGATGGTGGGGAGGGACAGAGAGGGCTGGTTGGCTGGATGCTGCCCAAGGGCTTTGCCATGGTTGGTGGACCTGCCGTCAGCCTTGCAGGTCCAGCAACTGGACTTTGTCAGTTCCCCTGCTCAGGACAACAGAGTTCATAATGGGCTGACAGGCACCAAAAGTGAAGACTGATGGACCGGCTAAAAACAAGCATACTGTGAGGGATAGTCCTTTCAGGGAATGGACTGGCTTCTAGAGGGCCTCCCTTTCTGCATACTGTGACACTTACCCAAGTGTGGCTGGTTTTCTTGAGCTTTCCTGATGAGCATGACCAGACTGTAGGAAGTCTTCCAGGAGAGCTGGAGGTCAAGCGAGACCAGAAGAAGAAACTAGCCCTGCCCTTGGCCAGACAGTATCATTCCAGTATCTGGAGTCTACCGCCTCTACCCCTACACTCCCCTCCCCCATTAGCATCATCCTCCAAAGAAGGTTGGGAAAATGCCAGAATGTGCTGCTTTGGAGCCCACCCTACTCTGACAGCCCCTGCTTCTGGTAACATAACCTTTCTGCAGCTACGTTAACATCGCTGGCTAAAAGCTACAGCTGTTGCTGGTGGAGGAGTGGCCCCTGTAAACCTAGCAGGCTCTTTTGTCCTTTTCCATTCTGTATTGTCTTTCTGGGCTCACTGGAGGAGGGCAACCTGCCATCTCTGCACTCAGGTTCTGCAGGGCACCTCACTGTCTCCCTGTGTCCAGCCGCTGCCAGCCGACAACCTTGAGCTGTGCTCTCATGGAGGCGTAATCAAGATGCTATCTGACCGCAGAGGAGGGCGCCCTGAATCCTGACTCAAGTTTTGGGAAAAGTCTTCTCAGCAGAAGTGACACTCGATCTGGGCTTTGGAGGAGGCAGGGCGATTTGAGAGGCAGAGTGGTGGGAGAAGGGCATCCAGGCAGGGAGAAACGGGAGCAGTCCCGGAGGTGGCCTGAAGGCCGCGCTGACTGCCAGAAGCGTGGGGAGGGAGGCAGCAGGAGAGAAGGACATTGAGGGTGGCGCTGGCTCTGGGGACAAGGGACAGGGGGTGGAGCAGGAAAGAGACCCAATCAGACTGGGAGGGGCTGGTGGGCTTGGGTTTTCTTCTGAAGGCGCTTTTGGGCAAGGTGGGAACTTGCTGAGTTCTGCAGTTTAGCAAATAAATCCAGCAGGCACGGGAAGTGCAGATTCAAAGTCAGGAAATTCTTCGGGGTTTGGCGAGGCTCTGGGTGAGAAGTACAACGGGGCGGTGGGATAGAAGCGAGGGAGGCTACTTCAGAGAGACCGCAGTGCTCATCAGTGAGGGCTGCAGAAGAGTAGACAGGCTCCTTCAGTTTCAATCCAGAATGCTGAGGGGATGGTGGTGTTGATGAACTCAAAGCTCTTAAGAGGAAGAATGGGGAGAACATGATGAATTGGGGAGGAGAATAAGGAATGTCTTCGGTCTAAGTGAAAGCAAATGGAAAGACAGGCGAGGACAAAGGGGTGAGGTAGAGTTGTCAAGCTCATTTTCCTATGAGTGTTAGCGAAAGCAAAGGGAAGACAGATCAGCCAGGGGAAAAGTACAGAGCCCGGAATCTTGGAGAATGGCCCTTGGAGAGATGAAGCCTGTGCATCCATTCATTTCACTCATTCATTCCTTGGGTCAGCAGAATATTTACTGGGCACCTACCGTGGGCAGGTCCTGGACACCAAGGGTGTAGAGAGAAACCAATCCTGCCTTCCAGAGCTCAGGGTAAAGGATGGGTAGCCCCCTGGGGAGGAGGGGAGCCCGGAGGGGCAGGGTCTGACAGTGTTGACTGCCCCCCGCAGCTAAGAGGTGGGGAGGAAGGGAGGGCAAAGGGGAGAGCTGGGGGAGGAGAGACGCACAAGTGGGAGCCCCTGCAATTCTTTCTCCTGCCTCACCTCTGCAGCACAGTGAATGCTGGCCTAATCAGGTTTACCTCCGTAGCCATAGCAACCGCTGGGCGTGGTGGTGTTGCACATTCTTGAAACTTGAAGTGAGGAAGTGACTTTATATCAAGTTACATACAAATTAGAAATACAGCCATTTCCCTGTCTCTTAAAACGTTCTCTTAAAGGCTTGCCATGTTTTCTCTTCGTGGAGCGCATTTTTCCCATGCTCTTTCATTCACGAGGATTCTGGACCATGAGCTTATCTACTAACAGAGTCTTAAAGG
Source organism: Ailurus styani (assembly GCA_002007465.1). Classification (NCBI taxonomy): domain Eukaryota; kingdom Metazoa; phylum Chordata; class Mammalia; order Carnivora; family Ailuridae; genus Ailurus; species Ailurus styani. Next base: position 1,912,288 of record LNAC01000024.1, on the reverse strand, counting down.
TGTAAAATACAATAATTCTGTTTTCCTATGATGAAAGTGTTCATTGTAAAAACTTGAGAAGTAGAGTATAAAGTAGAAAATACAAATTATTCATTTCCCATCATTCTTAAAATTGTTTTACCTCTCAATCTGGTTTCTAGATGCATTTTACTAATTTGTGATCATTTTGTATTTAGAGTTTTGTGGATTATTTTGTTCACTAATTATAGCATGGGTATTTCCCAATGTCACTAAAATAGCTATAAAAACATTTTATCCCACATAGGCTTTGCACCTTAACCACTCCTATGTTACTCATTTAGGTTCCTCCTAATCTTTCTCAGTTTGATGCAGCAATTCTCTACCTTCATACATAGATTTTTGTCCCTGACTTTCAAAACCCTTCTCACTTCAAAATGATTTATTATATAATTTCCCCTAGAATCCTTGCATTTAAATGAATAACCTCTCACAAATATCCGAGTTATTAATGCAATGAAAAGTGACTATATCCTCCTTTGCATCAAAATGCAAGTTACTTTGAAATTTTATCTGATTTTTTTGTAAACTTCATTTTTAAATCAGGAAATCGGACCCAAACTGAAATAGTGGTAACTTGCACTTATTTATTTATTTATTTATTTATTTATTTATTTAGATAGGTAGGTAGGTAGGTAGGTAGGTAGGGGGTTTGCAGAGAGAGAGAATCCTAAGCAGGATCCACACCCAGTGCGATCCCCATTATCCTGAGACCATGACCTGAGGCAAAATGGAGAGTTGGATGCTTAACGGACTGAGCCACCCAGGTGCCCCAAATTGCATTTATTTTAAAAATTAATTTACTTTTTCATTGAAGTATGGTTGATAGATTGCATTTATTTCTCACTCACCATGAAACTCCAGTTTTCCACCAGTGCTCGCTTGAATTCCATAGAGATAACACTAGTGGGACTATTTTTCCATATTTTTAGGTTTGTCAGAGAATATAAACTTTGAACCTAGTTTTTTTCCTCATTTCTCTCTTCACATTTAATTTCTTTTCTTTGTCCTATTTTAACATCATTTTCTGTGAAGATTCAGAGGTTACTCGGAAAGCAAATAGAAAGTCATTTTTGTTTGCTAGAAAAATGTGTTTGCCTTCTAGAGCTTTCTCAATTATTTTACTTTCAAACATTTGTGGTGCTTCTGTTTTAAGTGTTTCTTATAAGAAGAATATAGCTGGGTTTTTAAAAATGATTTTAAATTGGGAAGTTTAATTCATTATTATCTTTTGTGATCTTTGACGCATTTGGGTTTATTTTTATTATCTTTATCATGCTTTCTATTTGTCTTAGGAAGTTCTAATTCAATCGTTTTCCTCCTCTAGTGCTTGGAAACTTAGAGTCTGTTGTATTTTTTAATGGGCGGGGTTGTTATATTTACTCTTTTTCTAAAACTTAGTGCTTTAACTCTTTCCAATTTATAAGCTATCATTGTCTAGTATTTTATTTCTATTAAAAATGTTTCGCAAAATGCATGCACACACAGACACTTATGAACACTATGTATCTACTATTTTAAGAAACAGAATATTACCTCTATTTTAGAGGTCCGTGTTCCACCCCCTCCTCCAATTTTTTTAACTTCACAAATCAGGTGTTGCCATTAGTGTTGATGTTTATTTCTGTGTGTGCACATGATCACCATTTTCTTTTATCACTTGGTCACCATCCTTCTTACACCTCTCATCTCCCTTCTGTGGACTTTTCCCTTTTTCCTAAAATATATCCTTTTAAGTACTTCCTTTGCTAAGAGTCTGTTGATAATGAAATATCTTAGGTGTTGTTCATCTACACCCATCTTTATTTGGTCCTCATTCTTCAAACATAAATTTTTCTGCATATGCAATAATAGATTGACAATTCTTTCTTTCAGCACCTTCAAGACATTATCTTACAGTATTTTGGTGTCTGTTATTATTCATGAGAAATCAGACATCAAGCAGGTACACTGTCATGTTTGGGCTTTTTTTTCTTTTTTAAATATTTCATTTATTTATTTGACACAGAGAGAGAGAGATTACAAGTAGGCAGAGAGGCAGGCAGAGAGAGAGGAGGAAGCAGGCTCCCTGCTGAGCAGAGAGCCCGATATGGGCCTCGATCCCAGGACCCCAAGATCATGACCTGAGCCGAAGGCAGAGGCTTTAACCCACTGACCCACCCAGGCGCCCCTGTTTGGGCTCTTTTTAAAATACTCAGTTTGCCTTTAACATTTGGCAATTTCACCAGGATGACTCCGGCTGTAAATNATCATGACCTGAGCCGAAGGCAGAGGCTTTAACCCACTGAGCCACCCAGGCGCCCCTGTTTGGGCTCTTTTTAAAATACTCACTTTGCCTTTAACATTTGGCAATTTCACCAGGATGACTCGGCTGTAAATTTTTTTTTTTTTCAGTATTTTGTATGTCCTAAATTTAGGGATCCATGAAAATTCTTGAATATTGTCTCTCTCCCATTTTTTTCCTACTTAGACTTCCACATCTATTAACCTCTCTTTCATAGTTTCCTCCTCTTTATCTCTCTGTATTATATCCTAAGTTATTTTGTCATATCCGGCTTTTGATTTACTAATTATGTTTTTCAGTTATTCTAATCTGTTAATTCGTGTATTGAATCTTAAAATTTCAACTACATCTTCTACCTCTAGAAATTAAGAATCTGCCTCGATATTTGATAGTATTTCATTTTTTACTTACATATTAAATCAAAAAAATTGAAAACATACATATTTTTTCATTTTTTAACTTAAATTCAATTAATATATAATGTATTATTGGCTTCTGAGGTAGATGTCAGTGAGTCATCAGTCTTATATAATATCCAGTGCCCATTACATCAAGTGAAAACATACTTACTTTATAAACTATGACCTGCCATCCGAATCTGGCACACTATCTTTGTAAATAAAGGTTTATTAGAACACAGCTAAATCCATTAATTCACATATGGCCTGTGCCTGCTTTCACTCTAGAATAGCGAAGTTGAGTCTTTTAAAAAATGTTTTATTTTGTTGTTGCTTTTGTTTTTGTTTTTAAGTTGAATCTTTTTGACAGAGACTGTATAGCTTGCAAACCCTAAAATATATACTACCTGGCCTGTGGAGGAAAAGTTTGCTAAGGCCTGCTACACATGATAATGTTAACATCTGAAGACCTCATGTCTCTGATTCTGCTGCTTGTTTCTGCTAACTCCCTCTCATGATGTCTTGTGATTTTGTACTGGGAGGTCATTTTTGTTGGGACTTTATCTGTGAGAATTTTGTGAGACCTAACTTGAGAGAATATCTTTCTATTTGTGTTTCCTTTGCTAAGTACCTGGGAACTACTAAGCCAGGACTATTTTAAATTTGTTTCTTTGGCTTAAAATAGTTTTGCAATAGGCAAGTAGAGTGAATTTGAACCACAGTTTGAGGCCTGGTTTGTGGTTATTACCTTTGGGTGTGGGGGGACTGGGGTAGGGGATGAGGGACTCTTTCTTCTAACCAAAATCAAAGCTGAGACATAAAACTTTCATTGCTGTCCCCCTTGTAGGGCAAATACTTTCTAGTCCCCTCTTTCACTGAAAATGTGGGCTTTTGGAGACTTATTCTAAAGTCTCTATGCTGATACTCTCCTGCCTTGTTGTGTCTGCCCACCCCACAAAGGCAAAGGCCCCCCAGGGGTCTTGAGGCCTTAAGGCCTGACCGAGTGAACATTTACCAGCTCATTGTGGATTCTGGCTTTTACTGCATTTTTCGCCTCTGAGGATATACCTTAATTTCTTGCCAACTTGGCTGTTCATTTTATCCAACATTTTATAGGTGTTTTTCAGGGGAGGATTTTTAGGATATGGAGTTTGTCATGTTGCTGGAAATAAATATCATGAAAATTTTATATTAAAAAATGTACAGTTAGAATAATGGAAATGGGAAAATTCTATAACACCTCTATAGGTTCGAAGCCTACTTAGTATTTTCTTCTGTCTGAATTACACGTGGTGTCTCTGGAGTCTGAAATCAGGCCTACTATAGAGTGGGGATTGGAGGGGAGGGGCAAAATTTTTTCTGTAAAGGGATTTGCAGGCCATACTCACCTACTCAATTCTGCCACAGTATCAGGAATGCAGCCATAATTACGTACTGTGTAATTAATGGGCATGGCTGTGTTCCAGTAAAACTTTATTTATAAAAATGGGCAGTGAGCTGGAGGTTAATGAACCTATTTAAGCATCAGTTTCCTCATCTCTAAAAGTAAATATACTAATACTACCCATGTTGTACATAGGCTGTGAGCATTAAATTAGTGAAATTGCATGAGTGCTAGTGTTAGCTATGCCAGAAAGATGATGATGATTTCAAACCAGTTCCCTGATTTTTCAAGATTTTTAAGGCATCTTCACTTTAAAATATTCAGCTCAGATTTAAGTCCTGCTTACACTGCATTTCCATTACAGGTTGATAGGGGATTCTGTTCACTGTTGTTCCCCAGGGACCCAGACTGATGGAGCAGCCACCATCTTGAAACTGCTGGTCACTACAGAGGGAAGAAGCTCTGGAGGGTCTTGCAGCAATAATTAAATGCTTGGTCTGCAAGTAACTCTGTCATTTCTATGCACACATCATGGTCAGAATTGGTCACACCTTCTCCTCCCATCTGTGTCACGCTGGTTGTTGGGAACGCTGTCAGCAGAAAGGTGTCACCTATTGGACCCTCCAGGAGTACCTGAGGTGCAGGGCTGCCTTATCCAAGTTTAATCCCTTCCTAGGACAGCCCACATGCTGAGACTGTTGCAGGTAAGCTTACCAAGGCCCAGCTACTTTAACCCAATGTAAGGCAACTCTGATGGCCATTTTAGCTCCAGAGATCCCTGTGAATTTGGCTCAGCCTGTTGAGCAACTTAACTTCTTCCTCTGCCCAATCCTGCTTCCTTCTCCTTTCCACAAGGGTTGATCCCGATGACACTCGTTAATGAGTATCCTGTACACTGAACTGCATCTCAGGGTTCTGAGAATCCAACCTCCAACACCCATGCCCAAGAGGGGAGGGCTTGAAATATCTCCTGAGGAGATCTACCCCACTCACTAAAGTCTACCCCACTCACTGAGTCTACCCCACTGAGGTCTACCCCACTCACTAAAAGGGAATCTAAAATTCAAGCATTGATGATAGTTAATATTTGTTGAGCAATGACCTGCCCATATGATATACTAGAAATTGTTACTTGGATTAGCTCATTTAATCCTCACAACATACTGTGTATTGGACCAGGAAATTAGATGAGGAGATGGTGAGCTATGGCCCACAGACCAAATCTGCCCGTGCCCATTGCTTTGTGTAATGTCTGTGCTACTCTCATACTGTAATGGCCGAGTTGTTACAGTAGAGACTATATGGCCTGCAATGTTGAAAATATTGACTATCTGACCCTTTTGAGAAAAAACTTGCTGAGCCCTGGGTAGGTATTGTTTCCATTTTATAGATAAGAAAATAGAAGCTTAGACATGTTCATTATTTATTTGTCACAGAATGCCATTTTTTAGTTATAGAGACAACCAGGTGTAGAATGACTCCCTTCTGTGACGGCAGGTGCCTAACCTTCCTATGCCATTTATGGGCCTTTGTAAGTGCTCAGCGAATGAATACAGAGGAGTCTCTTCCCTTTACTTCCTTCCACCATCTCCCTTTGTCAAACTAAGTTCTTCTCTTCCATCTCCATTTTTAATCCTCTCCTAGACTGATTCTGTCTTCTGCAGGCCAGTGGGCTTGAAATAGTGACCCCGTGTCTTCTCTCCACCAGGTGAAGAGCACGAGGAGCTCATCAGGTGTTGGTATCTGTGACTCTCAAACCCCTGGAGAAAGCTCCATTGTTCCAGAAGGCTTTCCTTTACTGGAAAGTGGGAGGGCAGTAATCGTGTAGAGGCTGAGCTGAATACCAAGGCACACCTCATGATCACTGAGAACTTACTCTGTGCGCTGAACCATAAAGTGATAAAATAAAGTGGCAGCCTTGATGGTCTTTGAATCTAAGGCTGAGATTATCGATTTCCAACTGCCTCCAGCTGAGAAGTGGTTCCCGGGACAGCGCTGAGTAACTCGAACATTCCCTCATAAAAGTGATTGTTCAAGGGGGATTCAAGAGTTTAATTCCTTAACGCCCAGCCAGCTGCTTCCTGGATTCACCCAGAGCATGGGCCTGAGCCCCCCAATTTCACTCCCATACTTAGAGGCAGAAGGAAGAACTGAACTCAGGTTGTTTGGCACCAAAGTTTGTCCTCTTAACCGTACATTCTATTCCTTCCTGGCATGCAAATGGCCAGGATTATGTATTTACATTGTGCAGGTGCCACTCTGTGCACACAGACAGATTTTCTGCCAGCGGTTTTCTGGCTTTTAGCTGCAGAAGGACTGTAGGAAGAGAGTCCACCCAGACAGCTCTTTATCCCGCGCCTTCTAACGAATTTCCACGACTTTCAGAGAGAAGCCTGAGCGTGGTCAGGAATGTTAGGTCCCAAATTTCTTTCTTTCTTTTTCTTTCTCTTTCTTTCTTTCTTTCTTTCTTTCTTTCTTTCTTTCTTTCTTTCTTTCTTTCTTTCCTTCCTTCCTTCCTTCCTTCCTTCCTTTCTTTCTTTCTTTCAAGATTTTATTTATTTGGCAGAGAGGAGGATGCAGGCTCCCCGCTGAGCAGGGAGCCCCATGGGGGCCTCGATCCCAGGACCCTGAGATCATGGCCTGAGCCAAAGGCAGAGGCCTTAACCCACTGAGCCACCCAGGCACCCAAGTCCCTAATTTCTGAAGCCCTTTCCCATTTTTATTATTTGAAAAAACATTGGCCATCAAAATTATCTAGAGAATGAATGAATGATAGAATCAATGAGTGAATCGATCTCCAGATCCTTGACAACTTAAGGATCTTGGTTGGACAAGGTTTGTGCTCATGATGAAAAAAAAAGACAGTTTTGTTATTGTGGACAGCCCACTGAAATCAGGTGTCTGAAGAGATAGTCATTTACTCAACAAACACTTCTACACTGTATTTACTATGACTTGCGTACTCTGTTGGGCACTGGGCATATGACACACAAGATCTCTGCCCTCAATACAGGCCTCCAGGGATGAGGTGGAGATTGGAAGACAATGTGGGCGTTGACCGGTGACTGGTGACCTGTGACATGGGGAAGAGGATGGGTGGGGGGCAGGTGGGGTTGGGGGGAGTGATGTAAAGACCTAAGAGGCTCTTTCTAGTAAGTGAAATGGAGGTGTACCATCCATTTGGTAGGTTGGAAAGGGTTAAGAGGAAAGTTCTGGGGCAGCTGGCGGATGTAACCTGATCCCTCTCAGCAGTAGCCTGGGCTTTAAAACCTGGAAACCAGGAGGAATCACAGACACTGGGCTGGTTTTACTGGTCTCCCAGAAAGCCAGGCCTTTCCTTGCAGAGCTGGTGTTTCCTCAGTGGTGTGAGTTACTTCTGCGTGGTGTTCAGTGTGCCCATGTTACGTGGATTTTTTGTAATTGCACTCTCAGGGTAGGTCTTGGTTTCCAATAATAGGCAAGTTGAGAGGGCAACACAAAAGAGAAGTTATAAAAGCACTGACTAGTTTTATATCTCTGGCAATGTAACAGTTTTCAGACACAAATATGACAAAATTCTTTCTACAGAACTTTCCAAATCATTAATTCAGAGGTAGGAAACTTCCTATAGAGGCCCACTGCTCCATTTGGATGGAGCAATTTAATNCCCCCCCCCCCCCCCCCCCCGCTTAGCAGAACCCTGAGTGCAAACAGCTAAAGTCATTACATCAGAATCAAACCTCAATGATTATTAACCACGACTTGCCTTAATTCTGGTTTATCTTCCTAGGACCAAGAATAAAGAAAAAAACTCTTCCCCAGCAGGAAATGTTCTACATCTTTACTGCCTAGGATGGACAATAGGTGCTCTAAGGGTTAGGAGTGAGAATCAAGTGAGCTTTTCCATGGTCCCAGGAGCTTCATGGAAGTAAACGACCTTGAGTTCTATTTTGAAGGAGAGAAGGACTTGGTTGAGCAGATGACGGTGTTTCAGGAGCAGAGGCTAGAGGAAGGAGTATGAGTGTCCCGTTTCTGCAGACCAGAATCTTTTGTTTTTTTTAAGAGAAAGAAGAAATATAGGTAGATAAATGTAGTTGGAACACAAGGTTCACTTGGGGGAGTAGTCCAAGATGAAGTTGAAACAGTGAGAAGGAGGCAATTTATGAAGGAGCTCACATCTCAGAAACAGAAAGACTGGCTAGGAATTGGTATGTAGAGATGGTATAGTAACTTCTCTCATTTTCTTCTTTTTTCTATGCTGCTTTTTTTATTTTTAAAAATTTTATTTATTTGACAGAGAGAGAGAGGGAAATAGTACAAGCAGGGGGAGCCGTGGGGAGTGGGTGGGAGGGAGAAGCAGTCTCCCCACTGAGCAGGGAGCCCAATGCAGGGCTCTGGGATCATGACCTGAGCTGAAGGCAGCCGCTTAACCCACTGAGTCACCCAGGTGCCCCTCCCGGTTGCTTTATTCACTATATGATCATCCATTGGTTGGAAAGCAGAGAGAATATCAGGCAGCATCAGGTTCTAGTGCCACTTGGGTGAAAATTCTAAATAGGGCGAGAGACATAACAATCACTAATGTCCCGAAATTTAAATTGAGAAGCAATTTCAACAACTCAGCAACCTGGAAAGCCCTGAAGCTCATGTGCAGCAGGAAGGTTCCTTTTAGAATCGGATCACACTGGGCACCTGGGTGGCTCAGTGGTTTAAAGCCTCTGCCTTCAGCTCAGGTCATGATCTCAGGGTCCTGGGATTGAGGCCCGCATTGGGCTCTGCTTGGCGGGGAGCCTGCTTCCTCCTCTCTCTCTGCCTGCCTCTCAGCGTACTTGTGATCTCTCTCCCTCTGTGTCAAATAAATAAAATCTTAAACAAAATAAATTCGGATCACATTTTATAAATAGTTGTATCTGAGTGGAGAGAACCTTACTTGTTTGCCCACTTACACTCCACCAACCTTGCAGGTTGTCTGGGCATCTTGGAATGTAAATTTAAGCTGGGAAACCAGGAATGTTTCTTGACTGAATGGGAGGTCAAAGGAGTGTTTAAAACCGAGATGCCAAAGTGCAGTGCAAGTAACTGGGATCCAATCTGTGATCAGAAGCAAGCGTTTCATAGGTTGCTTTGAAGAGGGGTCCTGCAGGTCAGTGTATACCCAAGTGTTTTCCAAGGTTCAAACTCCTTGAGATGAACAATATAACTTGGTTGTGCTTCCTTGAATGTTGACTTGCCAGTAGCCCAGTGAGCCTTGGGGGTGAAGTGAATGACAAGTGTACAATTGTATTGATACCTGTTTAATTATTATGTAGCTTCATGTTTTATGTTCAAAAGCTCTGAATAAATGGCTAAGAAAAACTTCAGTGAGAGCTAAATTAATAGACAATTTTTAGTTGGCAGGAAGAGAGGCATTTTGTCGTCTTCCGAAGCCATCATTGTGTGATACTCATCCTTAATTTTATAAAGTCAGGTGAGAAGGGGACCAGGATAATTAGGGAGATTTAGTGCACACAAAACTGTACTTGCAGTGAGTTTACTTTTATTGATGTAGGAAGGCGGCCCATGACCCTAACCTTGTTTCCTCTTGTGGGTTTCATTTCTCACTCTTGACGGTCGTTTAGCAGTACTCACCACCCCTGTCATTATTTGTCTTGGGCCTGATGAGCCCATTCGACTGCATGCTCCCTGTGGACAGGGACTGTATTGCCACGGACAGGCACGAAGGCACTTGCTGGCCCAGGGGCATCTCTGGGCTGCAGTCCAACCAGGCATTATTTTAACATCTCCCTCTGAAATGGAAGTCTGCTTTGGTTTTGCCGGAAGAGTCTACATAGGCTAGCTCAGGGCCCCAGGGTGGTTCAATAAATGTTTATTGAGTGGCAACTCAAGATGTTTAAATTTCAAAAACCTGAAACTTTGAAGGGAAGGGAAACACTGGGATAAACCTCGATTCTACTTGTTGCTCAATTCCAGGGGCGTCTCATCTTTCTCTGCAAGTCAGGCCCGTCTCCATGTTGCTCATACAGCTGGCTGATGCGCTGACATCTTCTTCAGAGGAAGTTCTGCTGTGATTCTTCATTTGTAAAGCTTCATGTGGCTTTTCCTGAAAGCTGAGTTCAATGTGGAGGAGGTCACACATGTCTCATTTCCCTCACTCCTGCTTTTGGATGGAATGGTTGAAAGAACAAGGGAGATGGCAAACGAAGGACCCAATTGTGGGTATCTGAGCGGAAGCTGTGGTCCTTGGCCACCTGCTGCTGTGGGAGCATTTGGGGTTTTGGGACCCTCCTGCCTCACGTGGGGGTGGGCAGGCAGCCAGCCACAGCCTGCTAGCCCCTTCTGGGGTCGCAGGTTTACTTCTAGCCCAAACCTGGACAAGCCAATTCTCAGGTCAGAACCAGTGAACGTTCAGCTGCCAGGATCCTAGTGAGGAGCCTGAGAAAATTAGCGCACAGCTTCTGGGTATGATTCTTCGCTACCTACACTTCAGTGGTACCCACTACTCTGTGTATTCCCTTCCCCATTCATTGATTCCTCCTCCATTCCCGTATTCATTCCTCACCCACCCTTTCCTCTGTCCACCTCTGCTCATCCCTCAGACACTGCATCCCCTCTTTCTGTCTTCATGCTCTTTCTCTCCTGTTCTCTGGGCTCCTTCACTTCTCTGGTCCTCACTCTCTGTCTCCTTCCTGTTGCTCTCTTTCCTTTTCTTTTTTAAAGAATTTCTTGATGAAATGAGATGAGGACTAAAAGGGGCTCCACAAAGTCCTTGGCTGGAAGAAAACATGGGTGGAAGCACTTCTGATCACAGGCAGCCACTAAATTTGATTTGTAGTTGATCCTAAATGTAGGAAAAGATTTTCAATTACAAAACTCATAAAGTGTAAGGATGAGGGAACCTGGCTGGATTTTGAGTTTGACTAATGGTTTCAAAGTGCTTTAAAGCATTTGGCATTTGCCAGCCTTCCTTTCTTCCCCTAATCCTCAAACCCATGAGTTTTTATGGGAAACATAATCCTCTTTTCTGATTCATTTACACTTAGCTCATCTGAGTATTGTTTTGTAAAAACCATCTAAAGTCCAAGAAACTTTATGAGATCTTTAAAGACTTTTTTTTTTTTTGAACCAGGAAGTTGCATACTGCCAATGTAAATGGACCTGGAAACCTAGGGGGTGTGGGTGCAGAAACCATGGCATTAAACGGGGTCTAGAACTGGCAAAAGCTGGTCCCCATGCCTGACAGGAACTGGGCTTTCACTTTCAGAATAATAGTGAGTTGAGTGTTTAGATGAGTAACCATCTCATATGGGTGACAGCATATTTTTCGAGGATCATCTTGCTAGTTTTGTCGATAGCAAGAGACTGGTATGGAAAACTGTGACTTTGCCAGTGTTTCCTCACTAGATTGGGGCTGCTTACTTATTACTGTATTAACGGCTGTGTATACACGCACATATACCGACACACATGTGGGTCCTTTAGGGATGAGACCGACAATCACACCGAGATTCTTTCTGTGGTTACATTTCAGAGTTGATCTATGAATTATCCAACTCTGTCATAAAACAGTTTGTAATCAGGCTGAAGACCGATTGAAATATCCACCTGTTTATTGCTTTGGGTCAAGAGAAAAGAAGACTGCATTGTATCTTTTTGACGGCAGAGAATATTTTTCTGCAGAGCCATACGGCATGGTTAAGGTTATTGCTCTCCCCAATTGCGAGGCCTTCAGGTTGACCTCGAGGCCCTCCAGGAACAGGCTCAGAGAGGTGAAATGACTTGCTCAAGTTCCTCAGGGAAGCAAAGTTGCTGCGATAGAGCCCAGAGCATGGCTCCCTGTCCAGGCTCTGCCCTCTATAGGCAGCTGCCTCTTAGTGACTGAAACTGATTCCTCTGTCTGGGTCCTGTGAGTGGCCCCCAAGAAGAGTGAACCCAGCACAGCAGACTAAAATCTGGTCCTCTGGTGATGCTGTCCTTCACTGTTTCCTGAGATTTTCCTGCCTGACTCTTCTCCTTTTCTGTCCTGCCTCTTCAGAATGGACTTAGTGCTTCTAGATACCTCTTCCCCTCCCCACCCCCATGCGTTTAGACTGCTGCTAAATAATCCCTACTTGAGAGGTAAAATCTCTGAGGCTGATTTGAATTGCAGGTAGGAAATATTTTCCGTCTATATTGTGAATTTTTCATGAGCTAAAAAAGAATTATGGGTAGTACTGTGACACTGGCTTCATACAAATCAGGTCCTGTTTTGTGAAGATTTTATTATTATTATCTCAAAGGGTTCCTTAAGTCCGTTGTTACTTTTTTTTTTTTTAAAGCTTTCATTTATTTACATCTAGTCTCCCTAGCCAGATAGGAAGTTTCTCCGAGACAAAGGGGTTGTGCCTTGGGCTATTGTGCAGGTGCAGCCGGTCAGCCTCTGCTTGTCTGAGTAGGCACTGGGTGGGTATTTACTAGCTCCTATTGTGTCTTTTTACAGAACCCAATGCTGGGAGGCAGTTTCTTGACCCACCCTCCCTCCTCAATCGTCTCAGCTAGTTCTCTTTGGCTAGGCTCAGAGACTGACCTTGAATGACCTCACTGATCCTGTCCACAGGGACCCCGGATGTTCTTAGAGCCCCAGACTGTTAACGCTGGAAGGTACTTTTAATCCAACTTCTCTGTTACGGAGGAGGAAGTGGAGGTTCAGGGATGAGAGGTGGACTGCCTGCGGGCTTTTGGCTAATTGGCCACAGCCTTAGGGTTGAATTTTGGTCTCTCCCTCCAGCCTCATGCTATTTAATCTACGGCAGTGGTTCTCACAGCCTGTTCTCACATGAAGCTGGTGCTCAGGCAGATGCACTGAGGCCCTCCCCTGCCGAATCAAATATTGGAGGTCTTTCTCCAATGTACAGAAAAAAGAGATTAATGAATTCTCTTTGACTCTACATTATCTTCCATTAATTTTTTTAAACCATCATCACCTGCTCCCAATTGTCTACCAGCTGATGCCGGCAGACAACAGAACAAGATCAGCCACAAATAAATATGAACAAGAACAACGAGAGCCTTGGAAACTGAGTCTCGTTTTTAGTTTTAAAAAACTAGACTGCTAGGACTGTGGGTTTTCTCGTGCATTCGTATAACAAAATTGTGCATTCTGCTGGAGACAGTGTTTTAAATTCAAATGCTAGAGTATATCATTATTTCACGGTTTTTACCCAGAGAGCACTATGAAATCCAGGGACTGTGCCTGGGACATTCTGCATTTTCCTTAGTGTGATTTTGGGTCATCGGCAGCAAGGGATCCTTTCCTTTCAGATGGGGGTCCAAGAAACTGAGCTCACCTTTATTTAAAATACTAAATGGCTTGGGGTTGTCATGGATCCTAAAGTCTGTATTCCTATCCTAAAGGCCTTTTCACCGAAAGCACCACTGCTCCGGCGGTTGATGCCAGCCGCGGTTTTCCCAGTCCACGCGGGCGCCCCCTGCTGCCCACCCTGCACCGTCGTCCACGCCAAGCTGGGAGTAGGGTACCAGAAGCTGCAGACCGAGACACAGTCACGCGGGGTTTACAATCTCAAAGAGAACCATCTAAACGCTTTCCCATGGACAGCTCGGCGCATCCGGAGCAGTCCTTTCTAGGGCCCGATCTGGTATTTTAATTCAACAGCTAGCACGTACCCGAGGAAACACGGGTAAGAAAATGCCTTCCAAACAATATGAAGCGAATCCCGTGGGGCTTCTAGAAGGAAAGGGCCAGTCAGTGGCTCTGCCGAATCCTTTGTCCTTCCCCGGGACGCGGGACCGGGGACCTCTGCCTTGCCGCCCCACGGTAACAATCCATGTGGATGTGGAGGGTGGCGGCGCGTTCTCGGGCTCATCTCACGCTTTCCCCAATTAGGATTTACTGCCTGACGTCACGTCTGCCGGAGATTGGCTGTTCGGATCTGACACTCGGTTCCACGGCGAGAGCAACTTTTTAAAGACTTTGCAGCCGGGGCTGCCTCCGAGCGTCCCGCGCGCTCACGCCCGCCCTCGCCCGCTCTGCCCCGGGCCCGGCGCGGCGCCCCCTGCACCCGCGGCCGCGCGAGCGGACCCTCACCTTGCGCAGCCCGCTCCCCTCGCCCCTCCCCTCCCCTCCCGGGCTCCG
>LNAC01000024.1:1642871-1897240 GCA_002007465.1 Ailurus styani | reverse complement strand
CCGCCCGCGCGGGGAGGCGAGTGCGGGGAGCCCGGGGACTCTGAGGACGGACTCCGGGGCATTGTTTCTCCGCTGCGGGTAAACACAAAAGGCATTTCTGCCTGGGGCGTAACCTCCTGTGCGCGAACCTCGCTACTCCTAGAAGATGGGCGGACACATGAAGTCACTACAACCCACTCCCTCAGCATCAATTAAACTTTGCAACTCAGTTTTAAATTTTTTCTAGCTAGTGAAACAAAAAACGGCCTGCGAGGGCTGGCTGTAAAGATCAGCCCCTGCTCGGTGGCCTAAAGCTTTTCAGCGTCCTAGAAATTGTGGGCTTGAGTTCTAGTGCACCTGTGGGGTCTGCTTTCCTGGGGCGGGGGTGTCTCCGCATTGACAGGGTTTTCGGTGGGAAAGCTTCTGTGACTGGGCGCTGATAAACACCCTTCTTGCTCCCCCTCCCCATTAATCACAGGTCCGGGGTGTGGGGGATATCTTGTTTTGCCTATTTGGTTCTTTTCTTCGTGGCTAGTTCAGGCATTGATTGTGATCTCACCCGTTTGGATGCTTCTCTCTCAAACGCAGGTTCAGTTTCAACTGTGGGTGAGATAATGTACAAAAGACACTTGGCTCTACATTGGGGGTTAAGAAAATCATTTATGTGGACCTCGTTATGCAGGCGTTTTGGTTGTCTCGTTTTCCTGATGCATGGTCTTTACCCTTCTACCTGGGCACCCTTGGCTTGGGCATCCTCAGTGTGGCTTAGGACTCTCTGGAAGCCAGAGGAATGTGGAAGCAAGAGGCTGACTTGCAGGGTCCCCTAGAAGCTTGGATTCTCTGGAAGAGAATGTTGCTACTGTTGGATTCAAGAGGTCTTGCTTTGTTTTAGGGTCAATGTCTGTGGAGGGCAGTGCTGCCATGGCTGGAGTAAGGCCCCTGGCTCCCAGAGGTGCACCAAACGTAAGTTTCCCTGCGCATTGTGGCCCTGCACAGTGGGCAGAGTGGGGCTGTCCACATGGGGGTAGGGGGATTCCACAGGGGTCACATGAAGGGGCTAATGCTGTCCTGGAGAAATTAATATCTGCAATGCAGTGTACCCCATTATCTGCAGCCTTCATTACCACCCATGAAGGGTTGGGCCACAGTAATGACAGTTGCAGTGAGGCAATGTATTGTGCAGAACTGTGCCGTGGGTTCAGGGTTCCCCAGCCCCCAGCTGAGTATTAACCACGGTCACAACTGTGGATCAGGCGCTAGGCAAAAATTCCCATGGAGAACGTGCTATACGCCAAACCAGTACAATGAACTCAAATCTGGATATGGACAAATGAGAAACTTCGAGTTGATGGTGGGAGGGGAATGGATAGTAGGTGGCCCTGTTCTGGAATAAAATATCAGCAGTTTTTAAAGCTTTCTGAAAACAGCAACAAGAATCCCCCATCCTTGAGGCCTGATTGTTTCCCAGGAGGTGAGCACTTCGCTGTTCTTGAGAACTGACAAGTGTGGTTTCCTTCAGGGCTTCTCCAATTAATATACATTGTAGCAGTGTTTTAGAAAAATCTATTATTGGGACATATAGGTTTGAGAACACCAGAAAACATTTCCCCGATCAATGTAAAGTTAAGGATTCAGTGAAAACGTATTTTGAGGCTCTGCTGGATAAGCTGACTCTGTTTGTTGCTAATTGGAAATTAAAAAATCTTCCACTCCAACAAAGTTTAGCATTCCTAGGTGTTCTCTGCATGGAACTTGAGCCACAAACATTGTGGATTGGAATCCAAAATTTAGGTGTTTACTGGTATTGAGCAACTAGGATTCAGCAATTTGTCTTATATATCATTTGGATTTTAAAATACTGTTTTAGTATTTTCAGTATCTCATATTTAAAATGTAGTTTGGGTTTTAAAATACATTCTGATGAACTTTCTTGTTAAAAAAAAAATACCTTCACTCCTTGAAAGAAATAGGAGGACTTTGGCATAATGGCCTGGATTTTGTAGAAAAGAATGTCTGGATGGGTTAGGGTTTAACTGTGATCAAGGAGTAATGGCAGATATGAACTCACTGTCCGCCTCCTGATTATTGAACTCAAACCGCTACATCAGAAATGCTGAGGGTTGTAGGCATTTAGACTGTCATAATTTTTCACTTCTTCTTAGTTTACACTTGACAATAGTGCACCAGCATTTTCTTGAATTTATGACAAAACCAGGTCAAATTACACACCCTTTCCTCCCTTCAGTATCTTCTTCTGCTCAAAGCCTGTTAGGATGTGGTTTTCCTAGATCATGGAGATAACCCACCCACAGCAGCACCACTGCAGTGGGATGCTGCTGTGTAAAGATTGACAATACAGAGCAGGATTTCATAGACACTGGGTGGGTTCTCTTCCTTGATGCCTGTTGGAATGCTCCAAGCTTGGAGATATTTACTTGGCAAATGATGCAATCAGGTGCCTTCTCTGAAAAGGTTGTCTGAGAATTTGGGGCTCCAAAGATGTCTCAGAAGATCCAAAGATGCCCTAGAAAGGAGAACAGCCAGATCTTGAGGAACCACTTCATGGCTTCCTGCTTCTCCAGGCGAGGGAGGCAAGCGCATGCTTGTGCCTAGGTTTGACCGGGTTTGCCCTTTGGTGACCCCAGAAGAGAAACTGCAAAAGGCTCTGGGTCAGAACACTTACTGCAAGGTCCCAGAGGAGGCTGCTACATTGATTTAGTCTCACATTACCTACAAGAAATATGTCTGGCTTTTGGTTCAAGTTCTCTTTCCAATTCCTAGAAGTTAGCCCTTGGACAGCATGGGGTCTAAGCAATGCAACATCACTTTCTTTTTGGATGATGTTCAGCATTCAGAAAATCGGCATTTGTACTGCCCAATCTGACAAGTTAATTCAGGCCCAAGTGCTAGAAACATATATCACAGCTCATTTCAGGAATAATTTTAAAAGTGATGCTGGGGTAGGCCAGTGCACAACCTAAAGTAATGTACCTGCCAGGTGGTCATGTTTCTTTTCTTTTTTTTTTTTTTGACTGATGGTGGTCATGTTTCAATGGGAGACTTGTTTTGTGTATGTGGGAGATCCAAAGAGATGAAGGAACCTTCTGCCTTTGGATGGGACGACTGAGGTTCCTGCTCATGCTGTGAAACTTGTGTCCGTGGTGGAGCAGTGTGCTACTAGAAAAGCCCGTGGCCTTGAGGGATTCACTTGACCTCTCTGACCCTATATTTTCCCATCCAGAAACGACTGTGCTAGAACCTTGCTCACTTTGTTGGATTGTTCCAGGTGTCAAGGTGTAAGAGAAAAGGTATAAAAGCCCTGATGAAACCAGAAAGAGTCTTAGTTACTATTGGATTAAGCCAAGCAAATCCTATCTCATTTATTTATTACTTGGTTATCTTTTTTTCCTATGTGTGTCTCCCCAGCGGGTGTCATCACTGTTGTCTTTTTAAATAATGTAGGTATGGATCCCTTTTTATATTATAGCTTTGAAGTAGTTTAGGGTTGGGGGGAAGGGAAATGGTGGTCAGGGGGTGCAAAGCTTCAGTCACACAAGATGAATCTAATGTACAGAAGTGTGACTGTCGTTAACAATCCTACTTGAAATTTGCTCAGAGGGTAGATCTTAAAGTGTTCTACTCCCTAAACAATGTTGACTGTATGAGGTGATGGTTATGTTAATTTACTTGATTGTGGTGATTCTTTCACAACATATGTATATATCAAAACATGACCATGTATCATAAATATGTACAATTTTTATTTGTCCATTAGTCCTCACTGAAGATGGGGCGGGGGGGGGGGAGAATAAATGAAAAAGCCAGTCACTCCCATGCTGTCCTGGCTTTGATTACCAAGAAAAAAGAAAGCAGTTTGTTCTGAATGATTTATTTTAATGCAGCTTTAAAAGCGACCAAGTATGAGACTATTTGTGAGTCTCTAGTTCTCGTTGGATAAAACTTTCTGTTGAGAGGTAAGAATACTCCTCTAAGGTATACATAAATTAAATGGAAAAAATCCTGATACCATTTTTGTGACTATAACTACTTCAGGAAGTGCTCGTGAACTTGGGATTGCAAAAGAAATTGATTTGTGGTCTTTTTCCTCTCTCACTTCCTTATTTTGCTAAATTGAACATTTGCGCTTGAGTATGCTATATTAATACACAAACATGAAATTCCCCCTTAAGGTAGTTGTCATCGTAAAATGTATATGCACGTTTAAACGTACCACCCAGGATGCCTCCTAATTGTCATCATATTTTGAGGATAATTGACAATTAGCTAAAGAATTTCAGTTTATATAGGTCATGTCCAATGGATGCCAAAAATATTTCTGTGTAAGAGATCGGTTGTGTTTATGTTGTTCAGTTTGCTTAATCCAGTGAGGAAAATAAGGTCCCCCTGCAGCCAGACTCCATTGTTTTTAGTTGATTGAAACTTAATTTAAATGTGCCACAGGCAAATGCTTCTGAAGACTGAAGTTTTAGTGAGCCTTGCATTCAAATCAGATGTGAGCCGGCGGGCAGCAGACCTGCACCACGGCAGGGAATGCCTTTGTGTGTCCACAAAGGTGGTCTTGGGGGCTCTAGTCATCCAGCCGCTTTCCAGAGCTGCCCCATTGCATGTTAATGCTGCTTTTCTAGACATTCTTTGTGTGGACCTCTAGAAGTTGAAAGTATAGTGCGGGATATGTCTTTTTAGTTATTACTACTGAGGGACTGTTGATAGTGATCATCTGTTTTGGGCAGAAGAGATGGCACCACATTTGTTCTCTTCCCATAGAGTTAACATTTATAGGATGGTCTTTGTTGTTTAGAGACTCTGTCTTCCACTCGGGGCATTAAATCCCTGATGGGTGCTGTTTTTTGCCTCTCTTCATTTTTGCTTTTTTTTCATCTGTTCAAACCGAACCTACCCCTTGTTGGTTCTTGCAGTCTTTTTGTTCCCCTCTCGGGCTAGAGAGAGGCACTGCCAGTGGGCTCAGCTTGAAAGAGGAGACTGGATTGGGAGCAGAGGACATAAAAGAGTAAAGGCAAGATGAGGGTGAGGCCGGGTTGGCAGAGGGAGGAGGACGGAAGAGGAAAGATGGCAGATAGGAGTCCCACGCGGGTACCTGGCACTTTGCAGACCCTTCATAAATGTATGGATGGTTCTTTCATTTATTTAACGGATATCTGTTTAGCTTTTACCATGTGCCAGGTTCTATGAATAGAGGAGAAATGCAGCCAGCTGCAGGGAGTACAGGGTCTGTTTTTACTCATTTAACTCATGGCACATCAAATGACTTGTTCTCTCCTTAGCAAGAAACAGAAAAATCGATATTCCATTGCTTTTCCATTGGCATTCAGCCCACACTGCTTTGGAAAACACACACACACACACACACACACACACGCACACCCAAACCTAGTGAGGTTCCATAATTATATGCAGAGGGGACAGCTACATA
Source organism: Ailurus styani (assembly GCA_002007465.1). Taxonomy (NCBI): domain Eukaryota; kingdom Metazoa; phylum Chordata; class Mammalia; order Carnivora; family Ailuridae; genus Ailurus; species Ailurus styani. The sequence continues at coordinate 1,891,809 of LNAC01000024.1, read as the reverse complement.
TACCCTTGGTCTTCAGAGACTCAGTAGATGGCATCGTCCAGGAGGGAGTAATGTGGCCGGAGTTCAGATGACCAAGAGGACTTTTCAGGCTGTCTCCTGTCCTGCTTGGCTCCACGTTGCGCTAGCCAGGCTTAGGAGTCAGGCCCAGAATGATTACACATTTTTCGTATGCCTGCTATGGCCATTGACAGCTGCTTTGCCAATAGATCTGCTGTGAGGTTTACCATGGCAGCTGCCGGGAGCAAGGGTGGGAGGGTCGGCTGGAAAATCTTGTCATGTGGCACAGACAGCCCAGCAAAGGGAGAGAGACCCAGAGGTCAAGTTCACCCTGGGTCAAATATGTGTTCTCAACACTAGTTAAAACAAACATTGATGAACCATAAATTCTGTGTTGCGATAGCACTTAAACCTTGATGGTGAAGCCCTCCTCCAGCCCGTGGGCTGGCCTGCACACACTGCCTGCTCCTGCCTGGTCTGGTTTATTGAAGCGTTTCTTTGCCCAATGAACCCTTGGCCCTTAGGAAGCCTGACTTGTTGAAAGGACCTTTGGCAACCTCGGGAGCTTGCTGTTTCTGACCCTGTTTTTTGTCTTGGATATTCCAAACATACTCAGACATGTTTGGGAGCTCGAACTGAATTTTCCTGAAACGCAGATTTTGTTTCCAAGTCCTTNGGGGGGGGGGGGGGGGGGGCTGGAGCGCTGGGGCTGTGTCACCGCTCTTAACACTGACCGAGATCGGAGCCAACGCTGAGGCGCTGCTGAGGGGTGAGGACAACTTGCGAAGGGCTTTCTAGCATGTGGGGAGCGTTTTCTTAATCTTCGCACCCTGTGCGGGTCAGAGAGGCAGGCATGATTTAGTACCCCCTTTCCAGGCAGGGGTCACTGTTTGGACCCTACCCCAGATCTAGTGGCTGCTGATTCCTTGTTCTTTCTGCTGCGCTGGGCTGGACACCCAGTGCTGGGGCCCCCCCTGTCAGCCCCGATACGGATCGGCTTTTACAGCCTGAATTCACTTGGTGAGTTCTCAGGCTGTATGAGTTTGCTAGTGCTGGCCAAAACAAAGCACCACAAACTGGTGGCTTAGAACAGCAGAACGTCATTGTCACAGAGTTCTGGAGACGGAAGTCCAAAATCAGTGTGTGGACAGGGTTGGTTCCTTCAGGGATTATGAGGGAAGGGTCTGTTCTGGGCTTCTCTGCTTGACTTGTAGAAGGGCTTCTCCTTCCTGTGTTCCTCCATGTCATCTTCCTTCTGTGAGTGTCTGTCTTTGTGTCAAGTTTTCCCTTTTGATCAGGACACCAGGCCTCCCCTAATGACCTCATTTTAACTGGATTACCTCTGTAAAGACTCTGGCTCCATATAGGTCCATATCAAGTCACGTACTAAGGTACCGGGGGGGGGGGGCCAGGACTCCCAACACATTTTGCAGGGGGGATGGTGTGGGAGAGTATAGTCAACTCATAAAGTAAGGCCAAAGATGCTGTGTACATGGGCTTGAGAGGCAGGCTACTTAAGACTTGGTGTCCCGGGGTGCCTGGGTGGCTCCATTGGCTAAGCAAATGCCTTTGGCTCGGGTAGTGATCCTGGGGTCCTGAGATTGAGTCCTGTGTTGGACACCCTGCTCAGTGGGGAGTCTGCTTCTCCGTCTCCCTCTTTTGCTCCCCTTGCTTGTGCTCTCTCACTCTCTCTAATAAATAAGTCTTAAAAAAAAAAAGACTTGGCGTCCCTAGCAACGACCTAAAGATGCAAAGATGGGTGAGCAGAAGCCGAGTTGGGTCCCTCCTGTACAGTCTGTGACTGTGGATCTCTCCCGGCGTTTTTCCTAATGCAGGAGTTCTGGCTCTTCGGAGAGTGGGAGAGATAACAGGCTGCTGGTGATTTCGGTTATGACTGTGGCCATTTTTACGTGCCCTGTTTTAAAAGATTCTAGATTGGGGGGCCTGGGTGGCACAGTGGTTCAAGTGTCCTAGTCTTGGTTTTGGCTCAGGTCATGGTCTCAGGGTCCTGAGATGGAGCCTTATATTGGGCTCTGTGCTTGGCATGGAGTCTGCTCGAGATCGTCTCTCTCTCCCTCTGCCCGTCCTGCTCATGCTCTCTCCTTCTCTCAAATAAATAAATGGATATTTAAAATAATAGTGATAATAATAATAATATAATAATTCTAGATTGGTGGTTCCTAAATGTGAATGTGCAACTGATCCCAGGAGGAGTTCATTAAACTGCTTTATTGAATCAGCATCTCTTGGGTTTTTAGCAAACACCCCAGGTGATGCTGATGAAGCTAGTCCACATTTTGAGAAGCAGTGACCCAGAAGGAGCCCTCTCCTAGGCGTTATTTATGACTCTTTGTGTGGAACTTTAAAATCCCAAGCCCAACACTTAACAATTTAGAAACTCCTCAAGGCCAGAGCCCTCGGAGTATTGGTTTAGCTTGGTTTTGAATAGTACCCCAGAGATTGCTGCATATGGGGACACTTCATCCAATTTTTCTTTAATTAATAGAATGATAAATATATGTACCTTGTTGTAAGAGTTGAAAATATGCAAAATTGTTAATGATACATAGGTACACTTAAAGTGTTTTTCAAAAAGGTTTAAATACTTTTTAAAAATATCTTAAATACACAAAATCAGAAAATAATACATCCAACAGCTACTCATCGGGGTCATGTTTTGAAAAACTCCCTGATGTGGTCATTAAGCACAATGATTTATAGATAAGGGAGAGACTGTGGTCTTATCTTGCTCTAAATGCGTCTTTTACTAATGACGTTTCCTGTCTTATTAGTGGAGAGAAAATAGTATGTAATTTGTTAGTGTGACACAAATTAGTTGTTTCGGGACTTATGGAAAAACATCAGAGCTGAATGTATTTGTATATGCTCATGGGTACCTATTAATTTGCCTTGCTTATTAAGGATTGAACATTTCATGTAGGCACAGTGCACTGGATATCAAGAATGTGTGTGCCTAAGACAGGGTGGTTACAAGAAGGAAATGCTGCCTGTTACTAGTCCCCCTTATCCCCTCCCCAGCCTACCTGCCTTTCTTGCCTTCCTCCTCTTTCTCCCCTTACTGGGTCTGTATTTTCTTATTCTGAACCCGAAGGCATTGTAGATCACTGGTTGGAAGGTCAGTCTTTGGGGGCACTTGGGTGATTCAGTCGGTTGAGAGTCTGACCTGATTTCGGCTCAGGTCATGATCTCAGGGTCATGAGATCGAGTTCCATGTTGGGCTCCACTTGAGCATGGAGCCTGCTTAAGATTCTCTTTCTCCCTCTGTTTCTTCCCTCCCGTCCTACTCTTAAAAAAGGAAAAAAAGAAGTTCAGTCTTTGGAGTTAGGATACAGGGCTCCTGTCTGGATGTGAACACCTCCTCACTGTGAGACCGGGGAGTTGGAGGGGGGGAAGGCTAGGTTACCCCGTGCACAGAACTGGAAGGATAATTGTCTGGACCACCATTCAGAGGCTTGTTGGAGAACCAACATGAAGTAATGTATGAAAAGTGCATGCCGAGCCGGACTCCTGACCAACTGTATTCAAGCTCTCAGGGGTTTCCATTCTGCCCTGGCCTGCCCCCTCCTGGGTAGCCCCGCCTTTTACACACCCCTGTTTGTGTTTCTCAGGCCCCCTGGTGAACACCATGGCTCCCTCTTTCCCTCTTCTGAAGCACTGTGATTTCATTCTCTCTTGGTTCTGGGGAGAGGGGGGCCCGGCGGGAGAGGTGTCTGTCTCCCCATCAGTGTTCAGCGGGATTTTCTCTGTGTGGGTTTAAGCATCCAGGCTCCGTTCTTTGCGGTGGTATCAATGCTAACTGAATTTAGTAGAGTTGAACTAGCATCTGATGTTGTTGTATGGTAAGCACTGTCCTCCAAACGCTGTCTAGAGAATTCTCCTTCCTTTCTTCCTTGCTGACTCTCACCTTTCGGCAGTCATTTCCGTTTGGTCTCCTCTGCCCTTGTGCTTCTCCTTGCCCACCAGACATTGCTTATTATGACAGCTCTTCAAGGGCACACCACCTTACTCTGTTTCCTCCAGCTTGCTTTCTGGAGGCTGCCCTGGCATGGCCCAAACTTTAAGACAACTTTTCCTTTCTCCCTGCCAATTTTAGAATCTTTCTGCTCAACATCATCTGATAGAGATTTGGGACCAAGTAAAATGAATGTTGTATGATTTTCCCTGTAATTTTAGATCCCTGAATACTGCTCTTGGCCAGCTCTCCTATTCCCTGTGGCTCCTTCGCTGCACCACATTTGAGTAATATCGTTGGCACGGACGTATGTAAACAGTTTGCGAAATGTCGTGTTTTGTAAATTAGGAGATGCATGGGCTGGTTTTTGAATCTGTGCCATTGGTCCTGCTGGACCAGAGGAAAGATGAATTTGGTTCATGGATGGGAAGATGAATTTGAGGAAGGTGTTGCCAATCTGGAATTGACGAGAGCCGCTTCACCGAACCGATGGGATCTGTTCTTCACGGGGGAGAACTAAAGGCTGTTTGTATTGTGGTGATGAATTAAGGGAGGATCTTCACAGAGGAGATAGTTGCTCTGAGGTGAGAACAGCGAGCACAAAGGCATGGGAGGGGATAGATCTGCCCTGGGCGGGGACCTAGAAGTGAAGTTCGTGGTGTTGTCAGAGAGGGCCAGAGGGATGGGTGATCTGGGAGCTGCAGCTGTATCCTGCTCAGGGCTCGTGGGCTGTGGAAGGCCGTAAGTAACACAGCGGACTTGTAAATGCAAGTGGATTTTATTGTTAAGAAATAAAACACAATGGGCGCCTGGGTGGCTCAGTGGGTTGAAGCTTCTGCCTTCGGCTCNAAGCCGCTGCCTTCGGCTCAGGTCATGATCTCAGGGTCCTGGGATCGAGGCCCGCATCGGGCTCTCTGCTCAGCGGGGAGCCTGCTTCCTCCTCTCTCTCTCTGCCTGCCTCTCTGCCTACTTGTGATCTGATCTCTCTCTCTGTGTCAAATGAATAAATAAAATCTTTAAAAAAAAAAGAAATAAAACACAGGACAGGATTTGTTTTCTTATAGCACTTCTTTGAAGGCGTGGACAAAGAATGCTTTAAGCTGAAAATTCATTCAATTCTTTTTTATTGATGCGATTTTTTTTTTTAAATGGATGAGAAAAACTGCATATAGACAAGTGAAGTACCCAAGGCCGGCGACACAAATGACCATCATAGCCTGACCACCTGCATTTTGCCCAGATCGCCAGACCAGCCCCTGGGCTGATGGCAGCCCCAGGCCTCTGCCGAGCTCTGGGAGATGACGAAAGGTGACGCTCTGGGAGATGATGAAAGGTGACACGTTCACCAGAGCCACCGGCTGAGATTTGGGAAGAAAGCTTGAGGGTTAAGAAAAGAAAAGCCTCTGGTCACTGCTGTGTTCAAAGGCAAATTAGTGTGGATCTGCACGTGGTTGTAAATAAAAAAAAATAAATAAAATGTTAAATTCTTTAAAAACGACAGCTGAGAATCGCAGTCTGGCCTCCATGGCAAATTCAGAGAGCGATTAGTACGTGTTAAATTCATAGTATACAATTTTTGGACTATGCTTGAATGTTCTGAGGTTTTGTTCAGCGCATCCCCCACCCCGTCTAATTTCACAAATCGTGGGGCGAGCCTGAGGTAGGAGCAAAGGCCGCCTTGGCTGGGCCTTTGGGGCAGTCGCTCGCTGTCCTGGGAGATTTTGTTCTTGTTTGTAAATGGGGTTAATAGTACCCGTTGGCTACACCTCCTGTTTTGTAGTAAGTATCAAATAAAATGAGGTTCATGAAAATGTTTCACAAAAAAGCTGTCAAAACATGCGGTGGTGTTATTATTAAGTTTTTTTCTGGTTGTTCTGTGAAAAGTTTTCAGTTTGTGAAACATTTTTTTTTAAAGATTTTGTTTATTTATTCGAGAGAGAAAGAGTGAACGAGAGAGCACAAGCTGGGGAAGGGGCAGAGGGAGAGGGAGAAGCAGACTTCCCATTGGGTAGGGGAGCCTGACTCGGGGCTCCATCCCAGGACTTGGAGATCATTACCTGAGCCGAAGGCAGATGGTTAACCGACTTAGCCACCCAGGCACCCCCAGTTTGTGTAACTTTTGTCTATAATGTGTTGGTACATTTCTTGTCTTGAAAAATAAGAGGCTTAGTGTATTACAGTGGGTTTTTGATGATTACAGATCTGTGTCTCACATCTTTATATTGATGGGGCCGTTTTACCGAAGGTTTATGGTCTTTGCGGGGGAATGGCCTAGAAGTAGGTTCGAAAATAGACCAATACTAAATCCCCACTTTTATGCACCCCCCACTCAAGTGACTTGCTTTGTCCTCCTAAAAGTAGAGTGTAAGCAAAGACAAGAATCCTTTCAAGAGGGCTGTGTTTCTTTCTTAACTATGATAGTGAAAAGGTTAAGTTAGTCCAAAATTTCAGGGCACCTGGGTGGCTCAGTTGGTTGAGCAGCTGCCTTTGGCTCAGGTCATGATCCTAGGGTCCTGGGATCGAGTCCCGCATCGGGCCCTTTGCTTGGCGGGGAGCCTGCTTCTCCCTCTGCCTGCCACTCTGCCCGCTTCTGCTCTTTCTCTGACAAATAAATAAATAAAATCTTAAAAAAAAAGGTGAAACTCAAAAAAAAAAGTTAATCCAAAATTTCTTAGTAATTGGAGGTGAAATAATACAGACAACAAGTAAATTAAAAGCAAGGATTTTTGTTTTACTTTTTATCTGTTAGGAAGTTGGCCTACATAGCGGTTCTGTGTGCACAATAGACCCTCAGTAAGGTTTCTTGATTAATAAGCATTACAAGTCACATTTGTTTCTGAGGGAAGGAGCAGCTGAAATTCATTTAAATCAGTGGCTACTGAGATTGTTATTAAGCAGGTCCTTTTGTAGGAGAGAATGTATATTAAAGGCAATCTTCCCGTGTAACCATTTTTAATGCTCAGTTTTGAAAGCCCTCTTTGGGGCTCTTTCTTGGGTAAAATTGCCCCATTCCTTCTAATGGTATAGACTGCTTGACTGGCACTCCACAAACCTGGTGGCTCTCAGAGTGTGGTCCCTAAACCAGGGGGAGCAGCAGCTCCTGGGAGCTTGTTGGAAGTGCAGATTCTGAGGCCCTGTCCTCGACTGGCTGAACCAGAAACGAGGCATGGGGCCCAGCACTCTGTGTGTGTGGTTTTTTGTTTGTTCGTTTGTTTTTGTTTTTAAGATTTTATTTATTTCAGATAGAAACAAGCCAGACAGCCTGATTGGGGGTGAAGGGCAGAGGGAGAAGGAGAAGCAGGCTCTCCTCTGAGCAGGGAGCCTGACGCGGGGCTCCATCCCTGGACCTCAAGATCATGACCTGAGCGGAAAGCAGATGCTTGACTGACTGAGCCAACCGGGTGCCCCCAGCACTCTGAGCTTTAATGGGCCTTCTAGGCAATGCTAAGGCAGCTGTGGTTTGAGAGCCACTGCTCGACATACACCCAGCCCCTCCTCCTTTTCATCGTGTGTAGACAGAGGAGGGGTGCGGGGAAGTCGGTCCCCTTCGGTTCCAGGCCTTGGGGACTAGAAGCTTGTCCTCTCGCCCTTCCCAAGGGCATGGAGCGGTTGCCCAGTCTCACATGGGCGCCTTGTAATCCGAGCCACGTGTGACACTCCAGGTTCTATTCTACTTGCTCCCTGCAGGGACCCAGGGAAGCCATTTTGCCATTCACTGAATGGGTGTTTTGTACCTTTGGGACTTTCTAGTTCGTTTCCGCTCTCTACCGTGGAAGACGCTTAAATCACACTTCTTCGTATTCTTCATAGCTGCGTGTATCAAGGTGTGGTGCTTGGACCCCTTGGGCTTTGCCGTCCCCTATGGGATGCGTAGCCAAAGCAGGTTGTGGGGACCCACCCCAGCCTAACCAAACTGGAGCCCTCAGGGGTGACCCCATGACCCTGGTTTTCACAAGCACCAAGCGACTGAGCCACACCGAGGCTTGAGGATGCTGGGTTTAAAGGGGGCACACTGGAATAAAAGATGTTAAAGGCCAGGAACGATGAGAAAGGCATTACAACATTAATAAAAGTAACAGGAGTGAATGTGACATTTTCTTTTGGAAGCGGGTGCCATTATTCGTTTCCAAAATAGTTCAAAAGTGAAACGAAGAGCTTGAGCTTTTGTCCAGAACATGCCCTCAGCGTTGGCAGGGACCAAGCTTGCTTGTGTGAGGAGGAGGACGCTGAGACAGAGAAGGGATGAGGCGGTGTTGCTTGGCCATTCCTTGGGGTCCTGCTGACTCAGTCCTGCACGTTGCTGAAGGAATGCATCAGATGTTTGGAAACAGCCCAGTTGAGAATTTCAGCAACGATCCACACTTTTATTGGATGTGTTTTTAGGAAAGGAATTCCCTGTTATAAGACTAGGAACCTTTGTAGAAAGAGCTAAAGAAAGAATTGCTTTACTTTTCCTGTGAAATAGGGAGTTCCCCCTCCCCCCATTAAGTATTTTTTTCTTTCTGCAAAATAAATGAATGCTGAAGAAAAATTGGGTCTAAAAAATATCTATTTCCTTTCCAAGTAGAAAGATTTGGTGGGGGATGGGGAAAGGCTTATTTAAGTCATCAGTTTTTGTGATAATAATTCTGCCTGGTTAGAAGTAATTATTCTATTTTCTTTTCCCAATGTGAGCAAATTTTCTGTATGTTACTTTTGATAAAGCACCCAAGTGTTTATCCTGTAGACAAGGCCATGGTCTTAGAAAATGATATTTACATTTTGAGGAATTGCAATAGATTGAGGAATTGCTGGATTTTAAAAATCCTTAGTTCTCACTACTTTGGTCTCAGTGTGGGTAAACTCTTCCTTTTTTTTTTTTTTAAATAATTGCTAATGTGTGTGTGTGTGTGTGTGTGTGTTTTTAAATATTTCATTTATTTACTTGACAGAGAGATCACAAGTAGGCAGAGAGGCAGACAGAGAGAGGAGGAAGCAGGCTCCCTGCTGAGCAGGGAGCCCGATGTGGGTCTCCATCGCAGGACCCTGAGATCATGACCTGAGCCGAAGGCAGAAACTTTAACCCACTGAGCCACCCAGGCGCCCAAATAATTGCTAATGTTTTTATAGCTGATTTGTGTCTCTGTGTATGTCCTTAGAAGTCTAATTCGTATGTTGGCCTCAACCTTTCATTTCCCCTCCCTAACTTTGAAGTGCCCACTGTGTAGAAGGCCGCGTGCCGGGGGCTAAGAACACAGTCAGGACACTGCTCTGTGGAGCTCACAGCCCGAGTGGAAGGCCAAGATGATCACAACACTAGGACTGTGGCAGATATGCCTTCGTATAGTTCCCTCCCCTCTTGTGCGGCCAGAACCTACGACCTGCTTCCCGTCAGTAGTATTCTGTTTCTAGGCAAGGTGATGGATGTCACCTCCTTGGTTATGTTATGTTGTATAGGACTCCTTAGCCGACTCACGTGAGAGAGTTCTGCCTGGCTTGGAAGAAGTTGTGCCCGTTGTGTTTGTGGCTTGCCGTGGAGAGAGCCATGGGACAGGAAAGTGGGGGCAGTCTCTCGCTGGTAGGCAGGAGGAAGCTGGAGTCCTCAGTCCTACGGTCACACGGAAATGAATTCTGCCAACTGCCTGAATGACCTTGGAAGTAGAGTCTTCCTTGGTTGAATGTCAGATGATGCTGCAGCCCGGCCGACGCGTTCACTGTAGCTTCTTGAGACCCTGAAGCCGAGGACTCACTTATTCTGTGCCCAGACTACTGACTCACGGAATCTGTGAGATAATAAATGTATTCTTTGAAGCTACTAAGATGGTGATAACTTCTTAGGCAGTAAGAGGAAACGTGCACAAGGAGGAACATGTAGCTCTTGGAGGATCCTGCCTAGAGGCCTCCAAGGCCGAGTGCAGTGGGCGTCTGTAGGAGAGATGATGGACCGCAGGTCATTTTAGGCAGGACCCTTTGGCTCTAAGTGCAAGGTACACAGACCGGCTAAAGGAGAAAAAGCTGTTTATTGGCAGATAACTGGGGGTCCTAAGGTTTGTGCTGGCTTCAGAGCTCAGTGGATTCAGAGGTTCAAATCATCAAATCAGGACCAAACCAGCTACATCCCTTATAGGGCCCCGTGCAAAATGGAAATGTGGGAACCGTTGTTAAAAATAAAAATAGCATTAGGTTAAGTGTCACCTATTGCTAGTTTCCAATAAGAATAATAACAACCAAGTGTAAGTCTTGCATTGTACCATTTTGGGAGCTGCTGTATCAATCTGATAGGTATTGTGCTTACCAATATTCTGTTCATATGCAGTCAGCAAAGGCCTGGCCAGTTAACTCACAGTCTCCTGTGTCTGTGGGGTGTTATGGTCTCCAGGCATTCTGTGGGACCCGACTGCTTCTAGAGCTCACATTTACTTTTCAGATTTCAACACAGGGATCCATATTTATATCACATCATGTGGGACAAAGTATAGGGTAAGTAAAAATACATTTTTTTTAAGTGTGATTTCAGTTTCAGTTTCATGAAGTTCTAATGGAGTTCCATTAAAAAAAAAAATGTCACTTAGAAACAGATAGAGTGAGTTTCCCAAAGCTTAACACGGTTGGGTTGGAGTGATCTTATCCTTTACTTAGCTGTTTACATGGAGACTGGTATCTGGGTCCTTACCCACATTTTCATGGATTTGGATGCTTTTCATTCAGGTTCCTTGAACACCGCTTTTGAGGACTGTTCTGTAAACTGTCACATAAATGGAGGTCTGTATGAGACTGCAGGTTATCTGCTCTGAGTCATAGCACAGCGCTGCAGAGCAGCTGTGTGGGTCAAGTTCTGTTTCATTAGTAAACGTAATGACTCATCTTGGTGTTAGGATCCTACCTGTCTGTGCAGTGTTTTCATCTGGGTGGGAGACCATCGAGGCTTTTGGGTGACACGTCCAGGCGCCTGCAAGAGAATTCAGTCGCCCCGGGACTGTTGGAGGCTCTCGGGTGCTGTCCTTTGTCTCGGGAAGCAGCGCCCTTCTTTGTTCATTCCTCATGACGACAGTTCATCCCTCACAGATCGACCGTTTATTTTCAGAGATTATAATAGCTACTCCCCCTGGCTCAAAGTGGGATTACTCAGTTAATAAAGATAGCTGTAGCAGATTTTTGAAAGTGTGATGACAAAATTTTGACTTGGGAAGAAGAAAGTGTTTATTTTCTTTCACTTGAGATTGTTACTCATTTGACTTTTTATCTCTTGTTGCAGAACTTGTTGCGGATAGTTAGAAAAGATGACCTCACATTAGCTTCTTTTTTTAAATATTTGTCCACATCAGTACCTGCAACTACAGAGGATTCAAGCCCGTGCGTTTTTTCAGTGGACCTCAGGTGTCCAGGATTGCATGAATCATACCTTTTGGTTCATTGTTCATTATCATTATTACTTGCAGACAAATCTTTATGATTCCAGTGGCTTGAATAATCTGTGTGGATTTAGAGTTGTGTCACTGAACTTCATTGAAGTTTGCAAAGCAGTCACCTCCTGAACTATTTACATATTAAGCTGGGTTTCGATGGCTCTGGAAAATGTTTTAAAATCACACGTAGAAGGAAAATGAGAAAAACAACGGTCTGGGAGCAGAGGATGTGCTCACTGGCTTCTTTGACTTTTTATTGTTGCACAACTTCAGGGTCAAGGGACATTGATGCTTGGCTGTGTGACACGGGGTAAGGTTTCAGGACACTGTTTTCAGTTGTTACATGACAGTACGTGCTTGTCATCTTCAGTGGGTGAAGGGGGTGGCTTAGACTCCTATTTGGAAATGATCTAGGAAGTCAGACATCTAATTTAGCTACCCCATCCCTGTTCTAACCCAGGCATCCTCGCGGCTCTTACAGCGCAGGCCAGTGAGCCTGGACTTGAATCCTCCTAGAGACAAGAAGCTCACTCCTCCATGACACCCCTTTTATTTTACACACAACTTTGTGAAAAATGAAACTGATTTTTGTGGAGCTGAAACATGCTTCCTTCTAAGTTCCGTCCATTTGCTCGTGTTGGTTTTTACTTGTAGGTGATAAAAAAAAAAGAGTCCTCATGTGGATAAGGAATTCTTTAAAATATTGGAAGAGGTAAAAGGATTACGTATAGTTTATGACTCTTCTTTCTCCTTGGTAGCATCTGGAAATATCTGCTCAATACTGGAAGTATTCATTGAGTACCAGTTGTAGGGGAAGTGCTCTCCGAGCAGGCGGATGCAAAGATGTGGGGATGCAAAGATGATTTGGTTCCTGCCACTCAGAGGGTCTGCCGCAGTGTGAGATGGATCTGAAAAGCACCTGGATTGATACAAGAGAGGAACCAAGTGCCGCTGGGCTTCGAAGGAAAGAGACTGACCTCCGACTCAGCTGTGTTAGCAAAGTTCCAGAGCAGGATCCGGAGGGAATGGAGATCGGCATGGGGTGTTTTTGGAGGCTGAGTCTGGGAGTAAGGCCTTCCAGGCAGAGACCAGTGTGAACAAAAGCCCAGGGGTGGGAACCAGAAGTTGTGGCCCAGAAGTAGGGGAGGGTTTCTATTTGCTCAGACTATAGCATGCTTGGAGAGGAAGAGAAGGTGACGGGGGTGAAGTGGTAGGTTGGGAAGCTTGGTTCCTCACCTCACTTGTTCATCCGGCAGCACCATGATGTCATGACAAGGGCACAGATCTGGATTTGAATCCAGGTCTTGTCCCAGAGCCTCAGCGGCTGAGCCCCAAATGGAGATCTGTGTCCATCGTAAAGGGGATTGCACAAAATGTTAAGTGAAGAATCCAGCACCCTGCCTGGTACGTAGCAGAGTCTTGGTAAACAGCAGCTGTTAGGATTTCTGAATTTGACAGGCACAGAGAAGCTGGGGGTGGCATGAACCCACCCTGCAGCGGGGGGTGCGGGGCGTTTCAGGAGAAATCCTCCTCAGAGGCAGTGCCCCGGGTTAGAAAGGAAGGTGTAAATGAGGAAAGAGGAGGCACAGACATGGATGGAGGAGGAACACTCAGATTTCACATTTTGGCCCGGAGGGAGATGGGAGAGAAGTCGCTTCAGGTGTTTGCGGGGGAAGGAGGGTGGGCCAGACGGCTGTGTGGGGTGTTGGGCACGCTGCTGTGGAGGATCTGGCAGGCCCTCCAGGTGAAAAAAAGAGAGGCTGGGCCTGAGGTGGGGAAATTCAGTCCAGGCCGGGCGCACGAGGAGCCCAGACCTGAAAGGGGCTCATTTAAAAGCAGAGAAAGGAATGAATTCAGGAGACGCAGTGAAAGCAAAATTGGCGGAGACAGTCTGACAGATGATTCCCGGTGTCTTAAGAGTTCTCAGGGAAAACCCAACACAATCGTCACATTGTTTTTACACACACACACACACACACACACACACACACACACTCACTCACTCACTCACTCACTCTCCATGCCCAAATTCAATCCAAACACCATCTATTATTTAGGCCTGTTGGTTTCCTCAGAAAAACCCTTCAGGAAATCCTCTGTTCTCCCAGAGAATGTGTCTATATTTAGAAGACTTTTAGAGAAAGCCTATTGTTAAATTTTCGTTTACTGGCTAATCACTGAGAGACTGTAGAAATGTAAATCACAGGGCTATAGGGAGTGGGCAGTGGGAAGAAAGCTGCCTTTTTTGTTCTATTGAAGACCATGAAGTAAAAACATGACTTGGTCCTTTGTGACCCCCAGGAACCCAAGAAGGGTGGCCCTGGCAGCGACCACAGGGATCCCCTTGTGTAATGGAAAGGAAACAGGCCCAGAGCATTGTGACTGGTCCAGGGTCACACAGCTCGTTAGAGGCAGAGCCTGTAGCCCTATGCTAAGCATTCCTGCTGCTTGAAGTAACTCATTCATCCCAGGCCAGGACCTTGGGGCTATTTTCCCAAGTGGGTGGCCCAGACGAGGGGTCTTCAGTGAGGAAGGCGTGTATGTGTGGCGATGGGGCGGACGGGGTTATTCAGGGACCATCCAGCTGTAGTGCTTGAGAGCTGGACTGTGGCAAAGAACAGAGGGCCGACCCGAATGCTCATTGCTATGCCCACATGATTGTGAGCAGAGCTTTCTAACAAGCGTCCCTCAGAGGAAAGGGCTTAACGTGAAGGTAGAACGCCCTGTCATTGGCAGTCGTTCAGTAGAAGCTAGTGTCCGTCCACCTGCTCAAGTTAACAGTGGTTAACATTCCCTGAGAACCGACTGTGTGCTTGGCACAGCTCTGCATGTGTTCCAAGGGTTATATCTCATTTTACCCTCTTAGTGTCTCTGTGAGATAGGAACAGTCGTGCTGCTGATTTTATGGATTAGGAAAGTAAGGCCAGAGAGATTGTTGGTAAGGTAACCTTCCCAAAGTGACACAGCCGTGAGTGGCGGAGCAGGCTCACACCCATCCATTGGGACCCCAGAGCCCGCAGGCTTACTCGGTGCTAGTGGGTCTCAGTTTTTGTTGCAAGTGGAATATCTGGGGAAGATTGTAAAAATTCCAGGTCTCAGGCTACCTCCCATATTAGTTGGATCAGATTCTCTGAGGGTAGCACCTTACACGAGTATTTTTTCATATGTTTGGTGTTTTACATCCATATCACTATCAAGGTACTGTATAAAGCCTGCTCTCTGCGGGGTCTGCAGGTGGGTAGTGTGGAAAAACAGCAGTTGCCTGAGTACTTTTTTAAAAGCTCCGCAGATGATTTCAAAGGGGCAAGGTCGAGAACCACTGATTGATGCCACAGCCAGTGCATCAGTGTAGTGCAGTGCTTTTCAAACTAATGGGCCTAGAATCTCCCGGAGGTCGTGTTCAAATGCGGCTTGTGATCCAGAAGGTCTGGGCTGGGTCGGAGGTACGACATTTCTTACAGGTGCCCAGGGGAGGCTGTGTGATTGCTCTTTGAGTTTCCTTTATTGGCTGAAGACTAAGCATCAAGGTCCCTTCCAACTCTAAGACTTGAGGTCTCTGCTGTCAGAACTATCCTGTATTTGTGGTCATATGAGCCTTCTGCTGAGTGCATCGCAGACATTATCTCCTGTCCTCTCGGCAATACCCAAAGTTCATTCCGTTTCCCCCACCTCAAAGTTGAGGAAATGGAAGCCTCTTGAGTTTACCCAGCATCCTGACCTGAGTCTTCTGAATCTGACACCTGTGTGATCAACCACCTTATACCGCCTCATACGTATCGATGTTGTTACCAGGAAGAGCTTCTGCGGCATGGTCTTTTCTAAGTGGGTTAGTTTTACGACCCGAGAGGAAAGGTTCTCAGGGAACTCAGTAGTTACAAGGAGCTTTTCTGGTTCCATGTGGCCTTGTTCTCTTTTCCTTCTGGTGGACCTAGTAGTGGCTGCTGAGAAAGTGTCTCAGGTGTGCACTGGTGCCATCTTATCACAAAGTAGATTTGTGACGTTCAGACTGATCTCCAGTAAAGTTTGCCGTCAGTCCCAGAAACGTTGATTGCATTTGCAAGATGCAGATTCTAGACCCGCGTGTAGTCTCTGGCCTAGTGGACAACACGAGTCCCTTGTGAAGCTTGCTGAGCTGTAATTTTTGGGCTCCTTCCCAGGACGCCTGTGGTTTAGGCCTGGTGACCTGCTTTTGAAAGTTCCCCAGACTGTTCTGATGTACACTAATATTTACAAACGTGGTCTTCGTGGTTCTCCAAGTGTGGTTTCTGGACTGTCAGCATAAGTATCACCTGAGAACTTGTTAGCAGTGCAAAATGTGGGGCCCCACCCTAGACACGTTGAAATTATAAGGGTGGGTCAAGGAGTTTGTTTTAACAAGCCCTCCAGGTGATTCCAAAGTTTGAGAACCACGAGATCCTTGCTCCTCCAAATGTGATCCAGGGACCAGTATCATCTGTGACTCTGTTAGAAATGCAGGGCCTCAGGCTCCAGCTCCACCAATTGAATCAAAATCTTCATTCTGATAAAATCTGTGCATAGTCACATTTGAGAAGCCTTGCTCTAGACGGTGGTTTTCTTACCTGACTGCATTAAAAAAAAAAAAAAAAGATTTATTTATTTGAGGCAGGGAGGGGCAGAGGGAGAGAATCTTCAAGCAGACTCTGCACTCAGTGGAGAGCCATGAGATCATGACCTGAGACAAAAACCAAGAGCTGGATGTTCAACCGACTGAGCCACCCAGGTGGCCCTGACTGTGCGTTATCATCCAAGAGGGCTTTAAAAGATACCCATGCCGTACCCCCATCCAAAGCAATTAAGGCAGAATCTGTGAAGTTGGGTGGGGCCTAGACATCTAGTTTGTAAAATTTCTCAGGTGATTCTCCTGGAAATGCAAATGATGGTCTGCTGGTCAAAGCTGGTCATCGGCGCCCAGTTGTCTGCAGTTCTGTTCTCAGACTTAAGGGGTAAGACTGAACAGGAGTCAGGGCTCCAGGACATGTTTCCTTCCTGCTGCCAGCCTGTGACTGGACACCCAGGGACTGGGCAGGAGGACTCCCTGTTTGAAGAGATGAAGAAGGATAAGTTCTTTTGCTATTTTCAGGTAAGAGCGTGAGAGATGGAAGGAGATTGGGGTGGGGAGACGGATAGACAACACAGTTAGGCGTGGGGTGTGGAAATGAGGGTTGGAGTCTGTTCTCTGGCCTCAGGCCACAGGGCTTCTCATCCCTGATGCTCGTAAGAACCACCTAACAATGCAGATTCCTGGGTTCCTGAGAGCCGTTGTCCGTAGGGCTTGGGAAGGGCCCAGGAATTGGCAGGGTTAACACGCCCCCCCAAAATGATTCTGATATAAAACTTCAGCGCCCCCCCTCGGAGACTCACACTGCTCAGGGTTCTATTTGGTCCTCAGGATAAGCTGGAGAAACTGGAACAGGTAGGTCCTCAGGGCCCATCCCCAGCTTTTCTAGTTCACTGGGTCTGGCGGGGCTCAGGAATCAGTATGTTTAATAAGCAGCCTCTGCCTTTCAAATTGCTCTCAGAAACCCTCAGGTATGCACTGAAGTATGTCAGGGGCTCGGGGGAGAGGTGAGAGAAGGCAGGTGTGGGCGGTGCTCAGACACTCCTGCAATTTCATATATTAAGCTTCAGTGTAAAGTTGAATTTGAAGAGATGATTTAACCTTTTATAAAACTTGGAGAATGAGTCCTAGCTGCCCATTGATGCAGACCACTCCGAAGTTGGCTGTGAGAATACCTTTGAGCCACAGTTGAGGATAACATCTGTGCCTTATGACCCCCCCCATCCTTCCTGTTACTTGACCTTCAGTCCCTGAGCTGCCTTGTACTTGGCCCCCGGTGCTTACTGTGCTGAGTGACCACAGCCCTACTCCTGTTACGGGGTTGCCAGACTCTGCCTTTTGCGATCGGTACCATGCTCCTTTGCAGCTAATGGAATGCTGGTTACCGTAGAGATGCCAATTGCAAGCTCACAGTACCTTAAGACAAGTGACCTCAGACATGACTGGGACTCTCGATTTTCCATGCATCAGAATCACCTGGAGTGTTTGGCAACGCAGATTGCTGGGTTCCACAGGTCTGGGGGTGGGGGGCACGAGAACTTGCATTTCTGTAAGATCCCAGGGGATGCATGCCGCCAGTCCAGGGAGCATCCTACCAGCCCCTGCCTGAAGATTAAATCATGTTGACACAGGTGGGGTCTAATTCCCTTGCCACACGTATTTTCCCATCGGGTAGTCCCACTAGAGGAAATGTCTTGCCTGAAGAGTAACCAGTAAGTGGAATGAAGAACTCAGTGTCAGTGAGGATTATGGCTCAGTCCCGAACGTGCTCATTCGGGTTGGCTGGGCTCAGCCGCCAAGCCGACAGCCGTCTCCTACGTGGTTTCTGCAGGAAAGTGCATTGCACGGTGTGTTCCCTGCCACTCATCACACGGACTTTGCCAGAAGCACTTGGGCCAGGGCCAGGGATCTGGCAGGAGCTTTGCATTGCCTACGGCTTGGTCAGGCGAGAGTGTGACAGACAGAACACAGGTTATCAGAAATGCACATATTTTCTCCCCCCCCCCGAAACAAGTAGTGCAAGAGTGTTATTCATGGTCTTTTCCAGGAATTTCTCCCCCTTACAGTCTCAGACTTTGGGGCAGAGCTGGGTGGGGTGGGGTGGCAGAGAGCGCTGTCCTCCCTGGGGCCAGGCGGACACAGGCTCGTGGTCCCTGTCGTCCGGGCAGAGGGTGTCCCCAGTCACCGGTGGGTAAGCCCCCTTGGCTGTTGAATGTTTTGACCAGGCAAATGACTATAATTACTGCTATAGTTAAAAATAAAAAAAATCGCCCTCAAGCTTCTTCACTGTGTAGCGGCTCAGCTCTGTGGTGGAGTAGATTTGGTTTTAGTTCTCAGCAGTACACCCGGGTGACTCCACTCGCTAGTCGTGAGCACACACAAAGGTTTAGTTAATAAGGTAATTACATCCGTGCAGGTGATAGGGCAGGCATCTGTGGGGCGGTGAGTGGAAAATGTGTTTCCTGTTCAGCGGGGTGGAGTCAGCAAACCCACCCTCTCCTTTTGTGCCCGTGCGTGTGGGTCGGAGCTGTCTGGGAATCAGGATGACTCTTTCCAGATGAGTGTGGGCACCGCTGCTGATCGGTGGGGGGACCCTGGAAGGGCAGGACCTGGCTCTCTTCTCCAGGGTGCTCTTGGAGGGTTTTCCAGCCCTCTTATCTTGCCCGGGAAAGGAAGTAGAAGATCACTGAAAACAGAAAAAGATATCCTGGGCATGACATTAGAAAAAAAAATACCCTTAGCACTGTCCCCTTGTAGGTCTGTCCTTCTCTGCCCTGGGCTGCCCACCTTAGAAAACTCAGATTAGATTTTGGACTCCCCTCCTAGAATCACAATAGGTAGAAAAATAAAAGCTAAGAATTTGGGTGGGCTTCTTGGGTTCCAGACCCTGTGCTTATTGCTGAATGTTGAGATGGGCTCTTTATAGTGTGGTTGCATCATGTATGCGCTTCATAAACGAGTTATTTGCACGTGCTTGGCTGAGGGAGAGCAATTGCATGTAAATTAAGAAATGCAGAAAGACATTTGGAGAGATCGGAAGTTGGCCACCCTAAATAGATCCACGAGGGTAATTCTGGCTACATGTGATTTTCGTCTTAGGTACTCAGTCTCATCCTGGTTCCTCCCCCAAAAAGTGAGACTCCTTTCTACCGTCTCCATCTTACAGATGTTGAAGCTTAAAAGGCTAAAATAACTGGCTAACGGTCATGTGGCTACTAGGAGATGGGACTCAGATTTAAACCAAGGGATTCTAACTCCAAAGCTCATACTCTTGGATACTGAGACATACCGTATATACTCAGAGCTGTGCAACCAGTGATGGAGGGACTTGAAACAGCGCCCACATGTGGAACAGCTGCAGGAATGAGTATGTGGAGCCAGGGGGAAAGAAGCTATGGGAAGTGTGGTAGAACTTTCTTCGAATATTGGGGGAAAGAAGAGTCAAAGAATGGAAGCAACGGGCCTGTTAACTCAATATAAGGAAAAGTGTTTTTTTTTGGTTTTTGTTTTTTTAAAGATTACTGTATTCATTTTGGAGGGAGAGAGAAAGGGCGTGAGTGGGACGGGCAGAGGCAGAGGGAGGAGAAACTCAAGCAGGCTCTTTGCTGAGTGCAAAGCCCAATGCAGGGCTTGATCTCACAACCTTGAGATCATGCCCGGAGCTGAAACTGAGTCAGATGCTTAACCGACTGTGCCACCCAGGCATCCCAAGGAAGAGTCTTTTAAGAAGATAGACTGTTCAGAGATGACCTGTGCTGTTGGCGGGTGGAGATCCTTATTGGAGGTGCTTGACTTAGACTGTAGGGGAATTTTAATCATTGGATGAGGTCCTGCTTATGTTCATAGTCCCTGACTTAAGCTTTGGCCACAGCTGGGCCAGTTTATCTGTTGTCCTAGGTTCCTTGAGCTTCATAAGCCAGTTGATGAAATTGCCTTATATGGGCATGGTGATTTTGTTTTACACAAATTTATCAAGATATAACTCATACCCTGTAATTCACTTAAAGTGTACAGTTCCGGCACTTCGGTGGCTCAGTCAGTTAGGCATCTGCCTTCGGCTCAGGTCTTGATCCCAGCCAGGGTCCTGGGATAGAGTCCCACATAGGGCTCCCTGCTCAGTAGGGAATCTGTTTCTCCCTCTGCCCTCCACCTCCCAACTCATGCGTGTGCTCACTTTCTCTCTCTTTCTTGCAAAAATAAAATCTTTTAAAAAAAGTGTACAATTAGGGTTTTTTGTTTTTTTGCATATTGCATTATTTATAAAGTGGCAAACTATAACAAAATTGGTAAAGTAGTATTTGGTGTGGCAATGATTATCAAAGATGAGAACTTTTTCTGTGCCTGGTAAATTGGTCAGACACTCATTAGAAGCCTGGCCTTGTATTTGATCCAGTTCAGTGCTTGAGAATGCATAGGTACGGAGGTCTGTGCTGAGCTTTCTCCCTGCTTCATAGGGTTCCTGAGGTTATTAATCACATCTATGCTGGTGTTCAGTGAGAGGACTTGATCACTCACAGTTTTAAGTGTTCATACAGGGTGATTGAGCATGGTAGAATTAGCTGAAGCCCTGGAATGAGATACGGTGAATCTTCTTTGGGAAGACTATTTCTGCAATGTGTTGTTGCAAGACAAATTGCCCTACTACTTAGTGGCTTAGAAAAAACATTTATTTACTCATGATTTTGCAATTTGGCAGGGCCAAACAGGGATAGCTCGTTCCTGTACCATGTGACATCAGCTTGGGTGGCTTGTGAGTGGCTTTACTTCCACGGTAGAATACTCACATGGCTGGCAAGATGATGCTGGCTGTTACGGTTGGGAGCTCAGCAGGGGCTGGCTGGTGGTTGGAGGTCTCAGTTCTCTTCCAGGCGAGTCTCTCCAGGTGGTTGCTTAGGCTTCTCCATAACATGGTGTCTGGGTTCCAAGATGGAAGAAGTGTTGCTTCCTGGCCTTTTTAATGCTTGGGCTCAGAGGTCTCAATGGTACTTCTGCAGTTCCTTGGTGGAACAGTCATAGACCCAGCTCAGATTTGGGGAGGGAACATAAGCTTCACCTTTTGATGGGAGGAGAGGCATTTGCTGCTAAGGAGGGGTGGAATTGTTTAGAGGGGTCATCTTTAGAGACTAGCTACCCCAAAGAACCACAGTAGTCCTTTTTCTCTTCCTCATTCCCACTCCACAGAAGCTTGCTGCTAATCACAGTATGAGCTGGTGATGACCAGTAGGAAGAAATCTAAGAAAAATACAAAAAAATGGGTAGTAGGAATACACTGTTTTTAGGGGATTGTGGTTTAAGAATAAATTACTTCATTGTCTGTTAAATAGGCAGTTGTGAGAAATTCATGACTGTATTTTTCACTTTATTAAAATCTCTACTTCCAGAATTGTGTAAAATTTCCTTATTTTCTCTTTATTAGGTTTTTCCAGAATGGATTGGAAAATTTAGCAGTTCCACTTTGTAAGAAAACAGAGGCAAACGAAATTACTATTAATATAATTTGGTTATATATGGTATATTTTGAACAACAGAAAGAATTACTTTGATTAAATCTTTAAAAACTTCTGTGACTATTTACTGAAAAACAAAAGCTTTAAGAAATTGGGAAGAGTAACACCCAGTTATTATCACTTAATAAGTTTGCATAATGTTTTAGAAGGAAATTGTTAGAAATCGTCAACTTTAACTAAATCCTTGCTTTTAATAATTATTTAAATGTGTTTCTTGATGATGTAGTTTTTACTTCTGATCAGAGGTGACAGATTATGGAGGAGACTAGAGATCAGTTAAATTAAAAGACAATTTAGATGCAGATGGAAAGGTAGGCCCACTGTATGTACGGGTAAAAGGAGCCACTAAACTCATTTCTCCATCAGCAGGGTGTTGTAAATGAGAAAGCTCTCTAAACAATTTTAGATTTTATATATTAAGGTTTTGAAAAGAGAGCTTTTGCTTGTTCCTTTCAGCTGCTTGCTGTTGAGCCCTCAGAGTCCATGGTTCTATTTCAGCTTCAATGCTGAAAATACTTCCATCACATTTCACAGTAAGATAAGGACTAATTATTTATAAATACATCTTCTGTGCAGCTTCCTTCCATCAGAGGAATGGCCTTAGAGTTCACCATGAGGCTTCAACTGTTCTCTGCAGGGTGTAAGAGCCAAATTATCATGGTCTCTGTAACAGGGGCCGTGTCCACAGCCTGTCCGATGTTTGCGTTCTGCCGTGATGCTCAGGCATCAGTGACATCTGCACGTGTTTTTATTTAGCGAGGGAAGGCTCTGGCCTGGCTTGGGCTGTGTCTTTCAGGGTGTTCCCATCCTTGGGCACATAATACTCTTAATGGACCTTAAGAAATGCTGTCAGAAGACATGGTAATTTTTAAAGGCTCTCTGTCACTCACGTAGCCGTGATTCTTTATTCACTTAAGAAAATTAGTTTGTAATATGAGAACAATTATATAATATTTTAGCCTAATGATGCTGTTAATTTGTTGCCACCGCAGTTCTACTCTGGATGATTAAGTGTGGGAGAGAAAAAGGAAAAAAAATGTAGTCACTCATATTTAATCCATTGTGAAAGGCTGTTTTGTTTTAGGTAAATGAAAAGTTCTAATGGTAGAAATAAATTTATATCCCAGATAGAGATACGATCCGTTTCCTAAAAGCTTCCTTGAAGGCTATTTTGGGGCACATGTGGGATGAATTTGGTACATAGGGTAATAATATTAATAGCTGACACCTGTCTAGCACTACCCTGAACCAGGCATTGTTTTAAGTGGGCTTGGATAAAGTCATTTAATCAATATAGAAACCCTATTTTTTTATCATTCCCATTTCACAGGTGGGAAAACTGAGTTGCCAAAAAGGTCATAGAAACATACCCAAAGGCACACAGCTAGTCACCGTCTCCAAGGGGGCTTGGTTTGGGCTGTCTGGCTTTAGTGGGTTCTTTACCACTATGTGACACTCCATAATCAAAGTAATGTTTCTGTTTTAGTCTTTTTTTCCCTTTATTTTAATCCAAGTTTCAGATACTCCATTCTCATGTTGGCAGTCATTTTGGCCTTATAAAGCTTATTTTTTATTACTCTGATTTTTCAAAACTTCTCTTTTAACATTTTTCATTGATGAAAATAAAAAGTCAGCTTTTCAAACAGATTAAACATGTTAATAATAGTACGGGACATATTACCCAATCTAGTATATTAAGAATAAGTTCCAGTATAGTACAGTTACCATAAAGTCTCATGTATGGTACTCTGTCTCACATACTGTTTAGATTGTGGAAATTACAGCCCTTAAAAATTTAAGCATGTTTAAACAAGCCCTTAAGTGAATTAACATATCTTTTCAAAAAATATTTTTAATTTTTGCCATGCTATAAAATAACAGACTATTTTAGAAAATCTGGAAAGTATAATATGGCATAAACAAAATTAATCTATAATTTCACCACTTGTAGGTAAATAAGTCATGTTCACATTTAGGTTTGTTTATCTTCCAGCCTTTATTCATGTGTTCATTTATTCAGCAATTATTTATTATCTTCTATGAGCCAGACTTTAGGGCTCAGGGGGAAAAAGTAGTGACTAAAATAGTCTTCCTGTGGAGCTGATGTTTTAGTGGGAGAACAGACAATGAATAGATAAATATCTGGTAGGGTTAAGTGCTTTGAAGAAATAGGAGGCAGAGGAAGGACTAGGGAGAGGCCCAGAGGCTGCTGCTTAGGAGCAGCTGGTCACAGGGGAGGCTTAGTGACGTGTGGAAGGCAGCTTGTAATATCTGGGGGAGGACATCCTCAGTGGGGTGCACCCAGTGGAGGGGCCCTCCAGGGGAAGCTGGTGTGACAGGAGTATGGTGCTCCGGAAGTGCTGGGAAGTGATGTGGGACAGGTGGCAGAGATTCGCAGCCGTAGAAATAAGGGCTTGGCTAGCACGGGTGAGATGGAAGCCCTGGAGGGCTTGGAGCAGAGGGATGATGTTCTGACAGGATCCCTCTGGCTGTCCTGGTGAGCACCGACTGCAGGGGACGAGGTGACTGGAGGAAGGGTTTGAGGGAAGGTGGTGAGAAATGGTTACATTCGGGGTGTATTGGAAGGTAGGGCTAACAGGGTTTGAGGTGGATTGGATGTGTGGTATGAGATAAGGAGAAGACCCAAATATGACAGTTGGGTGTTTTGCACTGAAGTCTTACCCTGCTCCAGTTCCTCTGTGGAAGTCCTAACCTCCAGTTTCCCGGAATGTGACCTTCTTTGAGAAAATTATCATTGGACGTGTAATTAGTTAAGAAGAAGTCCTACTGGGGTGGAGGGGATGATGAATCCAGTATAACTGGTGTCCTTATGAAAGGGGTAATTGGACACAGACACTCAGGGGAGACGCGAAGGCACAGAGAGGGACGGCTTCTCCAAGCCAGGAATGTCTGAGACTAGCAGGAGAGAGAGAAGAAGAAGTGGGGCAGATTTCTCTCACTGCTCAGAAGAAACCAACCGCTCTGACCCCTTGATCTCCGACTCCTGTCTCCAGAACTGAGACAATGACTTGCTGGTGTTGCAGCCATCTAGTTTGTAGTACTTGGTAATAGCGCCCCAGCAAACCGATGCACTCGGTGAGCACCTTGGTGAATGGCACTGCTTTCTAAGGAGATGAATGCTGAAGGGGAGCCTCTTGTGGAGTTTGGGGTGGGGGAGGGGAACCAGGCCATGCTCAGTTTGAGAAGTCTGTTAGCTCTCCATCACTGAGCTATCAATGAGGCAGTTGAACATGGATATCTGGAGCTCAGATAGAAGGACCAGCGCTCGATCTGACTTTGGGCACAGTCTCCGTGGAAATCAAAGCCGTGGAACTGGATGAGATCACCAGGAGAAGGGTCCAAGGACCAAGCAAGCCTTGGGCGATTTCAGCAGAGGCCAGGAAGGGAAGGAATAGCCAGAGGGAGACTGAGGATCTGGTGGTGTGTGACCTCTCAGCCTAGGGAAGAGGGTGGTGAGGAAGGAGGGACTGATCCATTATGGATCAGAGCACTGGCTGCCAAGAACAAGAAAGCCCACTAGACTGGCAGCACAGAGGCCACAGGCAACCCTGACAAGATCCAATTCAGTGGACAGGGAGAGGTGCAAAGCTGATTGGAGTGAATTCTAGAGCGAGTAGGAGCTTTTAATGTATTTTTTTTTTTAAAGATTTTATTTATTTATTTCACAGAGGGAGAGAGATCACAAGGAGGCAGAGAGGCAGGCAGAGAGAGAGGGGGAAGCAGGCTCCCTGGTGAGCAGGGAGCCCGATGCGGGCTTCGATCCCAGGACCCTGAGATCATGACCTGAGCCGAAAGCAGAGGCATTAACCCACTGAGCCACCCAGGCGCCCTTAATGTATTTTTTAATTTGGCCTTATGTCATTAGCATTATTCCATGCCATGAAAAATGTCTCGGAAACCTTGTTTTTAATGACTTACCACATTCCATGACTTCTACCCATTTGTTGTTGTTATGGGTAAGATGCTTCTATTTTGTACAACTAAGGTGATTGTAATACTGCGGTGGCCATATCTGGGTATTAGATTTCCTAGGTTAGGGATAGCATAACACAAACCAAACAAGCACGAGTGTTTCCAGGTCTGAATCCTACAATATGGCCCATCGCTATGCAGAATGTCTGTACCTGTGGACAGTCTTGTTGGCAGCGTGAGAGCTGGCTTGTCTCCCTGCACGCCTCTCTCCCACCTGTTCCTGGGGTGACTGGGGCACCTGGAGCGGCGTTAAGTTACATGGATGATGACGGGCATCAGAGTTGTGTTCCTGATCTGCGGGACAACCTCTCTGCTGGTCGCAGTGAACCGCACTCTATCAGTGTACTGGACACACAGATGTAAGAATAGCTTGTAATTCCTTCCTCACCTTGCTGAACCTGATCTCTAATGAAAAGTTGTTCCAGAAGCAGCAGAGTCCATTTTTATTTTGCTTCCTTAAAATATATATATATTTTAGATTTACTTATTTGAAAAAGAGAGAGAGGGTGCCTGGGTGGCTCAGTGGGTTAATGCCTCTGGCTTCGGCTCAGGTCATGGTCTCAGGGTCCTGGGATTGAGGCCTGCATCCGGCTCTCTGCTCCGCAGGGAGCCTGCTTCTTCCTCTCTCTCTGCCTGCTTCTCTGCCTACTTGTAATCTCTGCTCCACAGGGAGCCTGCTTCTTCCTCTCTCTCTGCCTGCTTCTCTGCCTGCTTGTAATCTCTGCTCCGCAGGGAGCCTGCTTCTTCCTCTCTCTCTGCCTGCTTCTCTGCCTGCTTGTAATCTCTCTCTCTGTCAAGTAAATAAATAAAATCTTAAAAAAAAAAAAAGAGAGGGAGAGAATGGGGGGGAGGGGCAGAGGGAGAAGCAGAGAGAGAATCTTCAAGCAGACACCTGCTGAGTGCAGAACCCATGGAGGGTCTCGATCCCAGGACCCAGAGATCATGACCTAAATCGAAATCAAGAGTTGGATGCCTTGCTGACCGGGCCGCCCGAGCACCCCTGCATTTTGCTTCTTAATGGCTTTGTGGCAGGTATCTCTGCTAACATTTGGCCCCACACTCTAGGGCCAGGTCTATGTGTTACTTAGACTTCTCTCAGCTTTCAGATCTGATCCTGAGTTCATGATCTCAGGGAGGTCTTTCCTAATACCCTAAATCCCACATGGGTGGGCCCCCCTCTGTACCATGCTCTTTTCGAAATGCTTATAATAGTGATAATCACTGCTCCTGTCAGTCTTCTGCCTGGGCCACGAGTTTCATGGGGCAGAGATGGCATTTTCTTGTGTGCAGTTCTAGTAACAGGGCCTATGACAGTGCCTGGTGCAAAATGGAATGCAGAATCGCCACTCAGTATTTGGTTCAGTGAAGGACCAAGAAGGCGCAGGTCAAACTTGGCAGTTGGTCACAGGGCACACAGCAAGGTGTAGGGTTGGGGTGGTTCAGATTCAGATCGGTGTGACTCCAAAGCCCAGTTTCATCTGCTCCCTCCCTAGGTGAGCTTGGGCAGGGAGATTTTCTCGCTCCTTCAGGAAACAAACCATTCGAAGAATCCTTTGTATCCTTTGTGGTCCCCTGGATATAATAAATCAAAACATTTGTCATTTACCCAGGGAGGGCCCCTCATTTCTCATTCCTTCTATACCTTTTGTTCTGGCACACAACTCGTGTGTGTGTGTGGGTGTGTGTGTGTGTTTTAAATAGTTGTCTTTCGGGCGCCTGGGTGGCTCAGTGGGTTAAAGCCTCTGCTTCCGGCTCAGGTCATGATCTCAGGGTCCTGGGATCGAGGCCCGCATCGGGCTCCCTGCTTGGGCGGGGAGCCTGCTTCCCCCTCTCTCTCTCTGCCTGCCTCTCTGCCTCCTTGTGATCTCTCTCCCTCTGTGAAATTAAAAAAAAAAAAAAAAAATAGTTGTCTTTCCTAACTGGCCTCTGATCTCCTTGAGAGCAGATTTGTCTCCTTCATCTTTTTATCCGTGGTTCTTGGCATGGTGCTAACATTTAAGGGGGTAGATCTTAATGTGTGAATGAGTGAAGAAGGATAATATGATGGGATTAAAACACATTACAGGTTAATTACTTAGAAATACGTGGTCTTTCTTCTAATGAGCTATAAAGATGTCAATTATAATCATACTCTATATGTGCATAATATTTTACAGTCTGTAAAACTCAAGATTTGTCACAGACTTGTATTTATCATACAGATGTACTAGCATTAGTGCACAAAACAAAATTATACTGTTGGAGAAGGTGGTTAATAACTAACAAATTAACTTTGAGTTTTTATTCATGGTAACAGTATCAATGTTTAAAAAACTTAACAGTATGACATTATAATTCTAATTTTTAGTGGTGGTAATAGCATACTTGAGTCAACCTGTATGCTTCTTTTGAATTTTTCTTTGGCATAAATAACACAGCTGAGGGTGGCTGACTTACGTGTGTGCCTAGTTATTTCCTTTTTTGACTATTAGAATAAATTTCTAGAAATGAGGCTACAGAAATATTTGAAACCTATTGTTAAGCTGCTTTGTAAAAGGCTTACTTCTACTGATATTAATGCTTTTACGTGACTTTAAAAAAACTAGCCAAGCATTGTATTTCCTCATTTTTGTTTGTATTTCTTTTGATAATTTGGACATTACCCCACAGGTTTATTTACTAATTTTGTTTTCTTTTGTCTTTATTGTCTCTTTCTGTCCTCTTTTCTTTCTCCCCCCCCCCAATTTTGGTCTTAATTTGTTAAAGACACCTTTTATCCTTTCTATATAAGAACGTCTGAAAATTTTTTTCCGGTTTTTCTCTTCCTTTTGGTATTTTAAGTTAAATGTTTACATAATCTAAACTGTAGATCTTTAACATTGCTTTCTTTTCTTTTCTCACTGACTGAAAAAAAAAAAAGGTTAAGAAACGTTAATAAAATGGCAGTAATAAGGCCAGAAACGGAACCCAGCAAAACTGCTGGTGGTTTTTCATTACATGACTTACGACTTAATTATGTTGTATTCCACGAGTGATTTCACCATTCTTGATGGCATTGGGAGGACTGTGCTTGGCCTCCGCTGACCACCTATTTTAAATTAAATCACACAGTAACAAGCTACTCCTGCTGAGCTCAGGCTTCCAGAACCTCAACCTTCCAGAATACAGCTCCCGGGGAATTAGGCAGATGGCGGCTCAGTACTTGACATAAAGCCATTAAACTCCTGAAAAAAACCAGGAAATTCTGCACACAACCTTTGTGACTTGTATTCTGTGTAATTTGTGCTGACTGTACAACCATCTGACTGTCTGCTTGGGTAAGTTGTCACTTGAGATTGAGAGTAGATGACAAAAGCAAACAGGATAGTTGAGAGTGGGGAGAAAGCCCGGGCTACTTGTCAGCCTGACTTGGAAGGAGGACCTGAACACCCCCCCACCCCCACCCCGAGGAGCTTCTTGCACGTGTTCATAAAGATTAAAACCCACAAGGGTTAGTATATGTGTTGGTGCTTGGTTCACCCATGCAGAAAATTCGGTGTTGGGGAATTCTTCATTATTCCATGAGGCTGGATAGAAAAGGCATTGGGATGTTACGCTAATATTTTTTGCTCTTGAGGGATGTGGAGGAAGCTGACCCAGAAATATTTGCAAGGCAAACACAGCATTTATTTGGGTTTGGTACGAGGAGCAGACAGAGTTAGACTAAAATGTGTGACCTCATGCTATGTTTCTTGTGCTCTGATAGCACTTAGTGTTATTGAATGACTTCAAAGGGCAGCTGGGAATTACTTTGAAGACACACGGAGCAAAGCCTTTTCTCACCTGCTGTCTCTGCTCACAGAAGACACAGTGAGACTCACATTTCTCTGCAGGGCGCATGCAGTAGACCTGCTACAACTTGTCTGGAGAGAAAAGCAGGGGGCAGAGAGTCACACTGTTGGCCCTGTGTGGGCTGGGACGGGTTTTAAATATAACGAAGAGTTACTGTTTTAGAATTGAAAGCAGTCGAGGCTCAACTTCAGGGCATGGGTTATTTCCTAAAAATACAATTGCCGAACTTTTAAAGAACAGTAGGATCCACTTGTCAACTGGAGTAGGAATCAAATATGGAAGATATGGGAGAGTATTTGTTTAGGGTAGAACTTGAGAATTTGTTTCAAATGATGCAAAGGTGTTTTCAGAAGCCT
Organism: Ailurus styani; assembly: GCA_002007465.1. NCBI lineage: Eukaryota > Metazoa > Chordata > Mammalia > Carnivora > Ailuridae > Ailurus > Ailurus styani. The sequence goes on along the minus strand of LNAC01000024.1, from coordinate 1,862,209 downwards.
GGTCTGGCCTCCAGGATAGAGTAGGATTTTGTTGTACATCCTCTTCACCCGTGTCTTAAGGTCAGTTTTTCTGCAAGCCCAGGCTTTGCAGTCTGAGCTCATCGTTGTCACGGGACAGCTTCTGACACTGACCTGCCTCATCCTCGTTAGCACCTCTTCACTCTCTGCCAGAGAAACAGGTGTTCACTGCCTTCACTTCTTCATTGCCTTCTGGGTCATTGTTTTTTAAAACGTATTTTGACTTTGAAAATTAGGAAAATAAACAGGAAAGTACAAAGGGTACAGAAATAAATCCCAATTTATATACTATGCACAGCTAATATAGGTAGGCTCATTGTCACATTTGCTACCTTTCTTTCCTTTAAGAAAAAAATTCCAGTAAAGTGATTTATTTTCTTCTCCAGTATTGTTCTACTTCTAAGAGGTGATCACTGTCATGAATTTAGTGTGACTTTAGTACATTTTTATGCTTTTGTTGATTTCCTATGTCTATTAAAGTGATTAGCATTTTATATATTTAAAAAATTGCACGGACACTTTTTATCATATAAAGAAGAGTATCCCAAACTAGCATCATGTAATTTACATTCTTGGTGAATGTTATTTTCAAGATCCTTCCATGTGGCTGGATCATGATTTTAACTGCTGTATAGTATTTCATTATGTGAATATACCACAGTTTATCAATCTTAATATTTTCCTACTTTTCCTGGTGTGCAGTGAACATTCCTTGAGTGCATGACAGCCTAGAAGTGAAATTGCCAGCCCTTAGGGTTTTCACAGTAGAACATTACTAAATACTGCCAAATTGCTTTTCACAGGGGTGAGTGTAAAATAACCTGTGAGCGGGGGCGCCTGGGGGGCTCAGTGGTTAAAGCCTCTGCCTTTGGCTCAGGTCATGATCTCAGGGTCCTGGGATTGAGCCCCTCATCGGGCTCTCTGCTCGGCAGGGAGCCTGTTTCCTCCTCTCTCTCTGCCTGCCTCTCTGCCTACTTGTGATCTCTCTCTCTCTCAAATAAATAAAATCTTTAAAAAAAAATAACCTGTGAGCATTATATAAGAGTTCCCATCTTCCCATATCTTTGCTAAGACTGGGTGGTGACAGACTTACTGCCAGTCTCTTGACCGTAGAATTGCATCTCAATGTTGTTTTGATTTGCAGTTCTCAGATAATTGGAGAGGTTTACTATCTTTTCACATTTATTTGTCACTCCCATTTCATGATCTGTGAATAATTCATATCTTTTGTCTGTTTTTTGGGTATTTTGATGTTTAGGAATTCTTGATCTGTCTGGTTATAATCCTTTGTTAAATCTCTTGCAAGTGTCTTTGTCATTTGTCTTTCAATTTTGTGTATAGTGTCTTTTAAATTATGTTCTAGTCAGGTTTGGGGCACCTGGGTGACTAACTTGGTTAAGCATCTGACTCTTGATTTTCACTCATGTCATGATCTCAGGGTTGTGAGATTGAGCCCCATGTCGGGCTCTGGACTGGTTGTGGATTCTACTTAAGATTCTCTCTGCATATAGTCAAGTTCATCAATTCTTTTCTGATTTTTACTTACACTTTCAGATATGAGAAATTTTTCCTTACCCCAAATCATGAAGAGATTCTGTCACATATTTGTTGGAAGTTTTTAAAGGTCTAGAATGTGTATTCTTACGTGGGTATGGCTCAGATTTTAATTCTTTTAGATGAACGTCTGTTTTCCAATACCATCAGGTAACCCACTGCTTCTCTACAGATTTGTTGTATCTCCAACATGTTGCAAGACTCCATGTATCCAGTCTGTTTCTATACTTTATATCAACACTGAATTGATCTGTTTATCTCTGAACCAGTTCTGCATTATTACTCAGAATAGTTTGTAGAATCTTTTTATGTACATGAATAAAAAGAACCTTCTGGTTCTTAGACCTTTTATTTCTTTTTCTTCGTGTGTCTGTTGGCTGGAATCTGCAATACAATATCAACTGTTCAAGGTTATGGTAGACACTTAGACTCTATGTTTCCAGCTTTGATAAGGCCTCTACAGTTTCCTCATACTATTTGCTGTAGATTTGGTTATGCTGTTTGTTGTGGGATTTGGTGTAGGTACTGTTTATCAGAACAAGGAAATCCCCTTGTATTCCTAGTTGGCTGTTTTCTTTTTGTTGTTATGAGTAGTGATGGATTTTATTGGAAGATTTTCTGCATTCAGTGGGATACATTTTCATTTGATTTTTTAACATGGGGATTTCCATAGACGGGATTTGCTGACATTAAAGCCATCCTGTATTTCTGGAATTCTGCTTGCTCTTCTGTTTTTGAAATACTAATATTAGATATTTTTGTATCTGTGTTGTTAACCGATTTGTGTGTTAATTTTCTTTCATGTACTGTTTTTGCCTGATTTTAACACTGAGGTCTTCCTAACCTCTTTATTATTATTTTTTTAACTTACATTTTAGTTAAACCACAGAGCAGTATTGGTTTCTGGGATAGAATTCAGTGACTCATCCCTTAAATGCAACACCCAGTGCTCATCACATCAAGTGTCCTCTTTAATACCCATCACCCATCTAGCCCACTCCCCACCCACCTCCTTTGCTATCCTCTTTAAAGGAGTTTAATTCTGGGGACCCTGCCGAGTGTCCTTCTCTGGTGGGGGCAGGACTGGGAATTCGCAGCATGCAGGACCCGGCCTCCTGGTGTTCTGCCCTGTGTCTGTGCAGCTTAGTATCAGGTGAAGGTTCAGCAGACAGTCTAGATCTCCCAGCTGTCTCTGTGCATGCACCTCACAGAAGCTCTTTTTTGTTTGTTTTGCATCCGAACTTCTTAGGCTAATCCCCTTAACATGAGTTTCCCCTGGAAGCTTAGTAACTTAGCACAGTTCTTACCAGCGCATTGTAGTGTTCTTTTCCGTTAGTCCTTGACCAGCTTGTTTCGGAGTGTCACATCCCTTCAGAGTTCTTCTGGAACACATTGGGTCTGGGCTTCTGAAATGCTTTCTTTAAGAAAGTAGACTCCCCACTGAGGAGGGAGCCCGAAGCGGGGCTCGATCCCTGGACCCTGAGCTCATGACCTGAGCTGAAGGCAGATGCTTAACTGACTGAGCCACCCAGGCGCATCTAACAGCATATTGTTTAAATGCCACTACAGATCTTCTACTTTAGCAGAGTATATTTTAATACTAATTTTTGCTTAGGAACATCTTTGAAGGATTGGAGATTTCATCAAAGATGCCACATGCAAATGAAGTCTGGAGGTGTGGATGTTTTGACAGAACGGATTAGGAGCCTACTGATTGTATTCCCTTTACAGAGGTCCTCAAATTGCAGCATCCTTTGGAAAGGAGTGGCCCTGCTCTCACACCAGTTAGTTGACCAAGATGCAGTTAAAGCTGCCGTCCCAGGCTACAGAACGTTCTGCATGAGCCAATGAACTGACCTCCCAGTTGATAATGTAGTTTGGGAAATGAGAGAACTTGTTGCGAGATGATTAATGACGTGGGGACTGTGATAGGCGTGGTGAGGGGGATGAGAGTTTGGGTGATGAACAGATCATGGTAAGGAGTGGGCAGGCATTTGGGAAGGACTTCATAGCGAAGGAGGGGGTTTCACATGAGCAAGAGCTTGCTGGGGCCTGTGTTTTAGGACAGGGCACCGGGCAGAAGCAGGGAGCGGTGGGCTTCTGCAGAGATGGGCCAGGGGCAGTGGGGGTGGAAAGGGGGTTGGGGCAGGCGTAGAGGGTCTTAAATATATCTCACGGGCAGCTAACATGGGCTGGAAGCTTTTGAATGAAGGAGAAAAAATCCAAAGAGCTGCATTTTACGAAACCCAGTCTGTCAGCAAGTCTGGATTAGGATTTTGTTCAAGTTTGCCTGCACATGGCAATTACCTGGAGACTTTAAAAAAACAAAAAGCAAAAACCAGAACTGATGTCTGAGCCCCTCCCCCAGAGATTCTGATTCAGAGCCTGGCTTTAGCCTTGCGTTTTGAGAGTTTTAAAAGCTCCCCAGGTGGTTCTAATGTGTGGCCAAGCCTGAGAACCGAGGCCCAACCCGCTGATAAGATCTTGATGTAGTGTTTACTCATTGTGTTGCACCACTTCTGGCTGGGCAAATGCAGAATCAACTGGTGGAAAAAGTATCTTTAAAGTGCTTCTGTAACATTTATTTATAATATTCCACGTACTTGAGTGCCTTGGTTAGAATAATCGTTTTGTCATAAGTATCTACAAATTTTTACATTAGAAGTAGATGGTGACAAATAACTTTTGGGCGGGACCTTGTAATCATCGTGGGAATTTGGTCCCATAGAAAGTTTTTCAATTTTTTTGCATTAAACGTAAAAGGGCAACAACGTAAAACAAACATATTTATCACAGCAAGAATTCAGCAAAATAAATGCAACTGTAATGTGAAAACACCAAATTTGCCATTATAAAAATATACCTCCTAAAGTATGGAATTGTTGAGTCACTATATTGTACACCTGAAGATAATATAACGCTGTATGTTAATGATAGTGGATTTAGAAAAAAAATCCCCAAAAACTTGCTGGTGGAAGAGTGCCAGTTTCCAAACACTCTGTGTCTGTCCGTGGTTTTCAAACTTGACGATGCATCTGACTCATGCAGAGGGTGGTCAGACTGCTGGACTGCAGTCTCAGGTTCCGCAGGTCTGGGGGGGCGGGGGCGAGAACGTGCATTCCTAAAGGGCTTCCGCAGGCTGCTGCGGGTCCAGGCACCACGCTTTGCGAAGCAAGAACCACACCTGCGTGATGTCCCAATTCCCGAGGAAAAATGGCTTGATAAAATGTGGTTGCAGGACGTAAGTTTTGCTTTTCTTTTCATGGCAGGTTGAGGGGCTTATCTTGGCCATTAGGGACTCTATTCCCCCCTCCAGGGAGCTGCTTCTAGAGCCTTCCTGGGGTAGGTGAAAGAGATCATTGTCTACTCGTTCTCATTGTTCTTTCAACACTTACTGCAAAGGGGTGATAGCATATCCAGTCATACTACTATTTAACATGTTCTTTCTCTTCCAGTAGAAAATTTTTGTGAATTTGTTGAAAAGTCTTTCCCTGCCTCCTACACTCTACCAAATTTGAAGAGTTAAAAAAAATCTCTACCCTTTTCCACTTCCGATCCACCCATGTCCCCCTCCTAAAGGCAGGCTCTTATTGAATATTCTCAGCGGTGTTTTGGAAGGTTTCATGATCGGCCCCTGTCTCGGTACCAACTTTTGTCAGCTGCTCTGTGCAGCCTTCTTGGCAGATGAGGGGACATTTGCAGTACACCTTGGGAGGGAGGAGAAGCGGAAATCATTCTCAGATGTTCACATGAAACATGTTTCTAACTGAAAGCATGAAGAGAATGTATACACGAGAGTGCCTGGGGGGTGATCTCTGGTACAGGCGCAGCTCTGAAAGCCCGGTCCTCTTCTCCCGCGTGGCCACTTCTGTTCTCTCTGGGTGGAGCCCATTTCCATTCCTGTGACATTCCATAAATGACCGTGGCCGAGTAGGGACCCAGTGATCATCAGTTGGCCAAGAAAATGCTGATAAGTCAGAATCCTGAACCCTGGAAGTGCATAGTTTTGGGCTTTGAATTCTAGAAGCCTAATTTGGTAAGAGCTCTTCGGGACCATTTTAGAAAAAGCAGTTACTGCCCTCCTCCTGCCCCCAGACACGTACAGGTGCAGAGGCCAAGGTTAAATGACTTATCCCAAGTTCACTAAGGGAGTTGGCTGCATTTTTCTTTGCTTTTTAAGAATCCTTTCCCACTTTTGGAAAATTCTTCCGCCTAGTATTCTGACACTTGATGGTTGTTACTTATCATTATTTGCTGTAACTATTAGGAATCATATTGTACAAAGATGGGAAACGTATCTTATCAGGAGGTCGCAGGGCTTTTAGGTCTTGGTCATTCGGCTCCGTAACTGAGCTTCCTCTGGTTCATATCCCTCATCTATTTTGTACATGTTCGTGGACTGAATCTGGCATTGAATTTTATGGGAGATTTGTAGTGTGATCTTCCTGAGGACCAAGAGTTGAAGTCAAAAGTGGACTGATAAAAAAATCAGTTGGTATAAATCAATGCATTTGGACAAATAGAGAAGAAACGGAAGGGATCCTGTCCATCAGTCTATAGCATCAACCTAATAAAATTTAAGTCAGTAACCTCTAAAGTCCTCTAGTACCTTGCCTATGATGAAATCCACTTACCTTACCTGTGGCGCATAGCCCTGGCAACTTGAAAACTCGGGCTGCAGGTCATTGATTCAGAATACATGCATCCTATCAAAGAGGAGATAAAGAGCTCGTTTCTTTTTGGTTGCCTTCCATTGTAACATGAGGAATGGTGTACAGGGCCCTGGCTTTTAAAAACAAAAGAATTAAAGTGTATATTGGATGCTTCTCAATCTGTGCATCCTTCTGTCCTGTAAAAACAAAAAAGTGGGTTGGACTACATTTCTCAATCACTCCAAGCTCTGATAGCTTATGCCAAATGAAGTCTATCGCACTTTTGAGGGTTTGAGATGGGACTTGGGGTTTGTTTTTTTTTTTCTTTTTGCCAAGTCATATTTGGCTACCTAAAATTTAAACTTGAGTCACAGAGCATAGTTTAAAAAGAAGGGCAAAGCATTTTCTTAAGTTTTGCCTTTGTTTCTGATGCATCTGAGAGGCACTCTAATAAAGTGGTTAAGAATGATGATGTTGTAGCCAGTTCACTTGGATTCAATTCCCAGCTCTTCTATTTACTCATAATTGTGTGACCTTTGGCAAGTTACATAACCCTGTGTCTGTTTCTTCATCAGTAAAATAGGCAAAATAAAACATCTACTTAGAGCAGTTGCCGGGGGATTAAATTTGTTGATACCTCATTAGAACAGTGCCTGGTGCATAAGAAGCCATTAATAAATATTAGCTGTCTTCGTCGTCATGGTTGTCATTGTCATCATGTTTTTTTAGATTATTTTTTGTTTTTTTTAGAGACAGTGTGAGTGGTGATGGGGGAGGGACAGAGAGAGAGAGAGAGAGAGAGAGAGAGAGAGAGAGAGAGATCTTTGAACAGGCTTCTGACACGGGGCTTGAGCTCACGGCCTTGAGATCATGACTGAGCCAAAACCAAGAGTTGGAAGCTTAACCGGCCAAGCCACCCAGGTTCCATAATGTTTTTATTTTTATTTATTTATTTTTTAAGATTTTTATTTATTTGACAGAGAGAGAGATCACAAGTAGGCAAAGAGACAGGCAGAGGGAGAGGGGGAAGCAGGCTCCCCGCCGAGCAGAGAGCCCGATGCAGGGCTCGATCCCAGGACCCTGAGATCATGACCTGAGCTGAAGGCAGAGGCTTAACCCACTGAGCCACCCAGGTGGCCCCCATCATGTTTTTAAATACAGTTTTATTTTTTGGGGGGAAAATACTGGTGCTAATGCGAAGGCTTTGGAAGAATTTGTGAAGTCTACAATGCTTTTCTTTAAAGTCATGTCTTCTATTGTCTTTCTGCAGCAAGCTGTGTTCCGCCGTGCCAGAATGGAGGGATGTGTCTCCGGCCTCAACTCTGTGTGTGTAAACCGGGGACCAAGGGCAAAGCCTGTGAGACCACAGCTGCCCAGGACACCTCATCACCAGGCTTTGGAGGGCAGAGTCCCGGGTCTGCTTCCTCCTGGGTCCCTCCGGAGCAAGCAGCAAAGCACACTTCACTGAAGAAGGCAGACAGTCTACCACGAGTCAGTCCCGTGGCCCAGATGACCTTGACCCTCAAGCCGAAGCCTTCAGTAGGACTCTCCCAGCAGATTCATTCTCAGTGAGTGTTTTCAGTTTGCCTCCACTCAGGAGCACCTTAATTAGTGTCCTGGATGCATTGCTTTCAGTCACTCTGCTTTTTCTGCTCAATTTGCTGAACTCACTTGGATAATAATGTCTTCTCTTTCCTTAAGGTTTACACATCAAGTCTCTGCAAAATACTTTGTATGTGTGTTTAGCCTCTGCAGGAAAGATGGACCATAAACATAAATCGAAGCCTTAGAGAGGACCAGGGGGATCAAGGTGGGACGAGAATAGCAAAGATAGCTGTTTGTGATGCGGTCGTGAGTTAAAAAATTCTCCTTTTTTAGCGGGGTAGGGGGAAGTGTCTAGAGGTTTGAAATAATTTAAGAAGAGAAACAGGGAAATTTACAAAGACACATGGAAACGGCACAACTCCACGCTGCACAGAGAAGGTATTCAAGTGAGTGGGAGCCCCAGGAAAGAGCATTTCTCAACCTCGGTAGCAGGTTAAGTGTCTCTTCTAGTAACACCATGTTTACCCACAGTTGCCACCCAGGTCCATTTTTGGTGAATGAGCTTGCGTTCTATTTATGGGAACGAACGTGGTTTTTTCTTAGCGTTTGGAAGTAAGTGCCGTTCTGCACCCAATGAGGACTCCTGGATAAGACTGCTTATCCCTGCCCTCCTCCGAGCGGCCTGAGGCGCAGCTCCTCACTGCCCGGTGCCCTCACGCCCATTGTTTCCTTTTAATTAGCTCCTCCACATGGATAACAAGATGCAGGCTGTACTGCAACTCTCACTTGTCATTTGTCTAGGAATGTAAAATACAGGAAGTTCTCCACTTGAAAATGGGCTTGACCCAGCGGTTCATTTCTAAGCCACTTGCTGGGAATTTGGAATAGTTTTCCCCCCTAGAGACAGCTTCCACATGGTGATTGGTATCCAGACAGCCCACAGAAGTTATTTAATCTGCTAGTATAGACAAAATTACCCTAATTTATACTTCCCCTTCGAGTAGGCCACCTACTGTCCCTGCTGAGTGGGGTCCTCATGCTTTTTCTTCTCTCTTCTTATTCCCTCCTCCCTGCTCTTCATTCTGTTTTTATTTCATTTTCCTCTCAAATTCTTCTTGTCCTTCAGTTCTACCATGGTAAGCAGATTTGGGGGGCTAGTTGGAAATCTAACCACGTTGTTAGCATTTCCACTGGAGAACGCAGCCCGCAGCCCACGACATGGATCGGTAGTTCGGGTGAATCAGGTAGTCATGGCTTACTATATGTCAGGGACTTTTTCAAGTGTTTTGCCTATATATATTTTTTAAAGATTTTATTTATTTATTTGACACAGAGAGAGATCACAAGTAGGCAGAGAAGCAGGCAGAGAGAGAGAGGAGGACGCAGGCTCCCTGCTGAGCAGAGAGCCCGATGCGGGACTTGATCCCAGGACCCTGAGATCATGACCTGAGCCGAAGGCAGTGGCTTAAGCCACTGAGGCACCCAGGTGCCCCAACTTTGCCTATATTTTTAATTTACAACTCACAGTGACCCCATAAGGTGGGTACTATGATGAACCCCATTTTACAGATATGGAAACTGAGGTTACAGAGTGATTACATAATCACTCACACACTTAAGGTCACACACTTAATAAGTGAATAATATTAACACATGTTAGGGTTTAAATAGAGGCGGTTAGGGTTCAGCATCCGTCCTGTGAAGTAGAGGGTGCAACTTTTCCTGCAAAGGGCCAGGTAATAGATATTTTCAGCTTTGTGATGGCTTCTCTTGGAGCTTCTCAACTCTGCCATTGTAGATGCAGACACTGATGATGCATGAACAAATGTTTGTGACTGATCCAATAAAACTGACAGACACTGAAATTTGAATTTCATATAAATTTCACATGTCACCCAATATTCTTCTTTTGTTTTTTTTCTCCCCTCAACCATTAAAAAAATATAAGCATATAAGAATTCTTAGCTTGTGGGTGGGTCAAACCAAAACAGGCTGTGGGCCAGCTTTGACCAATGAGCTGTGCTTTGCTGACCCTTTCTCTAAAAGGCAGTGGTGCTTTTTTGGGCCAGAATGTGGATGTAACTGTGTGTCCTTGAAATGATACAAAGCTTTGATGATGTCCTAGCTAGACATCTGTCTTCTAGCATTGGTCTGGATCTTAAAAACAAAGAACAATTCCATGTTGAACCATGCCTTGGCAATCAAGAATCAGGTTACCGTGCATTACAATTATTTTTTTCTTGCCTTCCTACTTACATAAACTGTGAAGTAATTTATAAGCGATAGCATTCATCTTGAATATCACAGTCTACTGTTACAATTTGACCCTCTGTGATGTGTATATATATAGATTGTTAGTAAGAACCATATGTCAGAAGTCAGATAAAGGAGGAACTTTTTCTTTCTTTTTTTGGTAGCAGCAGTATAATTTAGACAAGAATGTTGTGAGTCAAAGAGGTGGCTAAGGTTTCAGCTCACACATGGCTTTGGAAAAATAAGTCAGTAGATAAATTTGCTTCAGAGGCTTCTTGGCTGAATGAAGACACTTTTTACCGTGGCATTGTTACAGGGCGTGGGTACGTGGCTGTGCCTCTAGTGTGCTTTTGGGTAAGGAGACGGGAGAGCCTGAGGCACTAACAGTTATGACCATTTCTTAATAAACTTTTATAGGTCGCCCTGTTAGTTGGGCACTGCAAGAAATACTAAGAGGTACAGGATCCAGTTCTGCTCTTAAGGAACTCTTGAAATGATCGATGAGCTGTAACTCGAGAGGGACGCAAGGGCAGGGGCACAGTTTGCCCATAGATGATTTTAGGCCCATAATGACCTAATCACCTGAAACCCTATTTTATCAAACCACCAAAGAACACCTATGATAGGACCACTTTTGGCTTCTTTTGGGAGATGTACCAATTCTTAAGTTAGCTTTTTTAAAGATTGCCTACTTTAGGGAGTTTCAAGGTTTTGTTTTATTTTAATCTACCGAAGGAGATTGATTAAGCCCCCTTGGGGTGCTTGTAGACCTAAAGATAGGTAAAATATCAAAATGTGTATTTAGTGTTATACTCATTCTGTGGCATATGAAGCCCTTCGGTCTTGAGCATTTATTCCTCAAGCTCTTATTGAGCATAGTCTATGTACCATGCATGCAGGGGACAGAATGAACAAATACGCAAAATATCTGCCTTTCTGGAGCTTACAGTCTCCAAAGTGGGAGACAATTGAAATTGGCGTAATTAAATAATTATGACAATTGCAGTGGTGAAAATTGCAGTGAGGGGCCAGGAGTGCTGGGTGGATGCCGGGTGGGATGGCATGAGGGCTCTGGTGGTCCTAATAGTCTGTCAGGGAAAACCCAACTGAGAAGATGATCTTTAAGCAAAGGCCTGAAGGAAGTGGGAGCATGAACCCTGAAGAAGGGTATGTGCCTGGCATGTTTTTGGAAACAGTGACTTAAGTCAAAGTATAATGTTAAAACTACACGTTTTATATAGGTGAGCAGCAGACGAGTTGGTTTTACCTTTGGCCAGATTGGTTTTAGACAGCTTGATTTAGGGCCAGATAGAGTTCTTTAGGAAATCAAAGGAAGGAGCAATTGTTCCCAGATTTTGGAGTGTTGGGGAAGGGGGGGTCCAGCTATGGCTCTGGAAAGGGTGAACTTGAAAAGCTGGTTCAACTTGGACACAAAGAACTGGATGATAAGAAGGGCATTTCCAGGAGTGCCAATGATGTGACGACAGAAAGCGTGGGTATTAGTTACCCGCTGCTGTGTAACAGATCACCCCAACACTCCGCAGCCTGAAACAGTAAATATTTATTGTCTGAGGTCTCTGTAGGTGAGGAACCCATGAGGTGCTTAGCTGGGAGTTGTGGCTCAGTGTCCCCCCCAAGGGCAGCTCGACTGGGGCTGGAGTTCACTCACTCCCATGGCTGTTAGCAGGAGGCCTCGCTTCCTCTCACCATGGCGCTCTCTGCAGAACTGCCTGAGCGTCCTCACAGCATGGCCGCTGGGTCCTCCAAGACCAGCGATCCCCCACTGGAGAGACCAAGGAGAGAGCCGCAGAGCCTTTCTTTGTAGTGTTCCGTCTTGAAAATACACACCTTCATGCCCACTGTTTTCTGCTCATTAGAAGTGAGTTGCTAAGTCAGATGCACCCTCAAAGGGAGTGAAGTTAAGCTGCTCTGCTTGAAGGGACAAATATCAGAGAATTTTAGGACATATTTTAAAAAGACCACATTTAGGATACGATTTGATTGGAACTTGATCTAGATGTAGACTAGTGGTAATAAAAGGTTTTAAGGATTGGTTGAAAAACCAAGTTAAACACTTAAGATTTTAACAAAACCATTCCAAAAAGATACAACAAAGCAAAATGGGAAAAAAGAAAGGAATACAGAGGGAAACTATAGTTTAAAAGAGGCTTAAGAAACATGCTGACTAGTCACAGTGTTTGGACTATGTCTATCCTGATTAAAAAAAAATTGTAAATGAAAGCAAAAGATGATGTATAGGCGAATCACGAAAATGCTGACACTGATCAGAAATTTAGTGATAGAAAAGGATTTCAGGGGCTGTGATGAAGACATTATAGTTCTGTAAGGAGAATGATATTAAAGCATTTGCAGATGAAATCATACGCTGTCTGAGCCTTGATTGAAATTATTCAGTGGGTTGAGGTGTAGAGGTGACGAGATTGTCCATGAGGGGATAATTACTGAAGCTGGGTGATGGGTCCCTGGGGGTTTCTCACAGAGCTCTATTTTTGATGTTTTCTGTAATGACGAGTAGCAACAATGATAGAACAAACCAAGAGAAAGTTTCAAGTGGGAGGAAGATTTTGATTTTTTTTTTTCCCTGCCTTGGAAAATGAATCTGGCTGAAGTGTCTGCAGTGGATTAGCCCGAGAGGTCATTGGAGGGTGGCTCTGTAACAGGTGGAGAGGAAGGACATGAACTCAGGAGGGCCTGTGAGTGAAAAACCTTGGCACGTTGTGAAATGTGGGAGGCAAAGGTAAAGAGGATCAGGTGTGATCCAAGCTTGGGACTGTGGGAGGAAGGGGGGATCTGGAGGTCCTTCCGTCCTGCTGTTTTTGAAGGTTTGTCTCCAAGGTCTTTGAAGTGGTTGATACTTGGTGAATGGAGGGTCTCTGACAGAGCTTTATGGGTGAATAGCCGGGATCATTCTCTGTACTCTGTCAGGGACTAAAAGCAAGTGGGTATCAGTGGTTCGCAGCTGGACACTTGGTCAGGTATTGATTTCAAAAGACGCTGGTCGGGGCATTCTGACAGTAGTCACTGCTGTAGAAAGTAGTTTCATTCATGCTTTTCATGGAAGGTGTTCATTATTAAGGTGTTCGTTTTTCCAGTTTTGGCAAGCCACATCACAGCTACTCCTTGAACTAAAGAAAAGACCAAATGGTGCCTCCTCATCCTGTATGCAAATTTTGGCAACCAGTTTCGATTCTTTGAACTTCTTCTTGACTTTGATTTTAATATGGAAAATTCCATATTAATGCTTCAGGTTACTCTCAGATTGTATCTTGTAGATGTTATCTGCATACAGCTCTCAATGTCTTTGTCAAAGAATTGCCACTGTTAGGTCACCTGTCCATTTTCAGTGTCTGTCTTTTGTCCTCTATGCAAAAAAAGTGTTAAAGCTTATAAGTTATGGTGGGGAGACTCCACAAAGGAGTAAAACTCAAAGCTGTTCAGCTTTCCAGAACTTTTTCATCACCTCTCAGTGTCATTATTCACATATATATTGAAGTGTCCATACAAGTTGGTCATTAGTCCTCAGCGTTGCTCACTGAGACTGTTGGACTTGTATCAAATGTCTGCCTTTATCCTGGTTAGTCATGATGGGTGTTATAGGCACTGAACATGGAACCACACGTGGAGGTGGTGAGGACCATTCTTCTTCAGCTGCTAATGTCTTTTTGTCATTAGAGAGGGTTGGTACACATGACTGCTGCTTTGCCAAGTGAGAGCTATTATCTGGTATAAGGAGGAAGCCCTTTCGTGGGAGACACTGTACCCAGTCCCCTCTCTTGGAGCTTGAGAAGGAAGTCTGGTTTCACTCAGGATATGGATGTCAAATCTATCTAGGGAGCTCACATGTGTCTCATCTTTTTTCTTCCTTGGTGATGGCTATTTTCATCATCTTATGGTGTCCTGAGGTTCAAGAGGATGGTGGTTAGTTTCCCTGGAAAAATCCTGTCCTGTCTCAGTCCAGGTGAGGGGGACTGCATTTTATCTCATGGCATTAATGCTCCCTCTTTTTCATTCTCTTCTTCCCAGGGATGGGGTGAAGAGAAAGGAAGCAAATGAGCAAATGTTCTTTTAAAAGACAGGAGTAATTCAAATGCATTCTATATTTATCAAGTGAGCTCATAGTATGCCAGATATTTTCTAAATATAGGCAAGGCCCTTTAGAATCCACACTGAGATGATGGGTTCCACTTTCAAAGTTCTTGAGAACTGAATACTTTGCATCTACCATGGGTTGGTGGACAGGAGGCAGCGCTGAGTGATGTCTGTGCTGGGGAGGAGAGCCTGCTACGCTGGCCTTTATCTATGCCCCATTCTTACCTTCCTGTCGCTGTGGTTGTGAGTCTTAAAAAAAAAAAAAAGATAACCCAAACCCAAAAATGATATGCTGTGACATGTACAAGGGTGGGGCTGAATGTAATGTTCTTTTCAGTACTTTCTCCTAGTAAGCAACGACAACAATGAAATGTAAGCTCTTTCCCTTCATTTGGACTTTCTCAGGCTACCCTGAAAGGGGGGGGGAAAAAACCTCATTATAAAACGATACCAACAGTTAAACCTTTGGGGAGAAGTTTTAAGCTTTTTGTAGCATCATAATTGAGATTGGGATCTTACCTGCACTTATTAAAGAAGTCAAGGAAATGGTCAGGACTTGAATGGGCAGTTTCCCCAAATGATCTCTCAGCCTAGAGGGGGGACCTTGCTCAGTATTGACCCTCATCCCCACTCTGCTGATCGTCCACAGGGCTCCTTTCTGTGCTTCCTCAACTCCCCATTATCAGAACACTTACTACACAGTTTTTCATCTCTTTATTGCCATAGATACACAGAATGGCTTCGATAAATGTTTAATACATTTTTTGAGTTTTTTTCTAGAGGAAAAAAAATAAGGTCTAAATCCTTGTCTGAGTATTGTCTCATGAATACCTACCTATATTGGAAGGAGTTACCTTTTTTTCTTGGAATAATGCTGTTTGCCTTTGTAAAGCCCTGAACGTTTTGCAGAGTACTTTGTGTTTCTCTTGTATCTGATCTACCTAACATGTCTATGCAGTGAAGGTCTTGATCCTACTTGATGGTGTGGAAAAAAAGGCAGAGTGGCAGAAAGTTGACAAAAAGGAACTCAATCCAAGGATTTTAGTGTACGTTTTATGACACTGTAGGGAAAGGGTGAGAACTCGTGATTGCTTTTATCATTTTATATCCATATTTTAAACTTTAAAAGTTGACGTTTAATTAAGATTACATGCATAGAGTTCACAAATCAAAAGTGCATTAAGCCTAACGATTATCCCAAAACGATAACACACTCCTGTAAGTATCGCACACGTCCGAGTAGAACATGCCATCACCACGTAAGCCCCCTTGTTCCTAGGTCTGTCCTCTCCCTTCTTCCCAAAGGGAGCTGTTGTCTTGACTTGTAACTCCAGAAATCCAGTTTTTCAACAGCATATCTATCAATGAATCATAGAGTGCATATTTTTTCACTCCTTGTTATGTCTGAGATTCATCTATGTGGTTGTGCGTGGCTGGAGTTCACAGGCAGTGCCAGAGACTATTCCGTCATGTGAATATACCACAATCTATTATTGATTCCGCTCTTAATGGATGTTTGGAGTTTTTGTAGTTTTGGTTCTTAGGAATAAGGCTGTGGAGGTAGGTATGTGTGGGAATTCCAGAAGATGACCTTTGTGAATTCATCAGAAAACCACGCCCAACGGGACATAACAGTGTCAAGGTTTGAGAAGGACATCATGATCCATTGTACAGGGTGTGATCATATTAGTATCACCTGTTGGTCAGCACTATTTTGTTTGTTGGCACTTAGGGAAAATGGTGAGGTGAGATGATGTTTGAGGAACTGAAAGCAGGGCACCTTTTCTCCTGAGCGGGACTTGGCAGGAAGACTGAACTGTGGGGTGGGGGTGGGGGAGACAGGGGAGGGCGTGGGGAGGTCACTTGTGCATTGCCCTGTCTGCACCCCGCTGAGTCCTACGAGGAAGGCTGGGCCAGGAGTAGTTTTGAGATAGAACTGGTAGCTGACTGGGTTTAAGTTCTGGTGAAAGGTATGTAAGGAATTGGAAACTCAAAGTGCACAATTAGAAAGGGCAAGTACTAGGATAGAGTTTGCTTTCCAGTTTCATTGCTGGAAATTAGGATGTTGTTTTAGTGTTGTGTACCAACAGTGATAGCTAATGTTTACTGAGTGTTTATGCTGTCCCAGTTCTCTTTCATCTGCCTCTTCCTTCTTCCACTTTTAAAGACACTTGTAATTATATTGGGCTCATCTGGATAATTCAGGATACCTTTTCCCATTTCAGGGTCAGCTGATTAGCAGCCTTAACTTCATTTGCAACTTTAATATCCCTTTGCCATAGACCCTAATATATGCACAGGTTCTGGATGTGGACATCTTTGAGGGACTTGGTAAAATTATTTTGGTAATAATGCTAAAGCCATTATTCTAACTTCCAGAGTATTTTCTCAAGGACCCAGTCTTGTGTCTGTGATCTTCGCTGATATTCAAGAGTGAGCCATAATCACAAGGACTAGTAAATAATCATCAAAGCACTCTTAACTAATAACATAGCAGACTTTATGACTCAGATAAAAGTTAGATTTAAGCATTTCACATAGATTTAAGGTCTAAATGTGGCCCCCACTGTTCTCTGAAATCTTGGGACCAGCACCCTCGGGCACTTGGGGTGGCTGGAAGAGGGGAAAACCAAGGGCCTAGATCTGTCCAGGAAGCAGGAGGGGCCCTGGTTCTCCTTATGCCCTTAGCTTTGTGGAGCTTGGAATTGAAAAGTCAACACCACTCATAAACAAGTACTTTTTGACATACAATAGCTCCAAGCACTAGACAAATGGCTTGGGGGCTCTGATTGCACGCTCTTGGTGGGGGGTAGTTAGGAAGGGCTGGCAGGCATGCAGAAGAGTGAGGAAAGGGCCAGGAATGTCCCTTCCACAATTTGACTGGGGCCCTTGAGCCTGATAATGCGTTTCCCATATGATTATTCTGTGTTGAGATAAATTTGTGCACCAGAAATGAGTTAGTTGTCCAAGGACTTGCTGCAATTGATGATGAAACTGGGATGGAAACACACATGAATCCACTGATAAGCAGTTGGGACATATTGCAACATGGCGGACACATGGGACCCATGAGCTTTAGCCCTGGCCTAACATGGCTGATCCCAAACTGGAAAATGATTTTTAGAGCCTGACTTTGGGTGTTGCATAGATTACAGTAAAAATCCTTCTCTACATTTGGATATGTCTGGCATTCCATAGACACTGCCCATGAATCCTTCCAAGGTGCCCCTTGGGTTGCACAAAATCCTCTTTCCTTGTTTTTCTTGGCTTAACAGTTTGTTTATGTTCAAGCAACATGTAGACTAAATTTTAAGACTAAACTTTTATAGCTGTTCTCTGCCCCAGCCTTGCCTGGGATCAGAATAAAGAACCTGTAAGATTTAAGTCCTATGTGAGGGAGGTGATGAGCACAACTCACATAAAAAATAAGCTTAAGAAGGAAATAAAAAGCCAAGTTAATGTGTATGGTAAACATACTTAGTATGTTTTCACCGTGGTTCTCAAGGTTGAGTATATTTTTGACCTTTGTATCTGTTCCTTGAATGTGTTAGAGATGACCTAGCAGAAAGAGCTGATCCTGTGTTCCCAGAGGCAGGAACTTCAAAGTGGAAAGAATGTCTACTTAAACACTGTGGAGAGAAGAAAACCTATATTTCATTAATCCAGGAAAAAATGTCTGTCGTTTTTCAGGACTGCTATTTCTGGACAAGATGTTTATGTGTTTGTGCAGGACAGCAGGAGGAACCGGGAAGACTGGATGAAATTAAATCATGGATCGGACAATGTTCCTATAGAGTTAGGGGGATTTTCCCATGAGTAGGGTGGAAAGGCTCTGGCTGTCCCCTGTATCTCAGGTGCTTGGGATTTTATCAGGTACAAAGTCTGGTCCACAACTGGAGGGACCTTTTCAAAATAGAAGTCTCGTCTTGCCCTGCTCCACGTAAGAGCCTGTGGTGGCTTCTCAGTGCTCTGAGGAGAAGGATGAGTTCTCCCCTCCCGGGACATCAGACCTCCCTGGTCTCATCTTGCACGCTATCCCCTGGTCGTCGTCACGCACAGGCACCAGCCTGTCACCATGTCCCAGGCCGCTCCTTACTCCTGTCCAGCTGCTTCCTGACACATCGTCTGTCTGCAGTCTGCCCCCTCCCTCGCCTGTGCTCCTCTTCCCTGCTAACTCCCGCTCGCTTTACTGCTCTGCGTTTTCTCCCGGAAGCATTCCTTGACACCTCTGTTATTCCCTCAGAGGTGCTGTCCTGACACCATTTCCCCATCCCTTCCCTTCATAGCATTCCTTTCAGTTTGTGTGATTTATTCTTCTTGGCCCAAGGCTTCCTCAGTGAATGAATAAACGTGGGTGACGCTATGACGGCTCTGAATCCAGAGGTCTGACCATGCAGGAATGCAAATAATAACCCATCAGCTAAGCTGCCTCAGTTTCCTCAAAGTAATCTGAAGAGACCAGTTTAATGAGTCATTGATGAGAGGAGGCAAAAGGTGACTCCGTCATCCCCCACCCCATTCTGGGGGAGCAGTTCAGCCCTGACACCCCATTCTTCAGTGGTACATCTAGGTGACAGTAGGACCCATTTGCTGTGTCTCTCTGACCATTACAGGCTCTGTTTAGTTCTCTGGCTTATCTCTTCTTGGCCTTTGCAAAGTCAGGTCTTCTTGCTCCTTGTACTTCTCGAATGCCAGTGACTGCTGAGAGGCGCGTTAGCAAGCAGAAAAGGGACCTCTAAGCCCAGGCAGCCAGTCTCTTGGGAAAATGACTGAAATGGACACTGAACATCCATTTTATGAGCTTGAACTTCTTAGTCCTTGTGAGTATTTAATGAAGTATTAATTGATTTGCACCTTGATGGAAGATTGGGTGCCGTTCTCAAAAGCAAACAGGGAGGGGCAGGCAAACTTAATTATTTTTCATTCAGAGTTATTTTTCGCTTAGACTGAAATCATTTTTCACTTAGAGTTCCTGTGGTTCCAGAGTTACATGATTCATGGAGTTGGCTCTCACCAAAATGCAAAGAAATATTTTATCGATATCAGTGTCTTTGAAAAGAATTACCCCTGGGATGCCTGGTGGCTCAGTCGTTAAGCATCTGCCTTCAGCTCAGGTCATGATCACAGGGTCCTGGGATCAAGCCCCACATCCGGCTCTCTGCTCGGCAGGAAGCCTGCTTCTCCTTCTACCACTCCCCCTGTTCGTGTTCCCTGTCCCACTGTGTCCCTCTCTGTCAAATAAATAAATTTCAAAAATCGTAAAAAAAAAAAAAAAAGAATTAATCCTGGTTATTTGTCCCTTTTGAGAGTTATTTGAGTGTAATGGGAAAGGAAACAAGAATGCATTAGGTACAGTCTTTTTCCCATCCAACATCTTCATCCAGCACAGATCATAAAGTTTTATGATGTAAAAAGATGAATATCTTGCCCAGCGTCACATGGGTGGTTAGTAACAGAGCTGCGACTTGAACCCGACCGCTTCTTCGTCTACATTCTCTTTGCTGTTTTTTATATGCCATTGTCGGAGTCTTTGCTATCAAAGTTTATGAAAAAAATTTGCAGAGTATTTTTGAAACCCAAAACCTAAAAAAAATAGAGGAGTGATGAAAAATTTGAGTTGGTTCATGAATTTTCAAGTAAAACCCTGTTTGACAAAAAGTTGTTTATTTTCAAAATGATCACCCGAGGTTCACTTACCAAAATGTGTCCTGTGTCAAGAAGAAAATGTGACAGTTACTTACTTCTTTATTGTAAGTTACCAATGTAGAAGCTGTTTTCAAATCCTTAAAGTAGTTGGACTGTCTGCTGCAGATACAGAACTTACTTTTAAAAATTCTCATGGCTTAAAAAAAAAAGACTTTATTTACATTAGAGAGAGAGAGAGCACGGGCAGGGGAGGAGCAGAAGGAGGGACAAGCGGACTCTGCACTAAGCAGGCTCGGGGAGTCCCACCTGGGGCTCGATCCCGTGACCCTGGGATCATGACCGGAGCTGAAATCAAGAGTCAGACGCTTAACCAACTGAGCCACCCAGGCGCCCTTCATCTTAGGGCTTTCTTGACAGGCATCGCTTTCATTGCTTGTGAAGCACACTGCCTTTATTCTTTGCCGGATGTTGGTGTTTTGCCAAGTGCTGGTATTTGGAGATTTGATGGACAGAGTCTAAAGTGAGACATCATTCTTCCTTAATTTGTTCAAAGCCTCTTTATGCAGCAGCTAATCCTTCCTAATTATATTTCTAGGAAGGATGTTCTTAACTCCAACAGGAAGACGACACAGACATTTTGAGATGATTAAGATGCACTCCACTCCGAGAAAAGGAATTTGAAAGGAAATGCTTTCTGTTTCCCATACCTCACTCAGGAAGTACAACAGCCATTCACCTTCTAGGCCCTCCGCGAAACTCTTCCCTTTCTATTCCTCTTCTGTCCTGGTAGCTCCTCTTTATCTCCTGGCTTCACAAAGCTGTTTTGAAGGAGAAAAACAAAATTCCTAAAAAACCCATTTCCATGAACGAGGCAAGCATTTCACAAGTTAATTGCCTTCATGTCTTGAAAGGTGACTTGTGAATGTAAATAGTTGGAGAATTTAAGTGTATCAGAAATGCTTTATGTAAGGTTGAAACACTTTGCAATCTCCTTGATTTCCTTAGTTGCCATGTTGCTTTGTATGACTTGAAGGTAGTGATTTTTATGTGACAATAAATAGGTTAGTTGTGTGTGTATTAGATCATTTCAGATCCTTAATATTTTGATCAGAGTACGTGTGGTCACTGTCAAATAAGACTTTGATAAATCAAACGAATGATGGTCTGTAGAGCATTAGTGGTTCTGAATATTCCTGTGGAGTACGATTTTATCACATCAGTCACAGATTAATTTCAATTTGTTTTTCTNTAAGACTTTGATAAATCAAACGAATGATGGTCTGTAGAGCATTAGTGGTTCTGAATATTCCTATGGAGTACGATTTTATCACATCAGTCACAGATTAATTTCAATTTGTTTTTCTTTTTTTTTTTGAGGTTGAACAGTTTCCAAATGTTTATTAGCCCTTTAAGTTTTCATATATATAATCTTTTAGAATTCTTTATCCCACTTAAATTTCTGTTTACATAGAATTTCTATGTAGTTTCTGGAAATATTCTTTGGTTTATTTGTAAGAGCTTTTTTAATATTAGAGATCTCTTTGTGAAACTTTTTTTTTTTTTTTTAAGATTTTACTTGAAAGAGCATGAGTGGGGGGATGGACAGAGGGAGAAGCAGACTCCTCTCTGAGCAGGGAACCCAGTGCGGGGCTCGATCCCAGGACCCTAGGATCATGGCTTAAGCCAAAGGCAGACACTTAACCGACTGAGCCACCCAGGTGCCACCCCCCCACCCTTGTGAACATTTTAAGAATTCCCAAAGTGTGGGTGGGGGTACTTGTATGCAAAGAGTGTTATTAGTACCTACTGAATTTTCTATTTGCTAATTTTGAAGAAACTTCTTAAATTGAATTTTTGAAAATTCCGCTCACCTGGGAGGACAAGGATACAATCAATGACTCAGGTAATGTATTTCAGAATGCTTCAGTCCTGTGGCAGGCTTGTTGGTGACACAAACATAAATCTTTAGGTACTATTGAACCATTTTTATTTACAAGATCGTTAAGCTTGTATAGTTCTTAGTGTATTTCATTTTTTTTTTAAAGATTTTATTTATTTGACACAGAGAGAGGGATTACAAGTAGGCAGAGAGGCAGGCAGAGAGAGAGGAGAGAGGAGGAAGCAGGCTCCCTGCCTAGTAGAGAGCCCGATGCGGGCCTCGATCCCAGGACTCTGGGATCATGACCTGAGCCGAAGGCAGCGGCTTTAACCCACTGAGCCACCCAGGTGCCCTCTTAATGTATTTCTAACCCAGTTGCCTTATCCCAGGTTCACCATAATGAAGATCGAAACTCTGTTCTCCCCACCTCTGCGATACAGAAATCAGTTTACTATAATTGTTTCATTTAGTCTGTCAACAAATAGTGAGTGCCAACCATATGCTAAGCACTGTTCTAGGCATTCCAGTGGGAGGATCAGGCTAACATGCTGATAATAAAGGAATAATACCTTATTGACTGGTAAATTACGTAGTACCTGTTACAGATTCTAGTGGAGAATAAGGAAGGAGACCATCAGTGGGGACTGGAGTAAAGGAAGACTTACCAGAATCTGGAGGACTTAGGAAGTGAAGGAGAGGCCGACCTTTATTTTATTTCTAAATTTATTTTTTAAAATTTTATTAACTTACAATATATTATTTGCCCCAGGGATACAGGTCTGTGAATCATCAGGCTTACACAATTCACAGCACTCACCACAACACATACCCTCCCCAATGTCCATCACCCAGCCACCCCATCCCTCCCACCCCACCCCCCAGCAACCCTCCATTTGTTTCCTGAGATTAAGAGTCTCTTATGGTTTGTCTCCCTCTCTGGTTTTGTCTTATTTCACTTTTCCCTCCCTTTCCCTATGATCCTCTGTCTTGTTTCTCAAATTCCTCGTATCAGTGAAATCGTATGATAATTGTCTTTCTTTCATTGACTTATTTCTTTTAGCATAATATGCTCTAGTTCCATCCACATTGTTGCAAATGGCAAGATTTCATTTCTTTTGATAGCTGCATAGTATTCCATTGTATATATATACCACATCTTCTTTATCCATTCATCTGTTGATGGACATCTAGGCTCTTTCCATAGTTTGGCTATTGTGGATGTTGCTGCTATAAATACTGGGGTGCAGGTGCCCCTTCGGATCACTACATTTGTATCTTTAGGGTAAATACCCAGCAGTGTGATTGCTGGGTCATAGGGTAGCTGAATTTTCAACTTTTTGAGGAACCTCCATACTGTTTTCCAGAGTGGTTGCACCAGCTTGCATTCCCACCAAGAGTGTAGGAGGGTTCCCCTTTCTCCGCATCCTTGCCAACATCTGTCGTTTCCCGACTTGTTAATTTTGGCCATTCTGACTGGTGTGAGGTGGTATCAAAGGGCTAGTATCCAAAATCTATAAAGAACTTATCAAGCTCAACACCCAAAGAACAAATAATCCAATCAAGAAATGGATAGAAGACACGAATAGACATATCTGCAAAGAAGACATGCAAATGGCCAACAGACACATAAAAAAGTGTTCAACATCACTCGGCATCAGGGAAATACAAATCCAAACCACAGTGAGAGGCTGGCCTTTACATAAAGGATATGACACAATGGACAATATGGTGGGAACGAGTCTCCAATTTCCATAGGACAAGTGGAAGATTGATTTATTTCGGGGGAATTGAGGAACAGTAGGAAGTGAGATTGAGTGGGTAGATCCAGATTCTGGAAGGCCTTGACAGTTGGGGAGAGGGCCTTTGAGTGGTTGTGAAAAATGGAGAGATGCCCCTGAAAAAGAATAATATTTATTACCTGTGGGGAGCCAGGTCAGGCTAGTACTGTGGAAATGTGAGGAGGACCCAGGGGTTGATGCGCAGGTGAGAGAAAGGCTCCTAAGGGAGCCAGCCTTGTAGCCCACCTGCTTCTTGAAGTGACCTCTGGAATCTAATTTTCTTTAAAAATAGAAGCAATGCAGACTAGCAGTCCAGAAAACCCTTCCTTGGGATGCTTGCTAAGGAGTTATATATAGTCTAATGTTTCTCTCTCCCTCTCTCTCGATACGTTAAGTCAAGGAATCTGTCCTCTTAGCCACTTTAGGAATGGAAGATGGGGTGTTGTCTTTGAAAGCTTTCTTTTTTCTTCTTCCACTGTGTCCCTGGATTCAAGTTCACGAACCTGTAATCAGAAGCAGATTCTATTTCCTTCTGTGTTGATCGAACTAACCTTCTTCAGAATGCATTGGTGACTGTTCGTCATGCTCTGTAGAAAAGTCAAGCTCTCTTTTTTTCTTCTTCAGATGTTATCAGGCTCCAGTTTTCTACCTTTACCTTTGTTGGCTGTACGGCTTTTGCCCTGGTGTGTTATCTCTGCCCCTTCCGGTGTAGTCTCTCTGCGTCCGCTCTGTGGTTTTCGTGCTATACGAGGAGTGCTCAGGTCACCGGTATTCCTCCTGCAGGAGGTGACTGAACTCCCACGTTGTCTGTGATGTCATTACCGATCGCTGAAAGCGAGCCTTGGCTACTTGGGCATGTGTGCAAACACAGGTATCTAACAACCTACATGATGATTGGCTCTAGATATCTTCTTAGTTGGAGTGCATTATCTGGTTTCTGGTTGGATTGTATTCTCATTAGTTGTTATTGAAAATAATGTAATAAAAAGAATGAACAGTAATTAAAATCTGAAACAGATTTCATTATTTATTGTATAATGTTAAGTCATCAATTTTGTTTCAGATTTCACCTATTTTGTTGTTTGACTTAGCTGTTGAGGCCTCGGGGTTGCTAGGAAAGTTTTTGATTTGCTCTGGGAAGTAATCAGTCCAGCTCCAGGCTACTTGAGAGTACTGCTGGTCTTGTTTGTCACAAAAATCAGAAATACTTTCCAAAGCCAATGAGGAAATCCTGTGCCTCTCTTTAAAAAACAACAACAAAAACACCATGTATTTATCACCTTTATATTCAGATTAATTTAGGATGTTCATTAAAGCATAAGGATTTTCTCCTAATTTGAAGGGACACATGCACCCCAATGTTTACAGCATTATCGACAACAGCCAGACTATGGAGAGAGCCCAAATGACCCTCGACTGATGAATGGGCAAAGATGTGGTGTACACACACACACACACACACGTATTGTGCTAAGTGAAATAAGTTAGAGAAACACAAATACCGTATGATTTCACTCAAATGTGGAATTTAAGAGACAAAAAAAAATGAACCTTTTACAGGCAAACCAAGAAACAGACTTTTTTTCTGATTTATTTTTTTCTTATGTTCCATTAGCCAGCATATAGTGGTACATCGTTACTTTTTGATGTTTTTGATGTAGTGTTCAGTGACTTACTAGTTGCATGTAACACCCAGTGCTCATCACCACACGTGCCCTCCTTCATACCCATCATTCATTTACCCTAACCCCCTACCCCTCTTCCCTTCTATAACCCTGAGCTTGTTTTCCAGAGTCTCTCATGGTTTGTCTCCCTCTCTGATTTCTTCCCATTCAGTTTTCCCTCCCTTCCCCTATGGTCCTCCACGCTCTTCCTTATGTTCCACATATGAGCAAAACCATATGATAATTGTCTTTCTCTGCCTGGCTTATTTCACTTAGCATAATCCCCTTCAGTCCCATCCATGTTGATGCAATTGGTGGGTATTCATCCTTTGTGATGGCTGAGTAATATTCCATTGTGTATATGGACCACATCTTCTTTATCCATTCATCTAGTGAAGGGCATCTCAGCACCTTTCACAGTTTGGCGATTGTGGACATTGCTGCTATGAACATTGGGGTGCTTGTGCCTCTTCTTTTCACTATGTCTATGTCTTTGGGTAAACAACTAATAGTGCAATTGCTGGGTCCTAGGACGTTTCCATTTTTAATGTCTTGAGGAACCTCCATACTGTTTTCCGGAGTGATTGCACCAGCTTGCATTCCCACCAGCAGTGTAAGAGGGTTCCCCTTTCTCCACATCCTTGCCAACACTTGTTTCCTGTCTTGTTAATTTTTGCCATTCTTACTGGTGTAAGGTGGTGTCTCATTGTGGTTTTTATTTGTATTTCCCTGATGGCTAGTGATGTTGAACATTTTTTCATGTGTCAAGAAATAGACTCTTAACTCTAGAGAACACACTGATGGTTGCTGGAGGGGAGGTGGGCAGGGGGTTGGGCTAAACGGGTGCTGGGGGTGAGGAGGGCACTTGTGATGAGTACCAGGTATTGGATGAAAGTGGTGAATCACCAAATTCTGTACCTGAAACTAATCTTACACTGTATGTTAACTAGAATTTAAACAAAAACCTTGGGGAAAAAATCTGTAAGGATTTTTGATTAAGCTTTACTAGAAAGTCTTTGGCAAGAAACCAACAGAAATGATTTGCGACCTCCAATTTCACATATATTTATTTGAGTACTTTTTTTAAAATTATAACTTTATTTTTTCAGTGATCCAAGATTCATTGTTTATGCACCTATTTATTACTTTACTGTGGGCCAGGTACTGTGCTACGGCTCAAGTATATATTCTTTTATTTCAGCAAATAACCTGTACCTGTTATTTCTTTCTTCCTTTTCTAATTCTTAAATGAGTAATTACTTTGGAGTTTGGAGTTTTTAGTAGAGAGCTGTATTTTTTTTTTTTTTTAGAACAAAGCCTACATAGTGTTCTTCCCTTTGCTGGCATTAAGTCAGATATTTGACCTGTTCCGCCGAAGTCAACAGGACTGAAATTAATTAATGAAAAGTTTAACTCCCTGTATCATCACACCAGGCACTATTTCTAACTTGCAGACAGTACCCGGGCAGATGGAGCCAAACCCTAACACACCTTACAAACTCAGACCACTTCAGTTGTGGATCCTTAAATGAGAACTGGGAAAGATTTTTGCCTGATCAGGAACATGCAGCAATAGTAGTGCGTGGGTTCATCACTGCTGTCGAGTTTTTGAAGAAAAGGGTAGGCCAGCCGCCAGATAAAAGGGCATTGTGTGTGTGTGTGTGTGTGTGTGTGTGTGTGTGTGTGAGAGAGAGAGAGAGAGAGAGAGAGAGAGAGATACTTTGCAGAAGCAGCAGTATCTGAAAGCTTAACTGGCTGCAGCTGGACAGGCTTTTCCTTTTGTTTGGAGACACTGCCTCTAGTGTTTAGGGAGAAAACACACCCTAGGAACTTGTGCGACATGATGGTGCCATCTGTCTATTAAATGTTTAAATGTTTACAATGATTCACATGCTCATTAACTCATTAAATGAGTTATTTTTTTATTGTGTGCTTCAGAGTAGTTCCCAGACAACTAAGAAACGTCAGCTGAGCCTTGGTGCTGTTTTCCGTACGGACACGTTCCTGCTGGCCAGAGCCTTGCAAAGGCTTTATGTCACAGAGGAATCACGTCAGGAGCTATCACTGCGGTGTGATGAGGCTGCTTGCTGGAAATCTCCCAAGAAGGGCACACCTGTGCAGGTTCCTGGGTGAAAGAACAGCACATGGGGGGCCCCCTGGGTGGCTCAGTCGTTAAACGTCTGCCTTCGGCTCAGGTCATGGTCCTAGGGTCCTGCAATCGAGCCCCACGTCGGGCTCCCTGCTTCTCCCTCTTCTGCTCCCCCTGCTTGTGTTCCCTCTCTTGCTGTGTCTCTTTGTCAAATAAATAAAATCCTTAAGGANAAATAAAATCCTTAAGGAAAAAAAAAAAAGCACATGGAACAGCCCTTCCACCTTCTCTCTCTGGGTCCAGAACATCTTCCTCTGAGATGGTATTACCCACCCCCCCACACCCAAATTCAGAGTTTTACTTTCTCCTATGAGCGTTTTGAGTTTCTTTTCGGGGGGATGATGGCATGGATACACAAATCTACAGAGTTGAAAAATGAGACAAAACTTGAAGGTTTGGTTCTTAATGGAAAAAAAAGCTAAAAATGCTTTTACTGCTCAGATTCTCTTAAATCGAAACAAAGACTACTAAAAACATTTAAGCAATAGAAATGCTCATCAGTATTAATGAAGATTTTAAAAGCTTAAATGTTTAGAGTTGACTAAGCAATGGTGACACATGGGCGAGTTTTTCCTTTTTGGTTTGCTGGACTGCTACTTATAATTGTGAAATTGTGTAGAAACCTCCATTAAACTATTAATGTTTGCATTTTAAAGTCTGCCTAGATGAGAAAATGGATTTAGTATTTCATATCCGCTAGAATGATGACAGGCTATAGAAGTGCAGGACAGTGCTGGCACGTTTTCAAAGGCATTCTTCCCTGGTCTGGATACCATCATAGATGCAACTGCAGTTTGGTGGATTTATTATATACACAACATGTATAATAGTTTGGAAGTTGGGTGGGATTTTTTTTTTTTTAAGTACATTGCTTATATGGAAAGTGTTTGAAATAGTGTCTGGTTTAAAAACTTTGGGGCTGATTGATATTCTTTCTTTAAAAAGAGACTCAGAACTAATGAATGCATATAGAAAATGCAAATATCCACGCTGATCAGTTCCTGAAAGGATTTCAGTTGAGAAATGTGGACACGATTTGAACTTTTACGATTATGCCGTTGGGCAGCAGGTGGCAAGCTTTGCTTTTCAATGAACTCCGGTTTTATTTTTGTACCACGGAATGCCAAAATTTGAAGAGGGTGGTTTGAATCCACTGGAATATGTCATTTCTTGGCAGTGCGACCTTGAACCACCTCCTTTGCTTATTGTGCATAATTGCCTTTCTTTGGATGCTGAAGCTGATTCCTCGGTTCCCCTTGTTGCAGATGGATAGGAATTAATTCATATGAGCAACGCTTTATTCTCTTGTGATTTTAGCAACACGGTGGAAAAAATAAATTAAAAACAAATGAGTTTTTTGGGGCAATCCCTGTATGGTTTGTAAGAGGTTTTGTTGTACAGTCATAACAGTAACACACATGGGTGCCTGGGTGGCTCAGTGGGTTAAAGCCTCTGCCTTCGGCTCAGGTCATGATCTCAGGGTCCTGGGATCGAGCCCCGCATCAGGCTCCCTACTCCGTGGGGAGCCTGCTTCCTCCTCTCCCTGTCTCTGTGCCTGCCTCTCTGCCTACTTGTGATCTCTCTCTGTGTGTCAAATAAATAAATAAAATCTTTAAAACAAAATACACCTTATTTTGCTTCCACTTTAAGAAAGAATCACTTGTAACTGACTAGAAACCTTGATGTGGCGGTCTGACAAATAAAACTGAATGGAGTTCCATGAAAGAATTTTTGGAAAATTCAAGAAGAAAAATACTTTTTGAGCCCAGAATTGAAACGCATTGTCTTCCCTTAGGCTGAACTGTGTGTTTAGTCAGGATGTGGATCTCATGTCTGGTAAAGACTCAGTTTAAAGATGGGAGTGATAGTAGGGTGAGCACCAAATTATTTTGTGAACTGTTATACTCTATATAAAACTTTCTTCTTGGATAGTTATGCATTGTGGAAAAACTTGAGGGTCAGAAGAATGAAGAAGCATGTGAATCATTGTAAACATTTAAACATTTAATAGTTTACAAATATGTAACACCTGCTGTGCCTTCTATTTTTCCTGTGCCTTTTGTTAGAAATGAGTTCATATGGGCTATGCTACTTTATGTTCATAATTTTTTATATGTTCTCAAGTTTTCCTCTTCTAGTGCTACTTAAAAAATTTTTTTCTAGAAAGTATCACATACCAAAAATTATAATTTACAACACATGCATCAAGGACAGTAATGACAAACCAAAATTCTCATACACACGGCCTAACTGAAGAAATAAGACACTGTCATTGTTAGATGCTCTTGGTGTGACCTTTCTCCGTACTTTACCCACTTTCTTCCCCAAAGTAACTTGTATTAAACCTTTTCTGCTTTTTAAAATAGCTTTATTATGTTTTTCAGTACTTCTGAACACTTATTTAACCAGTTTTTCACTTTTCAGCAAACCTCTTTATATTCTTCTGAGACTAGCTTTTCTTGCGCAGGTATTACTGATCTTCTCCTATAATAAGGGCTTTCAAACTTGAGTCTGTCTGGTTCACCTGGAGGATTTTTTTTTTTTTAATTAGGTTCCATGCCCAGCATGGAGCCCAATGTGGGGATTGAACTCATGTCTCTGAGATCAGGACATGAACTGAGATCAACAGTCAGACACTCAACCAACTGAGCCACACCGGGCCCCCCCCCCCCACCTTGAGGATTTCTAAAACCTGACCTGCTGCCCTCCCCACCTTAGTTTCTAATTTAGTAGGTCTGGGGAGGGGAGTTTGCTTGGTTAACAAACTTGTAGGTGATGCTAATGCTGTTGGTCGCAGGACCATGCTTTGAGAACCAAGGATGATCCTGAGGGTTTATAGCTGGACTTCATTTGTTTTTTCCCTTTTATGGTATCCCATTATATGAATACACCACAATTTGTATATCCTTTCTCCGGATGAAGGGCATCTAAGTTTCCAGTGTTTGGCTATTCCAACAGTGTTGTGATGAACGTTTTTGTATAAGTCTTCTGTTAAACATTTTTAAGAGTTTTACACAGTAGAATAAAAAATCAGTATTAAGGGTAAGTTTTATTTCATGAGATTTGTATTTTCAAAACATACACTCTATATGAAATGCCTTATTTTTTTTACGTGGGCTGAAATAACTTTTTATTATTTATGTGCAGAAAATTCAGTGTACACTTAGTCCAGTTTGGTGGCCAGTTCTTTAGCCTTTGCCTTTCTCAGCTTGGCAATGTGAGCCACCGACTTTGGACCCAGGACATTGCCTTTCCAGGGACCGCAGATCTCCTCTTATCTGTCATTGGTCCTCATGGCTTCCACCAGCTTAACCTGTGTGAAGGCTACAGTGGTCCAGGTCTTCCCATGGACCAGGCCCCCCAGCCTGGCCTTCCCCTTGATGACGTTGTACGGGACCCCCATCTTACGACACAGGGCAGGCAGGACAGTCGGCTCAACAGGACCCAGGTCGGGTGCAATACTGTTTCTGCCAAGGTGGTGATAGGATTAAGCCCATCTTGAAGGACTGGCAGCTTCTCGGTGGGGCCATCCCCTTTGCCGGCAGCTCTCCTCCGCCCAGGCCAGCGGTCTCTGCTGCTTCTCTTTGTCTCTGGTCTGTTAGGTGGAACAAGGCCTGGGTGAAGTGGTTAATTGTGTGGGGCACTTTCAGACGTTTGTGGAGAATAACCTGCCGCTGCAGCCAGATGTAGCAGGGCCATTTGATGAAGTGGTTGAGGTCCCTTTTGGGCTGGATGCTCTGATGCCAGAATTCTTGGGCCTTTTCTCAAGGGGTTGGCCACCTTCTTGTCTTCCTTGACAACTGCATGGTCAGGGCCACTTCTTCCCTTAGCCTGCCTGCCTTTCGGCATCTTGGATGGCTGGAAGAAAGTACCTTTTTTGTAGTGAGCTCTTGTCAAAGCTTAAAACCACTCATCTTGGGTAAATGGATCAATGCTTTTCTTTTGTGTTGTCTTGATTTGAAAAAAAATCCTACCCTCCGGCTCTTGGGTGTCTCAGTTGGTTAAGCATCTTACTCTTGATTTCGGCTCAGGTCATGGTTTCATGGTTGTGAGATAGAGCTCTGAGTCGGGCTCCACGCTGAACCTGGAGCCTGCTTAGGATTCTCTCTCTCCCTCCCCACACCCTTCCACCCCCAAAAGAAAAAAAAATCTTTCCCTAATGCATTGTTTTTGAGGTAGTTTTCTCTTCTTATTTTTCTTTCACATTTGTTTAATGCACCTGGAATTGAGTGTAGTGTGATTTTATTTCCCACATGGATAACATACCATTTGTTGACTAATTCCTCCCTGCCCAAAACCTGATACCATAGCTGTCATATGCAAACTTCTAAATAGATGGGAGTCTGTTTCTGGATTCTTTGTCCTGGTCCATTGGTCTCTGTCCTTGAGCCAATACCTTAAGTACTATAATTGTATCACAAGGCTTAGTAGGCAAATATTCCTTCTTAATTTTTTAGCTACATTTCCACATAATTGTGAAATTGGCTTGTCACTTAAAAAAACCCAGCAAAACCTGGATAGCATTTTGATTGAAATTGCATTGAACCAGTATATAATTTCGATATAATATGCATCTTTTTTATACTCTTTCTATCCATAAATATAATATCCCTCCATTTTACTTAGGTCATCTTTAATGTTTTTGAATATTTTCTCATAATTTTCATGAAGATTTTGCACATCTTTTGTGAGATCTATTGCTCCAATATTCTTGGTTGCTATTATAGTGGAATCTTTTCTAAAATTTCATCTTTCAAACATGCTTTCCTATAGAAATGAGGTTTCCTGTTTTTCTGTGCACTGAAACTTTGCTGAAGTTACCCTTGTACATTGATATTCTGAGGGTTTTTTTTTAAAGATTATTTATTTATGAGACAGAGTGAGAATGCATAATGAGAGGAAGTGGCAGAGGGAGAGGGAGAAGCAGACTGCCCGCTGAGCAGGGAGCCCAATGCAGGGCCTGACCCCAGGACCCTGAGATCATGACCTGAGCCAAAGGCAGACACTTAACCAACTGAGCCACCCAGGTGCCCCTATTCTGAGTTTTGTACAGAAATTACATTATGCATGATGCTTTTCTTTTCCTCATGTTTATATCTGTAATTTTTGTGTCTTGTGGCACTGGCTGGGGCCTTTAGTTCATTGTGAAACAGAAGCAGGGATAGTGGGTGTGGTCCCTTATTTCTGTTTTTCATTGGAGACCACATTTACTGTAGGCTTTTTGTAGATACCTTTATCAAGTTAAGGACAGCTCCTTCATTGCCAGGTTGTTGAGAGTATCTGTTACAGGTGTTGGGTTTGATCTGTTGGTTTGATCATATGGTTTCCTTTTATCTTTAATGTGGAGGTTAAGAGAGTCGGTAATGTTGGAACAACCTTGCATTTGTATAATAAACCTCACTGAAGTGTTTTTTAAACCTGTCATTGCTTTCAGTTTGCGTCAGTATTCATGAGTGAGACTGGCACATAATTCTGCTTTCTCACATTGCTTTGATAAGATTTTGTTATTAAGGTCGTGTTAGCATAATAAAGCTGGAGAGAGTTCCTTCCCAGTCTGTTCTTGAAAATTTTGTGTAAGATTGGATGTTTGGTAGAACTTTCTTATAAAACTACTTGGGTATTTTCCATGTAGGGTGATCTAATTTTTATTGTGTCATTTTGTACTTCTTATTTGTACTAAAACTTTTTTTTGGGGCGGGGGAATGTTTCTCTTAGATTGATTAGCTTTCCCCTTCTCATTCCTCCCTCCCTCCCCACAAACTACTTTGCATGATATACTCTGTTTCTGTTCTTAACTGGTTATCACGGGTGTTTTCCTCAAATCAGCCTGTATTTAAGTTAACCAAGGCAAAGGTATTCCGTATTTTTACCCTCCTACCAAACAACATAAGGCCTTAGGATACTTAAACTTTGATTTCTTCCTCCAGAGGTCTATGCTACTATTTTTCAAGCTTTCAAGGAAAAAAAAAAAAAACCTTAATTCTACAAAGTAGATAATCTGTCATAGCTTTATATAGTCAGTGTTTGTTTTTGATCGTCACACATATTTGCCACTTTTTTTGGCTTGTTCTCTATCCCTACTTGCATTTTTACATTCTCTCTGGGACAGTTTTTCTTAAAGTGCTTCTTTTAGAAATTCATGTGGTGAGGGTCTTTTTATTCCATCAAATCCTTCTGGGTGTGCAGTGGTCACTGGTGAGTTAGTTTTTTCTTGGTATTTGGGAGCCATCTTGCCACGGGCTTGTGGCTGCCCTGGTTAACTGTTGGTGAATCAGCTGGTGGTTGGTCTGCTTCTTGTTCCTTTATGGGTACTTTTCTGTTTAGATTTTAAAAATTTGTCTTGCTTGAAATTTATTAGGGTTGCCTGTGAGGATTCATGTTTATACTTTGGGGAAGTTTTTAGTCCTTTTTTCCCCCTCCGACTTCTTGCCTCTTCCCACGTTCCTCCTTTTACAAGTGTGATTAGACAACTCTTATACCTTCCCCATGTTTTCCCTGTGTTTTAATCTCTCCTGTGTTTACTTGTGTCTGTGCTGCATTTTTTTTTTAAAGATTTTATTTATTCATTTGACACAGAGAGAGAGAGACTACAAGTAGGCAGAGAGGCAGGCAGAGAGAGAGGAGAGAGGAGGAAGCAGGCTCCCCGCTGAGCANACAGAGAGAGATTACAAGTAGGCAGAGAGGCAGGCAGAGAGAGAGGAGAGAGGAGGAAGCAGGCTCCCCGCTGAGCAGAGAGCCCGATGCGGGCCTCGATCCCAGGACCCTGGGATCATGACCTGAGCCGAAGGCAGCAGCTTTAACCCACTGAGCCACCCAGGCGCCCCTGTGCTGCATTTTTTAAAAGACTTTATTTATTTTACAGAGATAGTACAAGCAGGGGGAGGGGCAGAGAGAGGGAGAGGGAAAAGCATCTCCCCGCTGAGCAGGGAGCCCATTGTGGGGGCTCGATCCCAGGACCCTGAGATCATGACCTGAGCCAAAGGCTTAACCGACTGAGCCACCCTCGTGCCCCTGGAGGTTCATTTCTTGCAGTTCTCTAATTATTGACTGAGCTCTGCTGTACCTGCTGTCAGGTTCCCCATTTCAAATGTTAATTATTTTTTTTATGTCTAAAAGTTCCATTTGTTTTTCAAACCTCTCTAGTCCAAAGCAGTCTTTTATCAATCAGTCATAATTTCAACATCTTCCCTATGCATATTAACTATACTTACATCCTGTATCTTAAAATCCCAGTGGCATGATTGGCAGTTGTCAGTGGCCTGATCCTACAGTTCAGTTTGTGTTTTTGTGTGCATGTGCTAACTGTCTTATTTCTTTGTATATTTTATGTATCTGATTGTGAGTAAATGTTCACTGTTTTTTTTTTTTTTTTTTATCTCTAGAATTCCTTAGATCTAAGTTTTCAGGTATGTCCCTACGGAACTCATTTGTGTTTGCTTTTCAGAAGTTCCTGGAGGTATTACCCACCCAGGCCAACTTTTCCCTCAACCGGAGTTGCTCTTGTTTTGGTCACTCAGGTATTTTTCAGTTGACTGCCAAACGTGCACAGAGGTGGACCTGTCCTGAGGAATTCTCACCTGAGGTTATTTTTGTTGTTGCCCTCATTTTTCATGTTCAGCCAAACCCCTAGCCGAGACAGCCTCGTATCCTCACGTTCCCGCAGTAGGGTGGTTTTCTTTGGTTCACCTACTAGAAGTATTTGGTCTTATGTGGAATCTGTTACCTCGTACAGTTGCCAGGTTTGTTCCTGTGCCCCATGCAGCACTTTGGAACCTGTAATCGAGACATCCAGAAATGGCAGATGCCCCTCCAGGGCAAATTCCTGTTCTGGTGCCAGCTCATTTCCCTGGATTCATGCTCTCTGGTTGTTTCTGGCCTCCGAGAGTTTCTCTGACTCTCGTGCCAGCTCAACCGTAGTTGGATATTTTGTCCAGTAATTTCAGTTGTTTGATAACTGGCAGATTTTCTCTGGACATCTAACCCTCTGTTTTGCCAGAAGTAATTTATTTTAAAGAGTTTTCATTCTGAGAAATTAGAAACCTAATATTTGGGGGATAAGCCATAAAGTTCCTTGTGCTGCAAGGAGCTCATATCACAGTTGAATAATGAGACGCCAGGTCTTTGGAGAGATTCATGCATTCTTTTCCTTGTCGTTTGTAGCATGAGAAGTCTTGTGAAAACCTCGCTTTGGGGGGCTCTTTCAACTAAATGGCCAGTGAGCCTGAGGGATCCGCAGAGTACTCTGGGGCAGCTTTTCCCCGTATCTGTTGCTTGAAACTGTGCCTGGGATGCCTGTGCTCTGGGCTGTGCCTCTGGTTCTTGCCCTTTGTTTTTTGTGCCCATCCTGGTAGTTAAACCCTGTCTCTTGTTGCTTTATTTTGCTCAGTAGTTGCGTGTGGGCATTCTTCAGCTCTCGAAAACATGTGATGGAGAGTACTGATGAGTATATGCAGAGGCTAAATTGGCTTTTACGTGTTCTAATCCCACTTTTCTCGTTGAGAGTTTGAGAGAAAATTGAACCATTTATTTTAAGGGAGGAGGAGAGAGATAGTAATTTGGGGTAGGAAAAGGGCAGACACATACTTGTTGCTTCTACTCCTGTGGCAGAAAGAAAAACATAACTGCTGTCACAAGGGAGAGTAGAAGCCCCATTGATAGCTATTTTCTTAAGCTGTGAATACTCCTGAATTAGTATACCTGCATAGTAATGGAAATAATTGATCTCTTTTGACCGTGCTGTTTCCTGGGTTTAAATTATTATCCTTCAATTAAGATTCAGATGTTTTAGAATCTTTCCTTATAGTGACCACCTGTAAACTTGGCAGCCTGTAGACCATCGCCAAAAATATCAGGACACCAAGTAAAACATCTTTTCTAACCGAAATTGAGATCAAGTATATCTTTGGCTGACCAAGTCTAATCCCAGACTTGTGTAAGTCATTGAGAAATTACATGTTATGTTTGTGGGGGGGTGGTATAATAATATAATCACAGGCAATTAAATTGAATTGAGGGAGTGAATGAAATTACTTTTTTTTTGGGTCCCATATTATTTCTTTTTCAGGAATTCATGTTGGAATTTGATAACCGTCACTTTAGTATGTCAGTATCAAACCTGGGGTGCTACATTTGGAAAGGGAGGTCCTGAGGTGAGGGAAGGCTGACTGTGGTTGCTTGAAGTTGAGATTTTGGATATGAAATGCTCTATTCTTTTGTGCTCTATTCTTTTCTATTCTGTTCTATTCTCCAAGGAGAGATCAGAGAAGAGATCCAACAGGACAGGTTCTTTTGGAGTCTGGAAGTGGTGGGTGAAGTCCAGGTAGAGCAGAAGACCGAGATCTACGGAATTTTCATCTCTTGGCATGGAAGAAAATGAGCCCGGGTTACTTGAAGGCTAAGCTTGGGTTCGTGATCCTGAGTCATCATTCCCAGAGGCCATAATCCCTAGTGCCTGAGGCTCTGCGAGCAGGAGGGGGCCTGTCAGTCAGAGGGAATTCACAGAGGATTGGAGGATGGCTGCGGACTGAGGTTTGCAGTGGGTATTGTGAACTCCAGCTCTCTGGGTTTGCAGTGGGTATTGTGAACTCCAGCTCCAGAGAGCGCTTCCTCATCATGTGTGTTGGGAATAGTGCCCTTCCCTTGCTGATAAGGAGCTCACAGTCCCGTAGAAGGCATGCATACATATGTACGTACCCACACACAATACTCTTTCCTTGTGATAAAGGTCATGGGAGAGGTTTTGCAGCAGGTGCTCTGGGAGTTGAGAGAAGGATGACTTACCATTTTCTTTTCCATCAAACCTAAACCCTTTGTTAAGGTCTTCCATCGTATGGGCCCAGCCACCACTTGCTCAGCCCTAATCTGCACTCTTCTCCAGCTGATGCCTTCTGTTCCCTGTGGACCATTTTCCTCACTATCCCCTCCCCTGACTTCCCCTGTGCTCTTTCTCAGCTCCTCACTTACTTCTCTCACCTCCATCTGGCAGATCCTCCCTTGAATTGTGATACAGTCTCTCCTTCCAAGAGCTTCCCAAGGGCTCTGATGACAGCCAGCATTTAGTGAGCACACACCGTGTTCACAGTGTGTCCGGTGTTCTGCAGACATGCTCTTGCAACAGGGGCAGTGTTCAAGTCACAACTGTACAGCAGAGACCCAGAGCGGGCCGAACAGAGCCAGCTCTAGGATGGGTCAAGTTTGTGTGCTGTCCTGGGGTGGGGGTGGGGGTGATTCTTTTTAATGCTGAACTGTTGGGAGGTCTGGGGGAGGTTCCTGGGCGGAGTTGCCCTGGGAGGTGGGTGCCCAGAACCTCATCTGTTTGCCCATCTGCTCTGTAAGGATATGAGCACGTTTACCATGGCAACACTGTGCTGGTGGAACCTACCTGCCAAAGTGCCAACTAGTGAGACCTTGAGGCCACACCTGTCTGACCTTCAGAAGTGATCTGAGCTCCTTACCACCACACCACTCCACACAGCTGGTGGGTAGTCATTCAGAGTCTTGTTTCCCCCATTTCCTCTGGGCCTAGCCTATTTCTCTAGCTAGATGGCTCTCTGATGGTAGCTAGCCAAGGGTCCTTTGGCAAGGGTACGCTTTACTTTCTAAGAAGCTGCCAAACTGTTTTTCACAGTGACCACAGCATTTTGTACTCTTCACATAGTGTGTGAAA
Organism: Ailurus styani; assembly: GCA_002007465.1. Classification (NCBI taxonomy): domain Eukaryota; kingdom Metazoa; phylum Chordata; class Mammalia; order Carnivora; family Ailuridae; genus Ailurus; species Ailurus styani. The sequence goes on along the minus strand of LNAC01000024.1, from coordinate 1,824,295 downwards.
GTTCCAGTAGCTCCATGTCCTTACCAGCACTGAGTAGTATCAGGTTTTCTTTGTGCCATTCTAATAGATGTATAGCAGTAGCTTGCTGTGGTTTTAATGTGGATTTTTCTAGATTAAAAATGCTGATTGGTTTTTTTGGTTTTCATCTGCTTATTTGCCATCTGTATATTTTCTTTGAAGGGTCTGGTTCTTTTGCCCGTGTTTTTAATTGGACTGTTTGCTTTCTTGTTACGACTTTTTTCCTTTAACAGAACTTCCTTTTCAGGGATTTGTTAATTAGGTTTTCAGTGTGTTTGATATAAACAGCTTATAAAGTGCTTCAAAGAAGATGCTCTAGGCGTGGTTGCCAAGGAAAACGAAGACGGACTTTGGTTCTGACTGGGGCAAGCCGGGTGAGGATGTGCTTTCCTCAGTGTGGTTTTGAAACAGGAGGACAGAAAAAAAGGGGAAGGAGAAGGCAGCTAGAAAGCACAGGAGGGACTTTGATCTTCAGTCTAAAAAGGAAAACAGGGGTTTGTTTGGTTGCCAGTGGAAGCTGGGAGATTTAGAAATGCCAGAGCGATGGTTTCCTCTGAACAGAACAGTAGAACAGCAAGAAGAAGAACTGTCCATTCTTTTCTGCCCAGAATTGGGTGAGGCCAGACCAGTGGGAGGTTGCTGCCCCTGAGCAGTGAGGTCAAAGTATTTTGTGACCTAGAGTGAGCGGATATTGAATACTTTTAGGGAGGGTAAGAATGCCTTAATCTATGCCTAGATATTGACAATAGGAGTGTATTTTCAACATCTAAACTGGTATGTTATTTATTTTTTTTAATATTGGTTGGCGTGTCTGTGAGCTTCTGGGAAGGAATCTAGAAGGCTGAAGCACTCCCTGCCTGTCACCTGGCTTGTGGGCCCTGTGATGTTGGAAGAACCTACCAGCTATCTTGTACTGGGGTTCACGGCTGGCATGCGTGTTTTTAGGGGGTATGGTGACATGGCCTCTTCGAGGCTCCACGAGAGCTTGTGGGCCCCAGTGGCAGTGAATCTCTGGTCTAGAGGGTATGCTTTGGCAAATTGGCAGTGGGGATGGCAACACAAACACTCCGTGTCTCAGCTTGAAAATATTATGGCAGGAAGTCCTGTGTCAGATGAAATTAGGTGTACATTAAAGTAGTGGGATTGAGCCCAGAGTCTTTTCTGCTTTTGTAGAAGCAGCTTTGATTCCCTTTCTGACATAATTAACAGTTGGCCAAGAAAACACTTTTTCACTTATTAAAAGGACCCCAGATAATGCGCGTTCCTGATTATGTAGCTATAATTATAAAAAAAAATTTATAGTGTTTAATAAAGAATAAACCCAGCTTCTAGGGTGGCCTGAATTTATGCAGTGTACCATGCTCTGTATTAGAGAAGACAAAACAGGGTAAAACGTTGTTGAGATGATAAGGGCCCTCTAAGCAGAGCATGGAGCATGAGAGCAGTCGAAGGCGAGAGCAGCTCGGGCTGGGCTGACAGGTATTACCTGTGGCTGGATGGGTAGTAGTTGATAGGTCCAAAGGAGAAATTGGGCTGAGCATGCTTTACCTGGAGTATTCCGGCAGGGGAATAGATGCAAGTGAGTTTGAAAACGCAACATAGGAGAAATGCTGATTCGGAAAATGTATCTGGTGGTGGAGGGCTGGGTGTGTTGTAGAATACAGGGGGTGAGGGCCAGGTGAGTCGACTGACTCGTAGACTCTGGGCTCAAAGTATAGATCTCTGCTCCATTAAAAAATAATTTTTTAATCCAGGTTTGGAGCCCCGAGGCATAATTTTCTGAATGTTCAGAAGGAAAAGTGCTCCAACCTCTTATTGAGTACAGTTATTAAAAGAAAAAGCAATTTTGGGGCACCTGGGTAGTTCAGTTGGTAAAGTGTCTGCCTTTGGCTCAGGTCATGATCTCAGGGTCCTGGGATCGAGTCCTGCATCGGGCTCCCTGCTCAGCGGGGAACCTGCTTCTCCCTCTACCTGCCACTCTGCCTACTTGTGATCTCTCTCTCTCTCACTTTGTCAAATAAATAAATAAAATCTTAAAAAAAAAGAAAGGAAAAAAAAATTTTTTTTTAATTTACAGACTACCACGGATGAACCCTGAATAAGTTTGGGGCCATAGTGTTACCAGGCACCATTTGGGAGTGGTGAGTTCAGAGAGGTGTTGTCAAGAGAAGAAAAAAGCAGTGAGGAATTCGGAAGCAGCTGGGGATTTCAGGTGGCCAATGGTCGTCTTGGTGGAAAGAGATGAAGAGCGTTTATTTAGTAGAAGGAGGTGCATGACCGTAACTGAACCCATTCCTTAGAGTACAGCCAAGTGCTGGCAGGAATGACAGAACCAGAACCAGGAAAAAATTTTAGAGTGCAGTCCCGATCCTCCAGTTTGCTTCTGGAGGAGAACACTGTTGTTGGTTCTACTAGTAGAAAATAAGTTAGCTGGGGTCGAGGTGGTTTTAACAGTGAAAATCTTGACCTGGTACATGGATGTCGACAGGAGCACTTTCCAGAGTAAGGTGCTCACACTCCAGACTTGTATAAGACATTGCACTGGGGTGCAAGAAAACCGTAGACGTTTTGTTGATACTTACTCCTGTCTGAAGATAGGAATTGTACTTCACTGATAGTCAAGCTACAGTTTGCCCCCAGTGACATCAGTACACAAAGGTCAGGATCCGGGTTTGGAGCCCCGAGGCATTTCGAGGCATTTTAGGGGAAGAGCGTGCATTCTGCTGACAGGGGAGGCCGACTCTGTGGATAGAGGTTTATCTCTACCCAATTAAGTTGACAGATTACAGCATCTTAAGTAGCCAAAAAATCTTACAGCACATCATACCGACATGGGGGGTGATCCTTGTAATCCCTGGTGCCACAGAAGCTGATGGGAGCAAATCACCTAAAGGAGTTGTTGAGTGTGGATTAGGAATTTTTCTCGCAAAGGCAGGCATTTCAAAACTTTTGGCCTTTTAATACTTGGCTGTGGTATTGTTACCCCTTGATATTTTAAAAACGAATACACCTAATCTGCTTTCAAAGTAGAGGTGATAAATTAATAAGAAAGCAAGGTTTTCTTTTAATCGTCTTGTGCTACAAAATGAACATCTGTAAAATAAGTATGGACGTGCTCGGATCGCTAAATGGTTTTCATTGGGGAAAACAGTAGGTGGGTGTTCTGTACACTCCTTTCTTTATACTTGAAAATCTTGAACTAAAATCTTACAAACACAGGGTTTCAAACCCAGTGGAGATTTTGTCAAAAATGGAACACTTTCCAATTAGTTTGCAAGACCAACTGACTGACAGGGAAAATGGAAAGTTCCTAATTTTAGTAAAGAAGCCTTTGGGTAATTAGTGTAGGAGACTGAAACCAGAGAATTAAGACTTTAAGAAGAGTTCTGGCGTTTGGATCTGTGTATCTGTGTTAGGTGTCGCTTTTAAGCTACAGCAGATATTGAACCTAAATATTGAAGCTAAAAATTGCAACACAGATACTGTATTTCAGGCATTTCCAAGGTCTGATTCCACCACAAAGCGTTAAACCAAGATTTAGGAAAATAACGAAGCACATTCTGTGGCAGAGTCACTGAAAGAAATGTTTTCAGTGAAAACAAAAAGGACTAAGTAGAGCAGAATTCGTTTTGAAATTCTTAATTTCATCTTTATCTCAGCCTTCTCAGTTGAGTTTTTTGAGTATGTCTTAAATGTACGTGTTAATGCAGTGGAATGTGTATTGGGGGTTGGACTGAAGTTGTTTGTTTCCCCCCTTGATATGGGACGTGACTGTGAAGGTTGGGAGGCCATTGTCAACAGAGGGAGAGCTGCTGGGAACTTTGTTAACACAATCATCCTGGTCTGTGAGGGATCGGGGGATGTCAGGGGATTTGAGTCTCTCCCGCCCTGGAGTGGGAGCACCAGTGGTGGAGGAGGAAGAGCTAGCAGTCTTCCTGGAAGATTTGTGGGGGTGGGGGGCTGCTCATTTTCAGGTCGGAGGCCCTACTGGGCTAGGCTGTGGGGAAGGTGGGGTTCCACTGAAGGAGGCAGGACTGTGTGTCCTGCTGGTGCGGGCCTGGCACGCTGGAGGACGGGAGGAAATGCCTTACAGAGGTTCTGCCTGGCCTGTTTTGGTTTCCATCCCTGGCAGCAACGGTTTCGATCCTGAATTCTGTCTTTAGAACAGCACTGTCCAATAGCAATATAATGTGAGCCACATGTGTAATTTTAAATTTTCTGGTAGCTGTATTAAAAGGTGAAGCAGACGAAATTATTCAATAACACTATTTAATCCCAAATATCCAAAATATCATCTCATCATGTAATCGATATATTAATGAGATTGGGTTTTTTTCCCCCACGCTAAGTTTTTAAAACCAGTGTACACTTGATGCTTATAACATCTCAATTGAGATTCGCCACGTTTTGAGGGCTCATTAGCCAGTGCTGGCTCAGCTTTAGACCATCCATCAGAAATGTTACAGCAAAGTGGAAAGAAACCTGGAGATCATCTAGCTTGTGTGTTGGGGGGCCTGGCTGGCTTGAGGATCTTCTGCTACTCACTTTTTTTTTTTTTTTAAAGTAAGCTCTCTGCCCTACATGGGGCTTGAACCCACAGCCTCATGACATGAAAAGTTGCACACTCTATTGACTGAGCCAGTCAGGCGCCCCTCCTACCCCCAATTTTTAAAAAGCTAGAGTCCTGTATATTTGTTTTTTAAAAAAATAATTATTTATTAGAGAGAGAGAGTGCACATGTGCATGTATGCTTGTGCGGGTTGGGGGAGGGGCAGAGGGAGAGAAAGACTCCCAAGCAGACTCCCTGCCAAGCGCAAAGTCAGACCCGGGGCTTGATTTCATGACTCTGAGATCGGGACCTGAGCTGAAACCAAGAGTTGGTTGCTCAATTGACTGAGCCACCCAGATGCCTCAGAGTCCTGTATATTTGTAAAGAATATATGGTAGTTAACTGATTGCAACACTTTCTTGGTACCCTGCATACAGGTGCCTTGTGTACAGTTTCTGGAATCTCAGTTTTTTGTTTTTTGTTTTTTCTAGGCAGAGAAAGACAGTGACTACTTTTTACCTTTTGACAGTGACTCAGTGAAGAGAGATTACATATAAGGTCATGCAGATGTCTCTGTCCCCTACACGGGCTCAGGCCCCTAGACTTGGAAAGAACCCTCAGCTTCAGGTTTCTGTTTTGTTCCATACCAGCTTTATAATTCGGACAAGTCCGTGGACCTCTCGGTGAGGTTTCCTGAGCTAGCAAGTGAACGTGGTTGTTGGTCACAGTGTTAAGGTCAAGTCTGAGGGAAGGTGGGGGGAGTGCGGTTAAAAGTGCTGTTAAGAACTGCGGAGGGCTCCGTAGAGCTGCTGAGTGAGAACCGAGAACGGAGAGGCACTCGGGGAGCTGTCCCGTGCCCACTGCGGTGCTCGGGCCCCCGCAAACGTGGGCCCAACCGCTTCTCCAGACGGGCCTGTGAAGTATTTGTGCCGTTCAGAGCTGGGCTTTGTGATCACTCACTTGCCTGCCAGGTGGCTCCTGGGTTCCCCGAGCTTGTGTTGCCAAGTTGTGGGACGTGCACCGAGCTTCAGGGGGTCTGCATTCCTAGCCTGTGGGTGGCATGCACCCGGGCCCCGGAGCCCGGTGTGCAGGTGCCTCGTCACCAAAAGGCGGTTGATTGCTGCTCCCACATCTCGCTCCGTCTCTCAGGCTCACAACCATCTCAATCCTAGAAAGCTATCAACTCTCCTCAGAAAATGTAGAACCCGAGGAGTTAGGCACGTATTTTCATTTACTTTTTGAAGTCGACAGTCTCTTTTCAAGTTTTACTTGAATATCAATCCATGGTTTGCAGAAGCTGTTTGAATTTTAAACGAGTATGTACAAAGCTTCGGGTTAGCTTTGCATGTCTCAGTCCAGTTTTACTCAAGTGCTTTTTAGGGGTACACAGCCTGGTCTTCTGCTTGTGCGTCAGGTGGACAGGCTGGTGAGGACTTGCAAGTGCTTTTCTGTCAGGAGCCACGGAACTTCAGTGTTCTGGGGGTGCAGTAGAAGAAGGGCTATGTCGACCATTGATAGGGGAAATACATATGAGCTCTTATTCCAAAATTTGCTGACAGCAAATACATGCACATGTGGTGTTGGGGAAAACTTAAGGTGAAAAATTTTTAGCGATGCTGCTTCTTTGAAAGAGGTGTTTGCTAGTAGTGTTCACTTGGCGAACCAATATTAATGTTCATATTTAGCTAAGATTAAGTTAGGGTCTTTATTTTTTATTTTTTTCAAAGATTTTATTTATTATTTGACAGAGCACAAGCAGGGGGAGTGGCAGACAGAGGGAGAGGGAGAAGCAGGCTCCCTGCACAGAAGGGAGAGCTCGATGAGGGGCTCGATCCCAGGACCCTGGGATCATGACCTGCACTGAAGGCAGTCCCTTAACCAACCGAGCCACCCAAGTACCCTAAATAAGATTCTTTAAACATATTTAAACATTGTCTCTCCAAGAGTGAATGGGAAAATTTGGGGGAAAACAGACCAAGCCCCTTTTATTGAAATCTGGGAGAATGGATTTAAAAAAAACTCAAATAGTTCATGTCTAATATTATGTGAGATAGTCAAGAGCCTGATTTACTATTTGGCAAATAAATTAAGTTTATTACTTAGGTTATAGAGACCAAGGTATCGGACAAAGCAGAAACCGAGATGCTAAGGGAAATTAGTTTATTGAGGAGATACTAAAAATAATTTTTCCCTGCGTTATTTTAGAATACAGCCTAGTTAAAATCTGTAATCTTGGATTCCATGATTTTTGGGTTGCTTTCACTTTTGAAATGCCCGTCTTCTATTGAATGACTACCTGTCCACCTTTTCCCCCTTAGATTTGGGCTAGAGGGACTGGAAGGAGGCACTGGTGCATGGTCTACTCTTTCGAGGCTGGGTCAGGGAGGAGGGATGAGCATGAAGGACAGATGTCCTTTGGAGATGTCAGTGGACAACCACTTTCCCTAGGATACTCGCAAGAAAGCTCAAGCTCTCTTTACTCTTCAGTGAGGACTTAACCCTTAATTATCTTTAGGGATAAACTAAGCTATGCTGTGATAACAATTCCAATAACTGAATGTATTTATGTTACAGTCCAGTGTGGCACACGTGACTCATACGCCAGCTCTTCTCCAGGAGCGAATCAAAGGCCACGAAGATTCCCTTTATAATTCCTCATCTTGCGGCTCTTCACTTTCACATCCGAGTTCAGGAGAAAGGAAGAGAGGGCAGGGAGAGGGAGGGAGGGGGAGAGAGAGCTCTTGGAGGTTCATGCCCACTCTCTTTCTGTGGGTTTTGTTTGTTTGTTTGTTTTGTTTTGTTGTGATGGGTCTTTTGTTTGTTTTTTTCTAATACATCTACAATTACTTGTCCATCACTCAGATTCCCATGGGGAGAACTTAGCGGTCCTAACTTAAATTCAAGGAAGTCTGGGAAATGGAGTCCTTCTTTGGGCCCCTGGAAGGTCAAAAACCCCCACCAGCCAACACAGTATGTTGTCACTGCTCCACTGCGTGTCTGTGGCATCCCCTTGATTCATGGGAAGGTCCTCTACTGTGGCCCACACTGATGGAAGTGCAGGCTGTTTGCGTTAGACTCTCTGGCTCCATCCCACCCAGCTGCTCGTTTTCTTCTCTCCTGTACCGACAGGCGCAGATCCCCCAGGGCACTGCTGAACAACTGCCAGTCTGTGTGCGGGGAAATCCCAAATTCTCCAAGAGGTTCGGTTGGATCATCTTTCCTTGCTTGACTTTCAGAAAGACCCAGTTCCCTACACGGTGACCGACTTGATTCCTCTCTTCTGTATTCTTTTCTCAGTCCTCCCCCTTATAGTTTGGGCTTCGAGTTACAGGGGGGACATCCAAGTGCCCAGCTCTTGCATATGGAAGGGAGGTGTCTCTTTCATGGAAAATGAGAGGATTTTCTTTATAATTCCACAAAATCATGAGTTACCATAGAAACAGTTAAAAATTCTGAGTCTTTTAAAATGATTTTTCTCCTGGGAATATCCACAAGGTGCTCAAATGTTTATTCAATATATTTCAAAATTCCTTGTAGTATTGGAATATTTTATTTCAGTGAGTTAATATGGAGTATGAGTCACCATGTAGTAAATTTGACTCAAGTATTTGATTTATTAATATTATACAAGCTTTATTTTGGAATAACTTTAGATTTACAGAAAAACTGTGAGGATGATACCGGCACTTCCCATATACTTTTCACACTGGTGCTTAAGATGATGATTTGAGTTAATTTTAATATACTCGTTAAGAGTTTTCTTAACGTTAACATCTTGTACAACCTTGGTAAATTTGTCACAACTGAGAAATTAACACTGGTATACTGCTATTAACAAAGCTATAAATTTTATTCTGATTTCACCAGTTTTTCCATTAATGTCCTTTTTCTGGTCCAAGTGCAGTCTAGGACACCACTTTGTACTCAGTTGTCTTGTCTCCTTAATAAACCCTATAATCTGGTACAGTTTTTCATCTTCTCTTGTTTGTTGTTTTTTTTTTTTAAATAAACCTTGACATTTCTAAAAGTATTTTGTAGTATGTCACTCAACTTGGGTTTAGTCAGTGTTTTTTCATGATGGGACTGGGATTATGGGTTTGGGAGAAAAATACTGCAATGGTGAAGTGCCCTTCTCATCACCTCAAATGAGGGAGGTACATTGTAAGAACATTATTTCACTGATGATGATCTTGACCACTTGCTAAGGTTGTGTCTCCCATGTTTTTCTACTGGAAAATTACTATCTTTCTGTTCCATCCTTTCTTACAAGTCACTGAGTGCCATCCACACACAAGGGGTAGGGAATTAAGCTCTAGCTCTGGGTGTGTAAATGGGGAGCTCTCTTTGTATTTTATTTGGAATTCTTTTGTAAGGAGTCCTAGTTCCTTCTCCCCATTTTGTTATTCAGTTCCTTATTTTATATTAGTTTAGCCAGATATTTATTTTATTCTTTAGATTATATGATGATAATTGTTCAAGTTATTCCACCTTTGGTCATTGAGAGCTCTTTCTCGTTGACTCTTGAGTAAGAAGAAACCTAGGAATGTTTCCAATTACTTTAGCTTGAATAAATTGGGACTTCTCCACTTCCTCAAAGTGTTAACTGTTACATGAGAAGAATTTATGATCTTTGTAGGCCAGTAATAACCATTTATAAGGAAGCATATAGAAATTTGCCAATGTTTTTGAAAGTAGTAAGCATGTAGTAATATAATTAGCATTAAAGGGTATCTCAAAGAGATTAATTCCTGCAAGAGACCATTGATAATAGATTCTTAGGGGTTTAGAGGAAATTAGGAGTAACCATCCTACCTCTTTTATTTTATAAATTTTAGAATGCTTCTAAAAAAATTTAAGTGATTTGCTATTATAGAAAGCCACGTCTAACAATTTCAGTGACTTAGAAGCCTAGTTCTTTCCATTGAATCAAGCAGTCTTCTTCTTTTTTCTTTACAGGAACGAATACTCTGAAACATTTTGCAGATAATAGAATCATAGTTGCTATGGATGATAAATATGCTAGAGGATGAATTTTGCATTTTGACCTTCATATTTGAAGTTGTTAGCTTGTATCAAGAGCACATTAAAAACAATTTATTGAATTTCATATTTTGGTAAGGTTTTCAGTCCAGAAAACCAATGTTTCAGGTTTTTTGGATACACTTTGATGTCAGAAGTTCTGTTTAACTGGTACTAATTCAATTGCTCCTATTTTACTTTGAGAATGTCAGCTTTAGTATAAAGGTAGCAGGATAAAAAGCATTTCCTTTTATGCTCAGAAAGTGACATGGCATGTGTACATTGGAATGACAATGCTGCAAGGAGAGAATAGAAAATGAGTGATACCAACTTGTTAATGTTACCTGTGATTTATCCAAATGTAGGTGTTTATCTTATTTTCACAGCCGGATTCACTCAATGCCACTTGGTATTGTCCTTACCAAGTGATTACCATTAAATTAACTTGGCCTTACAGGAGGGAAGGGATGATGTGAATTTCATTTTTTCAAAGGCAGCTTTAGGTAGTACAACCACTAAGAAGTGTTTTGCCTATGCCCATAAAAAACTATACCATTATGTTGATGGATTTGCTACTTTGTGTCCTATTAGGTATGAAATGTGACCATATATTTTGGATTCCAGCGTCTTTTCTGGTTTGTTGAGCACACTGGTGCTTGAGATGATGATTTAAATTAGTTTTAATGTACTTGGGTAATCAAGCGTACAGTGCTTTGAAGCCACTAGCAGAGAAAAGTAGAGGGCTATTCCAGCCTTCCCCACTAATGAGACCCATAAATCAACAGAAAGAACATGGAAACTTCAGGGAGCCTTGAGATCTAATTTCAAACACCTTAAAGGGACTCCTTTTCTTGGGTTCAGACTTGCTAGGACCATGGTGCTCAGGGTAATGGCTGAGCCGAAAAAGCTAGGTACGAAATGGAGAACTTCTATAGGACGGAAGCCGCTGAGCCCCACGCTCTCACGCTTAGCCTTCGGATTGGACAGGCTTGTGGTTGGGAAGTCTGGGCCATAGATGTGGAAGAGTGTTCAGTATTGGTATGCATATACCAAACATAGGTTCTCTGAGAAATCCTAAGTTGACTGCAAGAGGGAGAGTATGTTCCTTTCAGTATGTAATTACAGTGGGCTTCTGAAACTAACTCAGCAGCGTTAAATTTGGAGCATAAAAGCTTCTTGACTGAGACAGAGGGAAGGAGTGGGAACTTTAGAGGATCAGTGGGACGCCTCCCTAAAAGAACAGAGAAATGCCCTCTAGACTTCAGGTACATCTGGTGCAAATCTGAAAACAGGCTATTTCTAGGGTTCTGGTTGCCTTTCACTCCGTTCTTAAAAACAGAAAGAAAACAGGCAAGAGATGTTTGGAATAAGACATCCAAGGTCTCTCTAGATGTTGTTGGTTCAGGCAGCGTCAGAAATTCTTAGCTCCTGTCTTGCAAGCTGACTTTGGACCGTGCACACGGGCCTGTTTTAGACAGCCGACTCCATTTTACTCCCACGTACTTCACCCTTGCGCTGGGCAAGTGCCGACACCCGGGGTTATTTAAAGCCTACGGGCTGGTGCGTGACGGGATGAGAGTTGAGGCTTCCAAAATGGTGTTAGCAGTGGGCTGAGAAGAGATGACCATGTAAGAGGGGTCCTTCCCCGTGTAATTTTCCCCCTTGAAAACACCCTGGAGTCCTGAAACACACAAAGGTACTTGATTCTATTAACTGTAGGACATTATTTGTATATCGGGTAGGTTTCTATGGATTTTAGTCACATTTTTTTTTCATTGGTACCGGGAACTCTTTCAATCCAAGGTGTAATGGTATGATTATTTTGCCCATCATAAAGGTTTTTATTTTAATTTGAGCTGTGTGTAAATCGTCTGAAGGGGGGCATGTATGCACTGCATGGTTAGGAGCAGGCCGGGGTGGGGATGTGGCGCTTAAATGCCATTGGTTGCACTGCAATTAAAATTCCAGGTTTGGGTGCCTGGGTGGCTCAGTTGTTCAGCATCTGCCTTCGGCTCCGGTCAGATCCCAGGGTCCTGGGATCGAGGCCCACATGGGGCTTCCTGCTCGGCAGGAAGCCTACTTCTCCCTCTCCTGCTCCCCCTGCTTGTGTTCCCTCTCTCACTGTGTGTCTCTCTCTCTTAAAAAAATAAATAAAATCTTTAAAATTCCAAGTTTTTGTGTGTGTGTGTGTTTTCAGAAATACATTTATGATGGCTAAAATTAAAATATTTGTGGTCTTTAAAAGCAAAGCGTTCAGAGACAATGGATTATTTTCATATTCAAAAGAAAATGAGGGGGTGAGAGAGGCTTCTGGTTTTGAAATGAAAAGTACCATGTTTGTATTCTTTTAAGAATCAGGTTTTATGGCTCTTGGAATTGTTTGGCCGCTTTTTTTTTTTTTTGAACTAAGAATGACATTACTTAAAATGTTTTCTGAAAGGGCTCCTGTAGACATCTGAACAAAAGTAGCTGTAGCCTTGTATGTGATCCTATCATGCAGATCATAGAAGGTAATTACTAAGGGTGTTTTGCCTGGTCCTGAGATGGAGAAACTGGTGTTTGTGGGGCATGTTCCGTTCACTTAGGGGGACAATGAGGGATAAGGTGATCAAAGTGGTTATGGAATATAATTTACTCTGTATTTATGAAAGATTTCGTTTTCCTAACCGAACGTTTCACGGTGATATTGCGTTGTGTGTTCGTAAATCCGTGTTGGCTCCTTGATCATTTTCAGATTGAGTTGTGGTTATTTGTGCTACATTTTACCCATAAACACTTCAGCGTGCATATTATTAACAAGAGGTCAGTATTTACTTATAGATTTTTTTGTATAGTTTTTTTTTGTATCCTGTGTACATGCACTGAAATGAACAATTCTTACATGTGTACCCTTTGAATTTTGAGAAATATCTATGCTCGTGGAACCCAAACTTGATTGAGATAGAGAACTTAATCCTACCTGAGACTTCTGTCAGCCTTTTCCCGCTCAGCCCTACCCTCTGCCCAAGAGACTTTGACGGTTCTGATATTTTCACCATAGTTTAGTTTTCCCTGTTTGCAAACTTCACATAAGTGAATTTATACAGTGTGCTTTCTTGTGTATGGCTTCTTTTACTCACCGTACTTTTTTGGAAATTCACTCATACTGCCATCTGCCTCTTTATTGATGCGTAGTATTCCATTGTATCAATAAATCACAATTTGTTTAGCCATTCATCAGCCATTACGTTGATGAAAACCTGGGATGTTTCTGGCTTGGGTCTATTATGAATAAAGCTGCTATGAACATCATTGTGTTATTCCTTTTTTGGACATATGCTTTCAATTCTATTGGGTAAATACCTAGGAGTGGAATTTCTGTGTTGGAAGGTAGGCATATGCTTAGTTTTATAAGAAACTGTTACGATCTTTTTCCAAAGTGGTTTTACTATTTTATTCTCCCACAGAGAAAGAATGAGAGTTCTGTTTGCTCCATATATACACTAACATAGGGTATTGTCAGTTGCTTTAATATTAGTTTTTCTAAGTATGTAGTGGTATCTCACTATGTTTTTAATTTGTGCTTCTCCAATCACTAATGGTAAACGGCTTTTAACATACACTTTGGCCATCTGTATATTTTTCCTTGTGAAAGTCTGGTTCAATCTTTTGCACACTTACTAATTGTTTTTTCTCTGAGTTGGAATTCTTTATCCTGGATACCAATCTGTTTTGTCACACACACCATGCATTTCTTTCTCCCAGTCTGTGGCTAGCCTATTAATTTTCTTACTATTTGTTGATGAGCAGAAGATAGTAATTTTGAGGTCTAATTTGTCTGTTTTTACATGGTTGATTTGTGTGCCATTTAAGAAATCTTTGCCCATTCCCAAATTATATACTTTCCTATGATTTCTTTAGAAACACTACAGTTGTAACATGGTTAACGTAGAGTTAATATTTGCGTGTAGCATGAGGTAAGGATCCAGGTTCATTTTTTCCCCATACTGATATCCAGTCATTCCAGCATCATTGGTGGAAAAGTTTTCCTCCTTTGGGGTACCTTCTGTCAAAAATCCATCAGCTATGTCTGTATGAGTCTATTTGGTAGTTTCTAGTCTATTTTATTGATCTGTTTGCTGATCCTTAAGCTAGAACCACACTGTCTTGAATACTGTAGCTTCAAAAGTAGGTCTTCAAAGTTGTGTAAGTCTTCCTGTTTTGTTCATTTTCTTTTTCTCTTTTTAAAGATTTATTTATTTGAGAGAGAGTGAGCAAGAGAGAGCAAGCACGAGATGGGTGGAGGAGCCGAGGGAGAGGGAGAAGCAGATCCCCCACTAAGCAGGGAGCCGGGCACGGGGCTCAATGCCAGACTTGAGCTGAAGGCAGATGCTTATCCGACTGAGCCACCCAGGTGCCCCTGTTCTTTATCTTCACTTCAACACTGCTTTTTGATGTTTGATATTTGTAGGACCTTTGTATTTCCATATAAATTATAGAATCAATTTGTCACTTTTTAAAAGCAAAATAGGAGTTATGGTGGGACTGTGATTTGCATTGTATTGAGGCTGGAATCCTTGGTATTTAACAGAAGAAACTATTTTCATAATAATACTAAGACATTGCTTGCTTTCATACTCTCAATTTCTTTAAAGTGTACAGTAATCTTTTAGAGGCTACATAACATGTGATCTTGTAATAGACTGAATGCAGAAGCAGATAGGAAAAACCAGCTGTCCTTTCTTATGCTAAATATGAAAAATACTTGCAAAAATGTAAAAAGCCAATATTCTCAATTTTACTCTTTTAGGAGGAATTTTCATTAAAATCGTTAATGCTTAATGAGTATAAATTTTAAATGAATTATAACATAATTTTGTTAAAAATTTCTCATGGTAAAATTGGTATCATCCACTTAAATTAAAGCTTTTTGGCTCTCCCTTTTATTTTTAAGAGTGTCAAGGAGTCCTGAGAAAAAGAATTTGGAAACTGCTGCTGTAAATCAAATTTGGGATGACTGACGTCTTAACAGTATTCATTTTTCAAATCCATGAACATGATACATCTCCACATTTATTTACATTTTGTAGTTTTCAGTGTAGATATTCAAAAATACTTTTTGGGGGTACCTGAATGGCTCAGTTGGTTGAGTGTCTGGCTCTTGATTTCGGCTCAGGTTGTGACTCAGGGTGCTGGGATCCAGCCCTCCTGTTGGGTTCTGCTCAATGGGGAGTCTGCTTGAGGATTTCTCCCCTTCTACCTCTGCCGCCCCCTCCCCTCCCCCCCCCGCCCCGCTTAAGCACATGCTTGCTCATGCTCTCTCTCTCTCTATCAAATAAATCTTAAAAAGAAATACCTTTTGGTAAATGTGTCCCTAGGTATTGTATGCTTTCTGATGCTGTGTAAGTTTTTCGATGGTTTGCTAATGTATTCAAATACATTTGATTTATGTGCAAGTTGCAAAGTTGTGAAATTCAGACCTCAGTCTGATAAGTCACATTTCAAGAATTGTGAAGAGCTTGAGTTGTTTTCCTGATTGCCGGCTCAGTTCAGCCTCCCACAGTTTTGTGGATACTGACAGAAGATACGAGAATCCTTAGAGACAAGGGACTATATTACTATTGGTACAGCACAATCTTCAAGTTCACATTCATTCCCATAGCTCCTAAGTCCCATAGGGCTACTGACTTAGTGGGTTTGTGTCATAGGCAGGGAACCCTGAGCTTAGGAACCTCCATTCTCCACAAGAAGCTGCTGAGGAATTTTGCCTAACTTTTGCCGTAGAGAGACCTGTTCTTTTCACTTTCCTAGGCAACAAACAAACCCTTTTTGCTCCAGATGGAGACACTAGACACACTGTCTCTGTTGTTCAAGGCTGTGTGCTTTCCAGACATCCTTGAAAAGATTCTCCAGATGAAAAGCTGGTACAAGACCTGTGGAAACATAGCAGACAATGTTTCTCCTTCTGATTTCCACCCTAGATTTGTTTTTTGTTTTTTTTTTTCCCTTCTGGTTTTTTTTATTCTACCCCTTAACTTTTATCTTTTATATAGATGGATGCTTAATCTAATAGTTTGCCAGAACTCGTTTTGAAATATCACTTTACTGCTTACTGGGGGCTTAGTTCTGTCATCTTGGGTTTATGGTTCTCTGATGCCTTGTTTGTCCAGCGTCATTTCTCATATTCTCATCAGTCCTCATGCTCACTTTCACTCTTCATCTTTTCTTGAGGCAGTTCTCTTTCCTGGCATGTTGTGTCCCTTCTGCTTCTCCAAACCCTACCTCTTTTCCAAGACATAGACCGAACCCCAGTTCTGTTAGGTACTTCCTCAACCTGTTCTCTCTCCCCACAACCATTAATCTTTCTCTTTTCTACACACTAGGGCATGATTTAATAACCTTATATCAGTTAGTACATACATAGTCAATTGCAGTTACTTAATTACAGAATGAGAGAATATCCCTGTTTTAGAAAAAGGCAGAGGTTAACCATTTTGTGTTTCTTTCACTAGACAACACTGGTATGGCAGTTCTCTACTTAGGCTAATTTTGTTCTCCCAAATAACGTGTGGATTGATTTTTATGCCTTGTGTGTGTTCAGTGCCCATCATAGTGCTGGGAACTTGATAGATGCTTTAGTCATGAATTCAGCAACTAAATATAAAGTCTTTGTATTTTAACCTCAAGAATGGCTTCTGAAACCTAATCAGCTATATGGGGAATGTGATTTGACCTATGGAGTGTACAAAAAGTTCTAAAATTTGAAAATTTTTTTTTTTAAGATTTTATTTATTCATTTGACACAGAGAGATTACAAGTAGGCAGAGAGGCAGGCAGAGAGAGAGGAGAGAGGAGGAAGCAGGCTCCCTGCTGAGCAGAGAGCCCGATGTGGGCCTCGACCCTAGGACCCTGGGATCTTGACCTGAGCCGAAGGCAGCGGCTTTAACCCACTGAGCCACCCAGGCGCCCTAAAATTTGAAAATTTTTAACTGAATAATTGCCATACGCTATTAGTTTCAGGTATACAACATGGTAATTCAATATTAATATATTCCAGAATGACCAAAATTCTGATGTTGCCAGCATTCAACATGCTTCTGAGGGAAAGCAAAAGAACAGGAAATTAAAAAATGACTTAGCACCCCAGTATGTTAATTCTATTCTTTTTAGCTGTACTGCTAACTATGTGTCACTCGAGGGAAGTTAGTTTCCCTGTCTACTTTCACCTTTAGGAAAATATGGTAAATAACAATGTCTGTCTACTTCCCAGAGGTGGAAACACCTTGTAATAAGTAAGGGTTGGGGTATCTACTGGGCTAGGAGGCAGTTGGAATGGTATGTTGAAATATAGACTGCTATTAAAAATTGATGGACTTATTAAGGAATTCTTGGGTCATCTGGAAGATGTGGTGAAGTTTTTGGAGGGTTTGTGAGTAGACCCAGAAAAGGGGCCCTTTGTAAAGTATTCACTTTTTAGGGGGACCAGAAATCAGTTTGGAAGACTAGCAGTATATTAAAGGCTGACAATGGGTTATGTTGTGTTCCTTGATAAGTTCTAGCATTCTAATCAGGGCTTCCTTCATCCATTCAGGTGGAGCTAGTGGTGAGATTTGGGTACCCTGAAACCTCATCTTACTGGCAGCCTCCAAGGCCACCTTTGAGTAAGGTCATTCTCTTCAGAAATATGGAAGGGGCCAGGGATGGGATGGGATAGGAATCAAACTGGATAAATGCTTTTGCCTCCCTCTTCCTACCTCCTATGGCCCTGGAGCAGGTACATAGGAAGGATGGAAATCATGCTTATCCAAAACCAGGTGTCTGCATGGGGCCCATACTTGGCGTTCTTACCAGGAAAAGGTCACTAGGCTGTGCTGTTCTGTACCTGCTCTTAGCAGTTGTGGCTGGTTTGATGAGAATCTGAGTCGTCTCCTGTCTAAACCATGTGTGGCCGTAGCAAGCTTTAGTCTTGGTGAGAGAGAATGACCTTCCCAGGGAGAGGGGCTGTTCTTTGCTAAGGGACTTTTTTTTTTCCTGGCCTCATTTGCTGTTTTCAGAAACTCACTTCTGTGATAGCCCAGGTGCCTTACTTTGAACTATTTAGAGCAGTGGTTAAGGATTAGACAGATAAGTTCAAATTCTTGCTCTGCTCTTTACTAGTAGTACTGATGGGTAATCACTTAACGTGTTCATGGAATAATACCCACCTGTTTCATGTGATAGAGAGGGCTAAGTGTAAAGGTCCATGATCATTACCTGGGACATCAGTTGTCAATCCATAGATTGTGGTGGTTACAATGATAATAATCACACCTGTAATCCGACGTCAGAAAATTCGTCATCTGAGACTTCTCTGAAGGTAAATGGACTCAACCTAGGCAAAACTGTGAAATGGGCAAGGCTTATCTGTGGCATCTCTAGTTGCTCTTTTCTTCATTCTCTGTTGACCTCTCCTTTCCTCCTCCATGTACCCAGTGGCATTCTACTTTCTGACCACTTCCTCAGATGGAGAAAGTAGGAGTCTGATATTGGGTGGTATCACTCTGCAGGTAGAACCAGATCTCACGTAAAGAAGCGCTTGGCAATCAGTGGCCAGCTGCCTTTGTTTGGCCCAAGAGCTAAGAAGGTTTTTTACATTTTTAAATGATTGAAACGAATCAAAAGAAGCATAATTGGTGACACATAATGTGATTGTATGAAATTCAAATTTCAGTGCTGTAAGTCAAGTTTTATTGGAACCCACCCCTGATCATTTGTTTACGTAGTGTCTGTAGCTGCGTTCTCAGTACAACAGCAAGGTTGAGGAGTTGTGGCAGAGGCTGTATCGAGCTGCTGTTGGGTGTGCTACAAGTCATGATGCAGGTGTAGCTTGACAAGTGTTTTGAGTGCCCTGTGTAACCCTTTACAGCCGTAATATTCTCCTGTTATTCAAGGAGATGGCAAAGCGCTGTGTTTATTATGTGCTGAGACCATGTGGAAAGAAGGCATCTCCTTCAGCAGACCAAGCACTCAACCCAGTATGCCCTACTCACAGGAAAGCAGTGGTGAACAATGAGAATTTAAGACCAGCTATCTCATCATAGAGTTTCCCTCCTTAACCCCTAACATGAAGTGAGGCTGCAACCAAAGTAAGTTTTCAAGTGGTTCGTTAGCCCAGTCAGAAAAGCCAGTTACAGTGCTGAATCGATGCAGTCATGTTTTGTTGTGGTAGTTGAAGAAATATGTGAAAACAAAGTTGTTCATACTGCTAGTGTTCTCTGGGAGTTCACAATATTGCGCTTGATGTCAGTAGACAACTAACAAGGCAAATGGTTTTCCTTGGTTCTTGAGGAGTCCACAGACACGAACTTGGCTCAGTTGTTATTTACTTGGTCAATGTAGAGTTTGAAGAGATGGAAAGTTAGTGTCTATGAATAGTCTGTACAGAACAACTACGTACCGGAGAGAATATTCTCAAGGAAACCAAACATAGATTCTACTTCAGACTGTACTGAATTCAAGATGGTTTATGACTGGTGAGAAAAACGTGTGGCTCAGGCACGCCTACAGGTCTCAGTAAAGCACGTGCCTCTCTATCTCAGGGTTGTGAGTTTGAGCCCCATGTTGGGTATGGAGGTTACCTAACCATAAAAATCATAAAAAAAAATGTATAGAACAGATAAAGGCTTAGTTGGATAAATTTACAGAGCTTGTGAAAATAGAGGGTGTTGAAAGTCTATGATTATTACATTTATCACCAGGTACTTTGGAGAGAACTTGAATTTGTCTTCTGTTATTGAACACGTGGTGCCAATGGTAGACTTAATTTGTTCTCTTAAGTCAGTGACTTTTGTGAATTTCTGTCCGGTAGAAGCTGAATATGCTGATTTGCCCAAACACTTGGCACTTGGATGGCTTAGCACTGGTAAAAGTATATGTGTGTTTTGTCAGTTTTTAAAATTTAGGGCCAAAATGGGGATGCCTGGGTGGCTCAGTTGGTTAAGCAGCTGCCTTTGGCTCACGTCATGATCCCGGGGTGCTGGGATCAATCCCCACATTGGGCTCCTTGCTCAGCGGGGAGCCTGCTTCTCCCTCTGTCTCTGCCTGCCACTCTGCCTGCTTGTGCTCGTTCTCTCTTTCTGACAAAGAAATAAATAAAATCTTTAAAAAAAATAAAATTTAGAGCCAAAGTGAAAATTCTTCTGAACAGGAAGAACTGCCTTTAGGCGCTAATACTGAACATCAAAATTAGCTTTTGGAAATTAGCTTTTGCTGCAGACTTGATAATGAGCTAACATAAAACTACAACTGAAAACAATGCTTATATGTGAAACTTAATACTGAAGTATTTAGATAACTCACATTGTTTGAATCACTAACAATGTCAAACCGCTTTATGTACTTCCTACGTTGTCAGGTTAAAATAAGAAATGAGATCTCGGGGATGCCTGGGTGGCTCAGTTGGTTTAGCGTCTGCCTTCGGCTCAGGTCTTGATCCTGGGGTTCTGGAATATGAGTCCCACATCAGGCTCCCTGCTCAGCAGGGAGTCTGCTTCTCCTCTGCCTGCTGCTCCCCTACTTGTGTGTTCTCTCTCATTCTCTGACAGACCAAAAAAAAAAAAAAAAGAAAGAAAGAAAGAAAGAAATGAGATCTCTGTTTTCAAACCAGTTTGTAGTGGTTAATTTTTTTCTCAACTCAAACAAAATGCCAACAGTGCTTTTCAGACCTCGGTGCAAGTACAAAAGTCATTTCCCTGTGTCAAAATCCATTTAACTCTGCAAATGAGAAACTTCCACCTAATTTCACTTGGGATCTGCTATATGATGTACTAGAAGGAAAGTACCAGGAGAAGAATCTAATAGAATTTCTTAAATGCCATCCATATGCTAAATATAGTTAAAGTCATAGTCATGGATCAGTATTACATATGTGTGTGAAAAGAAATTTCAGAACTGAAATACATAAAATCGCATTACAGATCAGTATTAATAGGTAAACATTTGCTGTTGATTTTGATGATAGGGAATGATAACTTTGAACCCCAGCTTGTCATCTCCCAAATAGAATAGGATTCTTCACATTAGGAGGCTTATATTACAAATATTTGTATTTTATTATGTTTTGCCAATTTCGTCAGTATGACATTTGTGGAAAGTTTTGTTTTTTTTTTTAAAATATACGTATGATGTCCTTGATATTCCCTCTTGGCTCACAAGGACTAAAATGTTTCCTGTGTGGCCTTAAACTGAAAAATTCTGCTAACCTCTCATTTATCTGTGTGTATTTATTCTGTATCCATGTTCAGGGAATGAATGCTTTTGTGTCCTGATAAAGGCCAACGTCAACAAACCAATGGTGGTAAGGGAAATTTTGTTGGAGGCTGAGGTTCTTTTGTTCTAGACGTGAAGGACACTTCAGCTTTACTCCTGTTCTTACGTAGTATCAAGTTGTCCAGGAGAGGACCGAGCACAAAACAAGCCTTGAGATTCCCTCTCCCCGTAGCTGTTCGGTGTCCTTCTACCCTGAGAAATGGCCCCATTCAAGTCCTGGTTTCTGAGAGCTTGGACTGAGAAGGAGGACGAGGAGGAGGAATAGGAGGAGGAAGAAGAGGAAAAGAAGAGGAAGAAGAACAACCACTACCACCCAGGCCGCCAGCTCTGTGCACGGATCCCTCCCTGCCACTCCTTTGGCCCCCACCCTGTCTGCCTCACTTTCTCCCTCTGTTCAAGGAAACACATCTCTGATCTGTCAGAGGTCCAGTGCCCATTCTTGCCCTTCCCTCAGGGCGATCCCTTTTGGTGTAGAAGATGGTGTTATTTCCTTGAAGGCCTGGACAAGTCGGAGCTGCCTACCCCAGAGTTCCTGCTGTTTCCTAAAGCTTCCCTGGGAAGAAGAGGGAAAAGGAAGTGGGTAGCAGTGGTCCTGGGGCCTTGGACTTCCCTGGTGAGTGTGCAGGGGTGTGTGTGTGTGTGTGTGTGTGTGTGTGTGTGTGTGTACGTACACACAGACACACGCTCACAGTCTGTAAGTCCTGGTCAGGATTATTTTCAAGCTCACAGACCGAGGATCCCGTGGCCCAGGCTGCTGACAGACCAGTTTTTTTGTTTGTTTGTTTTTTTTTTTGCTCATAAAACAAACAGATTAAGAGTGACCACTGTGCAGTTTCAATGTTTGCCTCTCGGTTTCCTCTTTTCCTCTTTTCTGTCCACAGACGCCCATTGTCATTACTCTTCTGTTCAATTTTAGTCTACCTGGGTTATTTGTGTGTGTGTGTGTGGGTCTGTTAGCACTCGGACAGACTGAGAATAGCAAACCTTCCTCCCAAGTGCTGGATACAGCCCACAATCCAAAGGAAGCTCTCGGAGAACTGGATCTATTGATCATGTCGAAAAGGAGCATAGCATGTGGGAAAATGACTCATTGGTGTGACTTCACCATTGCCCTCATTTTAAACTTCTTACAGGGAGAGCATAACCTAGTTCTGACAAAGATTTTCAGCCAGGGCTGGGCTTGCCTTTGACTAAGTGATGTGTCACATTCTCTCTGCCGGAAACTCACATTCTTAGCACCAGTCATCATGGTCCTGGCAAGAAACCTCTTTGGAGAGGTGTTGGTATTTGGGAGATTTATTTATTTTTTTTCCAGCTGCCCACAAAAAACAAACTAAGAAATATCTTTTTTTTTTTTTTTTTTTCCTTTGCAGAGTTTGTTGGAATAGTTTGTCATTTCTCCATCTGGAGTTGTTTGTCGTTGCTCTGCCAGCGATCGTTTGCTGAGGGCCGTGGCAAGGTGACTGTGGCCCCAAGGGAAGTGTAAAGTAAACTGGGGCCACGTGCCTGTCTGGGAAGGTGAAACCTCAGAGCCGATGTCTGGTGGTGGGTGGCTAGCCATGGCTGGTGGCCATGGGTCCTCACTGCAAGTGTGGCAGGGAGTCTCTCAAAGAAGGCCTTTGAGTGATGGCTGCCCAGTTGCTCACCAAGGGGATCCTTCCTCACTGTTGAGTGGTTTTGTGCCAAGAGAATGCCTAAACTTGCTAGCCTGCGCTGATAACTTCCCAGAAGCCCGAGGACCACGCCTAATTTACAAGAAAAGGAGCTCCTACGTCTTTATTCTTCCAGCTCGTGGGAGAGGCCTGTTCTAACAGGCTCCTTCACTTCAAATGTATAGATCCTGTGCCAGCAGCCCCTTGAAGGCAAGGGCCTTGCTCTGGTGTTGGCCCACAGTGTGAGCTCACAGTAGACCCTAGTAGGGAAAGGATTGTGGTATGGAGGATCCAGGTCAGAACTCTGGGTTGGTCAGTAGCTATAAGATCGTGGCCCAGAGTGTTGTTGATTTCTCTGGGTATCTCTTTGTTATTCAATGACTGCGTTGAAGGAGGGATTGTCTAATACTGTGTTTCTCATCTTTGCTCTACATCAGAAACATCTGGGAACTCTTTACCCTGCAAATACACATGATTGGGGTTACCTTATAGGTGGGTAGAGCCTGGGGAGTATTTTTCCAGAATTCTTGATAAGGCCAGGTTTGAGGACCACTGCCTATAGTCACATCTGTCCATTGTGAATAAATTAAGGGACTAACTAGATAGATAATAGGGGCAAAGACTGGCTAGTTAAAGATACTTCAAATGAGGTGTGTTTACATGTCTTAAGTAGGACCTTTGGGCAGGTTTCAAAAATACTGAAAATGGAGTGAGGTGAAATAGGACTTTTTTTTTTTTTTTTTGCCTTAATAGAAACCTCAGGATTGTTTTTGTGCGCTGGCACATGGAACATCCTATTCTGAATGAAGTGAAAGAACTCTGAGGCTAGGGGACAGGGAAGATGGGACTATAGCTTAGGGACAATAGCAAACGAGATGGCAGAGGGGTCTTTAGCACAGGGTTGGGATTTCTGGTTTCTACAAAGGCTGAAGGTGGTTTTTACATTTTTGATTTTCAGATCTCTGAGTTAGACACTGAGGGTTGTTCTGATCTAATACAATTCTGTTTAGTACTATATGTCATGTCTTACTATGGGCTAGACTCGGTTCGATGCTGGAGGTTCTCAGAAGATGGGAAGTGCAAAAGAGGAAGACAGGTTTATTAAAAAGTAACTAGAATACAATCTGCTAAGTGCAGTCATTTGTGAGTACAGAGGAATAATTTACTCTTGGGGATGTGAAGTGATCAGGGAGGGCTTCACGGAGGAAGTGATGCCCAAGTAGTTTTGAAAGCTGAGTAGGAGTTGACTTGGCATCCTGGGACAGGTAGACATGAGGGAGAGGAATCAGGGGGGAAGGGCACACAAGTGCAGCAGCATAACATAACAAGCTGAGCTCCAAGGATGACAGATGTTTCTTGTTTGTGAAGTGAAGGGAGCGTTCGAAGACCAGGCTTGTCTTGAAGGGTTCTGGGTTCCAGACTTAAGGATTTGGGTTTTGTATCCTAGATTTTTGAAATCTTGTAAGTGGGAAAGGGACATAGTTAGGTCTGCTGTTTAGAGGGGTCAAAGTGACTAAGTCGATAGTGGCCAGCTGAACTCAAGTTGGTAAATCTTGGTAATTAAATGTTGGAAATAAGGAGAGGAAGACAAAGCTGATTCTTAGGATATTGGCTTGTGTGAAAAATGGAAGGTCTTGATACCATTTGATGTATGTGTTACAGGGAGCAGAAAGCAGAGGTATTGGTTGAGAGGTTGAAGAGATGTATGGACATTTTAGGCAAAAATATCTGGTAGGCATTTGAGAAGGGTCTGTGCTCAAAATAGATTCAGGAGTGATCAATGTGAAGTTAATACCGTGGAAAATAATAAAATTGCCAAATAAAATTGGAAAGTAGGGGAAACCAAGAAATACTTGAATCTGCATTAGTTAGCTACTGCCGTGTAATAAAATTATTCCAAATGTTGACTTAAAACCATAAACATGTGTTTTCTTATAGTTTTTGTGAGTCAGGATTCCAGGTGCAGCTTACCTGGGAGTGTCTGTTTCAGTATCTTATAAGGCTGTGATCAGAGTGTTGGTTGGAGCTGTGGTTTTTATCTGAAGGATTGACTTGGGAATGGATACACTTCCAAGGTCACTCAAGTGATGTTGGGTAGGTCTCGGTTCCGTGCTGGCTGTTGGTTTAAGCTCATTTGTGTTTCATCACTTGGGCCCCTCTAAAGAGCATCTCACAACATGGTAGGTGGTTAGCTTCCCTCAGAGTGAGCAGGAGGGTGGGCAAGATGGAAACTATGGAATTTTCATAACCTAATCTCAGAATCAGAAGTGACTTCACTTTGCCATATTCACTAGAAATGATTTACCCTGTCTGCCTAACACTCCGGGGGAGGGGATTTCATAAGAGCCTGAATCCCAGGAGGTGGGAACCATCTTGGAGGCTGCCTAGCACAGCATCCAAGAGGTGAGCTGATGAATGGGTAGTGGAGTAGCTGCAGTTCACAGTGGGAAAGGCAAGTAAAGAATCAGGAGGGTGTGGTCTCACGAGCTAGTAGGAGGAGGAAAGAATTCCAGTAAAGGTGAGGTTATGATGTGGTTTAAAAAATGCATAATCTTGGGCTTAATAACAAAGATTTGTTTCTTGTTCATGTGGATCTTCATTGCTGGTTGCTTTGGGCTCTGCACCCACATAATTATCCCCGGGACATGTCCATTAAGGTCACTTAGGAATTCTTTCTGTCAGTTTTCCTTTGGAACCTCCACTGACAGAGCTTGATCGAGGGAATTGGGACTGTCTGAAATGTTGCAGTTGCCATGACGGTGAGGGAAAGTTAGGGAGAACCATGCGTTAGCTCACAGGACTTGAGCCCCTGTGACTCCTTTCACAGCCCACTGTCCCAATCCAGTTCTATGGCCTGCCTCACCTCCTTTTATCTAGACAGTGGCAATTCGGAGACATTTGGTCATCTGCTCCAGGGACAGCCCTGGAGGGGAGAGTCCTGAGTGTCACCCTCCACAGAGAGGACAGCGTGATTGAACGCAGTATTGGGATTAGCAGTGAGGTCAGTGTTGGTGTTGTGGAGAGCTGAGGCATACCCTAATTGCAGTGGGTTGAGGACTAAGTGATGAGAGTGTGGGGAGAGCTCCCTGGAAAAAAGAGTAGAAACTGCTTTTTCAGGCAGAAAAGGAGCTCTAACTGTTGCCTTTTTCATGCACCATTGACCAGTGTGGTGGTGGGTTTCTCTGTTGTGCGTCAGATCCTTGTCAGCTGACTCTTCCTGACCTGCAACACGCTGCTCTCTGCGCTCCGGCTTTCAGGACAGTCTCAGCAATGACCAGTGGGAGCCGACTGAATTCTGTGTGCCCTTTCAGTACTGCACTTAAACAAGAAATTGCGCCTTTTTATAGTTTTCCTGTTGGGCCCAAATGGGGCTATTATGAGAACTGCCAAGCTGTTTGAAGAAACTTACTTTACATTTGTTTTTCTTGATACTGCCTTTTTTTTTTCTTTCTATTAACTGCTTGTGGAAGTTTGGTTATAGTAAAATCCGATTCAATCTCCAAATTTGCTCCAAAACATCAGTTTTCCATTTTAGCTGAGTTCAGTCTTTCAAACAGATATAGGAAATTACTGGGTAACTTGCAGAGTGATATAGACTCAAATTGTTGCCACCAATTCCATTACCTTTTGATGGTCAAGGAGTAAGATCATGTATTTTCCCGCTGTGAGCTGCGCTCAAGAGGCAGGTGACCTGTAGCTGGTAACTGAAGTGTCAGTTATATTTGATCGCACAGAATTTTAAAAAGTAGATTTAACATACAATATGTCATTCTGAACTAAGTATTTAGATAAATTGGTACTTCATTAACTTAGGAATTTAGAGACTAGACCTGGCTGCAAACCAGGTCTAATTAGCCTGAAGTGCTGCCATGATTTCTTTTTTTCTTTTTCTTTTCCTTTCCCTTTTCCCTTTCCTTTCCTTCCCCCCCTCCCTCTCTTCCTTTCTTGGCACTAATTGTCACTAGTTTCCATTTCTTTTCATGACACTTTCTTCCTGCAGCAGCTTCTGTTGATTCAGTTACTACTTCTCAGCTCTGCAAAAGGTGCAGATGGAGAGAGGAGTGAGCCTGCACTCAGGAACCAAAAAGGATGTTGTGGCAGTAGGATTTGAAGTAAGAAGAGGGAGCTTATGAGAGTGGACTTCTGAACATCCCTGAAATCTCTGAAACACCCACAATTCTATTTCCTTAGCAGGCTGTCCTTACACAGAATGGGTTAGGATGTCAAGTGGTACCTTGGATTCAAATAATGTGAATTATTCCTTCATGGTAGGTTTCCTGTGACCTATGGCTAATTGAGATTTGATATGTGAACGAGTAGAAAATATTTGGGGGATAAAACTTCCTAGCAAGCATTGGGGCTGTGTTTTGACTTATTAAAAGTCATTGGCATTGTGATTTTTAAACTTCAAAATTTGAAATGCAGTCAAGTTACTAGTATGATTTTAAATGATTATCTTGAGAAATCTGCAAAAAGCATGTATTTGTTGGTCCTGTCAAATGACTTGACAGTATTCAACTATGAGAGTTATCTTGGAATTATGTTCATGAAAAATTCCTTCCAACCTTCTTGGCAAGTTGCAAGAATGATGGACTGTAAAATTGTACCTTTTACAGTGTCTTAGGTGTCTTTGAACCAACATCTGACTTTGAAGTTACCCAGCTGCCTGTTACCAATTTACCTGTTTTACTGGGTGTTATTTTTTTTCAATGGGGGGTTATTAAATTTAATACTCAAAGCAAGTGATTTAATCCATATTGCTTAGAATATGATGGTATTCTGCTAAAAAGTGATTTCCAGGTGCTTTAAAGTGAAATGTTTTAGCAAACATTCTTCAAAGGGTCGTTTTTCCTAATATAAATTTGCTTGTTCATTCTTCTAGACTTTGGACCTTTTTTTTTTCAGGTTATTATGTATGTTGTTTAGCTCTTGAAGTATTGGAGTTAAGTGGCCAAAGCTTTCCGATTTCCTAGTAATTAATTAAGCCTTTTTGAACTGTTGAAATGATTCATGGCTGGTCCTCTATGCCAGTGTGCCAACAAAGGAAAAAGGAATATCTCGTTGGGATTGTCAGTATTTTGAGCATGAGTGGTTTGTGACAGATTTGTGTCTCTACTTCTCTGGTGGTGGAGGTAAACTGGATGGAAGTAGGGAAGTGGTATTGCTCCCTGTTACTTAAGGTGGGTAAGCTGTGAATTTTAAGAGGACGCAGCCATGACTAAAGACCACATGGCTAAGCGATGTCCCATACACACTTAGTAAACCAATGGCCAGGCCACAGTTCTTTTACCCACTTGGAACGTTGTTGCATTGCTAGATTAAAGTTTTTTCCTTGAGCTCAACTTGTACTCTAAAGAATTACCTAGGGTGTTTCAAGTCTTCTTCCGTTTGTTTATTTGCTTTTGGGGAAGCATTATTCTTTTTTATCTTATTTTTTTAAAAGATTTTATTTATTTGACAGAGACACAGCGAGAGAGGGAACATAAGCAGGGGGAGTGGAAGAGGGAGGAGCAGGCTTCCCTCGGAGCCAGGAGCCCGATGTGGGGCTTGATCTCAGGACCCTGGGATCATGACCCAAGCCGAAGGCAGACCCTTAGCGACTGAGCCACCCAGGCGCTCCTGGAAAGCATTATTCTTATTCCCAAGTTTTATTTAAAGTAGAAAATGCTCAAAGAAATCCAGTGTTAATAGAAAGGATGTGTGTGAGATGAACGATGGTCATCCATTCCGTTTCTACCAGGTGGATAAAAATCTGAATCTTGAGAGTGAAGCTTGTGATAGTAAAGAAATATGTCCCATGTGAATATCTGACCTGAGGAGGATCGTGTTTTGGTTTTGTTGGTTTTGTTTATTTTTGTTTCTGAAATCCCCATGCGCACTCTGGTTCTGAGAGCCTGCCCCCCCCCTCCTGCCCCTCATCCTCCCCTTAGTTCTAGTCCCAGGTCCCTCTACAGGCAACCAGGCTGTCCTACGTCGCTGGCGCCACCTAGGGCCTCTCTCAGGGACCGCGTTGTGCAAAAGCTCCCTGGTGAGCTCTTCTCTTGCTCCTTAGAAAACTTTTGGTTTTGTTTCGCTTTGACCACTTGTGGTGCAGTTGCTTTTCTAACAGACTGCTTTTTTTTATATGTTCTTTTAAATCCATATACTGCTGCTTTTTCTTTTTTTGACCTGCTACCCTTTCTTGATGTTGTGAATATAGACCAAAGAAGCCCTAATCATGGGTGGCTGGCTGTCAGTTGTCCTCTGACTCTTGGTTTTGGCTCAGATCATGATCTCAAGGTCGTGTGATCGCCCTGCTTTGGGCTCCACGTCAGTGGGGTGTCTGCTTGAGATTCTGTCTCCCTCTGCCCCGTCCCTGCTTGCTCACTTGTGCATTTTCTCTCTAAAATGAATCATAAATCTTAAAAGAAAAAGAAGTCCTAATCATGACTAGGAAAAATAATAAAAAAATGACATTGCTATGTTAGGGCGAAGACAGGCCAAGTTTTGAAGTAAAATCTATGTCCACATTTGCTAAAGCCCTTGAAAAATCCCAAAAGTTCTCTTGAAAAGCTCCGTGTCTTTATTTGTCCATCATCTACTTGAATCCAAGTTCTTCTTTTTATAATATCTGTGTTCAGGTCATAGACTAATTAATTTCTATTTTATTTTTTTATTTTTTATTTTTTTAAAAGATTTTATTTATTTATTTGACAGAGAGATTACAAGTAGGCAGAGAGAGAGGAGGAAGCAGGCTCCCCGCTGAGCAGAGAGCCCGATGCGGGCCTCGATCCCAGGACCCTGAGATCATGACCTGAGCCGAAAGCAGAGGCTTTAACCCACTGAGCCACCCAGGGACCCTTAATTTCTATTTCAATATACACACATGTACCTGACATGCTTAATGTACATACTTAACACATGTTATATACACACATGCCGAAGCATGTACAGTGATACTGAGTAGGAATTGAAGGATGGGTAAGAGTAAGTGGATAAAATATGGGAAAGGCATTCACAGTAGGAGGAATATCACGCTCAGATATGCTGGGGTCGGGCATCTCCAGGTGTGTAATGTTGAAAGGACTTGGGATTGTCGCCACACTGGTTCTAAACAAGCGAGGAGTCAGAAAGGTAGCACAGTAGGAACACATCTCAGTTCATAAAGGTACTAGTGGCAGAAGGATTATTGACTATAACTCCACTTAATTTTCAAGCTCATCTCTGACTCTGCTGTGGGAAGCATCTCCTTAGTCCTTTTTGAGGCCTCCCTGCCCTGTGTCATGATTCTGGAATCTTAGATTTGCCAAGTGAATGTGGGCATCTGCTCCTCATTGTTGGCTCACATAATTTACATGGAAACCTAGAATGACTTAGTCCTTACTGCCCTCCCATCCTCTTTTGCATGGGAGTCCTTGTGAGGCTGCTGATGGTTGAGACCCACCACCACGGTCTACGTTTGTTGGAGTCTTATTCCTCCTTAGAAGCTCTGCTTCTGAATCTGGAAATCACCCTTTTCTCCTCTCTGCCTGATGAAGTCTCTTTCTAGTTTCTGGAAATGCCCTCTTTGGTAGTTCTGGCTGGGCTATGTGCTCTGTGTGAGAGAGCCATCTTTCCATCTGTGGGCTTGGGCTTTGGGACATAAAAGTTAGGAACATTTGCAGGCTGGTTCTCCTTTTTCCTAGCCACATGCCTCTCCCAAGATGATGAACATAAGGAGCTAATTTGAATGGGGAGAAAAGGGGGATATACCAGGAGAAAAACTGGTTCAGGTCACAAAACATTGTCACACTGCCCTTCCCCCTCACCCCCCACTGCTGCAGTAGGATGCGTCTCAATATTGAGAAGAGGCTAGGAAATCTACTTGAGTCTAGATTCCTCTGGGGGGCAGATAATAGGAAGCCCAAGTGACACAGAGTCAGGATTGTGCTTTAGGAGGAGTCATCTGACAGCAGTGTCAATAAATGGGACAGGGAAGGGTCTGGGTATTCAGAGACATCATGGAGGAGGCTCGGGGTGTGGTCTCTACAGCGAGCAAGGTGGTTGTGATTTCTTGTTTCTTGTGCTGCAGTGAGTTTCCCTAATGGCACAGCTCAGGTCCTGGGGGCCTCAACCAAGACTTTAGTTCCTGGATCTCTCTCCAAAAGGGGTTGTATTAACTCTTATCTGTACGTGATCTCAAGGCAGGGCTGAGGTAGTGCAGAATGTCACCATTTGAATGAGGAACTCGAGAGGTCAAGAAACAGTCACTGAAAAAGGAAGTTCCAGAAGGTCACTGATGAAGGAAACCTTGTCCTGACCTCCTGATGCACCGTGAAATGGAGGAAGCCGAAATTCCTAATGGTCTTCTTGACCTGAGAGGGAATTTGATACTCAGAGGAAGCTGCTCGTGTTTGGGAGGCTGTGCTGATAGTTGGGCTATCAGATAGGCTGCCCAAATAGTTCATTAACCAGGGGAGACCTTGCTGAGTGTTAATTAAGTTTGCATTACAGGTGAAGGGATCTGAGGTCTGAAAAGGTTTTCTCATTCCATCCAGAGAGGGGTGAGCTGAGGATCTCCAAGGCTCTTTGTGACTCTTGAGAAAATAGACAAAGAAAGCTTTTATAGGATGAAGACGGAAAATTTCTTGGTGAAACTTGATGAACCTGTATCTGTAGTACATAGATGGACTAGAGCATGGTGTGTGTGGGGGGGGGTGTTTGTGTGCGTGTGTGCGCACACACGCGCGTGCACCTGGGTAGGGATGTATGTTTTTAAACGTGTGGCTGAGTTGGCTTACCTAAGTCATTCAGATAGGCCTCTTCAGGGGAAGACAGGAAGAAAGAGGCTTTGAGGTTGTGCGGGGAACCATGGGGCTGAAAGGCCTCTGGGGGGCTGGGAGGGTGCTGCCAGCAGGGGTGTCTCTGAGGCTTCTGACTGTATCCTCGTTGTTTCCACACCAGTTCAGGCAGGGGCTGCTTGTAGATCCTGGGTAATAGTAATCACCTGGATTTAGGGAATTCTGCAGATCCTACAAGCAAGCAGATAGAAACTCAGACTGTTCAGAAGAGTGTAACATAAAAAGGGTCACCGTCCCTGGCAGCCTCCCTCCCCATGGCATCCTACCCTCTAGAAGTTGCCACTGAAGAGTTTCCTGTCCATTCCTATAAAACAAACAGAACACCTATGCACAAATAGGCACACATTTTTTTTTAAGATTTTATTTATTTATTTGACACAGAGAGAGAGATCACAAGCAGGCAGAGAGGCAGGCAGAGAGAGAGAGAGAGAGAGAGAGAAAGAGAGAGAGAGAGAGAGGAGGAAGCAGGCTCCCTGCTGAGCAGAGAGCCGGATGCGGGGCTTGATCCCAGGACCCTGAGATCATGACCTGAGCCGAAGGTGGAGGCTTTAACCCACTGAGCCACCCAGGCGCCCCAGGCACACATTTTAAAAAACATTTTTTCCTCATTAAAAAAATTTTTATTTAAGAGAGAGTGTGAACACGGAGAGAGAGAGGGAGAAGCAGACCCCCTACTAAGCGGGGAGCCCAACGTGGGGCTCGATCCCAGGACCCTGAAGTCATGACCTGAGCTGAAGGCAGATGCTTAACCGACTGAGGCACCCAGGTGCCCCCCGCGTTTTTCACAGGCTCCCCTGTACACTGTTGGCGAGGATGCTCTCAGGTGCCTTCTGCAGATGGTCCCGCTCAGCACCTCCCACAGATGGGAGGATTCTACCCCGCTCCTTGGTTGGTTCGAGCAGGTCTCTGTGATAAGCACCACCCCTGTCCCTGCCTTCCTGCCTTTCCTGTTACTGTGTGGCATGGTGGCCCTCAGCAGGGGAAGTCCCCATCCTCACCCCTGGAACCTGGGAATGTGACCTTATTTGGAAAGAGTCTTGGCAGATGGATTTAGCTGAAGAAACTTTAGATGAGATCATCCTGGGTTAAGCAGATAGGCCCTAATTTAATCAGACGTCCTCAGAACAGAATAGGAAAAAGCACAAGGAGAGGAAGAGAAGGCCATGTGTGGAGAGGGAGGCAGAGATGGAGTGGCACGGCCAGATGCCAGAAAGGCCTCCAGCCCTCAGAAGAAGAGGCAAGGAGGGATTCTGCCTTGGAGCACTTGGAGGGAGGGCAGCCCTGTCAGCCCCTGGGGTTCGGACTCCGTTACTGTGAGAGAATGCGTTGCTGTTGCTTTAAGTCTTCCAGTTGGTGGTGATTTGTTAGGGCAGCCCTAGGAAGCTACTACACCGTGGAAACTCATCTCCTGAACATCCTCTCCAGACTCCCCTACGCACACCTGTTAAATCTCATCGGTGCGATAGGTCTCCAGATGTCGAATTCTGGTCCTCAGTCCTGATCACAGTTTGCCACTCAGATACAGTAACACATGCATCCTTGCTTAGGAATAACGTGAGTAGCTGGAGGAGCTGTGGGATGCTGTGTAGTCATCGTGTGTCAGGCATTGTGCCTACACGGTCTTACACCAACTCTCCCAAGTAGTTACTAACATCCCCATTTTACAGATGGCAGACTGAGGTTTTGAGTACTGACGTCATTTGCATGGGCTCACATGTCAATAGGAAGCAAGGCCAGGATTCAAACCAACCGTTTATCTGATTCCAAATTCTGTGTT
Organism: Ailurus styani; assembly: GCA_002007465.1. NCBI lineage: Eukaryota > Metazoa > Chordata > Mammalia > Carnivora > Ailuridae > Ailurus > Ailurus styani. The sequence continues at coordinate 1,791,175 of LNAC01000024.1, read as the reverse complement.
CCTACCCACAATACTAGATTGAAAATATGAACCCCATTTTAAATGTCTGGGGGCCATATTGTATGGACCTGGCCTGGCCACTGGCTGGGGTGGGTCCTGGGGGTAGCAGGCGCAGCTGCCCCTGGGAATGGGTCTGGTCTGGCAGGTAGGAGGTGGGATCCTCAGGACACGGGGAGTCTGAAACAGCACCGTGCGTTGGAGTAATGAGACCCTCGCAGGCGGAGTGAAAATGTGGGAGTTACAGCGCTAGTGATGACAAACTTCAGATTATCGTTAGTTCAGCTGATGCACCAGGCATTGCCCTGAGTGCTCTCTGTCTGTTAGTTAGTGCGCTACAAAGCGGGCGCTGGGTTAGCACGGGAGGGCGCTACCTATTAGCAACTGCTCAGAGTTCAGGTACAGAGAAGTTCCTCAGTGAGGGGATGGCAGGAATCAACAGGACACTAGCCTTGAGGAACTAAGGTACCGAATAGGTTACCAAGAAGGAGCTGTTGGCTTGGATCATAAGACGGGTATCCAGGTAAGGGAATCCCATGTCCGGAGAGATGGACCTGGGGCCCATGGCCGGAGGGCCAGGTTCACCAGAAATGACTGACACCAAGTGGAGCAGTCGGTTGGCCCTCACTGCGGGGAGTGTGGTAGCAGCAGGCTGATGATGGGATATAGGTAGACCTTGGTGTTGAGACCCCCAGGGTTAGGATCTCATGGGGACAATGATCTGTATTAGGCCTGAAACTTTGAATCAGCCCTGATAGCACTGGGGCTTGTTCTCATTTACCTTCTCAGTATCATTAGGGAACAGAGGCTTTGGCTGGCTGCTTCTGGGCTTTCTGTGAACACGATGATGTAATCTTTTAACTTTTATTTTTAGTAAAATTATCTTTATAGTCATTGTTCATGTCTTTTAATTCATCAGAAGCATTTAGAACAGTTTCTGTTGACTCAGCGACTGGGGTAATTTTTACTTCCTTGTCTCATTGGGCCCCGTTCCATCTTTTAACTTGTGGCAGAGGAAAAAGGAGTGACAATTTTTTTTTTTTTTTTAAATGGGAGACTGTCCCCATCTTATGGTTATTTGTATAGAAACTCACCTGTCTGGGCACTTTATACTAGAGGTTGTTCTGTGGTCTCTTGGTGCTGGATTCTGGACTATCTCACTTAGGCTATGTTTCTTTGCCTTTACCCTGGTATTTTACTTTTCCCATTTTCAAAGTCTGCCCCAGATGATTGTTTCATTAGCTCCTCCAGGCAGCCTTAAGGACTAGCCTGCATTTTCTAAATGAGGGAGTTGAGATAACATGACAGTAAGTCAGTATTCGGTCTCAGGGCAGAAATTTCTCATTCTCTCTCTGCCCATCACTAACGACCTCCATCCCTCACCCTGCCCCCAGCTTTAAGCATGGGAGAAAGCAGCACGTAAATGAAAACAGTGTCTGAAATCATCTTTGAGAAAGCTAGCCACAAAAACAGGTTGTTTTGTTTATGAACTGTCAGTGGAATTTATCCAAAAAGAATTTTCTTGAAGTGACTTGACGTTATAAGCTGTACCATAATGTTCCGATTACTACCTTATGAAGTTAGAGAACTTCAAAAACTGAATGGGGGGCGCCTGAGTGGCTCAGTGGGTTAAAGCCTCTGCTTTCGGCTCAGGTCATGATCTCAGGATCCTGGGATCGAGGCCCACATCGGGCTCTCTGCTCAGCGGGGAGCCTGCTTCCCCCTCTCTCTCTGCCTGCCTCTCTGCCTCCTTGTGATCTCTCTCCCTCTGTGAAATAAATAAATAAATTTTTAAAAAAAATCTTAAAAAAAAAAAACTGAATGGGATTTGTGAGTAGAGTAGATAGTGCAGGGTGCAAATTTAGGACCTGGAGTGATTTTTGTCTGGTACACAGAAAATTCTATTAAGTACAATCAAAATGAATTAAAATTTTTTGTTGTTAAAATCGTAAATTTCAGGGGCGCCTGGGTGACTCAGTCAGTTAAGTGTCTGCCTTTGGCTAAGGTCGAGATCTCAGGGTCGTGGGATGGAGCCCTACATCAGGCTCCCTGCTCAGTGTGGAGTCTGCTTCTCCCTCTACCCCTCACCCTGCCTGTGCTTTCTCTCTCTCTCTCTCTCAAATACATAAATAAAATATTTTTAAAAATAAAAATAAATAGTAAATTTCAGTCTTTAGGCACTAACTTTGATAAAATTCCTGGATAATATCAGGCATATGAAGCATAAAAGTTTTTACAAGTAGGATAGCTAAGGCAGTTACCTCTATTCTACAGAATAATATAATTGAAATCTTTCGTTAATTCCTGGAGATTGGACTTAGAAGTAGGAATCATAAGGCAGATTTGTGATTCGCCTTTGCCAGTGCCTTCCTGTGTTACATTCTGTTTAGAAATACCTCACTAGATTCTGAGCTCCATGAAGGCAGGCACTCTGTCAGTTTTGTTGGTTGCTGAATTCCTTGGCCTCAGACAGTGCCAAGTAGGAAATTAATGTGTATTTGTTGAGCGATTTAAAGAATGGGTGTATAAAGGGGATAAGAAATGAGGTAGATTTTTATTGGCGACCTGTGAAATTAAAAGAAGGTCCTTGTGTGCTACATAATGGTGATCATGGTGCTTTGAATATAGCATTTAAAATGAAAATGAAAAGTAACTATTATAAATGAATGACAAAATGGGCACATTTTGGGCATCAGGACTTGAAAGACTGCTCTGGCCATATCTGTCTTTATGGGGACGAAATAGGATTGTGAGACTGGGTGAGATGTATGAAGAACATGTTGCAGTGCCCCTGTTACAGAATAATAGCATGAAACGGTTGCTGCTTCATCTCATGTGTGTTTTCCAGATAAAACTGTGGAGGAAAGAGTCATGTCTTAAGTCTGGTTTTCAACCATGGCAGTCTTGCCCCCCCCCAAGGGACATCTGGCAATGACTGAAGATGTGGCTGATTTCATAATTTGGGGAAGGGTATTATGGCTCCTGTGGGCAGAGGCTAGGGATGCTGCTAACTACCCTACTGTGTATAAGACAGGGCCCCATAAAAATGGCATAGGGGTACCTGGGTGGCTTAGTTGGTTAAGTGTCTGGTCTTGATCTCAGCTCACGTGTTGCTCTCAGGATCGTGAATTCAAGCTGGGCATGGAGCCTACTTAAAAAAATTTATCTGGCAGAAAGCATCTATAGTGCTGAGGTTAAGAAACCCTGTCCTAGTCAGTCATAAAAGTATAATATTAAAATATTGAGCAAAATAGTGGCACCTGTCAGTTAAATATTTACCTTCGGCTCAGGTCATGATCTCTGGGTCCTGAGATCAAGCCCCACATAGGGCTCCCTGCTCAGTGGGGATCTGCTGCTGCTGCTTCTCTCTCTGCCCCTACTCCCGCTCATGAGCTCTCTCTCTCTCAAGTAAATAACATCTTTAAAAAAATATCCAAAAAATATTGAGCAAAATAAAATGTGTGTGTCACTGTATGAATCCTATGTTGGACCAGGTATTAACTTACCAACTAAAATCTCTAACTAAAATTCCAAACAGTAGAATAAACATATAGATAATGAATCCTTGCATAGCTTAGCAAACAGTACCATTTGGTATAGTTACAACCACCATGGAAAACTGGAATTATTGACTTGTTAAAAGTTTGATTGAAGTACATTTGATCAAAATGCATTTGATCAACTTGGTGATGTTGATTGAGCTAAAGTTGATTGACCTTATGTGCTTCATCTGTACTTAAAAACCGCATTTCAAATCTGAGAAAAAAAATTTTTTTTTTTACATCAAACCCCCCCCCCCCCGTGGTGGAAGAATATTGTGAATTTCCGAGGTAAGAGAAGAAAGTTGGAAAATTTGAGTAATTCCATTGTTTCGTTTGTTTTCTTATTTAGATGTTGTACAGTGTATTGTGTTTGAGGAATTATATGGAGGGGAAAAGACTTTGAAGATATTCTTTGTTTATCATCATTGTCTTCAAAGTTGACCTCTTTTCCTGGATGTTTCATGACATGTCAGTCACTCTCTTGGTAGGGTAACATTGTCTTGGGTGGTCTGATGTTTTGCCAAAGGGATTCTGATGTGTGATGAATCTATTCCACACTTGTGACAATGTGTTCAATTCCTGAGTGCTGTGTCGACTGTAGTTTGTTGTGAAAGTAGGTGACATTGAGTACAGTGCAAAATGCTCCTCATGAATGATGGTTTTGTCCTGATTGCAATGCTATTAGGTAGCTACTATTATGATTCCCATTTTGAGAGGTAAGAAAACTGACACATGGCTAAGTGACTTGTTCACAGTTATGACTAAAGCATGGTGGGACCAGAATAGGTCAAGCTACACTGCTAAGGATCTTTGCTGTGTTGAAAGGAAGGGTCTAGGCGGTGGTGGACTTCCAGTAGAGTACTAGAGAGAAATCTAGCCTTAACTCTCAGTTGCAGCGATAACAAAGCATCGGTGAAGTATAACTCAGTTGCCGTTTCTTACAGCTCTGCGAAGACAGGGAAGGTACTTGTTGGTAGAGAAGTGGGGTGCAAAGAGAATTACCTTGTGAAGTCCGTCTCGGTCCCTTTTGCTAGCCACTGGGGCGGAATGGAGATGTACAGACAGGGATTAGCATGTGTGATCCGAGAAGGCTGCTCAGGTCTTCAGTCTAGACACATCTCTGCTTGCCACGTGGGGCTCGGCTTGCCCCCGTAGCTGGCGGATTGCTGCCCCTCTGGGTTGCAGCCTTTTAATGGAGCCTCTTGTCCCGGAAGCCGTATGAATTGAGGTTTGTACCATGCCCTGTCCGTGCATGGGCATCATGCGTGGCTCCCGTCGGCAGTGATGGGGACGGTGGGGACTCCTCCTGGGTGCTAGGTAGGAGAGCTCAGCTCCTGTGGGACGGTAACTAGTTACTTCTTCCTCCTGCTGTCTGGTCCGTGAGCTCCTTTGGGATAGAGGCTGTGTTGCACGAGTTGTAACAGAGCCCATTTGTGTTCTAGGCGCTCCTGGTTTTACTGATGAGGCCGTGGAGTCCCAGAGGCAGAAGGAACTGCCTGAGGAGCCTCAGCCTGTGGCTGGAGGAGCTAGGATCCGTACACCGGGCTGTCTGCTGTGAACGGCTCTGCACTCGTCACCACTCTCATCTTGTCTTCGTCATTTTTTCATCTTTTTTATCTTTGCATTTCGGGCATATAGTACTTACTGCTGAGTGAATGAAGAATGCCCGTGGATGCTTCTAGGTGGAAGCTAACTATTGCTCTCACCCGGGTATAAAGCAGACGAGGAAAACAAATAGGAATAAGTGGCGAGAGCCCCCGGTCCCGGGAGCCTGACCGGCCGCAGAAGGAAGCTCTGTGTTCTGAGTCTCCACCCTGTCTGTGTCTCCACAGGTCTGAATTTTTCAGTCTCCAGTCTCGCTTTTGAATCTGCTTCCAGAGCCCTGGCAGAGAAAGCTTTCCAGACTTGCCTTGATGCTGTTTGGATGTTGACTTGCAGTGTGACTCCTTATTCCGACGTGCCCTGTCGGGGCCTTTCCTGTTGCCATGAGAAGGAAGTGCTCATGCTACCCTAGCTCCCTGAAGCTACAGTGGCCGGGCGGGGGGCGCCTGCAGCCGGGTCACTGCGGGCAGAGGGCGTTCGCAGCACCTCGGGTGTCTCAGCTGTAACGGGACGGACTTGCAGTAGCAGGTCATCTGAAGTCATAGTAATGGTACCGTGTGTGTGTGTGTGTGTGTGAGAGAGAGAGAGAGAGAGAGAAGTCATTGACCCCTTAAATTGCCAGAAACACAAACGCACACACACACGTCATCAGTTGTGCGATTCTGTGGGACTCAGACTCCCTTACCCAGAGCCCCTCCGCCTGCCAGTTATCGCATAGAGAGGGTCTAGCCTTTACTGGGTTCTATCTCTCACCGTGTATGGCATGCCTGGATAATATGGGGCTTTTTGGTTGTTGTTTTAGGTACATTTATGGAAAAGAGAGTCTTGGCTATTAGCACTTGAACTACACGGCAGACAGCCTCCCCTCTACTGTCCTGACCCGCTGCTTCCTTGCATTGTATTCCATAAACTTCTGTGTCCTTAAAAAAAAAAAAAAGAACTTTGAAATTCATAAACCTCACAGCCTGTGTTTTGAGGCACACACACACACACACGCGCACACACACACACACGACTTAGAGTTACAGTGTAGGCTCCTATCAAATAGGTGTTGACAGCTCCGGACTTTAAGACTTCTGGATTATTCCTTCTGAGTCTTGACTCCATGCTCTCCTCATCTGTATTTCATACAAACAATGGGATAAAAGTATTTTCCTTACAGGAATAAATAGCGGAGAGATAGTTCGTGAGTGGAGTTTTAGCCATAGTGAAACATGCGTAGTTTATCTTTAGGTTTTGTTTAAATATTTGATCAAGTATTTGAGGAGCTCCTGGGGGTCACACAAAAGCTGGAAATCTTCCCTCGCCATGACTGTTGCTCTCTGCATGCAGGAGTGACCCCTGAAGAGCCCCCATTCCCATAACCTTAAACTCTGAAACTCTTATCCCTTCTCTCCCCGCTCTGCGGGCCCGTTTGCTGCTCGTGCATTCTGTCCTTTCTTATATAAATCCCACCCACCTGATGGGGTTGCTTTTGAGACCTGGGCTGCCCCTTCTTAGTTGGAGGATTTCAGTCACTTCTAATTTTATATTTCCTCGATTCCTATCACAGGTGGAAGGTAGGAAATCTAAGGGGTAAGAGAAAGAGACCACCCCACAGGGCATCCAGAGCCCCAGAAAACCACGTGGTACCCACACCCGTTCCAGCAGACATTCTCTGAAGTGGAACATACCTTTCAGCAAACTAGCGTTTTGCTCATAACGGTCTCACCAGTCCCTCATATATTTGAATCAAACCTTTGTTTCATGTGCATGTATTTTCAAAGGGAAATAAGTGAGCAAAATCAAATATTTGGTTTACAGCAGTTAAGATGGTTAAATGCAAACGTTTTTGGCTTGCCCCTCTTTCCCCTCCATATTCTTCTGTTCCTGCTCTCCCTTCTATTCAGGAAGATAGACCGTTGCCCAAGGACTCTGGGATTTTATTTACTGCCTGGTGGAAACAGTTGGGAGGGGGAAAAAAAGCAGAACAATCCAAGCATTTTGAAACAGTTTCTTGGCAGTTTTTTTTTTTTTTTTTTTTTGGCAGCTAAGATAGGCCCGCTCAAAATATTTTTTAAAAAAATGTTTTACCTTCATGGGCTCTGTGTTTGCCAGTGTAAATGTTTCCAAATTGTTGTCTTGATTTCTCTCTTAAGAACTCAGGCAACTGGTGTAACACACACAGATTACTCTTGTTCTTTTGGTTTTAAAAATGCAATTATTTCTGTTGAGGAACCATTGCGAGCAGCAGTTATTAGAAAGTAACTCATGGAACTCCACGGAAGAGCCCTGTTACAGAAGCGATGACCACAAAGATGATCTGATGGCACTTGGTGTTTGTGGAAATGCGGACTTCGAACTTAGCATCTCCCAGATCCCACGTGGGTAGTTGAATGTGGGACTGAAAGATGTAGAAAGAGATTTTAGTGGGATGAATGGGTTCTGATGATAAAAGGTAGTGGATGCGTGATGTAAGTTAATGACCAACAACTGGCAAAGGAGTTTTTCCAGTTATTCATCTTTACAAGCTATTCGTAGTTATTTTTAAAAAAGATTTTATTTATTTGATAGAGAGCAAGTGAGCATGAGCAGGGGAGAGGCAGAGGGAGAGGGAGAAGCAGGCTCCCTGCTGAGCAGGGAGCCCTACGTGGGGCTCAGTCTCAGGATCCTGAGATCATGACCATAGCGGAAGGCAGACGCTTAATGGACTGAGCCAGCCAGGTGCCCTTATTTGTAGTTATTTTTATTGATATTTCTGTAAGACAACTCTTTTGGGGTAAGTTATTTGCTGTTTAAATTCTTAAAAGGTATAAGAAGGCTAAATACCTAATCTTACCAAGCAGTGGGAGAGTAAAGATTTAGAGGTTTTGTTTGTTCTTCCCTTAAAACTTTTTACCTCCGGATCTTTCGTATGTAAAAGAAATTATTCTGCTTTTTTCTTTTTCTATATCTAGGTCAAATAGTGGAAAATAGTGGAATAAGCAGTTGGCTCTAGACTTGTTTCCGCTGTTGTTGAGAGTTAATTTTTTGATTTTGAGTAAGTTACTTAATTCCTCAGGCCCTCAGTTTCCCCATCTGTAGAATGACATGATTGGGCTAGATGATAGCCAAGTCTCTTCCGTCTGAATACTGCTTTTCATCAATGAAATTATAACTGGCCTTCTTGCAGAATGTAGAATACCAGACCGTTATCACATGAATTGCAGATTCAGTCTGGGGAATCACACAAAGCCATTTACTGTAATCGACTTGTCGTGCTCAGTGAGTACCACATAATGATGTTATTTTATTGTTCAGTGAGTTAAATTTTACAAATTCCCCAGTTGCCAGAAATGTGATGAATCCCGCTGGCCTTGGCAAATGTACTGCTTTCCTGAGTTGCACTGCACATGATAATAACCTCATGGTTTTCTGAGCTAATGTGCGAGGTAATGCTATCTTCCAAATGGGAAAAACTACATCTCTCCCTCTCTCTAAAGAGGACATACTTTTTTTCCTCCACTTTAAAAATAATTCCATTACCAAATGTAAACATGCATGTGATCATTTCCAAATTTATACCCTATGCTTTAGTACTAGCGTAAGCAAATGGTTGCTTAGACACTGAAAACAAAGATCTTTATTCCTTCGGTAATCTGATTACTTAAAAATTAACAGGAAAATATCTATTCTGTGCTTTTTCAAAAAAAACTAAACATACCCACGTAAAATGCTAGTGATCTTGATTGAAAGAAACATGTTTTTAAAATATGGATGAGGAAGGTTTTTATTCTGGTGATGGTAATAGGAATAGAGTTTTATCAGACTGAACTTCCTGCAGATGACATTTATAAACTGTTGGTAAAATACAACATCAATGACTTGAAGATACCAGAGAGCAATTGAAAGTAGACAATTTGGAGAGGAGTTGATTCTTAAAAGGAGTGAATAGTGTTTGGGTAAAGTTAACATTTATATGTTTTGTTTTTGCCTGGTGGCATTCCCCGGTCTGTGCACAGTGGGGTGACTAGACCTAGAGTAGAAAGTGTGGCAGTTACTGACTCGAGTCAGGAGATGAATGGCATTTGTGACTGCCAGATTGACTGCAAAGTGAGACACTTCCAGGAAAGGAGGGAGTCACAGTAGGGGGAAGCCCCAACATCTGTATATAAACTCTGCCCAAATTCCTGGCTGATCCATGGGGAGACTCTACAGTTTCCAGTGAAATGCAAAAGCTGGAAAGCTGAGGGAACTCAGTAGTTCCAGCCAGTGCACACCATAGGGAAATAGAATTTGGAGTTTGAGTCTAGCCAAGTAACTGTCTGGCCAAGATTCTTCAGAACAAGATAGTCTCTACACTGTAATGTTCATCGTATTCTTTCCATAATACCAACCATGAGAAAAAAAAGAAATATGACTCTGTCAAGAGAAGAAGCAGTCAGTAGAAAACAACCCCAAGATGACTGAGATGCTGGAATTCATGCAGTAGGGCTTTCAAAGCAGCTGTTGTAAATATTTTCAACTTCAAATGTCATAATGAAACAACACATGGGGAATTTTAATAGAAATAGAAAACATAAAAGTGGAAGTAGGATAAAGATTAAAGAAGAAAGGAAATTACCCCATCTGGAGAAAAGACAAAAGTGACAAAAATGAAAAGTCTCAGTACCATTGGGATAAAATGAATTAATATATTTGTGTTTGTAATCTCAGAAGGCAAGAAGGGAGAGCATGTGGCAGGAAAGAGGTTTGAAGAACTAATGGCTCAAGCAAGGTAATACAAAGAAAACCACACCTAAGACACTTCAGAGTAAAACAGCTGAAAATCAAAGATAAAAGATAATCTGGAAAGCAGACACAATAAAGAGATATATACTGTGAAACAATGATATAAATGATGGGTCACTTTTCATCAGGGAACAAGGGAGATTATAAAATGGTGAGACATTTTTCAGGTGTTGAAAAATCCAATTATTTACTTGGAATTTTATGTTCAAAGAAAAATCTTCACAATTGGTGAAATAAAGATATATTCAGAAAAAATGAAAAAGGAGACCATTTGTTGTAGCTTGGTACATTAAAAAATTCCGAAAGAAGTTCTTCTGGTTGAAGGGAAATGACACCAGATGGGAACTCAGTATGATAGCATAGGGATTTATTATATATGTAGATGTTAAAGTCTTATATTTTTATATATGTCACAAGTGGTGTAGAGATTTCAAAGGTAGTGAGATCTGTGAAGCTTATTCTTACAAGGATCAGAGGGTTATCAATGGCAATTTTATGGTGGTTTTAGTTTTCAGAGCTTTTTAATAGTGTTGTGTATTCACAGGATCATGCTCTCAAGATTCTTTGGGAGCAGGCATGTAGAAGATGATATATGGAAGTCAGATTAAGAAAGAGAAGGAGGTGGTGATAGCAGGTATAGTTTGATCACATATTAAAAGGACAGGAGCTAGTTGTAGGAGCAGATTAAAATAAATTTTAATTTTTGCAAAGAACTAGCTCCTGGTTTCATTGATCTGTTGGATTGCACTTGCGATGAGCACTGGGTGTTGTAAGAAAGTGTTGAATCCCTATTTTGCACACATGAAGCTGATATTACGTGGATGGTAATTAACTGGAATTAAAAAACTTAAAAATATTTAACTTCTGAGATTTACTTTTTTTTTTTTTAAAGATTTTATTTATTTATTTGAGAGAGAGAGTGTGTGCGTGCACAAGCTGGGGGGTGGGTGGAGAGGGGCGGGGAGAAGAAAAGGAAAAGAATCCCAAGAGTCTCTGCACCTAGCTGGGAGCCCAACATGGACTCAGTTTCACAACCCTGAGATCATGACCTGAGCTGAAACCAAAAGTCAGATGCTTAATGGACTGAGCCACCTAGGCGCCCTGATTGAGGCTTACTTTTTTTTTTTTTTTTTAAGTTGGTGACCCTGAGAGTGTAGGAAGGGGAAGGAAAGTGCTGATAACTTGGTTAGATGGATATAATTCCTTTTAATGGCTGTAATATTCCACATTACCAATGTTCTGACTTAATAGATGATTCTTCAACTAAGGGAAGCTTCCAGTATTTTTTTTTTTTTGCTATTATAAACAGCGATTCAGTAACCATGTTAAGTATATTCTTACATAGTAGGTTTTTATTTCTTTTGAGTTAATCATAAAGACTGTGATTACTAGGTAATGGGATATGTTCATTTTCAATTTAGGTTTTTCTAGATTGATTTCCAAATTCTGTTAAAATTCATATTTCCACTAGTGATGCTTGGAGTATCCTCTTCCTGATTTATAGTCCTGTCAGCAGGAGTTGTCTTTTTTTTTTTTCCCCCAAATTTTGGTAATTTGAAAAAATGAGCAAAGTAAACTACAAAAGCAATTTTAAGTTTGTGTCACTGGTGCTGTTGGGATGCCACAGCGTTTTAGATTTACTCTTCAGAGCACCTGAGTGGCTCAGTTAAGGTCTGACTCTTGATTTCAGCTCAGGTTATGATCTCAGGATTGTGAGACGAAGCCCTGCGTCAGGCTCTGCACTGGGTGTGGAGCCTGCTTAAGATTGTCTCCTCTCCTTCTGCCCTTCCCCACCTCTCCCTTTCTAGTTTTACAAAAGAAAGATTTAGTCTTTAGTAAATTGTCCATTCATATCCCTTGTCCGTTTTCCTATGAGGTTTTGTTTGTTCCTGTTGGGTTACCAGTTTTGTCTTTCATTTAAAAGAGATCTCTGTATCTAATACCCTTACTTTTTATGTGCCTTGCAGATATTCTGTCTAATCTTGTATTTAGTAACTTTTATAAAGGTGTCTTTTTATGTACAAGCCATTTCTATTTCTTAAACTCAATATAATTTTCCCCGAAGTCAGATTTGAATTATGGGCTTAGCAATTCCAGTGGAACACGGGGCGGCTCCTCTCAGAGCAAAGCTCTCCTAGTGTATGGGAGCTGGAGAGGCACTTCCTCCGTCACCCTCTCTGAAGAGACCTACCATGCCAGGCCTTCAGTTGGATCCCTACCAACCGAAGCTTGCGAGTTCTTTTGTTCTAGCACAGGAAGAGCCAGTGTGGCGTGATTTACTTGGTTGGATTTTGCTGCTTCTCATGTACTTTTGTACTCATTGTTCTCCCGACATATTGAAGTAGCCACATTTTTTTCACCAGGTATGTTGGTTTTAGGAAAAAGCCCAGCATTTCCAGCAGTGTGGATCTTGCAGGTCCTGTAGGGCAGTGGGTATTTTGTTTCAGCTGGATGAAGCCCTAAAAGAGAATTGGAACAGATGTTTGAATTTGGTTAAATGCTTTCAATATTTATTACTTAGGTGACCTAGTTTAGCAGCAATTGTAATAGAAAAAAACAAGGCCATTTGGGGAAAACAGAGTTTATTGCATTCACCTTAAAAATTGAAAGAATTTTCTTTTTTATGTAGCTTCAGTGTGGGGAAATAAAACATTGAGAGATTCTTTTTCTACTTGAACTGATACCTAAATGTATACTACATTAAAAACAAATATATCCCATATGAAATATTTCTTAATGTGACTAGAGAACAGTTTTGGAGTTAGGGTTGTTGATGTGTTTATAACTGAATTTTAGAGCTTTGGGGTGGGTACTTGGGAAGTTGTCCCATAGATCCCTCTGCTTTATGGACGAGGAAACTGAGATAGGACTCTGACCCTTGGCTCAAAGATTCAGTGGCACAGGCAGAAATATGATTTTAATTTACCAAATCTGATCCACTGCCATTGATCCCTCCTCCATCTTGAAAACTGTGAATACCTTGCCCTGGAGAAGTGAGCTCTTGGATCCTTGTACCCATTGTATCTGTCCTTGACACTCTCCAGATGCCCATCAAAGAGCTCAGTGTAAGGAAGATGTTGGTAATTAGGAAGGGGGAAATAGTGGAAGAACAGTTTTGTCTGACATAGTCCGACTATCTGTTCTATGTTTCCAGGTTTCCAGGTGATGAGAGGGAATATATGAAGTTAGCATCCCAAATCAAAAACCGTGAATGTCTTCCTTGCTGTCACCGTGGTCCATGATGGAGAGCTAATTTAAAAAATCCATGTAAATATAATAGCCACAACAGTGCTGGGGGGAAGGATTTGGAGAATGAGCACAATTAAGTATGAAAAGCTTCCCAGGCAGGTGGACAGAGGTTATTTCCCATGTCTGGCAAACAGGATGTTCATTCCTTCACTGCTGTAGAACTGGGTCATTGGAGAAGGTAGGACGTTAGGGCCGCTGACGCTGAAATCTCAGTGGGTTCAAGGAGTGGCTACTCAAGTGAAGAGTGTCAGAAAGCAGGAGGAAAAAAGATTGAAGTGGTAATATAGGGGATGGAACCATATTCCTGGTCATGACTATAGAATTGGCATATGAAATAGTTGCTAAAAGAGGACAAGAACCTACTTAGAATTTGCTGAGATGAACAAGTTTTATTGCTGAATTACTAGAAATACTGGAGGCTGGAGGTCAGGGGCTTAGAAACCTACCTTCTCCCTTCCTCTCTGACTGTAGTGCTATTTTTTTTTAAATAGATCTGGAATCTTTATTATGTAATCTTTTCCCCAATGGTGGTAAAACATAGGTAAAATGGTTAAAATGGCAAAATTTGTTAAGTGTATGATTCATTAGCATTAATTACATTTACAGCATCATACAACCATCACTACTGTCTGTTTCCAAACCTTTCCTCACCCCAAACCAGAAACTTTGTACCTATTATATTTTTTTAAGATTTTATTTATTTATTAGAGAGAGAGAGAGAGAGGAGGAAGCAGGCTCCCTGCTGAGCAGAGAGCCCAATGCGGGGCTCGATCCAGGACCCTGAGATCATGACCTGAGCCGAAGGCAGAGGTTTATCCCACTGAGCCACCTAGACGCCCCACTTTGTACCTATTAAACAAAACTCTTCATCCCTTACCCCTATTCATTCTACTTTGTGTCTATAAATTTGCCTATTCTTAGATACCTTGTAATAGTGGAATTGTGCAAATTTTGTCCTTTTTAATCTGCCTTATATCACTTGGCATAACATTTTCCAGGTCCTTCCACATTATAGCATGTGTCAGGACCTCAGTCCTTTGCAGAGTTGGTCATATTCCATTGTATGTGTATATCACAATTTGTCGAATCATTCATCTGTGAAGGGCATATCTTGGGTTGTTTCTACCTTTTTGACTATTATGATTGATGCTGCAATGAACCCTGGTGTACTGTTATCTTTTTGAGTCCTTGCCTTCAGCTGTTTGGGGTTTATACCTGGGAGTGGAATTGCTAGATCATACGGTAATTCCGTGTTTAGTTTTTTTGAGGAACTGCCAATCTCTCTTACAGCAGCTGTGGTGCTGGGTTCCTTGACTCTTGGAGGCGCATGGAGGGCTTTCCTTGTAAGTGTATCAGTACAAACAGCTCACCTTAAGGTTGCTGAATGGGACTATCAATTCTGACTTCACAGTCTTAAAAAAAAAAATCTGAAGTTACTTATGAGACGTTGAGACAAATGTTGCTTTTCTCTTAAGTATACATTTGAGTCATTTCTGAATATGAACTCTAATATAGCCAGAGGGGTGAAATTGTATTTTTACGTTGTCCTCCTTACCTGGCGGAGGAGAAAGAAAGAATCGAGCCCCCTTGTGGGCTTATCAGATGTTGTGCTGGGTATGCTAGGTATTTCCACACATCAGGAAAAAAAAAAATCACATTTTGTGTTTGTCTTCATGTCAACTTTATGAGGTGGATGTTACTACCCTTCTGTTATAATGAGGAAACTGAGGTTAATTCTCCCCTTCCTTCCCGTAGTGAGTAGTAGAGTCAGGATTCGGTTCCTAAAATTTGACTAAAAAGCCTTGCCGTTGGCAGTTCCTCAATAGGGTAGAAGGCTTATTGCTTACATTTTGGAAATTTTTTGGATTGTATTCAGTTAGGTTTCCCCTGGGCTTTCTTAGTTCAGATAAATAGATGCCTACAATTCCTTCTTAGTTTGTGTTCAGGGACATTGTCCCAAGTAACCAAATGTGGCAGCTCATTTTTGACAAAACTAAGGACTTTAGTTATTAACAGTATTTTCTTCCATGGTTACTTGCTAATAAATAACTTAATCCATTTCAAGGTTTTGATGGTTTTAGTCTTCTGGGTTTTTCAGGGCTATTGAGTAGTTACCTCATTCTTGGCAGATAGGATATCTGTCTCATTAGCATGTGGCTTCAATAATTAACAATAGAAGGAAAGAGAGGATATGCATTGCTGGAATTTTCTATTTCATCCCTTTCTTCCCCTCACTGTTTATTGTTCTCCCTTTCTCTTTTTGTGAATAAGTAATATTGCTATCTTAGTCACAGAGTGTTTTCTCCTTTTCAGAGTACCCGTAAATACATGATTGGCTACAGGTTAAAAAAAAATCACAAAAGGTAATTATTGTAGGATATTTATATTTTGCAAACTCTTATAGAATAGTTTAAACACAAAAATAACGGAGAACATAGTATAAAAAAACCCTTAAATATCCATGCACCAGTTTTCACGCTTAAGAACTCAGAGTTAGTTGTTTGTTTATACTCAGTCTGCTTCTCTGCCTCCCTCTGATTATTTTGAAATCAGTCTATAAATGTTTTAGCATGTATCCGTAAAAGATACGAGCCCTTAATAAGTAGCTGCAAGACTATTAGCCTATGCAAAACAAATATCAATGAAATTTCAGGTATCTAAATTTCCCCAAATGTTTCATAAGTACTTCCTAGATTGAAACAATGTTCATCCATTGCAATAGATTTATTTTTCTCAAATTTTTTAATCTCCCCTCTTTTTACTTAAAATTTCTTGCAGAAAGTTTAGATTTTGTTGGTTCTTCCCCTGTAATGCTGTAGAATGTGTTCTGCCCCGCTGAATTTCCTGTAAATGTGTATAGCTCTAGAGGCTTGGTCAGATTCAAGTTTGATTTTTTTTTTTTTTAAGATTTTATTTATTTATTTGACACAGAGAGAGATCACAAGTCGGCTGATAGGCAGGCAGAGAGAGAGGAGGAAGCAGGCTCCCTGCCAAGCATGGAGCCTGATGCGGGCCTCGATCCCAGGACCCTGAGATCATGACCTGAGCTGAAGGCAGAGGCTTTAACCCACTGAGCCACCCAGGTGCCCTCGAGTTTGATTTTTGATTGGACTCCTTCATAAGTAGGGTCCTGCTCTTCTATCAAGGAGAACATGTTGTCTCTCTTTGTGATGTTAGCAGCCATTGATGATCAACACCTACATTTTATAAGGGCTTGCAAGCAATGGTGTTTTAATCCTGTTCCTTTTTTTTTTTTTTAAAGATTTTATTTATTTATTTGACACAGAGAGAGAGATTACAAGTAGGCAGAGAGGCAGGCAGAGAGGCAGGCAGAGAGAGAGGAGGAAGCAGGCTCCCTGCTGAGCAGAGAGCCCGATGCGGGGCTCGATCCCAGGACGCTGAGATCATGACCTGAGCCGAAAGCAGAGGCTTTAACCCACTGAGCCACCCAGGCGCCCAATCCTGTTTCTTTTTCACTTTCTTTCCTCAATTATTTGGCTGGGATTCAGTTTGTATAGAGAAGGTAGTGGGCGTATTAGGCTTCTCCAGAGAAACAGAACCAGCAAGTATGTATGTACATATAAAGAGATTTATTGATGGGGAATTGGCTTATGTGATTATGGGGGCTGGGAGTCCAGGTCTTTGGTGTGGGTCAGCAGGTAAGACCCAGAAGAACTAGTGGTGTAGGTAAATTTCAGAGACAGTCTACTGCTAAGAGGAGCTGTTAGGGAGGCCTTCAGGTCACCCACATCATGAAGGGTCCTCTGTTTACCTGGTATAGTGATTTAAGTGTTAATCTCATCCAAAAGTACCCTCCAAGTTGACATACAAAAATACCCATCACATGAAGGTATACTGTGCTTGATTCTATCCTTTCATTGACCAGTTTTGAAATGAGTTGATTATCTAGCATTTTCCAAAGGTGAGTTAGGACTTTTTTGTCTCTCTCTCTCTCTCTCTCTCTCTTTTTTTTATTTTTTACAACTTGGGGCTTGAATTCATGACCCTGAGGTCAAGAGTCAGATACTAACCAACTGAGCTACCTAGGTGTCCCCACGTAGGATTTTTTAAAAAATGAATGGATGTATTTAAACACATATGAAATATTTCAAATCATCACTTTTTCTTACCAATGCTGAAATTGTTTCATCCTTGGCTAATGCAGGCTTCTTGAAATTATTCTTTTAGACCTTTTGACCTTTTGGGTCTATAAGTGACATCACCCTTCCCATTTCTGATAGGAAGAATTTGCATCTTTTTTGTTTTTTAAATCAGTCTAGCTGGTTTTATCAGTTTCACTGATCTCAGACAGCTTTTGGGTTTAGTGATTTTCTCTATTTCTGTATTTCACTGATTTCTGCCCTGACCTTTATTTCATTTCCTCTCCATTTTGGGTTTCATTTTTTTCTAGTTTCTCTATGTGGAAGCTGAGGTCATTGATTTGAGACCTTCATTTCTAATACAGGTATTTAGCCCTACACGTTTGCTCCTTGATGGTGTCTTATCAGCATCCCATAAATGTAGATAGGTTGTGTTTTCATTTTTCAGTTCAAAATAATTTTGAGTTTTTCTTTTGATTTCTTCTTTGATCCTTTTTTTTTTTTAAGATTTTATTTATTTATGTGACAGAAACAGCGAGAGAGGGAACAGAAGCAGGGGGAGTGGGAGAGGGAGAAGCAGGCCTCTCGCTGAGCAGGGAGCCTGATGCGGGGCTCAATCCCAGGAGCCTGGGATCATGACCTGAGCCGAAGGCAGACGCCCAACGACTGAGCCACCCAGGCATCCGATCCTTTGGGGTTTGTCATAGTTGACAAAAATTGTACATATTTAAGGTCTTTGTGATGACTTGATACGTGTACACATTGTGAAATAATTACACAATCAAGCTAATTAACATTTATGACTTCTCAAGTTATTGTGGTGAGAACACTTGCAATCTACCTTCTTAGGAAATTTAAACTAATAAATATCGTAATATTAATTATAACCACCATGCTATATGTATGGTGTATATTAGATTTCCTAGGACTTGTTCATCTTTTTTTTTTTAGTTTTTATTTAAATTCTAGTTCACATACAATGATGTAGTGTTGGTTTCAGGTGTACATTATAGTGGTCGATACTTCTATATAACACCTTCTCATCACAGCAAGTCCTTCCTTCATCCCCATCACCGACGTCACTCAGCTCCTATCCACCGCCCCTCGGGTCATCATCAGTTTGTTCTCTATAGTTAAGAATCTGTTCCTTGGCTTGTCTCTCTCTTTTCTCCCTCTGTGATTTGTTGTTTTATTTTTTAAACTCCGCATATGAGTGAAAGCATGTGGTATTTTTCTTTTTCTGACTGCTTTTGCTTAGTGTAATGCTCTCTAGCTCCATCCCAACTTGCAAATGACAAGATTTCATTCTTTTCTGTGGATATATATATATATAGATATAGCTATAGATACAGATACATATCTTTTCTGTGGCTATATATATATGCATTCCATTCTCTGTGTGTGTGTGTATACACACACAGACACATCTTCTTTATCCATTCATCAGTTGATGGACATTTGTGCTCTTTCCATAATTTGGCTATTGTAAATAATATATAAACATTGGGGGGTGCATGTATGCTTTGAATTACTATTTTTGTATTCTTTAGGTAAATACCTAGTAGGACAATTGCTGGATCTTAGGGTACCTCTATTTTTAACTTTTTGAGGAACCTCTGTACTGTTTTTCAGAGTGGCTGCACCAGTTTGCATTCCCACCAACAGTGTAGGAGGGTTCCCCTTTCACTACATCCTTGCCAACATCTGTTGTTTCTTGCTTTGTTAATTTTGAGCCATTCGGATGGGCATGAGGTGATCTCTCATTGTAGTTTCGATTTGTATTTCCTTGCTGATCCGCGATATTGAGTATTTTTTCATGTGTCCGTTGGCCATTGGTATATCTTCTTTGGAAAAATATCTGTTCATGTCTTCTGCCCATTTTTTAACTGGATTATTTGTTTTTTGGGTATTGAGTTTGATAAATTCTTTATAGATTTTGGATACTAAACCTTAATCAGATACGTCATTTCCAAATATCTTCTCTCATTCTGTAGGTTGCCTTTTAGTTTTGTCGATTGTTTCTTTCGCTGTGCAGAAGTTTTTTATTTTGATGAAGTCCCAGTAGTTTATTTTTGTTTTTGTTTCCTTTGTCTCAGGAGACATGTCTAGTAAGAAGTTGATTTGGCTGATGTCAAAGAGGTTACTGTCTGTGCTCTCCTCTAGGATTTTGATGGTTTTCCATCTCACATTTAGGTCTTTCATCTGTTTTGGATTTATTTTTGTGTATGGTATGAGAAAGTGGTCCAGTTTCATTCTTCTGCATGTTGCTGTTCATTTTTCCCAACACCATTTGTTGAAGGTGAGGAGACTGTCTTTCTTCCATTGGATATTCTTTCCTGCTTTATCGAAGATTAATTCACCATGCAGTTGTGTGTTTATTTCTGGGTGTTCTACTCTGTTCCATTATCTTCATGTCTGTTTTTGTGCTGGTATCATGCTGTCTTGATTACTACAGCTTTGTGATATAACTGGAAGTCCAGAATTGTGATGCCTCCAACTTTGCTTTTCTTTTTCTAGGTTGTTTTGGCTATTTGGTATCTTTTGTAGTTCCATACAAATTTAGGATTGTTCTAGTTCTGTGAATCCTTTGGTTGCTTTGAAGTTCACACATTTAGTTTGGTTTTTATTTTATTTATTTATTTATTTATTTAAAAGATTTTATTTATTTACTTGACACAGAGAGAGAGATTACAAGTAGGCAGAGAGGCAGGCAGAGAGACAGGGAGAGGAGGAAGCAGGCTCCCTGCTGAGCAGAGAGCCCGATGCGGGGCTCGATCCCAGGACGCTGAGATCATGACCTGAGCCGAAAGCAGAGGCTTTAACCCACTGAGCCACCCAGGCACCCTAGTTTGGTTTTTAGTTTACAACNACCTGAGCCGAAAGCAGAGGCTTTAACCCACTGAGCCACCCAGGCGCCCTAGTTTGGTTTTTAGTTTACAAATATTTAGAGGATTTTCCAGTGATCTTTTTGTTATGATTTAATTTCATGATGGCCAGAGAACATAGTTTGTATGACTCAAGTCCTTTAAAAATTACTGACACTTTTTATATGCTCAAATTATGGTCTATCTTGGTAAATACTCTGTATGCATTTTGAAAAACATGTGTTCAGCTGTTGTTGGGTGGGGTGTTCTATGAATGTCAGTTAGGTTAAGTTGGTTGATAGTATTAAGTCTTTTATAGCCTTGCTGATTTTCCAATGTAATTGTTCTGTCAGTTTTTTAAACGGGTATTGAAATAGGAACTAAAACAACAAAATTATCCGTTTCTCATGGCTTTTTTTTTTTAAACAGTTTTTGCTTCACATATTTGGAAGCTCTGTTATCAAGTGCACAGCTGTTTAGGATTCTTGTGTCCTCTTGATGAATTGACCCTTTATCCTTATGAAATGATCCTTTTTATCCTTAGTAATATTCTTTGCTCTGAAATCTACTCCGCCTGTTATTGACATAGTCCTAGCCACTCTAGCTTTGTTCTGATTCATGTGAACATGTGAAATCTTTTCTCATTTGCGTTTAGCACGTCTGTCTTTATAGTTAAAGTGGGTTTGTTGTAGGCAGCTGTGCAGTTGGGTCTTGCTTTCTAACCAGTCTGACAAGCTCTCGCTTTTAATTGAGTTGTTTAGACCACTTCCTTTTTTTTTTTTCCCCCTCCAACCACTTAATTTCAGCCAACTTCATTTTTTATTTCCAAAGTGTTGGGATTATTTCATTAAACTTTCCAAGAGGAGGCCTTTTCCCCCTCGCTTCTTAAAGTTTCCTCTTCATTACAGCTCTTGGATTATATTTTCCCCTCCTCTTGAAACTTGGGATTAGATGGTTGAGAATTCCTGGGATGTTTTCTTGTAGCAGTCATGTTTAGAAGAGTCTCTCCTAACCAGGGCTGTGTGGAGATGCGGGTTCCCTCTCAGGGGCCGGTTGTGAGACACCTCAGGTCAGACATTTCTTTAGAGAAGATGTGGAGGCCCGTTTGAAGAAAGGGCAGATGTGGGAAATTGTAGGTGCAGTTTTCAGCCTAGTCTGTTACCCCGACAGGTCACGCCGAGCCCCGAACATGTGCGACCTTCTTGGCATAACTAGACACGTATGGTCGATGGGACTCGCCCGCCTAAGAAAGCAGCGTGGCAGCTCTTTTTCGGCCGTCCTTCCCATGCTAAGCAGTTTAACAAAAAGTTCTTTCCAACTCTATGTTGTATTGTTTCTGCAAGGGATTCTAGTAAATGATTTTTTTAAATCGCTATTCCATACCGTTTTCAGTGCTAGGCTAGCCCCCCTTGTAGGTTGCGAGCCAGGCAACTTGAGTCCAGGGCTACGTCCCCTGGCCTCCTAGGGGTTACAAATACATAGGAGGTTGTACAGATTTTATCTCCTCTAGAGCTTTTCATTGCCATTCCCACAGGCCATTTACTCTTTACTCGTGTCTATTAAAATTGTTTGGTAGCACGTGTTGAGGGTTTTTCAGCTTTGGCCCCACTGACAGCTGGGGCCAGATAATCCCTTCTTGTGGAGGGCTCTCCTGTACATTGTAGGACATTCAGTAGCTCCCCGACTCTCCCCACGGGATCGAGCCCCTTGCCTCTGAATTGTAACTTTGAAAATGTCTCTGATATTGCCATATGCCCCTGGCGGCAAAATCCCTCCCAGGAGAAGAACCACTTGCCCAAGACAGTTGGTTCCCAAAGTACTTGGTTCTGTTATCCATGTTTATTAGTGATGGCCACCACGGTTTACTTCATTTCCAAGCATTCCCTCCCGCACCCCCGCCGTATCTACCTTCTTTCATTTCATTTCCTCAGTCCCCTACTGGTCTCTCCCCTACACTTAGATTTTTCATATACTCTTTTCTTTCCTTCTGTTCTCCAGACTTAGTGTTTGCTTGTTTCATCTTACTTTCACTGTGTGTGTTCTGGCAGACTCCAGCTCTCCCTGATCCTGTTACCGGCAGTCTGTCTGTCTGTGCTGCCCTTTGATCTCATCATCGGCAACCTTTTACCTCCTACTCCTTTTCTTGGTCTGAAAGATAATTCTGGATGAGTGGGCTCACCACAAACATTGGTCTCCCTTCACATGTGTGTTTTGCTGTCCTGTGACCTCTTCCTCGCCGTATGTTTTTTCTTGGTCCTTCCCTCTGTGCATCTCAGCCTCAAGAACTCTGTTTCCTCCATCAAACCGTAGCTTGGCACCTCATGCACTTGCGTGTACCGCCTTTCCCTGGAGTAGCACGTACCCATGCTGCTGAACAACTTGGAAGCCATGCAGGGCACCTCGGATCGCTTGAATTTTGTCAGGAGAAACTGGCCCTGAAAGTCTGGAGGTGACCCTTCGCGGCCTCCTCCTCTAGCTCTGTTTTCTTCCCCTTCTGGTTTCTCTTAGTCTGGATTATAAACCTGAGTATGCTGCACAAAGGGGAAAGGTTTGGATCGTGTTAGACTGGCCTTCTGTGGGAAACATTTTATGGCCTGTTGGGGGTTTCCTTCTGTGAGGTCCAAAGCTCTTTCCTTAAGTGGAAAGGGGCTTGTGTTTTGCCAGATCCTCCCACCCGTTCCACAGGTCAAATAATGAATCTAGTAGAAATATGGAAAAGTTTAGTCCCTACGTGTGCCAAAAATTGCCACTATGAAGGCAGCAGTGTAAACAGTGTGTGACTAATCCTTTCTTTTAAGGAAAGAAGTTGTATGCGTTTGTTTCCCCTCTGCTTATGAAGGTACAGAGGTTTCGACCGATTCAGGTCTTCAGATCGCCAGCGTTCCCCCTAAGCTCCAGCCTCTTTTTCCTTTTCTGTCTTGTCTATGTGTCACAGCACGCCACCTATCGAGTGTATGGTCACTACTCCTCCTGTCACTACTGAACACACACTGCGGATGGTACCAGTGACCTCCCCCACCCGGGCGTGGCCTTTCCTCCTGTCATTCCCCACTTCTTCTGCTGCAGTGGGCAGGTGGTCCTCTGTCCTCTCCTCCTAGGAACTTTCTCCCATTTATTATTTCAGGACCCACATTATTCTTGTTTTTCTCCCAATCCCCCCCCCCATTTTCTCTTTATGTCCCTGCCCTTAAGTGTGAATATCCTCCAGACCATGTGGTTCTGTGTTCTTTTTTTCTGAAGCATTTTTGCCTTTGAAGAAGTTGGCTCCTCTTAGAACATCACTTTTCCTCATCTTGGAGGCTTTCCCTAATTGCCCCTCAGAGACTTGCTCCATGTTCTGTCTCTAAAATAATTATCGTCCTCACCGACTGACCCTTTCTTCCGCCTGCCGTAACTCAGCAGTTCCTTTCCCCCTTGGCCTTGAACAAAAGTATCTGTCCAGTCAACTAGGCTTGAAACCTTCACTGTCACCCAAGTCCTTTTCCTTTTGTCCCCAACTGTCCTGCATTTAATCCTCAAGTCCTATTGGTCCTTCTGGTAGTTGGCTCCACTCAGCCATATCTTCATTTATTCCTTTTAGATGTTATCTAAACACGTCTTGTCATAGGAAGTGAAGATTTAGCTCATTTACTTCACCTCTTACACCACACCCTTTCTTTCAAAATCATCATTTCATTTTCATAGCTTGGTTACACCCCAAAAGCACATTATGCTTCTGTTTTTTCCTCTCTCAACATCATCTCTCAAGGTCATGAATCTTATCTGATGACCTTGCAGTTTATAAGGTGAGGGCAGTGGCTCTCTCAGTCTTGCCTCCCCTTCTCCTCTTCTTCAAGAATCTTCCAACCTCCTCTAGCTAATTCTGTACATTAATATCACCAGAGCTGGGTACCTGGTTGTTTCTCACAGCTGCAGCATTTGTAATCTTTTGTCCATGGGTATACCCCTCCATGCTGGGGTTTCCCTCTCTGTCTGTGCCTCGCTCTCGTGTGCTTCTGGAAGGACAGTGTTCCTAGTATCACATTTGAATGTATGCTCCCTTTTTCTTTCCAGCAATTGCATTTCATACCATATAGTCAAGGGTCTCCAAAATTGCAGTCCTATTTTCCATTCTTTTTTTTTTTTAAAGATTTTATTTATTCATTTGACACAGAGAGAGAGAGATTACAAGTAGGCAGAGAGGCAGGCAGAGAGAGGAGGAAGCAGGCTCCCTGCTGAGCAGAGAGCCCGATGTGGGCCTCGATCCCAGGACGCTGAGATCATGACCTGAGCCGAAGGCAGCGGCTTTAACCCACTGAGCCACCCAGGCGCCCTCCTATTTTCCATTCTTGTGACTCCTTTTCCCCCTGGGATCATGCTTCTGGAGCTCCCTGTCTTCCTGATTTCCTGGCAAGTGTCTTTTTAGGGGAAAAATGGGAGACCAGTCTTTGAGCTACGGGAACCCAGAATCCAGAATGAGAAGGCCTTACTCTGGGAGTGGGGAGCACTAAGTTTTGTGGTTTATTTTTTTTTAATTTTTATTTATTTTTAAAGATTTTATTTATTTATTTCACAGAGGGAGAGAGATCACAAGGAGGCAGAGAGGCAGGCAGAGAGAGAGGAGGAAGCAGGCTCCCTGCTGAGCAGAGAGCCCGATGCGGGCCTCGATCCCAGGACCCTGAGATCATGACCTGGGCGGAAAGCAGAGGCTTTAACCCACTGAACCACCCAGGCGCCCAGTTTTGTGGTTTATACAACATAGTTCCATTCTTTTAGAGAAGAGTACTCATTTTTTCCCCCCCGAGAAGGGTAGATGTCTGACTTCTGGATGTCCTGTTAGCTAGAGTTGGGGAGGGTAGCTGCCTTTATATATAGATTTTCAGTTAAAATACCAGTATCCAGCCCTACATTTTTTTTCTTTTTTTATCACCCTTTGCTTTACTTGGTTTCAGGTCCAAAACTTCTCTGTGTTGCCCTGAGAAGATTGTCTCCTTTGTGCCTGTGCCCTCACAGAGTGATTCTTGAACAGTGCCCTTAAGCCTACTGGTTGCAACCCATTAGGGAGTCACGAAGTCATGAAATCAATGTAGAGGTTCAGGACTGTCACTTAAAAAACAGATGAGTGGACAAAATCTCAGAGTGTCCTACCCATGCTAAGGGTAAATATTGTTTTATAACACTTACTTTAGTCAAATAAAAACACAGACCCCTATGTATACGTGAATTGGATCTCCAAGTAAAATGGATCTTAATCCAGGTTGAACTAAAAGAAGTTAGGAAAATATTTTTCAGGCCATGGCTTCCTCCATGCTGCTACAGCAGTCAGCA
This sequence comes from Ailurus styani, assembly GCA_002007465.1. Taxonomy (NCBI): domain Eukaryota; kingdom Metazoa; phylum Chordata; class Mammalia; order Carnivora; family Ailuridae; genus Ailurus; species Ailurus styani. The sequence continues at coordinate 1,765,765 of LNAC01000024.1, read as the reverse complement.
TTTCTCAATCCAATTTGCATCTTACAGATTTGTTGAAATATCTCTTGTGTGTTTATTAATGGGTACAATGAACCATGTTTAGTACCCTGTGTGGCCCAGGTATTGACTAATCTGAAGGGATGCTGGAACAGGGACCTAGAGATCCATCTCTGCCAAGTGTTAACTCCTTCTTTACAGGATCGAAGGGCTGTATGTTCTGGGAGGCCCAGTGCTGAGAGGAGGGAGGGGCACTAAGGGCCTGGGGATAGCAGCCGTTGATTAGAACAGACTATTTCCATATTTTAATGACTTGTGTAGCTGTACTGTTGTGTAACAGCCAAATAGCAACTCTGGATTTAAATCTTGTTTTATTCCTTATAATTTTAAGGGTATCTTTGGAGGAAGGTGAGGTATATATGTACCTTAAAAAAAGGAAAACCCATTTTGAACCAGAGGTCCTACAGTTTTCATTTTTCACTTAATTTTCTTAAATATTTTAGTTCTCTTTTAAAAAAGAATTGTAATGCTTTGACAAACCTGATGTTCCCTAGTGATAGTCAAACCTTCCCACCACCCCCCGCCCCGGGAGGAGGAAGAATGAAGAAAATCCCAATTGAAATGAAAGGAGAGAGCGTATTCCTGAAATACTTGGGTAAAAGAGAAGAGTTAAAGACGATATATATTTGTAAGAGTTAAAGAGGTGGTCCGGAGTGGAAATAACCGAATGTTGACGTTAGAGGGAAAAGCGGACGCCAGCCATGAAAGGAGGAAGAGAGGAGAGGATGCGAATCGTGTATTTGTGAAATGGGTGATGGCATGGCTTCCTCCATTTGTCTCAGGTGGCACCACCGTCCGTGGCTTTGCTTCTTGCTCTGTGGGGCTGTCACGTAGGGTGGCTTCAGTCTGCTCCTGTGTGTTGACATGCTTGCCTTGGAGAAAAGGAAAGGTGACGGGACAGGGAAGTGCCGTTCAGGCGTATCTCCGCATCCGCAATGTGTTTGCAGCTTGGCGAGCGCTTCCGCTGCCGTGAGACTTAAGTACCATTTCACTGGCGTTTACTCCTGGCTCATTTCCCTGAGTCCGTGCCGGCTGAGGGTTATCACTCGAGTTCAAGACCGGGTAAGCCCGTCTTCCTTGTTTGTTCATTCCTTTCCAGGTAGGTGTAGGGGAAAGGGGCCCATTTATACGCTTTCAGCTCATTTCTTGGTGCCTCTCACTTCCTTGATTCGGAGGGGAGAGAAGGGAGCACCTGGACTAGCGGGCAGACCCCCCCACCTCCCGCCCTGAGCCCATCCTGCCTGGCAGCGCTCAGAGCGGGAATGCTGTCCTCTTGCAAACAGGAGTACTTCTGCCTGCCAGTGCCCAAAGCTCAGGGACAGGATGACAGCTTAGCTGGGGAGTGAGTTGCTTCGGAGATGAGAAGAAGGGCTTCCCGTTTTCACGAGGCTGATGGAATAGACGGTGGTTCTTATCACTCACCACCAGATGTGTCCAGCTGTTACACTTTCTGCTCGATCCCAACCAAACATACTTAAAGTTCAAACCAACACTTACATCATCAAACCAAAAGTATTTACAACATTAAGCCTTACTTAGGCTTTTAGTAATTTAAGTCATTAGTCTAGTGATAGAGGGAGTGTCCCTCCATGGAACTGTGTCTGGGGAAACTCAGGCCCAGGGTGGATTTTCCTAGGCTTTCCTGCAACTCTCAGCTTCAGAGTGGTGGATCGAGGTCCCTGACTGGCTAAGAGGGAAGGACCCTTCATCCCGGCCTCTTCCTTCATTTCTCATGAACGCCTTGTCCCACAGAATAACTCATTCATCAGCGCTAGTTAGAGTCCGTCAAATAGGCTGACTTTATTCAGGACGGTTCCTGATTTTGATGAGATACTATGTGGTGGTGTTTCGGGTGGCTTGACAGTTGACCTTTCATACTCACCTGTCACAGTGTCATTTCTTCCTCTCCTATAGCGTCCCTCTTTCGGGACAGTCTTTGAGGCTTTGGGGTACCTTATCAGTGTGATTATATCCCAGTCAACCATTTCCTAAGTTCAGGTATCATAGTTTGGAAATATTTTGATGGGTTTAGGTGGCTTTAATGTGCCACATTTGATAAAATTCAAGGTTGCACTGCAGAGGTCTCCTTCCGTAGGCTCAGTGTGCTGTTAAAATGCTCTGTCCCAGCAGTTTTGGTAGCAATTAAGCATTTTCTAGAATTGGTTGGTGTATCTTCTTTATATTGTTTGATTATTTATTAGTCTTGCTTAACTAATGATTTTAGTTCTGTTCCCCAGGGAATTATTAGATCAGGCTTATTAAAGTTTACATGCTGAATAATATTCCATTGTGTATGTATTACCACATCTTCTTTATCCATTTATCTACCGATGGACACTTGGGCTGTTTCCGTATCTTGGCTATTATGAATAATTTTGCTATAAACACAGGGATTCATGTATCCTTTTGAATTAGTGTTTTTCTATTGTTTGAATAAAATACCCAGAACTAATATAATCCTGTATGTTAACTATACTGGAATTAAAATTTTAAAAAATTACTTAAGAAAAGAACGGTTTCCATTACATGGAACAAAAGAGAACTGTTGTAGAAAATGTTTGGGCCAGAGGGTGAATACATAGTAATTGTGTTCAGGAGTCCCCAGGGTTCTTGACTTGTGATATTGAAGAAAAGAGATTGTGCTTAGTTATTTTTACCATTGTTATTATTCTTAGGAACTACCCATTATAAAACATTTAACCAGAATAGTACAGTTTTAATTATTATGAGATACAGTGTAAAATATTTAATTGTTAACTAGAAAAAGTTGAATGTGAAGCATAATTATATTTCAAAAGATAGTTTAAAAAATTACTTTTCCCCCCAGTTTTCATGTGTTCAGACTTTTTATGAGCATTTCTTCTTTGCCCCGTGTGACAGAGGTTCTCAGGTACAGGTTAGGAAGGTGAGGCTCAAAGAGCTTGCCCATCTTCCCTTCTATCATTAGGAAGGTCCCACCGTTTACTGTTGAGGCTCTGATTGTTGACAGTTAATTTTGCATAACTGGTCAATCTGGAGATTTCTTGCATAGCCCCCTTTCTGTATTTCCTTCTTCCTTTCTCCTCTTTGTATTTCCAATACTGCCTACTTAACAGTATATATAAAATGCACTTTTTAAATACGTGTACTTGCTCATGTATAGGTCACTGTCTTTCCTACATACAAATGCCATGTGCTCTGCATACAGGCTGTGGTAACTGTTCTGAATCCTGTGATAGAGACTACCTGTGGTGGTCTGTTTAGCCTATTCTTGACTATATAGGTAGAGTCCCCTTTTATGGTAATGTTCCTTCCTTCCCTTCTTTCTCCTTCCCCCTCTCCCTCCCTTCCTTCCCTTTAAAGATTTATTTATTTATTTTAGAGAGATACAGAGAGAGAGAGAGAGAGAGAGAGAGAGAGAGCACGAGCCAGGGGAAGAGGGAGAGGGAGCCAGAGTGTGGAGCCTAATGCAGGGCTTAGTCTGACAATCCCCAGATCATGACCTGAGACCAAACCAAGAGTTGAATCTTTAACCAACTGAGCCACCCAGGTGCCCTGTGTTAAGGTTTCTAAGTGTAAGTGGTTAGTTTCTTGTATTTATAAACAGTCAACTACAGTATTTGAAGGAAAAATTGAGCCTTGTGTGGAGTCTATTTCCTTTCTGAGTTTAATTTCTTATTTTTCCCATCTTAGCTTTAAAAATCCATAATTAATTTCCCTATCCCGGCTTTGTGTCTTCCCAGAGTGACACCCCTTTCCTCACAGAATGTGATGATTCATCATGGCCAGACCCAGGAATATGTGCTCAAGCCCAAGTACTTTGCAGCCCAGAAGGTGATTTCGGGAGAACAGTCCACTGAAGGTTCGTTCCCTTTGAGATACGGGCAGGGTCAATTCACGGCCCCTTTTCAGTGTGAGTATAGTCCAGTCAATGATTTTTCTAAGTTATGGTATCGTAGTTTGGAAATACTTTGTTTGGTTTAGATGGCTTTAATGTGTCACAGTAGATAAAACTTAAGAGTCATTCAAAAAGGAGAAACCAAAAAAACCAAAAGCAATTCACCCTGGTTCCCCAAATAACCAGACAATGGCCTGTTTTCTTTATTTTGAGGAAAGGCAGTTTCCTTGGATGTTGGCAAAGAATCTGCAGTGACCTGCCTGTAATGTCTGCAAGATGGCTCCATTTCTGAGATATGCTTGGTCTCCTTGCAGATACGGTTACATGCCTGACATGTTTACATTGGTAAAATATTTTCTTTAGTAGAGTAGCCAGGATCCATGGCCTGTGACATGTCTGAAATGCCCTGCAGTACTCTCTGAGGTTCACTTCCAGTGGATATTTTTAGGACAGGAATTCCAGTTTTTAGTATATGGAGCCGATGGCGTGGCAGGTTTTCGTCTGAGTTTGTAAAGAGTATTGTATTGGTGGCCAGCTTGGTTAATATCTCACTATGTGGGAAGCTCAAGGACAAGTCCTGGCTCAAAGGGTGGGGAATGTGATGATTTGTGGTTTAGGTATTACAGAGTGTCTGCTGGCAGCATCTGGAGGAAACGTTCTGGAGTGAGGCGCAGACCATTCAGAGCTGAGAGCTAGACGCACGCGCTTGTTCCAGCAGCTTCCTGCTCCGTCTCACGTTGACTGATTGCCTGTGCCACAAGCAGTGAAAGAGAATGCCAGTTGTTTGGTTGAAGAGGAGTGTCTTTCACCACCCAAAAGTGTGCAGATAGATGAGATAGAGTATTTACTACTGTTGGGCCATTCAGAAGTCTCTATCTGTGTGGGTTTGATTCCCTAGGCTTAGGCCCACCTCCCTGAGTTGGTCACTATTCTAGAGCGATTGACTCATCCCTTAAAACTGGTGATTAACAAAAAGATTATCTCATGTAACCTTTGCACTTTGCATTTTTCATTTTTTGAGAAAATTCTGCTCAGTGATCTGAGGCTGGATTCCCCAGAGGAGTAATACTTGGATGAGGTTGATTGGGCCCATGAGGACAGAAAGCTCTGGGGATATTCAAGAGGGAAGAAGGGAGAAATCCTATAGATGATCTCCTGGTCCATTAGACAAGATACTTCCCAGTTATTTGCAGAACAATTGAGGTATCCATCTTGTTTTTAAGTGCTTCCTTTGGTTTAAGTGCTTCATAACTTGTTCTTTGTGAATATCCCTGAGTATATAATATTTTTCTAATCTTAATTAAAAAAAATAACCCCAAAGAGGTACTTATTATTTCCTTGGGTTTTTATATAGATCAGGGATTTCGTAGAAGCTTTCCAGAGTTAGAATGTGATGGGAGGAGAGTTTTTGGAGGCTTATAATCATACTGGTAAGGAAGAGAATTTTGAACTCTATGGAAGCATCAAGAAAAGGTGGTCTGAGAATCACTGGTATAAGACTAGACACAAGACTGGTTTTGGTTTGTTGATGACTCATTATTTGAATGACTGGTCCCACGATGTGTGTGTATTTTAAACTCTCAGACCTTTGTTGAAGGGTCTTCTGGAAGATGAAATTATATTTTAGAAAAATAGGAAGAGAAGTTTATCTGTATTGTCCATAAATTTCTCACCCATTCTGTTTAAATGTAGTTTTTCCATAGTTTGGAGCTAGTAAAGTAATTCAGACTAACACATAATCACAGTGATGGGGTTCTGTGCTCAAACTCCCCAGAAGTTAGTGGCTGTTCAGGAAAAAAAAAAAAAAAGGCCCAGGAACTAATTGAAATGGCCATATAGAAAGGCCAGGAAAGGAGATGTGGCTTTTTTTTTTTTTTTTTTTTTTTTTTTTTTTTACCGAGCCCAGAACTCTGTTGAGAGCTGGAAGGCTAATGGGAAAGTTTTAGAAAGAGGTAATTTGGCAGGAGCATGAGGATACGGAAATAGCAAAACTGAGTGAGAACAACAATAGAAAGATTAAAAACTAGAAAGGAGGAACGAGTAATACTAAGAACCTGAAAGTAATGTCTTCACCTTAGGTGAAAGGAGCCCCCAAGGAAACCTTTAATGTAACAGAAAGGAAGAGAAAGTCAGTGAGCGAAGTCTGAGGAAAAGCAGGAACTTTCAATGTCTTTAATTTCATCTTTATAGAAGAGATCAAATGTAAACAGACAAACCTCTCATTTTGCGGAAGAACTTTAAGGTCCAATTTTAGGAGTAGATCATCCTGACTCATGAGAAAAACAGAAGATATTACCAGCAGGTAGGGATGATGTGTCTTGGAAAGAGACTTAGCGACAAGCGTTCACTGTCGTTACTTTGGGGCAGCTTCGGCGATTAAAGAAAACATTGAGGTTGGCAAAAGACAAGAGTTGTTTTCCCTGTTGAACTGGGATAAAAAAGGTGGTCTACTGTAATGAATGTAGGTTTAATAGTATCATGCAAACAGCACTGATGGTTCTTACCTAGAGCTCTAGGCATCGTGTAAATTAACCACTTTGTAATAAGGGTGCCATAGCCCTACAAGCGTGAGTGAACAAGGATTTGCTGTTGACGCCCAGGAGGCCAAGAGAGAAATGGTCAGAAGAAGCTGGAAAAGGATGACAGTGGTGGGGGCAGGGTGTGATGAGTCCAATAAAGCAAAGTGTGTTAATGTGTATGTCTAGCACTCTGCAAAAAGCAAAGTAGATAGGGAGAAACAAACTGTCACATTGCTAGGGAGGTGTTCTCTGCTGCAAAGAATGAACATTTTATTCGAATTTCCCAGAGTTTTGATGACCTGATATGCCATCCCTTACCACCGTGCACATACTGCTTTTCCTATTTTCATTCTGTGCTTCACCATCCTTCTGAGTCACTTCCCAGGTCGCTTGACATCCTGTGTTGGGCGTTCGCTGCTTGCTGGCTATCTCTAGTGACAGATTAATAGTGGTGCTGTGCTTTATTCATCGGTCTTAAGAGAATTTAATTTGCATGACTATCAGCTACAGCAGCGGTCTATAAACTTCCTCTTAAAGGATCTGATGGTAAATACTGCAGGTTTGGTGAGCCAAGGCACATAATTGTGATGATGTTACATACAGGTTCTTATGTAACTGTTATGAATGTGACATTTAAAAACGTGAGAATCATTCTTAGCTGGCAGGTTGTTAAAAAAAAAAAAAAAGAACAAGAAGAAAATTTGAGGGGCTGGCTGGCTTGATTAGTCTCCTGGGTGGTCAAGTTTGCCAGGCGCTGATCTAGTGACTTTGTCTCTCAGTGTACGAGAAACATCTAGATTTGGGGCCTGTAGATACCTAGGTCATAGCCATTGAGCTAAAAGCTGTCCAAGAGGCTCTGTCTGTAACCAGCTGTCCTTCACTGCCACTGTCTGTGCAACCCACCCTCCTCACCATCATGTTCTCAGATAAATCTCCACTAGTTCGAAGGTAGCCAGAAAAGTATGAACTATTTGCCCAGTCTTGTCTGATAAGTCTAGTTTCCTTTCCTATTAGAATGGCAGGCCACACAGCAATTGGGAAAATAATGGATGTTACTCCTGATTGTTTACAGAAAGCCATTTAATGTTGACAGAAATAACATTTTTATTGGATGAGCCAATAACTGCCATCTGGCTAGACTGAATGACAGCAAGCTATCACCTGAAGTCCTCCAAAAGTTAAACATAGTGGCTATATGACCCAGCATTTCCACTCTTAGGTATATATCCAAGAGAATTGAAAACATGTGTTCACACAAAAACTTGTATACAAATGTTCATAGCAGCATTATTCATAACAACCAAAAAGTGAGAACAACCAAAATGTCTCTCATCTGAGGAATATATAAACCAAATGTGGTGTATCTTACAAGGGGTTGTTCAGCCGTAAAGAAGGAATGGAATACCGACACATGCCACAGCGTGAATGAACCTTGAAAACATGTGGAGTGAAGGAATCCAGACACGAAAGTATTCAGATCACATATAATTCCATTATACAAAATGTCCAGAACAGGCAGATCCATACAGACACAAAGTAGATTCGTGACTGCTAGGAGTTGAGGAGAGGGGGAGTGCTTGTTTATGGATAAGGAGTTTCTTTTGGGAGGATAAGTATTATGGAATTAGGTATTCACGGTGGTTGTACGACCTGTGAGTATAGTAAAGTACTTACATATATGTGTATATATATATTTTGTGCCATATAGGTAGTTAGAAAAGACTTAGCGTGAACTCCAGGAATGGAGCTCCTTGGGCTCTCTCTAAGTATGTATGGTATGGGCTGAGGGGTCTGCTTTATCCAGTATCTTCCTTGGTGACTTCTAGGAAAAAATTGAGTATGTAAACTAAGTTCTGTTATGTTTATTTTAGTATTTATAACCTAGAGGAAGAAAAGTTAAAGTGACTTGATAACATTTGCAAGATCATCTTATAAAAAACAGTCGAGATTATTAGTATAGCATACGCTTCGGGGCAAACCCAAATAATTCACACAAAAAAGAGATTAGTTTGGCATAACTCGCTAGAAAAAGACCTTGAAGGTAATGAGTATCCACACTAGACGATCTGCTATTAAAGTAAAAACACCATGGGATGCTTGAGGATGCTAACGCAGAGAATTTTTCTGTTATAATCTGTGGTGGAAGGACATTTTTATCTTCAGGGTTCTAAGTACTAGAGAGCTTCCTAAGAAGGGTGTTAGACTTTCGTAAAAAGGAAGTCTTTAGGATGAGCAGAGATACTCAGGTAACTGAAATGCTTTGCAGGTTATGCAAAGAGTCCTAAGAGCTAAAAGACTGGGCCATCTCTGACTTAAATACACATCTGCTTAGTCTCCTTTTTTACTGTATTTTAGTATTTGGAAATATTTAGAAATTTAAACTTCTCTAAATCAGATTTTCCATTGCCATTTCCAGTCGTTTTCCTATCAAGGTGGACTTAGCTTTTAAACAGGTTATTTATGTTTTAAGGTCACCTAAAATTTTTGTTTAATTTCATTTAAATTTTCTTTAATTTCATTCAAATATTAAATTTCATTTCAATTTTTCTTTTAAATTTTAAATATCAGGAAAGGCACATGTCTTCTTTTCCGTACTACCTTTTTAAAGTTTTAAAAGCAGATACAAGTCAGACTCTTAAAAGAATTGCCAGTTTTTTCCCTGATGTGCTGAAATATGGGGGAGAGATGGGTTGCTGGCCTTTCAGACACATGGTCCTGTGAAATTACAAAAGTTCGGACAAGCTCACTATTTTCAGTGGTAAGCGTAGCCTTGCTGCTTGACTAAGTAGCCATCGCGGTGCGGGAAGCAGGTGTGCAGCCCCCAGGGGGCCCCTCTTGACAGAAGAAAATATAATCTTGCCTGCAGGGACCACCTTGGCCCTGGATCCTGTGGTCTCTGTTGACTTCTCTCAGGTCCTTGCAGCAGACCAGTCAGCTCAGTAACTGCCCCATGGTCCGTAGGCTACCTGGAATTCCTGGCTCCCCCATGAGAAGGTGGAGCAGCCACTTGGGTCTCAGGCCTGAGACGGGGAGGAAAAGATGCCCTTGTCCTCACAGCAGCAGCCTTGCTGCCTGAGCCCCCGCATCCCAGTTCTGCCTGACGGTAGCCCCCTTCCCAGGCAGTGAAGAGCGCGGGCCCTCCACTTTGTACTTGTAGTGACACTGGTTGAGTGTGCTAGCACGAGCCCCCAGGCTTTGTTCCCACTGACATCAGGAAGCGTAACAAGGCATGGAAGCATCTCAGGGTTTGATGGTTAGGTCTCCCCCTTGAAAGAGTAAGTTCCTATGTTTGGAGTGAGGAGGGTGTATGGTTGCGGACCAATACAGCAAAAGATCCCTGTAAAACCATGCACTTCCTGGTTGTCCTCACTGCGGAAAGGCAGTGCTTCTGCAAAGACTCAGAGCTGACAAGGTTTTTTTTCTTTGGCAAAACAAATCCCAAGGTTATGAGGCTGGCGCTGTTTGGCTGGGACGGCTCTGCTTATCCCAAGGAGGATGGTCCTGCTTACCCCAAGCCACTTCAAGGAGGTCGACAAGAATGCTGCTGAAATGCTCTGATGCCCAGTGCCGGTCTGAGTCATCACAGGGAGAGAGTCTGCGGTTTCGCTCGGACCACCCACCATGGGAGAGAAGGTGATGTGAGGGAGAAAAGACCAAATTCATCTTCCACCTGTTGGCCCTTCACAAAAGAGGAGAGAAATCCTGGACTGGCAATTGGATAAAGACAAATGTAGATGCAGTCAGGAGAGCTGAGGGAGTGTGAGCCATGTGTTCTGCATGGGATGAATTGTGAGCAGGAGATCTTTAGGGGAGGAGCAGTTTGAAAATGCAGGCAAAGAAGAGTCTGGTCCTGAGAATCACCCAAGCCTCACTTTAGGATATGAGTGTGAAGAGAGAAAAGAAAGAGCGGAAGGAGAAATTACGTGTGCTGGCCACTCCAGGAGTCTGTGATGCCCTCACTGATGGTCACTGATTGATGAGAGCCCCACTGGGGCAGAGCTCTGCTCATGGACCACGTGTGCGCTTTGGGGGAAGAGAATTCCGCAGGTGCACATTCTGCTGCCCTGATGGCCTTCCCTGCATGGAGAGCACCTTTGGCTGGGTCACATGCAAATAAATGTCTTGGGGATTGGTCCCACACCAATCCAGTGGGTACGAAGTGGCAGTGGAAGTGGGATCAGCCAGGACCTAGATCTTCCAAGAAGCTGATGAAAACTAAGACAGCAACAATTTAGCATTTAAAATACTAGGTGTGAAAAAAGCCTGCTTTAAAGAAGGAATTAGGGTAAAGTTCCATGCTTTTCGCCTTATGAAATCAAATTCCTGATTGATCTGTTCGGTTACCCTCACCACACTTTGTGTGGGAATAAGGAACCTTGAGCCATTTTCCACCCGTATGTCAGTGTGGATGTTAGCACTATAGATGACTAGAAGAATATTGCCCCTTCTTGGCTTAGATGCCAAAGCAACAGCATTCCTTGGTACAAAGTGATGTTGAGAAAACATTGCAGTGAATGTGGGTGAAAGATCAGGGTTTCGCTGAGCCGATGCCCTTAAAAGAACCTATAGTCCACTGACGAGCAGGGTGTTACTTGCTGTAGGGAAGGATTCTTGCCATGGCCACTGTGCCTCATCTGGGGGTGGTGAGGGCAGGCGGTATGTTTTATCCAGTAGTTTTCTGATCACATCCCAGTCCAGGAAGGAAGGTGAACGTTAACATTCTGTCTCTTGATTGCTTACACACAATAGAAGATTGCTGGGAAATGGTAGACATAGACTGATTCTAAACACTTCCAAGAAGCTTATCCAGCAATATTAAAAACAACAGTGGAGGAAACCCTAGAGCGAAGGGTTATGTAATCTAAATTCTCCTATGGGCAGCCTTTCATGGCAGAGAAGAAGGTTTCAATCCCAAGGGTCCAAGATTTCATAATAAACAAAGTAATCCAAGGATATTTCTGGGTGTTGAGACTAAATTCAAGATATTGAGAAATAGATTCTGTATGGTTCCAGAATATTCCGTGATCGAATGGTGATAATGGTGGGGGATAATACCACAAATGAATTTACAGGTTGCCTGGACAGTGCAACACAGCATTTTGGGAGGAGAAAATCTGTGTTTGAAAAAGAAGAGATGCAGGGGCGCCTGGGTGGCTCAGTGGGTTAAAGCCGCTGCCTTCGGCTCAGGTCATGATCCCAGGGTCCTGGGATCGAGGCCCGCATCGGGCTCTCTGCTCAGCAGGGAGCCTACTTCCTCCTCCTCTCTCTGCCTGCCTCTCTGCCTACTTGTGATCTCTCTCTCTGTGTCAAATAAATAAATAAAATCTTAAAAAAAAAAAAAGAGATGTTTTACTCAGCCTTTGGATTTCTCTGCCAGAAACGGAGGGCTTTCCTTTGATTTTACTTCTGAGTAAGAAAATAGTTTCTAGGGAATAATCATTGTTAAAGTTGAAGTGATAGTTTTGATTCAACAGAAATGACATAGACAAAAATATTGCTAAGGAGATATTCCAAAGGGAATCGAAAGAAAATTTGTATTTACTCAGGGTAGTCCCCTTAAAGAGGGGTCCTCTTAGCCCTGGAAGTTACTGCTGTGTGGTGAGTCTGTCTTCCTCACTTCCCTCCCCCCACCTCCCTTACATTTTATGACCGTAAAAAGTTTGTGTTGTAATTTTCTACAATTTTAGTTCTGCATGATCTTTTGATATTAGTATTAGCCCCTGTGAAATTGAAATATATCTTTACTGAAACCCAGTTGCCCAAGTTCTGTGTTCCTGTACAGAGGAAGTACAAATTCACACACGGCTGCAGTGTGTACGATTCAAACCCTTTCTTCCCTAAGAGGTAATTGCAGTGGGATTATATTTGAGTACCTCTTCTGACAAGAAAACACTAAACCATGAAATGTGTATGTATGATGCATGTATATGCATATATACACATACATGTTCAATCACATATGTAAATATGTGTGTTATTTAAAGAGTTATTTTTTGCAGCTGCCTACGTTATCTCCCAAGTATCCGTTAAAAAAAAAAAAAAATTCGTGTAGTCCTAACAGCGCTTCCCACATTCGCTCTTCCAAGGTCCCAGCGTTTTAACTAAATGAAAACTTTAAACTGGCCGTGGTTGCTCTTGTGAAAAACATCACCGTTATTTCAAAACCCCTGTATCCTAGGAACAGACATAGGAAGCTTTGGGGAAAAAGAATCTGGACAGCGGGTGGGAGGGCGGAGGTTGTGGTTGCCTTTGGTAGCCGGCCCCTGGGCTGCTTGCGTGGGATCGAGTGCTCGCTGCTAACGATGCCGGGAACTGCAGCTGTGCTGCTTGTGTTGCTGAAGCCACTTAATGGCTACAGGTGCATCTCAGGAGGGCCACCGCCTGCCTCAGATCCCGCACAAAGGCGAGCTCTCCCTCCCACGCGTTCAGTTTCCGGGCCCTGCAGAGCTCTGCCTCACTTCGGAGGGGTCCAGAGTAAGACTCCCCAAGCAAACTCTTTTGATATTTTTTTTCCCCTTTACTCATCATTCAGAAATATTATGCCGCCTTTGGTGATACAGTTGGGTAGATGCTATCGGGTCCAAAGCTCTTTTTCTTTGTGTTTGTAACTGTAGATATTTAACAAAGACAAAGCAGGATTTAAGTGTGCTTCCGTTTGTCTTTACAGGGAGAGAGGGAGGCACATACGTTTTCTTAATATTTTCCTGACCTATGTAACCTTTTTCCGTGACATTTTTTTCAGCCCAGAATAAATAATAAAAACGTAGAGCTTGTTCACATGTAATTCTTTCTTCCCGTGGCTTCCTTGCCTGTATGGTGGGCTTTCCCGCCCCACTGACTTGGAGCGTGGCTGTGCGACTTGCTCTGACTGATGGCGTGTGGGTGGAATGACAGCGAGCCAGCTCTGAGCTTTAGGTTGTATGGACCCCCTCTTCCCTGTATGGCAAAAACCCCGCGAATCCGGTCTGCTGACACGCCAGTTCCTTTGACTTTTGCTTTTCTTAGATTACCTTAGCAGGGCGGGAGATTGACCTTTTAAGACAATCTGGACAGTTGTTAGTCTCAGAGCAGATACTGTTCAAACCAGCTAGGATACATATAGGTAAAAATGCTGCTTTGGGCGACCTCATCTTCTCGCCACAGTGGACCAGAAGATGGGGAGGCACTTGGCCCAAGAAAACCAACCTGAGTTGACCAGCTGCTGTAAGGTGACCTGACAGAAGAGCATTCCCTTAGAGGGATGATACTGATGAAGTAAGATGAATCAGGATTTTTCAAGAGATTTGTGAGTTAGAGTTGAACAGTAAGCAACTGGAGCAGAAGTAGAATACCAAGTAGAAGCAGAAACAGCCAGGAGAAGCTTTGTATCGTGTTAATGTTGGGTCCAAGAATGAAGTCCAACAGCATTTTCTGAAAAGCATTTTCCGGATATAGGGCAACATATAATGGGTTGCTGAAAGTACTATGGATTCTGAATGTCTTCCGGTTACGGAAGTATATTCTAGTCTCCATAAGGTCTGGCCTGTGTGGCTGGCTGTTCTGGGTTGTCGTGAGACTTGCACCTCCCGTATTGCTGTGCACAGCTTTCCTGTTCAATCCCATCACTTGAGAGTGTGTGCAGCGCACTCCCATTGTACTGTAGGCAGAGACCCCAGCTACCACACATCCTGTTTCAACCCTTCCCTTTAATAGCAGCATGTCTTCATGTCTCAGAGCTCCAAAGACTGCCTTTTTAGAGAACGATAACCCAGCTGCTTTATTCTTCACTCCCTTAGTCTGGCCTTTATCCTCTCATTCCTGAGAAAACTTGGGGTGTTGGTAGATGCACAGACAAGTGAGTGGGGTCAATTCCATATGTTCCCCAAAACCACCGAGTACTCAGAATTGTATTGCCTGCCGGGGTTTCATAGGGCCTGCGGTAATACCAAATTTATATCTTAGTACCCATTTGGATTGTTAATAGAAATGTTTTCAGCTCTCGGATTCTTGTGGAGAATGTCCAGCTTCAGTTCATTAGTGAGTATGGACAGGAACCTTTGCAATAAGACCCTGAAATCCCGTCATGCCTCCTAGTCCTCTTTTTCTGAGATGGGTTTTCAGGCATCCAAAGTGGGGTATGTGTGCAAATGCCAGTCAGGCAGGCTCTGCCATGTCTTGAACATGGAAATAGAGCAAAATTAGATGCCTCTTTTCTAAAGTTTTGAAAGGACTCTTAGTGGAGAAAGTGATTCATAATGTTTCTTGTCAGAGATCCCAGTTTCCAAACCACACCTTAATATACCTCAAGAACATATAATATGTATTTTTAAAAACCTGCTGAAGGTATTGGAAATTATATTCTTGTCTCTGAACATCAGGTAATTAGGAAATTTGGACATAAGCTCATTTGTTCCCACCCATGGCACTGTGTCGATCCCATCTTCCTCTTTTTCCTCATCTGTTTGGTACTCACTGCATGCCAGCCACTGTACTAAGAGCCTGATATGCATTAAGTTGGGGGGTTTCATTATAATATTAGTATATTGACTATTTAAAATTTACAGTTTATCAGGAACCAAAACTGTAATGAGTTAAAAATTGCCAAAACCAATCTTATTCCTTGGGAAGAGTGCTTCTTTACCTGCCATGGTGTCAGATGGTAGTAGCACTACACTTGGTGATGAGCACAGCATCATGTTCCTAGTTGTTGAATCACCGTGTTGTACACCCAAAGTGAATGTAGCATTGTGTTTCAACAATACTTCTGTAATAACGGTGGAAAAAAAAGAGTGCTACTTTAGCTCTGTATGTGTTATTTTTTAAGTGACTGCAAAGCCAGATTTGGTGACATTAAAAAAAATCTGTCAGCTGTATTTTTTTTTAAAGATTTTATTTATTTATTTGACAGAGAGAGAGATCACTAGTAGGCTGAGAGGCAGGCAGAGAGAGAGGAGGAAGCAGGCTCCTTGCTGAGCAGGGAGGCTGATGCAAGCCTCGATCCCAGGATCCTGAGATCATGACCTGAGCCAAAGGCAGAGGCTTTAACCCACTGAGCCACCCAGGCGCCCCAGCTTTATTTTTATATGTAGGGCTTTAATGACATTATCATTTAAGGATGACTTAAACTTAGAGTTTCTGGTAAGAATTGTATAACTAAATTATTCATATGCAAAATAAGCTATTCTAATCAGTGGGTTTCTATTATTCATTGAAATCCATTTTGATACCTTTCAAACCAAGTCAAGCAATCAGATCTTATCTGGAAGTTACGTAGGAATCAAAGTCCACAGTGGAACTTTCCTTTATTCTAGAGTCTTAAATAATAATTATGATCATAAAGCAAACATTTTGAGATGAAATTTTCTATATTTAGAAGCTCTTGTGGGTTTTGCTGTGTATACATCATGGGGTAAATGTCACCCCTAGGTTGGGACCTCCCTCACAATTGCTCCACTAAGAGCTGACCACATGTACTGATATCCTCTTGGGTTTGGCTAGTGTTTAACAGCTTATGAATTATATCCATCCAGATTATTTCACATGGCCCCTGCCATGGTCTCGTGCGGTACATGGGTCAGGTAGCATTATTCTGTGTGTCTTTTTTTCCTACTCTAGTTTGCAAGATCCTGGAGGGTGGAGCCTGTGACTCCTTTCACTGTGTTCTGTTCCATTGAATCTCTGAATATTCGTTTCTCTGTCAAAGAAGCATCTTAGCACTGATCCATAGGTGTGTTGTAAGAATGAAATGAGGTGAGGGGTATGAAACCCAGCGTACTGCCAAACACACAGGGTGTACTCAGTCTGTCTGTTCCCCTGCCTTGCAGCAGCCTTCCCAGGTGCTTGGTATCCTGTAGTTTCCGTAGTAAATGCTCGCTGCAAGTGTGGGAGAGGAGAGAGTGAAGGCTCACGCCGAAGTCCCAGCTCTAACAAAATGACCTTGGTCAGGTTTCTGTAGTTTCCTAGTCTGGGAAGGGATGAGTATCGTTTTATGATTGTGGTGTGCACATGAGCCCGTAGTTTAGTTAGGGACTCGGTACATGCTTCAGGAGTCCATCAGGCATGCAGGCAGTGCTCTGTACATGTAGAAAGGTCCATAAATTTAGCTTCTTTTTTCTCAGAATCTAGGGGAGAAAAAAAGCAAAGTGTGTGTGTGTGTGTGTGTGTTTATACTTTTAATGTGTGACAAATTAACCCAAACCTTAGTGGTTTAAAGCAACAAACATTATCTTATACTTTCTATGCCTCAGAAATTCAGAAATACCTTAGCTGATTGGTTTTGGCTCAGATCCCGTCATGAAGCTGCCATCAGGGTATCAGCAGGGCTGCATCATCTGAAGGCTTGCCCGGGGCTGGAAGATTTGCTCTCAGGGTGGCTTACTGGCATTTGGCAGGAGGCTTTGGTTCTCTGCCATGTGGGCCTCTCTACGGGCCCCTTAAGGTATTCTCATGGCATGGGAGCTGGCTTCCCCCCAGAGTGAGTGAGTGGAGAGAGAGCGAGCCCAAGACAGAAGCTGCAGTGCCATTTGTGATCGAGTCTCTGAACTTGAAACCATTGCTTCTCTTTTATTCTGTTCTTTAGACATGAGTTGCTAAGACCAGCTCATGCTCAAGGGAAGTGGAATTAGATTTCAAAAGAATTTGTGGAGAGATTTTAAAACCATCGCAATGTTCAACAGGAGAGGCACTATCTTGATGAGGGAGGAAGTTGAGAATGAGTAACCTAAAAAGAATTAACTAAAAGCTGGAAAATTTATAGTGTGTGATTACACATCAGTAATTCATTTTTTATTGGCAACTAGTCATTTTTCGATTTTATTTATCACATGATAAATAAAAGTTAGATATAATATGACTTTGAGAAAAGGGATATTTAGGCTGAAATCTTTTCTAATGATGAGTTCTATTGAATTTGGCAGTAATCCCTTCGAGAGAGTAGTTGAGGCCATTTGATGGAGTCATTTAAAAACTGAGCCAGAGAGAAGTTTGTGCTGCAGGGAAGAAAACAAAAAGTGAGTGACAGAATCCATATTCTGCAAGCTTGGATACCTCTGATGCTATAATTCTAAATTCAGATATTTAAAGATGCTACTTTTCTTCTCTATAACTAACCAATTGCTTCGACAGGTTTTTTTTGTTTTGTTTTTTCTTTCAACCGAAGCCATCAAACTTAAGAGTTGTTTTGGCGGTTACAAAAATGTTCCTATCTTCACCTTCCTTAGGGCTTCTTAAAATAAAATGCATTCACATTATAGTATCTTTTTGCTCTGGATTTTTATTGCCTCTGTGACCGAATTGGAATTCCTGAGAGGCACAGCAAGGTATCTGCTGCTGGCCAGGCCAGCTCGTTCCCAACAGGACACGGGAAGTTTTGGTCTCCAGAGTCTCTGCCCTATCTTTTGGAGTTTTTTCTTCCTTTAGGTGGAATTTACATTTTGTCAAGTGTGATAGATCGTTTTCTTCTTTGTGTCTGCCTGTCGTGTAGGAGGGAAATTTCCATGCCCCCTTATGCAGGCGACGGAACCCTGATCGCTTTCAACTCCTTTCAAGTTTTGGGACATCCGGTTATCAGTTAGAGTAAAAGTTCCTTCTCAGGCCTTGCGGGAGGCAGTGGAACGCCTGCGTATTCTGCTCCCGGGTTCATGATACCTTTGATTCACTTCTCTTCATTTCCTGCCCCTGCATTCTTACCCATGGCACTGCCCTCCCACCACGTAATCTGTTTTTCCCAAGGAAGGAAAACCACCAAGTGGGACGTTTGTTACAAATAGAGGAGGATAAGAATACAAACTCTTTTCTTGGGCTTGACTGAGACCAAAGGAAGATTGGTAAAGAAGGAAAATATACATAAATACAGTTAGGTGCTAAAAGCCAGGGGAAAATGGGGAGATGCACTGTCCAGACTTGTATGTGTAGGTTGCTGTATAAGGAGGGGATAAGTGGGTTGGTTCAAGAGGATGAAAGGTGTTGAAAAAGGAGGAAGGGTTTTCTAGGGGGAGAGAAGTGCACGTGGGGGCCCAGGAGCGAGGACCGTGGGGCAGTTGGGTTCCGGTCATGTCCAGGCTCTGTGTGAAACGCAGCAGGAGGTGAGGCCCGATGCAGCCTAGATGGGAAAGGATCTCAGCTTGCTTTGAAGGAGTTTGATGTTGTCAGAAATATTTGTCAAAAATATTTCTCATAACCAGTATGTAAATTATATGGAATCCTGATTCTCAAAGCATATGGTAGATATAATCTGGGACCCTCAGGAGAAGTGGCCCCACTTAATCAAGGCTGTGATAAGTCATGAAATTTGTTCCTTGGTAAACAAATAGCCCATAGATTATCTGCCCTTTGAGTCAGACTTGCTTCTCCACATACTAACAAACAGATGTTATTTATGGAAATGATGAGTGATAGGCGATAACAAATGCCTCCCATTTACTTCTCTTTGGAAAAACAACAAATGTGGGGATAAATAAAACCAAATTCTGTTCCAAAATTAAGGCACAGAAAATTCAAATCATGTGAAGCATATCTAACCTATGCTGTCTGTAAGGAGAATGCGCAAACTAGCCAGATTGTGTGAGGACTAGAGCTAGAAGACACCTACGTGTTCACTGCTCTGCACCTTGTTCTCTGGGTTCGGGGACAGCAGTGAAGTCCTCTCTTACCAGCTGTAGGAAGCCTGTCCTCCCGTGGCCATATGTGAGGTCTCCAACTGTGCTCCTACAAAGACTAGCGTGGGTTTTTTAAGGAAGGTAGAGATTTTCTCATGAAAACATGCATCTTTTAAATGGTATTTCTCCCCTGGGAGACAAACTCTTAGAGGGAGTAGCATCTTGAATGTTGATGCCAAAAAAGAAACAAAACAAAACAACTCCCTGGACAAACTCACTCAACCCTGCCCAAGTATGTTTCCCATAATTGTCAGGATTCTAGATCCAGGTGGTGGATTACATTTTCGATCCGGAATCGAGAACATGGGTACAGTGAGTCCCTCCTGTCCCCCTTTGTTCTTTGCTCCATTTTATGTACTGAGTTAAGTCCTGTCACCTTGGGGTGTGTTTCTCTCTCTCTCTCTCTTTTTTTTAAGATTTCCGTATTTGAGAGAAAGAGTGTAAGAGTGTGAGTGGGGGGAGGGGCAGAGGAAAAGAGTCTTCGATCTTCCTGCTGAGTGGGGAGCCTGAAGTGGGGCTGTAGCTCACCACCCATGAAATCATGACCTGAGCCGAAACCAAGAGTTGGACGCTGAACTGACTGAAGGGATGTGTCCCAGCATTTCAAATACCACCACCCCTTCTGGATAGATTGGGAATGGTAGGTTCTCTGGTATTTGAGATTAGGAGCCGAGATTTCCAGATAGGTTCAAGACAGGAGAGTTTTTAAAGTCACGTCCAAGGAACCCCTGTCAAGCAGCCTGGTGTAGTTGCAGGATGCCGGGGCCGACGTGCCTTAGAGTGTGGTCCCCTCTTTCCCTGGACTGCAGTCCAGAGCTTGTCCTGAATTTCCTTGGGTGTTTCTTATCCGTTAGCTGAGATATGCCGGGATGGTCGAATCCCCTCTTTCTAATAAAGAAATTATTTTACAAAAGTCAAAATATGAAAATGTCAAAAGAAGGTTTGTTTTGCTAGTTTTCCACTCTTTGTGCCGACTGCATTTCTTTCTGCAAACACTTTCTGCTCACTCCTGCTAGGTGAGCAACTTGTTGGGGAAAAGTTAGTCTTCTGACTGTAAAATATATTACACCTTCGAACATACTTGATTTTGTTCCAGAGATAAAGACAGGATCTTTTAACAAATATTTGTAGAGAAGAGAATGTATGGTTGGTATTTAAAGAGTAGTAACCCCAAGGAGGAGAAGGAAGGATGAAAACAAATCCCAGGGTGTCAAGGTGTGTGGCTTAGAGCCCTCCTGGGGCAGTGGAGTCTGGTCAGCAGGGCAAGATTGCAGGCTGAGAAAATGTGACAGGTGATAGGTGGCAATCTGAGATTTTATGTCTTGAGTCAAGGTAAAACAAAGACTGAATGAAATAGGAAATGAGATCTGACTCCTGAAATGCGTGGAAGTTTGGGACGAAATCTCCCGTCTTTGCTGGTGAATCTCTGGCTAGTCTCCTGACCAGTCTCCCTGAGCTGGGAACCAATGTGTATTTCATAAAATTTTATTTGTTTGTTTGTTTGTGAGAGAGAGTGTGTGCACAGGTACGTGAACAGGGGGAGGGACAGACGGGAAGGGAGAGGAAGAGCATCTCAAGCAGACTTGGTGCTGAGCCCTGACATGCAGCTTGATCTCATGACCCTGAGATCATGACCTGAGGTGAAACCAAGAGTCCCACGCTGAACTGGCTGAGCACCCAGGCGGCCCCCACCATGGGTGGGTCATGGCTGGGTTTTATGGCCCAGTGGCAATTCATAATGAGATCACAGAATCTCAGTAGTGGTGTTTTCAGTTTCCTAGTTCTTTGCCTGACAAAGGGGATGGATACTTAGTAAATAAAAAATGGGTTTAAAAACTACACATCATCATAACTCTTATTTACAAAATTAAAGGAGGTTTCTATCATGTGTCAGTTTGATTTCTGCATAATATGTTGTGAAACTTCGGGAGCAAATAATTGTTTTTCTTTTGAAAAAGTGTTTGAGAAATTTCTGTTTCCTGTTTATTCAGTTATTCTCTCATTGGCATGTTTAAATGAAAATTTCACTTTTTTTATGTCATTGGCCATTTTTGGGTAATGTTTTAATGATTTTTGGGAAAACTGTGTTTTGTAATGACTGCAGGGTTTCCTGAATAACAACAGGGTTTCCTGTGTTTTTGCTTGATTTGAAACTTTTATGGCTAAAACATTTCTCTTTGACAAATACAGCATACAGCAAGTATGGTTTAGGGCTAAAGGTTTAATAGGAGTATTCTTTACTATTTTAACACTACTGGCAATGAAACCACAGATAAATATTATTTATTTAATTTCTTTTAGTGAAGTTTGTTAATTCAGTTATTGTTCTTCAGCACTTAGCACGAGAAACACATGTAACAGTGACCAGATATATTCCTGCTCTCATGGACTTTGTGTTCTCAGGATGATAATCAAAGACAATTATATAAAGTATGTTTATAGTAAATAGGAAATGTAGGGCCGGGTATGTGGATAGGTGATGTGTGGGGCTGTTGCAGTTTTATGAAGGCCGTTAGGAAAGGCCTCCTGATGATTTGACATTCTGGAGAAGTCTTGAAGGAAGTGAGGGTGGAAGCTACGTATGGCAGAGGAAGAAAATTCAAGGCAGAGGGAGTGGCAGGTGCAAAGGCCTGGGACGGAAGCATGCCCAGTATGACAAAGAAGCCAGAGTGAATGGGCTGAGAAAGGCTGTGGGAGATGAGGTCAGACGTTGCAGCTGTGGATGTCCTTGTTGGGCGTTGTGAGACCTGTGGCTTGTGTTCTGATAGAGGTGGGAAGTCACTGAAAGGAAGAGTGCTATGATCTCACGGACATAAATTAGAAAAGATACCCTGAGTGCTGTGGGGAGAATAAATTGCAGGAGGGCAAAAGTAAAAGCAGGGAGTCTGGTTTAGGAGACTGTTGAAATAATCCAGACTGAAAATGATGATGGATTGTACCAGAGTGTTCGTCATGGAAATAGTAAGAAATTGTTAACCTTCTGGAAAGAGCACTCACAGGATTTGCTATTGTATCGAGTCTCAGATAGACACCACCCCCGCCCCCATCAAGAGTAGGCTTGCCATTTTCTGAGATGGGGAAAGATTTGAAGAGGAGCAAATTTGTATGTGGGTACAGGAAGGAATCAAAGCTTAATGCTGAGTATATTTTGTTTGAGGTGTCTGTCAGACGTTAGATATTTACTTAGGAAAGGCCCATCAACAGTTGGACCACTGGTTGCTTGGTTGCACACACATATAATGTGGATGTGTCCAGGCTAGAGTTAAACATTTTCTGTACATATGTTTGTGGATAGTGTTTAAATCCATGAGATAGAACAGGATGATCTCATCTAGGAAGTCTCTTTAGAAAAGAGAAGGCTACAGAGACTGAGCTTTGGGGCCCTCCCCCATTTAGGGTTATGAGGAGCACTGGCCAGTAAGGTAGGAGAGAACTGAAAAGAGTTGAGTGACCTGAGAACTCGGTGGAGAAAGTGTATTGTGAAGCCGTGTCCTCGTGTGTCAATGAGGCTGAATGTTTGAGGAAGAAAGACCCAGAGAATTTGCCATTCAGTTTGACAGTGTGGAGACCCTGGTGACCTTCACAAGGGCAGTATTGGTGAAGTACAGACAGCAACAGCTTAAGTGCAGCAGGTTCGAGAGAGAATGGTTGGGGAGGCAGTGGAGACAGCCAGTAGAGCAGCTCTTTTGAGGAGTTTTGCTGTAAGGAGAGCAGAGAAATAGAGCATCACTGGCAGGAGAGCGGAATGGAGACAAGAAGAAGTGGGATTCTTCATATCTGGGCAAGAGTGCCACATGTTTGCATGTGAGCACAGATGGGAAGAGAGCAAGTGTTTGTAAGAGAGGAAGGGATCCATGACTTTAGCTAGGGGGCAGTGGGGAGGAGGGGAGTTGGCTTTAGCTAGAACCCTATCTTTCATCAGGGGAAGGCAGGACAGCTACAGATCCAGGTAAGTTGGTAGGCCTGGGTCATTAGGGCTTTTATTTCTTAGCGAATCAGGGAGTGAGGTCATACAAGAGAGTGCACGACTAGGTTGCTTTTGTGTTTCTGCCCAAGTGAATATTTTGGGGACTGTATTTACATTTTCAAACATGGTGTACTGTTGATGCCTGTTTTTTGATGCAGTAGCCAACTCTGTAAGAAACTCAGAATATATCCAGAAACTTATTCTTATATTAAATGATTTAATGGACCCATAGAAAGGTGAAGAAAAAGAGTTCATCTCCTTAAAAGTATAAAAAGGAAAGGAAATCTTGTATATACGTGTGAGAGAGATAAGTAACTGACATAGTCGCCTTGAGTGGATATTAATGGAGAATTGAGGGGTAGAGGAAACTCACTCGGTCTTTCCTTTAATGTGTATCAACTGTGTAGAGTGTAGTTCTTCCTCTACTTCTTCATTTAGTTATGTCTACCTGGAGAAAACCTCAAGAGATGGTCCTGGAATGTCAATCCTAGAGTCTCATCTGAGGAGGTGCCCCCATGACAGCTGGAAATCTGTGCCAGGACTGGAGCCGTCCGATGAAGTAATAGATCTGATACTAGTTTGTTTGCATGGCACTTTTCTCAAGGAACACTGTATTGTGGCAGTTATTTGAACAGTCCCTGAGGAGTTAAGCAAGCCTGGAGAGCAGAACAATGAACTCCTGTTATTCTAAGCATTATTTAATACTTTTATGATTTGTCCTTCAAAGAATTCTTGGCCTTCAGGCAAGCAGTGGACTGCAGCAGGAGAATGAGCTCTTTGGTCCATTTCTCACCTGTGACCTGTGTATTGATTGAGCTCTGAAGTCTCTTTAAGCAGCCTCCGTTAATGGGCAGGGTGATGGCATTTAACCACAGAGGAGGGGCTTCTCCTTCACTGAGGATGGTCCCTGTTGTTCCAGTTAGATGAAGGCTGGTGGGCTGTCACAACCTTCTGGGTGAATGCTAAGGAGACTGTATTTGTGCATGACATCTGACGTGAGTCTTGAACTTGTTCTGTGTATTTCTTTGGCTGCCTTCGGTTTTTGTCCCATCCTAGGCCAATGATGGAAAGATGGCAGCTGGACACTTCTCTGGACTGAAGTCCGTTTGTCAAGAACAATTTTCACATTTTTGAGTTTTTCTCCATCATTAGTGATCGGGAAGCATAAGTGAAAGCTTTTCCTGTTGGGAGGATATCGGCTTCACTTCCATCCCATTCCCCATATGCTCTGAATGTCTGTGGTTTGTTTTAAACCATGTGCCAGTGCCTCTTCTTGGAGGTTTAACTTTACGCAGGGTCTGGCAGAACCTGCAGACAGGATGTTGACTCTTGAGTGTCTTGACTGACTGACTGACTAGGAGGCCTGATGGAGGTGCTACATGGCTCCAGGCAATCTATGTTTCTAGCCAAGACCTCTAAAATTCGAGGTTTGAATGCACTTGCTTAAGATTTCTGGGGCTGATTTACCTACGGGGATCTAAAGATTACAGTTTTTTTGTCAGGGGGACCAAGCATGAAGGCTCTGCCAGCAGTTTTCCCCGTTAAGTCCTGACTGGCCTGACTTTTGCTTTCCAGATTTGTAATTCTTTTCTTTTCTTAAAGATTTTATTTATTTATTTGAGAGAGAGGGAGAGTGAGCGGAGAGAGAGAGCACAAGCTGGGGTAGGGTGGGGGGGAGGCAGAGGGAGAAGCAGGCTTCCCACTGAGCAGGACCCAGGGATCATGACCTGAGCCAAAGGCGGTCGCTTAACTGACTGAGCCACCCAAGCACCCCCAGCTTTGTAATTCTTAATCAGCTATTAGCATGCCAGGGACAATCTTTGGCCACTGATTTCACCATGTGGTTCAGTCTCCTCTCTGGTGAAACAAGGCCTTAGACCAGAATGGCCTCCAGCATCCTGGGAATCCATGATCTCCATGGGGTTCAACAGTCTTCCTTGGGGTCACTTCACGTATTCTACATTTGTTAGGTACGTATGCAGGCATGTGGGGTTCTTGAGTTTACTCCAAGCATTTGAGGAAGATACCTCTTAGAGACCAAGGGGTCTTGAGAGGAAAGTTCACTGCCACTGTTGGTGAATTCCCGGTAAACTCTTAACAGACGAGTGGTATTGTCTTGAGCTTGTCACATGTGAGGATTTGAAACTCAGAGCAGTTTACCTTACTCTTGGGTACTTTGAAAGTTAAACTCTATGTGATGCCCTAGTAGAAACATAGAAATGATTTTACAAGGGGATGGGAGAGTGTATTTTCTAACTGATTTAATATTTACAGAGATCCTATGAGAACTACAAATCACCATCTAATGTCAAAAGAAGCTGGGAGTTTTTCTATACTGATTGTGAGATTGATGTGGAAAACAAAAGCTAATTATAATGAAGAAATCATCATTTCTTTGTGAAGTGCTTTGTGAAGACAAGAGGACCCGCTGAGATTATGTGTCTGCTTTAGAATTAGACTACTTTATAGTAGAATGTTAGTAAAACACAAAGGGAAATATAAAATAAAATGTGTCTTCTTCCAAGACGATGTGAACATTGTAAAAATCAGAATTAAGTCATATGAAACTGTCTCCGCCTTTTGAAAATCCAAATGATTCCAGGCCAAAAAAAATTTTTTTTTGGCAAAGAAATAGAATAAGTTTTTAAAAACAATAGGCCCGGAGAATCTCAAGTGCCTATAAAGTGACTACTGTAGCTGAGAGGTAAAATGGGAATAATGATTAAGTGCTTGCTTTCTTTGGATGTCTCTCTTCGCCTAAGTGAGCATAATTTAGGTGATGGTCTGAGCATCTGCATGGCAGCTGCTGGTGCCATGAGTTAATGCCAGAGAAGACAAAATAGTTGGCACACCGTTTCTAATTTCATTATTGTACCAAGAGCCAGAAAAAATAGAAGTTTATATTCTTTTGAAGTGGGACAATGTTGTCTCTCTTTTTTTTTAAAATGGGCTTCACACACTTAGATATACAAAGTATTCTCAAGATATTTGTAAGCATGGTCTGACAGTTTTCAGTGGGAGCTGGTTTGTGTGTGTGTGTGTGTGTGTATACGCTACTGTAAAAAAAAATAAGTCGACCTATATGAATTTTGCCTGATTATGGAATTAGCATTCTATTGTAGTTTTTAAAATTTCTGGGTACACTCAAAAATTTTAAATACTGTATGAGCATTCAAAACAGTGGTTGGCAAACTGATTAAATAAAGTTTTATTGGAACATAGCCACAACCATTCATTTACATGTTGTTTTTGACGGTCTGCTTTCCCTCTACCACAACAGAGTTAAATAGTTGCCAACAGAGTCCATCCGGCCTGTAACCTTAAAATATTTATTATTTGGCCCATTATAGAAAAAAAAGTTTCCAGATGCCATTTTGCAAGGTGCTGTAAGATCTGGTCAGGCCCCTGGGATATCTCCCCACTGCACACTATGTGTCCTGATCTCTTGTGTTAGAACCCCTGAATGAGATAGGGAAATCGTCTTGGAAAAACATTTGAAAGAGCCCCAGTTCTTTCTCTTCTGGAAGAATTGTTTTCTTGTGTTAAATGAGAGGGCCAACCCAAGCTGATCTCTTCAGATTCCTGCTAGCTTGAGCTTTCTTTGCTTACTTGGTAGTTCTCTTTGAGTAGTTGAAGGGCTGTCATGTGGAAGAGGCGTTGTTAGATTATGAGATCATGGGGAGCAGGGTCAGGATGGATGGACGCAACTGCCACGCTTGAGCTCTTGGTAGAAGGAAGAGCACTTGGTAGGAACAGCTTATAACTAGAATGTGCTACCTTAGTGGATAAGGAGCTCCGTCTCTAGAGATGTTTAAATAAAGTTTGTGTCAGAGGACTTTTGAGCCCCAATTCCACCTTTGAAATTCTAATTTTTATTGTTGTTGTTAAGGTTTTTGGTTTCCAAGCTCAGATCTGATCATAGTTTATTTTGTTGAGGGCCTATAGAGGCTTCTTAGATGATTTCCTGAAAATATAACCTTGGTCAGGCCAACGCAGTATAAAGAGGCAGAATTGCTTCTGGTCGGCAGAGGGTGGCTGCCGAAATGCTTGCCCAGAGCTAGTCTCTCCTTTGGCCACTAAAGTAACATAGTGGAAATAGGACGGGCACTACTTCCGACCACCCTTAGTCTCACAGATGAACCCTCTGTCTCCAGCTGCTGCTACCGTCTTTGCTTTCTGCCTAGGCTCCTGGAAAGAGGAAGGACCTGGATGGGGCCACATCACAGACATAGAAGTCAGACTAGAGTTTCTTACTGCACTTTGCCATGGAGTCTAGATTGGGACTTGGCCATGAATGGCAGTTCTGGGTGAGCTCACACATTCTCTGTGCGACTCTGCTATTGCAGCACGGAAGCAGCCATAGAGCATATGTAAAGGAGCAAGTGTGGCTGTGTTCCAATAAAACTTTATTTATAAATGCAGGCAGTGGGCCAGATTTGATCCCCGGGCCACAGTTGGCTGACCCCTGATAGAGACGTTGAAAGTTAGAACTAGCTAGAAAACATCAACTGTGATTCTTTCATGTTTTATAGAAGAGGTGAAATGACACGTCCAAAGTCCCACCACGGCTGCGCCAGGATTATGAGCCAGACAGAGTCTGACTTTGAGATCAGTGCCCATTTCGTGATGCTCTGCTGCCTCTGCTGTGCAGTCAGGTTACAGCATTCGGTTTTGAGGAGAGGGCCATGGGAATGCAGGAAATACCTGCCTGAGGTGGCCTGTCTCCAGGACGGTCCTTGAACAGAGGCAGCCCTTGGGCCCCGTGACCTGGCCTCCCTTTCTCTTAGACGGACCCTGTTTACAGTAAAACAAAATACAGGTTGCATAAATTAAGATGGAGAAATAATGCCCCAGAGTTGTGAAAAAGAAATGGGCTCCCACAGCTGCCTCACAGGATTTGATCACTTCAGCTGAGAGTGCCAGGAGATTTGAGACAGATGTTTTCAGACATGCCGCATGCCTAAAACATTTCCAGGGGTCGGACTGCAAATAGTGACTTAATAAGTGGAGAAACAGGGAAAGTATGCAAGTTGAGGACACAAGAGTTTATTCACCGTGAGGTGCACGGCCAACCTCTTTGCATTACATCTGCCTGTCAGGGTTGGCTCTTTCATGTCGTGCCCTCCGTGTTGCTCTTTGTCTGCCCGTGAATAAAGTGCAGCATTGTGGTTAGTAATCCCACTCCAGTGACTCGACTTCAAATGTGGTTTTGGAGTGCATCCCAGAGTTCTGTTTGCTAAGCTTCCTACTCCTGTTTCAGAGACACCACTGGATACAGAGCAGCGAGCACTAAAGGCTTCCCTCTTTCCTTAAACCTGTCGGGTTGTGGGCTCTCTCGTTCCCCCTCTCCTTTCCTTTCTTTATTCCCCCCCCCTTTTTTTTAAACCTTCCAAGGCACGTTCATGGATACTAAGCTGATGTGTTTGTTGTTCTTTTTCTCCCTGCCTCCGCTCCTAGTGAGTAACCACACTGGCCGCATCAAGGTGGTCTTTACTCCGAGCATCTGTAAAGTGACCTGCACCAAGGGCAGCTGTCAGAACAGCTGTGAGAAGGGGAACACCACCACTCTCATTAGTGAGAATGGTCACGCTGCCGACACCCTGACAGCCACGAACTTCCGAGTGGGTGAGTTCCTCCACGGTCCCTGACTGTCCTTACTGAACAGAGTTTTGTGCGATCGAAGCATTTAGACACCCCCCTCCACTCACAGGGCTCCCTGCTTGAATGGGTTTCTGTCTATGAGTCTGAATGTGCTTCTTCCGTGAGCTCTTGTAAATGACTTTCAGAATAATTTTTAACCTGCTTTTTGGCTTCTGAGAGCGGTGGCAGCTAGCACATGGCCCCTTACTGCTTATCATTTACGCAGTCCGTGGTGATGGGAGGTATCAGTAGGACAGAAGGGAATCGGATTTGGATGAAGACCCTTGCGCACAACTTGCCTGGATCGGCTTTAGATTTTTATCTGCTCAGTCGTAAGGGTAGTTTGCATTAGATCTGACTTGTGTTACAAAATGTGAATAGTAGTGATGAAGTTGAAGTTTTTACTTGATGAATAGTCATGTTCTAAAAAAAAAAAATTCTCAGAATTGTCAAAAACTGTATTTCAGTTGTAGAAAGGAATACGGACTTGTGTCTTCCGCTGCATTTCTGCTCTGTATCAAAAGGCTGAATTACAAATTGATATATGACAGAGATTCAGGGAAAAAATGCGAGTGGCTTACTGTCAGCACTCAAAACCTTTTAATCTTTCGTAACTAATTTAAATATGAACTGTGGGGGTTACTGAAAAGAAAGCTTTTTACTTTAAGAATTTTTGTGTTGTTTTTACTTTTTCGTAAAGGGGGAGAGTATTGCGGTCCGCTGAATGCTGTCACGCTGCCATGTTGTCATGCAATACAGTATTTTTGTCACGGAAAAATGTCTTTTATTATTTTTTGACCAATTATGGTTTGCCATGTGTACTCAAGTAATCACAGACACCCACATTACTTTATGAGTTACTCACAAGAATAACCCAAATGTCAGACAGATAATAACACTGGCTAGATCTGGTCTTTTTATGGAATATTGCTGTTTAGTCTTGAGTGTGTGTGTCTGGGGGGGGTAGGAGAGAGGATGTCTCTTTCCAACTGATGATCATCAAGACAAAATACAAGGGGACAGCCTGATTAGCTCTTTGATTATTCTCCTGCTTTATTGTGACTCCCACTCCTTCGGAGGTCAAAGTATTCTAGATAGTCTGTACTTGGAAAAAACATGTGCCCATAGATACTATTTAAAAGGCTATTGTGGATTTCCTGGCTACGATAGGGGTGTTTGGGCATATTTTAAAAAGAATCTCGCCAGTAGGTGCCAAGTGGCACATTACACTTTGCAGGGCAGAGAGCCGAGTCTCATGCGAAGTGCGTTGAACCGCGGACCGGGAGTCTAGATTCTGGTCCTGGTCCTGCCACTAACTACCTAATCCACAGGGTGTGACACTTACTGTTTCTGGACCTCGGTTTCATCTCATCCATAAAACAAATGGCTTACGTTTAGTGACCTCTGAAATTCAGTCTGTCTTTAAAATCTTAGGACTTTTTATGAGTAACAAGTAATATTATTTTCTGGAGGGTTGTAGACAATGAGGGGAAGAGAAAAGGCAGTTCCCAGGAGGTTGTTACGGGCTTCATGGCTTTTCCCCACTTTTACTTTTCTTGGTTGCCTTCCTTGCTCTCATGGGTTTCCTTGCTCCATCAACAGGGTCGGCTCCCCCCCCTCCTCCTCCTTGCATTTTCCATAAATCTTTACAGTAGGAATGACAAAGTAATCGGATGGGTGGTAATTTTTTGGCTTACAGTGTATTCATTCTGAAACTAAATATTTGCAGGCTTTGAGAAACAGAGGAAGTCTACTTGTTAAAACACGCCGCACACTTTCCTGTCTGGCATTTGAGTAGATGTTTAAGAGCAAGAGAACAGGATTCACGTAGCCTAGTCACAATATGAAATGGAGCAAACTTATTGACACGCAAAAAATTTCAAAACCAGAACTCAACTCTGCCACAAAAGGATTGGCAGAGTAGTTTAAAAGAGAGAGAGAGAGGGCTCGGTAATAAAGTTTCACATTGGTAATCCTGAGAAATACCTCATGTATATTCTCAGTGATTTTCCTCTTCTCTTTATTTAAATTCAAATATTGGATAATTTGAGGGAGAAGTTTTATTTTTTTTTAATTGAAGAAGGGTAATTCTGTAGAATTCCCAGATTATGATTCTCCAGAGATACAGAAAATTTTAAAAAATCATTTTTTAGACCTGTACCTTTGTGGACTTAGCTGGTTTAATATAGCTGGATTACTTACAGAAAAAGTGGCTTTCTAACTTCCTGGTGTTTCTCTCTATTTATATTTGCTTACAATACATTAAATCTTTTGACAAATAAGATACGTATATGGAAAATAGAAGAGCTTAGGGACAATTAAAAATTCATCGTAACTTGCTAGCTACTCTCTTTGGCCTCTGCTATGTAAGATGTAGGGGGCTGGCAAACTTCTCCTGTAAAGGGCCATATAGTAAATACTTGAGACTTTGCAACACAAACTGTACGGCATGCACCTCCTCAGCTCTGCATTGGCCTTGCCAGCAGCCATACGTACAAGCCTGGCTGTGGCCCTGTACCAAACCTTTGGTGGGCCGGGTTTGACCTGAGTGGCACGGTTTGCCGACCCCTGCTCCAAGGAGTCAAAATAATACTGGGAAAACCATGTGGACTTCAGAGTCAAGGCAGTTTAACTAAATAATCCATTTCGATAATCAGAACACAGAAATAATTTTGAACATTTCCATGGTGATTTATAGGTTTGTTTGTTTTTTGAAGGAAGTGGGGACACATAATATTAACATTTTTTTTTTGATAAGGAAACTTAGGTGGTGGTATAAGTGTGAGTTTGACTTAGTTACACGGCAATTCTGTGAGATAGGACCAGAACTTAAATCTCCTTAGGTCATCTGTTTACTTCATTTCCTGGAGTCAGACCACGACGTATAGGAGGGACACAGGTGAAGGACCTCGTGGGGTTGGGTTTTGTGGGAAGGATGGGTGGTCTGATACAGAACAGGCAGCTGAGAGACCAGCAGCCCTGGGTTGTAGTCCTGGCTTCATCATGGCCATTGGGCATTTTCTGGCTTTAGATTCTCTTGGGCTCAGGTCATTGACCACACAAGACAGGTAATAGCGGGTATACAGAGGGTGGTTCTGTAGCAGATGCAGGGGTGATAATCATTTCTTCCCTTTTTTGTGCGTCTTCTGTGGTAGTCTTTCTGGTCCGTGGTGATGGTGAGTCTGGGCTGTTTAGATGTGAGAGGCAGGTGTATTTTTCATGACTATTAAGCACAGAGTCTCTGTTCTTGAGTGTTCAGTTGGGGAAATATATATATATTTTTAAGATTTTATTTTTAAGTGATCTCCACACTTAACGTGGGGCTTGAACTCACAGCCCTAAGATCAACCCCTTGACTGAGCCAGGCAGGCAACCCCAGTTGGAAAAATCTAAAGTATGACTTACACTGTCTGTGAGGCCTGAATGAAGATGATATCCAAGGGAAGTACTCTGAGATTCTAGAATAAGTTCATTTTTATGAACATGATATTGGTATGCTATAACAGAATATTTACATTAAATGGCATTTCATTTAAAGCAGATTTCTAATGATAATAACTTTTTTGTGACATTCTGAGCTTTGCCTCTTTGCTCTCTCCAGCTTTGCCTTTTTAAAAAATGGGAGCATATTCCCAGTTGGGTGGGCCAGCAGGTTAACCATTGTTGTTTTAATGGATTCCTTCCACTCATAGGGATATAATGAAGATGACCTTCTGGTATTTTTAAAGTTGTTTATAGAGTCATAAGTTCCCCTAATAGGAAGAACATAGGAATTCATGTTGTCACAACTAGAATATTTGAAATAAAATAATACTATCTGTGGCATAGCTTATTTGTAGAACCAGTGAAAAGTAATCATGATAGCTAAAATAACACATTTGGTTTATATGATGCTGCTTTCTCTGAGGACTTACAGGGGACTTAGTTTCCATCAGCATCAAGTGAAGAATTATAAAAATTATTTGATAATGTAAAAAGTACGTTCCCATATGTTACTTCATTTGATGCATACTTCCTCTGAGAGAGGTAAATTATAGTGTTCACATTCTGTGGATGTGAATCCGAAGGCCCTGGTGGTTTGATTAAAGGCAACTCTCACTTAGGTTTTCTGTTCCAGAGTCCAGGTACCTCCTGCTCTCTATGTTACCAAATGAGTTTGTATAAAACACTGTACTAGATTTTCCAAGACAAATCATAAAGCTGTCCCCTGAGAGCTTTTGCTTTGTGGAGATGAGGAGTATGTGTAAATAAATCTAAATCAAGGTAGAAGATGTTTCACAGGAGCCTGGAGAAGGAGATACCACGTCCAGCTGAGGGAGGGATACTTTGAGAGAAAAGGAATGGTGTGTGACTTTCCTGTTCAGTTCGCCACACTATCC
Organism: Ailurus styani; assembly: GCA_002007465.1. NCBI lineage: Eukaryota > Metazoa > Chordata > Mammalia > Carnivora > Ailuridae > Ailurus > Ailurus styani. The sequence goes on along the minus strand of LNAC01000024.1, from coordinate 1,732,712 downwards.
CAGCTGCTGCCCACGTTGGCTCATAGCGGGAGCTGGGTAAATGCATGTTGCCTGATTCTAGATGGTTGGGGACAGTGGTTCTTGAAGCATTGGTTACGTTCCATAATGTAGATGGATGGGCAATGGCGAAAAGGGAGGTAAAGCTGATGGGGGAGGGAGGAATTTGCCTGTGAGAATTAGGCGTGGAGGCAAGAAGGCGCAGGTAGTTTCTGAGAAGCGGGAGTGTTTCACTTCAATGTAGAAAGCACCAAAGGTGATGATAGGATACACTACGAGCCTGGGAAGGTGGGTTGGGGCAAGGCTGGAGAGCACCTTGAATTCCAAGCTTAGGAATTTGGACTTCTTCAGAACTTACTAAAGTTCCCGGAAAGAGGGACAGAGATATCTATCACTTTGAATAAAAGGAAGCTTTCTGTTTTTTTAAGGCAGGAAACTAGGATTTTAATAGCATAAATAAGCTTTTGAACGGCTCATAATAGCTGACAACCTCTAGCCGGTTTGAACAATTTTGACGTTGGCTTGCTTCTCTGCATTGGGAATTTTCCCCATATGTTTCACAAAACCAGCTTCATCCTGAAGTGTTTTTGAGGCATGGAAGCAGTTCATTTTGCTACACTCATTACATAGAATCTCTTTGAGAGGAAGGAAGACCAGTTCCTTCTCACCGAGGCAATCCATAAACCAATAACTGCTCAGGGAGGGGGAAGCATTACGATTTTTTTCTGACAACTTAGTTCAGACAGTGAGTCTTTTGTCCTCTGCCAGTTGTCTTCTGCCGTTTGGATCCCTTGATGTTTATCCAGCACAAAAACCGGTGAAATGCCAGCATATCACTCTTTGATTAACTGGTGCATGTATTTCCACCTTGATGCATTGTATAGATTGTATGTTTTTAAACGTGTGATCTCATACAAAACGAAAAGAAAGTGGCTGCTTTTCATTTGGGCAATTTGGAATGCTTAAGAACTTATCAAAGAAATTATTACCAAATGTATTTAATCTTCTCAAAATATTTTCTGATACTGAATAAATGCCATCATATAAAGCATTGTCTTGTTTATTCTGTTGGAGCTGTGGAGGTGGTATTAGGAACATTCATTTATTTAACATATTTATCGAGCACTTATCGTGGGCCAAGGATTGGTGTGGGCATTAGGAATACAGCAATGAACAGAACAGACATTTGCCCCTGCACCATTTAAAAAAATACAATGTGGCTGAATAATGTGAGTGAACCTTGATGGTATTATGCTAAGTGAAATGGGCCAGTCACAAAGTAACAAATGGTATAGGATTCTACATGTATGAGTTACCTAGGTAGTTGGGTTCATAGGGGGAGAGTGAATGGCGGTTACCAGGGCTGGTGGAAGCGGGAGAAATAGGGAAGTGCTGTTCAGTGGGTGGAGAGCTTTAGTTTTGCAAGATGAAAAAGTTCTGGAGCTTGAATACTCAACAGTATGAATGGACCTAACACTGCAGACCTGTACAGTTAGAAGTGGCTAAGATAGTAAATTTTAGGTTACATATATTTTACTGCAATTAAAAATTTAAAAACTTAGGGGCACCTGGTTGGCTCAGTTGGTTAAGCGTCTGCCTTCAGCTTGGGTCATGATCCCAGGGTGCTGGGATCAAGCCCTGCATTGGACTCCGTGCTCGGCGGGGAGCCTGCTTCTCCCTCTCCCCACTGCTTGTGTTCCCTCTCTCGCTGCATCTCTCTCTGTCAAATAAATAAATAAGATCTAAAAAAAAAAATAAATAAAAAACCTGAGCTATAATGTGAGTATACACTACTGTCAAATGTATATTACCACACAATACACTGCATGTAAGGAAAATTGAACATGTGCCAAGTAATGATAACTGCCATGAAGAAAGAGAAACTTGGGAGAGGGAGTAGAGATGAGAGTGGTGGTGGAAGGTACATATTGGTATTTTACACCCATCCCTAAGGGCTCTCTGGTGAGAGGATGTTTGAGTAGAGACCTGAATGGAGTGAGCAGTGAGCTCTGGGAGGGAACATCACACACTCTAGAACCTAACTCTATCACTGTATTTGTTTTATTTAAATTGTGGTTCATCTCCAGAAGGCTGATGTTTGGAGCATTCGGGCAAATTTGTCCTATACGTCTTCTTGGATTAGGTTTTATCGATCTGTATATAGGTACACACACACACACACACACACACACACACGTATCAGGGAATCCTGTTAATAACATCTGTAGATAAAGAGCCTCATACACAGAGGATGGAGGCAAGCATGTCTCTTGGTGTAAAAATGATCCTGGAGTTATTGCAAAAGGAATCTTAGTTATTTATAATAAAAAGTATAGGGTCTTCGATATAGGAAAGAATTACCAGAGAAGCTGTGTTGCCTCTTTTTCCAGTATTTTATAGAAGATAGATCATGTGATTTTGGTATGGAACTTGCTTTTAATGGAAATAAAACTGGTTGTGAGGACAGGTGTGTGTGCGTGTGTGTGCGTGCGCGTGCACGTGTGTGTTTAGAGGGAGGGTCCAGTGTGGAGGAAGGCTGCATGGAAGGGTGATTCTAGGGGTTCGTTGGACCAAGGAGAGGCAAGAAGATGCTAAGAGCCAAAATCAGGAGAGAATGAGGTCCTTTCATTTGAGGAGAAGATCTTTGAAGCTGAGAAGGTGAGGAGCATCAGAGTGGTCGTATGTGAAAGTATGTCTGTAGTCAGGACAGTTTAAAAAAGAAAGAAAGAAAACAATCATAGGTAAAAGGGTTCAGCAGTTGGCTAGCTCTGTGAGAAAGGCATGTGTGATAGATCGTTCTTTGTAAGCTGTGCCTGGCCTATGTCATGGGGGTGACTGGGACTCCTTAATGGGGTTCTGCTGGCTAGCCTAGAATAAATGACCTTTCAGAATTCCTCCGAGTCTGTAACACAGTGTCTGAAAGTGTGTATTCTTTCCTAGTCACTCAGTCTGAGCACATGGGTTGATCTTTGAAAAACCAGACCACTTAGCTTAGTGTGCTGGGTCTTCCAGGAGAAGCTGCCACCTGGCTCCCTGGCCTTTCCCCGACCTTAATCTCCGCTTCTGCCCAAGTGAGGCTCTGGGTTACCAAAGGTCGGCAGGTGCGCCCGCCTTCTGTGCTGTGTGCCTCTGTTCACACTTGGGGGGCTGCCCGCCAGGGGCACGTCCCCAGCCAGCGTGCCCGGACAGGCGCTCACCCCTCTGTCAGGAGTCGGCCACGCGCCACTCATGCTATGAAGCCTCATTTCCCTAATTTGTTGTCATACCTGTGTAGTCCACTAGATTCTAAACTGCTTGGGGACGGTGACCTGTCTGCTTTTTGTTGGTCTCCCTGGGGCCAGCACGCTGCGTTACTTTAGAAATGCTTATGGCATCTGGGTTGACTGAGCAAATTGTCTATAAGGTGCCCGTTGTGATGATGCAGAGGCTTTACCTGATGCAGCTTCACATGAATCCTCAGGCAGCTGAAATCACCCCAGTACAATAACCGTCTGAGCACTCTTTATAGAGCTTGGGGACGCACGAGAGGAGAATACATTCCAGTGACTACAAAGATGCAGGAGAAAGGACACCTTTGTAGTACTTCGTGTGGACTTTGGATTTTATGTTTTGAACATAGACTGTGGGGTACTTTTTGCTCATGGCCAAGGGCAGTTAGCTTCTATACCTTTAGCTGCTCCTGCTCCCCATTCCTATGTCTGTCTAAATACCTGCAGTCTTTTAAGGAACATCTTCAAGCTCTATTTTAAATGCTTCTGTGTGTGCTGCTTTTTCTCTTTTCTCCTTCTTGTGATCACCTTGTCATTTGGCAATGGTGCTGTAGCTCAGGTGTACTGTTGATGGCTCTGGAACCCTGGGCTGGTGACTTAACCTGATTCCAAACTAGTAAAACGACTCCAATAATGACCTGACCTTCGTGCAACGCTTTTCTGAGGCTTATGAGAAGCTGCAGACTGAGAGCGTATATGGATTCCCTGGATTGAATTCAAGAAGAAGAATTTGTCTTTCCTAAACATAACCAATCCTTCTCTTAATTCACAACCTCTATGTCCTGCGGTACAGGTCAGTGTGCTTACATCTCCTGGAGTTTGGATAGGATACATTCCCTTTGGACCGCAGAGACCATGGTTCCTTCATTTACTGATCCTGACGACACCCTATCTTTGAAAAAGACATGGGGGCACCCTAGGTGGCTCAGTCGGTGCAGCGTCCAGCTCTTGATTTCAGCTCAGGTCGTGATCTCAGGGTGTGAGGTTGAGCCCCACGTTGGGCTCTGCACTGGGTGTGGAGCCTGACGAAGATTCTCTCTCTCCTTCTGCCCCTCCCTTCCTCCCGTTCTTCCAAACAAAAGACAAAAAACAAAAAACCAAACACACAGAAGGATGTTTCTGTTCCTCCTCCACTTTGGTCCTCTACTCCTAGTGCACAGAAGGCTCTGCACTTGCTCACGTTTAGGCTGGCTCCGGGCAGGTTAGACCGCACACAAAGTAATGCCGGGTGTCCTTGTCATATGGTGGAGACAGTGTAGTAGCACCATGTTCCCTCTGCCTTGGATCCGCTCCTCCTTGAGGGGTTCACTGGCTTACCCAGGAAGCTCTTGCCTGTTGCCAAGCCTGCTGGCAAGAGTGAAAGCATTTCAATAGTGTAGCACATTTTGGAACCGAGAGCTGTGATCGGGAGGAAAAGCAATCATCAGGTATAGATGGGGCATCTCCCATGATGTACGATTATAACATTTGATCCTGCTTTGTGCTACTCACTTTGCTGTCATTTTGTAATTTACCTCTGGTTTTAGTAAATATAAGGAAGTTGGACTTAACATAAATACTGAACTCACATTTATGAGATACGGTATATATCAAAGCACTTATTGGCATACGCGTTAGGCTCAATTTTGCATCCATATTCTAAGAGTCAAACGTTTAGATCAGCTTTTAGTATCAAGGTAGATATATATATTTTTTCCAAGTGGAGGAGGAATAATGCATTTGTGTATTGTTGGAAAAACCTTCTGGAACTAACGTTACAGATGATATGAAAATGTTTTTGAGGGCAGCCACACGGTCGTCTTCATGTTACGCAGTCCAGGAAAATAAAATAACTACCAAATGGGGAAGGATAAAGCTAGTTAGGAAGTTTGAGATTTATTCTCCAAAGTTACATCACACATAAAATGAGAAGAGCCAGCTGCCCTTCCTTTGCCAATTTAATGTAATGCTGTCATTGATACACTTATTGAAACTTGATTAAAAAAAAAAAACTTGATTTTCTCTTTAGTGGAAGAGTGAGGGTTTAAGGGAATGGTTTCCTGCTCGACACCATTATCTTGAATTTAGACTCATGCAATAATCACCAAAAAAACCTGGCATGACTGCAGTGTTGGCTTTTGTAAGATTTGGTGGGAAAAATGAAAACTTTGGGCAGTAATGAGAGATTTCTTCACTCTGAGACCAAACTTCAGATGCCCATCAGATTCAATAAAAATTTGTTCTGGATTATGAAGAGTTTCTAAGCTTTCCTAGTGCAAAAACTCAACCTGATTTTCATCAAATTTTCCTTAGACGAGGTGAAAGGGAAACTTGACATTAAGATTTAACTGTAAGGAGGGCAGACCTTCTTTCTGGCAAATTAGGAAGCACACTGGAACATTCTTAACCAGCCTTATTTAGCAAGATTAGAATATGTCACTTTTTGCCACTGCATTGTCCCTTTCTGAAGAAAGGGTGATTTATGAGCCCTCTGGATCTTCTTGTGGTATTAATAACATTTTGAACCAGCTGTTTTATTGGGTGTACACAGAGGGTAATTAGAAACATCTGAGAGTCCCGTAATGTGCCCAGAAAACCATGATGTTGTATGGAAAAGAAAAAAAAAATAACATTTGCGCCAAAGTTGTGTACTTGGTAAATAGATGAATTAGCATTAAACAGAATTTACTCTGTATTATACACGTTTTGAAAAAGAAGCTAACTCTTCAGGCCGAAAATATCCTCTTATTGAAACACATTCACTGCAGAAATCATAACCTTATTTGGTAAAAGACCTTCTGAGTGTGCTGTTCGTACAGTAATTATCATTTCCCTTCTGTCAAACTCCATCATTTTATAGACCATTTTCTGCCAGAAGTATTTCTTCTTTTTACCTGGCAGTGGCTTGAAAACTTCAGAATTCTGAGGGATCTCGTTTAAGGAAATTAACTCTTAGAAACATACTGCACGAGGGACTGACTAATAGTGTCCAATTTGCCTAATAGTCTATCCTAGAAATCAGGGTGGGATTCAAGAGCTTGGGCTCTATTTTAGCTGGTTATTTGAAATTTGATCTTCTCCAGTGCTGGCTGAGTTTGAATATTTGGGTATGCAGCAATAACAGCGGCTCAATCAGGGTCTGATTTAAATCAAGTCCTGTTCTCTCTTCCCTCAAGACAAAATCTAGACAAGAAACCCTAACAATTTGCTGGTGGCTGTTGAATGGTTCCTTTCATCTTCATTCACAAATAACAAGCCCTCCTGACAAGTCAGTGCTGAGTCAAACTGACACATCCCAGGCCGCTGTGGATAGGGTTCAAGTTGGAGGCGCCCACTGTCTTTTCAACCTGTCTTGCTTTGCACGTCTCCATTGGGTGTGCCATTTTGGTCCTGTTTGATCATTTTGAATGGGGTTCCTCATCAGTCCTGAGATGAAAGTGTAGCTAATTGTACGTTTGATTAGAGGTTGGCAGTGACTGAATGAACCCTCTAGAAGGAGAAGTGGGTTCACCTGTATAACAACAGTTATGGGGGTGAAGGAGGTAGGAGAGTAGTTAGGACCTCTGGCTGAAACCCGACTTCAAATGTCTGCCTTTTCCAACCCCTAAATCAGTGGTTCTCAGTCCTGGTTCTATAGGAGAAGGTCCTATGGATTACCGAAAGGCAGAGATGCCCAGCCCACCTGGATGGTCTCCTGGATCATAATGCCTGGGTGTGTTTCCGGTGTGTGTGTTGTGAAAACCACCAGTGTTGGCAATTGTTCGATATGGCTCTGATAGAGAACCTGTAGTCTAAGCCAGTGCCCATCACCCTTCCATGCTCAGGAATCACTGTGAATCTTGACAACATGCACATTCTGATTCAGGAGTTCTGGGATGGGGCCTGAGATTCTGCATTCCTAACAAGCTCCTGGTGATAGGATCCTGCTGGGCCATGGATCACCCACAGGGTAGCAAAGATCTAAGGTATTATTAATTCATAACAAAAATGGTTTCAAAAAGATACATTATCATTATTTGATGATACTTCTCGAGTCTGACACTGTATTAGGAAATGATTTATAAATGCTATGTAATCAAAATACTTTAACCCTCTGCAACTTTCCTACCTTCTTTCCTTTTCTCCTTAAAGGTGGTGTTTCCTCACCTGCCAGACAGCCTCTTGGGCAGGGTCACAAAGGGTAGCATCAGATGCCTGCATGCAGAGCTGCCTTCTCATTTTACCCTACCAGTTGAGCTTGCTCTAGCCGGCCTCCTGCCTTCAGAATTTTCCAGGGGACTGTCAGAAAGTCTCTCTGTTCATCATGTCCCCTGAATTTCAAGGGATATTTCAAGGGATATTTCGGCGTCAGGCTCTCTAGATGATTGTCCCATCTTCTTCCCTCCATAAGGCAGCAAGCTGGTTTCTGTAGTGCAGTCAGCACCCCACGCAGTGGGATGACTATGACTGACTTTTGTCAGCTTTGGAATGCAGTGCAAATCCCCTAACAGAAGTTAAATATCCGACTCTTGGTTTTGGCTCAGGTCCTGATTTCAGGGTTGTGGGATCGAGCCCCGCGTCGGGCTCTGTGCTGTGTAGAGTCTACTTTCTCTCTCTCTCCCTCTGTCCCTTCCTGCCGTGCTCGCTCGCTCTCTAAAATAAATGAAAATAAAAATCTCAAAAAGTTGCATTTCATGGTCTGCACAACTATATGCAATGGTGATACTCTTTGCCTATTAGTAATAGGACATAAATTTGAATTATTTTTCTGGATGAAGTGAAATGGGAAGTGTATTTGCACAGATCTATCCTTATTCCGGTTAAGTTCAACTTGTGATTAATAGTAAGCATTTTGGAAGGACTTGAGAATACAGTCTTCAAGATGAGGTATACTCGAATGACATTGAGTTGTCCAAACCCTTCACGCAGCCGTCGTCCTTGATCTCTGATAACATCATCTCTGTCCTGTACTTTGTTATACCTAAGCTTCCCGAGGCCCCTGCAGTGCCTAGATTTTGACTCCTGAATATGATATTCGGGAGCACCTACAGCATACTAGAGAATTGACTTCATGTGAAATAAAATAGAAATAAAATAAAATGAATTCATTAGCTGGGATAGCGAAGCTAAAACTCTCTCTTCCTTTTGCCCCCACAGTCCCATTGTATTTCCTTCCCATCATGCTGGCCTCTTCCTTTTGCTTCACGTGCCTCTAGCAGGCATTTCCCAGGTGGCGCATGCTCAGTTCGCTAAGTCACCGTGCAGTCTCTGGTTCACACTGATAATGCAGGTGGGAAGGGGAGAGCCGAGCTTGGCAGTGGTTCTCAGCACGGGGAAGTTCCGTCTCCCACTTCCCGCCAGGAGACATTTGCAGAGTCAGACATTAGTAGTTGTCCATACTTGGTGGGGGGAGGGGTTTACTCCTGGCATGTAGTCGGCAGATGGCAGGGGTGCTCCTAAACATCCTCCAGCAGAGGACTTGTCCCTACAACGAAGCATTATTTGGTCGCCAGTGTTGATGGTGCCAAGCTGAGAAGTGCTGCTCTAGGCATTGCTGATTTCCCTATTGGACAGTATCTCAGACCTTCTCGGGTACGTTGTCCAGGTCCCTGGAGAACCCACCCTCTTAAATCTCAAGATTGTTCTCTAGCTAAGACCATCAGTGTTTTGTCACAGTGCACTTTTTTGGTGATGGTGCGGGGGCTCGAACTGACAGCTAGTTCTTTCAGCCCTCTTGTACATGTATTAGCTAGAAATGGGACCCAGGCCCCCGGAGGCCAAATTTGCATTTGATAATTTATACCTGATGATCCTGTTGGATTTCTGAGGATGCAGGGATTGAGATGATTTGTGGTGTCTCTGGGTGACTCACGTGGACTTGATTGGCTTTTATGGGGATTCTTTGGAAACTGAAGAAATAACAAGTGGGAAAATGCTTAGCATGGGAGGCATTTTTTGCACATCTCAGAAGTGATTGTATAATAGAAACCACTTTTCAACACTAAGCGTTGCTACTGTGCACATTCATTTGCAGAGTGTCTGTGCTATGGCCCTTGGAAAGGGAGAGAAAGCTGAGTGTGTTTATTTGAACAATAGCATCATCACATGTTCAAATAAACACAGCACCTTGGGAGGGTTGCAGGTTTGTTATTTCTAACCCAAATGTCTTTCCACATGCCTTTTGAAGGGTCATTTTTGCCAAGTTTAAAAGAAAAAACTATCCAAGCATTGAGAGTCTGACATTTTATTTAACTTGTTGAAAAAAGAAAAGCCTCTTTGTGCCCAAAACACTTGAGGTTAGCTGGACAACGAGGTGTATCATGTTTTTAAAGCATTCACTTTTTGGCCTGAGAAACAGCGCCAGAGAGCAAGTAAGACCTCGCTCTCACCTGCATATAACCTCTTACACCGTTTCCCCTTAGGTGTTGGTCATCTTGCCCAGGAAACTTGGAATTTTCAGTTGTTTGGTGCTTTTTTTACTTGAATGAAATGCCTGTTCTTAATTCCATCAGTACAACGATATTTTATTGCTGCTTTGCATGAGACCCTCAGCCCATAATTCACATGGCTGATTTCTTTTTCCAATTGTGTCTTTTTTTTTTCTTACTTGGGGTAAAATATACATAACACAAAATTTACCATTTTAACCATTTTGAAGTACATACTTTAGTGGCACTGAGTGTATTCACAGTGATGTGCAGCCCTGACCACTAACCATTTCCAGAACTTGTCATCATTTCAAATGTACTCCATACCCATTAAACAATAGTTTCCTATTCCTCTCTCCCCTCACCGAGCCCCTGGCAAACTTCCTTCTACTTTCTGTCTCTATGAATATGCCTGTTTGTGGTACTTCATATAAGTGGAGTATATAGTATTTGTCCTTTTGTATCTGGCTTATTTGTCCTTTTGTTTCTGGCTTCACTTAGCCTGATGTTTTCAAGGTTGATCCCTGTTGTAACATGTGCCAGAATTTCCTTCCTTTTTAAGACTGAATAATATTCCCTTGTAGGCATAGAGACTGCCTTTTGTTTACTCACTCATCTGTTGGTGGACATTCAGGTTTCCATCTGTAGTAAATAATGCTGCCGTGAATATTGGTGCACATGGTGTTGTTGGGGACCCTGCTTTGATTTCTTTAGGGAATACACATAGAAGTAGAACCACTGGATCATATAATTCCATTTAACTTAGCAGAAATTGTCAAACCGTTTTCCATTCCCACCAGTGGCATGCTAGGTTCTAATTTTATAATATACTTACCAATATTTATTACTCTCCCCACCCTAATCAGTATGAAGTGGTATCTCATTGTGGTTTTGATTTGCATTTTCCTAATTACTAAGGATGTTGAGTCTCTTTTCATGGGCTTATCACCCATTTGTATATCGTCTTTGGAGTATTATCTATTCAAGTCCTTTGCCCAATTTTGAATTGGCTTGTTGTAGATGATTTTTTAAAAACTGAGATTTCCACTAGGCTAAGTACTTAATTATAGTGAAGTCAGTAGCCATTACTGATTGCGAGTGTTTCGGGAGACCCGAGTTCTGGTCCCGGTCCTGGCCCTTGAACAACACTCATTTAGAAGTTTTCATTTTTTCATCTGCAAAAGGACGAGTTTAGGCAGTAGATGTTCACCATCTCTTGTAGCCCTAAAACGATACTATCCGATCTAATATAAAGCCCATTTTTATGAAAAAAAAAATGACACAATACAAATGGGATGGGCTTTCTTCAGTATGTTTTATTCTGAAACTACTTACTGTTATTTCCTAGTGTTGCAGTGTGTTCCTTTTTTTGTTGTCTGGCTCTGTTTTCCACTTTAAATCAAAGCATGATTTTTTTTAAAGATTTTATTTATTTGACACAGAGAGAGAGAGATCACAAGTAGGCAGAGAGGCAGGCAGAGAGAGGAGGAAGCAGGCTCCCTGCTGAGCAGAGAGCCCGATGTGGGCGTCGATCCCAGGACCCTGAGATCATGACCTGAGCCAAAAGCAGAGGCTTTAACCCACTGAGCCACCCAGGCGCCCTCAAAGCATGATTTTATATAAGTCCAGTGATCTATTGTGTGGTGATACGTCATTGCCCTTGACAGGTTAAACAGAAAATGGGAGGCCTGAGACATTTGACAAGCTTACAAATGACTGTTTTTTTTTTTCTTGATTAGTTATTTAAATCAAAATGCTCAGAGGTGTTTGACCAGAAACAGAATGACTCCATAGTGGCCTGATGGACACATAGCTCTTGTAGGTAGAATGAGAAGGTGTGGGTTGGGTTGGATCAGTCACGTTGTAGAGGGTTCTTCCCTCCCCCCCCCCACTTTTTTCTTTCTTTTCTTTTTTTTTTCCTTTTTAATTTTTTTTTTTCAGAAAACTGTAATGAAGGCCTACATACCTTAGAGTAAGCTGGGTCCCTTCTGCAAACTGTAACAGATGTATGGTTTAGGATTAAAAATCTGAGCCGCAAGGATTTAAATCACCTTACTGGGGGGAATAAAGTCAAAAGCTCATTTTAAACTTAAGGAGCATGGTTTTTATAGTAATTGAAGAGGTAGTTTTTTCCATCTGATGCACGTTTGGCTTCATTTATCTCTTGCCAATTCTTCTGGTTATCTTAATTTACTTGGATTAACAGCTCCTTGAATTTTTTCTTTGTGTGGACCTAAAGAAAAGGCCAGATGAGTGAGCATTCTTCATCAGCCAAAAGACAGAGTTTAATAATGCTTCTGCCTGAATTCCCCCCTAGCTCTGTGTCCCCGGAGGTATCAGTGGTCTCCCTTCCATAGGAACCTGGAGGGAGGAAGGGGAGAGAGGTTGGGGTATTTATTCCCAGCTGCTGTCTGAAGTCTCCTGGGTGTTTTTCCACCTGAGGCCACAGCCTCTGTCAGGAGGAGCTCTCTTTGTCAGTTTCTTTCTTCTGCAGTTTCAGGGTACTGTTCTTACTGTGGTTTTCCTGAAACTCAATCGAGTTCCTATACAACTACGTCAAGAGTCTGTTTATTAGGTGCGTCTGGGAGACTTAGTTGGTTAAGTGTCTGCCTTCCGCTCAGGTCATGAACTCAGGGTCCTGGGATCGAGCCCTGCATCAGGCTCTTTGCTCAGCTGGGAGTCAGCTTCTCCCCCTCCCTCAGTGCTTTCCTCTCTTGCTCTCGCCCTCTCTCTCTCTCTTAAATAAATAAATAAAATCTTTTTTAAAAAGAGTCTATTAGACTGTTCAGTTTTGCCACATTTTAACCTGCCTTTTTGTCCTGACTGTGCCTTGACTAATACTAAAATTACAGGACCCGAATGCAGATTTTTTTAAAGATTTTATTTATTTATTTGACAGAGAGATAGCGCAAGTAGGCAGAGCAGCAGGCAGCGGGAGAGGGAGAAGCAGGCTCTCTGCCGAGCAGGGAGCCCGATATGGCACTTGATCCCAGGACCCTGGGATCATGACCTGAACTGAAGACAACTGTTTAACCAACTGAGCCACCCAGGTGCTCCCGAATGCAGATTTTTGAAACAGTTGATTTGCATGGCATCTTCTTTAAAAAAAAAAAAATGGAATGCATTTGTTGCGGAAGTTCTGAGGCAACTGAGAAACTCAGGCGGCACGCGGAGAGCTGGGAGAACACAGCTTTATTAACGCCGGTGGGCCCAGCGGGATCGTTCCCAAAGTCTGAGCACCTGGCTATGGGCTATGATTGGGGCGGATATTTATAGGCAAACTAGGGATTTTTTGAGGGGTCTTACCGCTGATTGGCTTGGGGCCACGAGGCAGTTCTTAAGGCTGTGCGGAAGTGACTTGGTAGAGAAGTGCCAAGTCATCCTTGGCGGTTCCTTATCTCAGTGAGGCGGCCATTTTGGGCTTTTCCGCCTCACACTTTTTGGATTCTGTAACATATGGCACAAGATTTAAAAAACACAGCAGGACCTATTCTGGAGTGAAACTTGGTCTAGTTTGTTAGCTTAACAGTTAATATCAGCACAAACAAATCGGCCTTGTTTTTTTTAAAGGCTACATAATACTTTATCCTGGCATATACTATAACAGAATGAGCTTGACTGTGGTGTTCCGTATTTGCCTTTTCAACTTTTGCTGTTGCCATCTGAGCTGTAGTGAACGATGGTTTCTTTTTTTTTTTTTTAAGATTTTATTTATTTACTTGACACAGAGAGAGAGATTACAAGTAGGCAGAGAGGCAGGCAGAGAGACAGGGAGAGGAGAAAGCAGGCTCTCTGCTGAGCAGAGAGCCCGATGCGGGCCTTGATCCCAGGACCCTGAGATCATGACCTGAGCCGAAAGCAGAGGCTTTAACCCACTGAGCCACCCAGGCGCCCTGAACGATGGTTTCTTAGTATACATATGTGACCATCTTCAGAATTCATCAAACCTTAGAAATTGCTGCATCGGAGGGGAAGTTCTTGCTTAATTTTAATGGATAATTACCAAATTATCTTTAATGTAGTTGAACTCTCTACATTCCCAGTCCAGAGAATTTACATTTGGATTCAGAACCCCAATTAGCATCTCCCAATGCAGAGAGTGTCGGTTTGACTGGACCCTTTCCATTACAGATTATTAAGCATTTTGAACTCGGAGTCTTCTCATGTGTCTGCAGTAGGGCTTCTCAACCTCAGCGTTTTTCCCATTTGGGCTGGACAGTTCTTTGTTCTAAGAGGCTATTTTGTGCATTGTAGGATGTTTAATAGATTCAAGTGGCTATCTCCCCTCTCCTCTTCCCCCGCAAATGTGGCAACTAAAAACGTCTCCAGTCCTTACCAAATGTCCCTGTGGGCAAAGATCACTCCTGGTCGAGAGCCCAGTTGTCCAAACATTTTTCTCCTTTGCTGTTTTTCTTTTCTGCTGGATTGTTCGTGTTTTAACTTTACTTATGGTAGTGTCTTTTTCTTTATAGGCTGTGAAAAAACTTGTGATTTTTTTATGTAGTCAGGGTTGCCAGTGTGTTTCTTCTTCCTTACATACAATTGGTAGAGAAATTTGTTTTTGAAAAAACTTTGTTAATCAAATCAAGGTACTGGATTCTTCTTCCTTTGATCAGCAGTGACCCTCTCTTCAGTACTACACAACGAACTCTGAGGGGTGTTCCAGAGTAAAGCCTCAGTTTTGTTGATGAGGGGCATGTAAATGTATTGGAATGGATCAGAAATTTTAGATAAGTACATATGGAGTGCCTCTGTACATACAAGGCGATGTTAGGCATTTTACTTGCATTCTGTCTTTACCTTACAACAGCCCTGAAGGCTCAGGTCATTATGCTTACTTTATGGCTGAGGAGAATAAGGTACAGACAAGGTAAGTAGCTCGCCCAAGGCTACAGGGCAAGTGAGTAAGCACAGTGAGGCTTTCCTCAGAAGCCGTGCTCTGCTCCGTGCATGGTAGTGTCTCACAGTTCCCTCTGTGTCAGCATTGGCATGAAGCCTCAGAAGAAAGAGTGCATTTGATATGTCTGATCCGTCTTCTTTCTGCTGGGCGTGGACAGACCCACATCCTACTTTCATCCATCGCATCTGACTCAAGTTGTTCACTGACCCTTGGGTTCTTGGGGGAAGCTGTGTGTGTGTGTGTGTGTGTGTGTGTGTGTGTGTGTGTGTGTGTGAACCTCTTTCCCCATTTGTAGAATGGGAAAGTTGATACCCACCTCAGAAAGTTGTTCAGAGGGTTCAATGAAGCGTGGCTTCTCAGAATGCTTTCTGACCAGAGCAGGGTCCATATGTTCACTGTTATTATTAATTGTCTGATGACCATACAGCATGTATTTGATTACATCAGAATGTAATTCATTAACTTAACACTGAGCATATTTCAATATACTGTAAGATGGGAGATTGGCGTTAACAAATATAACCAGTTTATGTTTAATTTCTTGTATACATTAAACTTATGAAACATGAATTAATCACATTGCCTAGTATGTTGATGTTTTTATGTCATTTAGCTGCAGCTTTCAAATTATGCAGCAAACAAATTATCTGCTCTGTATAGCTTTAATAAATTTTAGGAACATCCAAAGAACTTTGGTTTAGTTTAACTTGCTACATGGGGTTTTCATAAAAAATTTAAACATTTCACAGTTCCACAAATGACAGATTTTACACGGTTGGTAGTCACTCCATTGGTGACTAAAGACTGATTTTTTTATTTGGACTCAAGGCGTGCCTGGAAAGCACATGGAATCTCTTCCCCCACCCCTTCTGAAGTACTTGGCCTTTGAAATTTAATATATAATTTAACCTTAAAATTATAGATGCTGAAAAATTTATAAGTCACACATCAAAGGTGTTTGGATTCCAGAGACTTGTTATTGTCTCAGTTTTTAAGAAGTTGTTACAGCAGAAAGCATTAAAATGTGGCTAATACATGTATGGGAATGAACTGCTGTGAGGGCGGTAAGCAATGAAGGAAGGAAAGTGGCATTCCAGAAATGGCTTCTCTACGGTCATTAGTGTTTCTGAAAAGTTGAGAGCCAGTGATCGTACAGTTGTACCAAACAGTCCCGTGAATAGGAGATCCTTAGCGCTGAGAGCATCTAGTTCACTATTTTCATTTTATAAATCAGAACACTGAGACCCAGAGACAGAAGGGGACTACCTCACCATCACAGCTAATGGCAGAGCTCTGGTTCAGACTCGGACTTAAGACTCTCATTGCATTGCCAAATGGGATTTTGAGGTTTAAGCTTCTGTATCTGGAGATCTCTTGAAGTGGCCTGCTGTCGGAGGATGCCACTGTGTGTTGATTTCTAATGCGGTTTGTATGTGTGAGGAGGGAGTATTAGAGTTGGGCTCTGCTCTAGCCTTTCCTACCGACCCTGTTCCCACCCAGACAAGATAAGAGTCACTGGGGGAAACCAGGATGTCGATACTCAAGAAAGAATATATATGCAAAACAGAATATTTGCCAGTCACATGTAAATTTTGCTCAGCCAAACGGTGAGTAGATAACGCTGTGAAAACTTCAGATAGAGATTGATGTGTGGAATACCAAACCCAGAGATCCAGGGATTTAGAATTAAAAATGCAAGCAGTCATGCTGAAGAAATAGCCCAGGGCTTTGGCAGACAGGCCCTCCCGTCCCCGCCGCTGAAGGCAACTTGCTGCCCACAGCACCTTCCGCAGGGCATGGTAAAGCCTGGATGCCACAATTATATGCCGTTTTCTGAAACGAATCCAAAGGAGAAATTGAGAGAGGATGTCCCGTATGAACTCAAGTCTGGGAGACTCACTTTTCTTTGGCTAATTCCTAGAGGGGGTCCTGAGTAACTTCTTAGCTCATTGAAAGGAAGTCGAGTAATAAAGGACCTATGATTCACTGACTTTGTGGTTATCAAAGGAGTCACCTGTTAGCCAGAAAATGGAAGATTTCTTTCCAGTGATTCACATGTATTACCCGGAACATTTTGGCTTCCTGGAACTTAAAATATAAACAAAAACG
Organism: Ailurus styani; assembly: GCA_002007465.1. Taxonomy (NCBI): domain Eukaryota; kingdom Metazoa; phylum Chordata; class Mammalia; order Carnivora; family Ailuridae; genus Ailurus; species Ailurus styani. The sequence goes on along the minus strand of LNAC01000024.1, from coordinate 1,716,051 downwards.
CTTTAATGTCGTAACTCTTAAATGACACAAATCAATGAATCTTCCCCTTTTGTCTCCTTCTCTCCCCTCTCTACCTCTGCTTCCCTTGCCCTTTCTCCCCTTCTCCCTCTCCCCTGTAACCCTGATCCTTCACCTGGACCGTACCACAGAGTAACTGTGAAGACAAAAGTCTTACCCGTCTTCAAAATGGTAGAAACACAGAGTTCATCTTTTTTTCTATGAAACTGATGACACAGGCTTAGTCTAGCACATCATGTAATGAGGCGGGAAGCACATTTCTTTGGAGAGCTCAGTTAAGGTCAGGTGAAATGTCCCTCGCGCTGCTTTGTCTCGTGACCAGACAGAATGCAATGAGGTGGGAACGTGGTCTGCCTAATCCCAGCCCTGAGTGTGCCTCTCTGAGCGAGGGAACAAAGCTAGGGCCCTACAGCAACAGCTGCCTTTAGCTTGGCTCCCTCCCCTTGGCCTTGACTGAGCCCCCCCTGGTCTTCACAGAGAGGAGCAGCCTGCTGCCGCTGTGTGCTCTGCGACTGAAGGGCTTCCTGTCACAAACCGTGGAAAGATACGGGTCCTTCTGAGCTGCAGCGAGAGGAATGGTAGTAGTTCCTCTGAACCTCGTGCTTGCTGTCAAGTCAGGACTCAGCCCGTTCAGCAGCCACTTAACCAAGCTGTGGAGTCTGAGTCATCAAAAATCCACCACAGGGGCACTCCCCCCCGCCCCCGCCCCTCCGCCCATCTACCTTTTAAAGACAACATTACTGGTTCCATTGCCAGAGAGAGGATTCTGCTCCTCCTCTCCTATTTGTTCATCTTTCTGTGTGATGATTCAACTCGTGTTTCAATAACAGAAAGACAGAAATTCCAGTGTTTGTGCTTCTGCGTGGAGGGTCCCTGCTGAAGCCACATGCTGACTCTGTCTCTGGGACCTATGGGCAGGTCCAATTTGGGCTGCTTTAGCTTCCTGTGTGATAATTCAGTGGCTTCCTAGACAAGAAAATTTCCTGGAGTTAGAACTCTGGGGAAAGATCTGGCCTGGAGGGCCAGGGAATGGAGAACTAATGTCTGTTGAGCACCCTCTGTGCACCCAGCACGGTCGTGGATGTTGTTCGCAGACTCTTTCTCTTCCCGAGAACAATGGGTGTATTACTCCCATTCACCAATGAGAAAAGTGAGGCCTGGCAAGTCCAAGTACTCAACCCAGAGAATTACAAGATTCAATCCAACTGTAAAAATAACTGTTGTGGACAATTTCCATTTCTATAGCCACATGGAGAAAATTTATTAGGGTCTTGAAGAGACCTGCCCCTTTTAATTGTTGGTAGATGAATAGCAAAACTTGAACTTAATGGGATCCAAGTGCCTTGGAATTCCTTGGAGCGGGTCATTCATGTGGTTAGGGCAGTGCTGCTTTCATGGGGATATTTTGATTGACTGTGTCAGCGTCCTTGGGTGGCCCTCCCAAGAGCTTCAGTGCCTGGGTAAGTTTGGTTTCCTCTAGCTAGCTTCTAAGCTCTTACAGATGAGGCACCACATCATCATTTGTTCTTCTAATAATGATTCGTATAAGAAATTGGAAAGTATGGGAATTCAGTGCAGTGGGTTGACCTCCAGTAGAAATAGGCTTTTTCAGCTCTGTTGGGAATAACTGCATTATTAGAGACAAGGACACTGGTAACTAGATGTGAGTCCTTTGTGGTTAGTAAGAACTACTATGTCTGCCTCATTATTATTTTTTAAGACTTTATTTGAGAGGGAGTGAGAGAGAATGACAGAGCACGAGGTAGGGAGGGTCAGAGGGAGAAGCAGACCCCCTGCTGAGCAGGGAGCCCCGTGTGGGACTCGATCCCCGGACCCCGAGATCATGACCTGAACCGAAGGCAGACACTTAACACAACTGAGCCACCCAGGTGCCCCTCTGCCTCATTATTATTGATCCTTGAAGTACTTAGGGTTGGAAAGTGGAGTTTATCTAATGACTGTACCTGGGGCTGGCCCCTGCACTGTCTTGAGAAGGATTCAGAGTCTACGTCTAGGCCCAGGAGGAGCCGTGTGAGGTTAGTGCTTTTCATTAGGAGGAGAGACGGTAGCTCCTGCCCTACGGCTGCTGCTTCCATGGGTGTTTACAACAGCCCCTAGTCCTAACAAACATGACGGGGCCTTTCCATCACCTGACCTCTTCAGAACCTTTTAGGACAATGTACACACTTTGGAGATAGCATGGTAGACTATAAACATTGATGGCCATTTATTAATGGTGTGCCTTGGGAAGAATATTAATGGTCTTAGAACCTCAGTTATCTCTTCCGTGGTTTGACATGTAACTGTCATTCACAGGGTTGCTATAAGGAGTAAATGCAACAATGACTATAGTAACTATAGTACCCTAAAAAGAGTAGAAATCCAACAACGATTAGCACCTTTCCCTTACATAGGGGACACACAGCCATTTCCTTGTTGAAACTTCACTGTCCTTGCCTTCTGCAAACATGTTCATGTGGATGATTAGATAATGTCAATATTGGCATAAAAGCATTTTAAGATGTATTAACTGAAAAGGGTTAATATAGTTTAACTTATTGTTGAAGTAGAGACTTTTCAACAGGTTTATGTTGGGCATATTGAAGAACTTGGATCTTAGACTAAACATTCATATGATAATTTTTACTGAGAAGTCTTAGAAATTTCCGATCATTTGGTTCCTTACTAAATAATCTCTCCTGTACTTGTAGACAGCTCTCCTTCAACTCTTTGTTCTGTATCTGCCTTGGCTTTTGACTTGCTCCTTTCAAATGGAAATGAAGGGACGTGGTTAACAGTGAGCATGTTTGCTAGCAGTTCCTGAGAGTTCCACAGGCATCTGAGGAGCACATGTGGAAGAACTTATCGATACTCATCAATTTAAGAATAGAGTGACAGCCACAGATAAATAATTTGTTTTGTAGGCTCAGAAGAGCCAGTTTGGCAGGAGGCAGTGGTATTGTTCCTCTCCACCTTTTGTGGCAGGATGAATTTAAGGTGCCGGAATAAACGGTGAGGTCTATCGGTCCTGAATGTTGATTCAGTAGATTCGTATTCATTCATATGTGTGTCTGTAGATTCATACAGGAGAGCATATGAAGATAGTGGTCACACAACATCTTAAAATCAAAATGAGTCCTTAAGCATTATTTTTCTTGTTGGCTTTAGGAATTCTGACTGGATGTCATGATCATATATCTAATGGAAAATTCCATCAATCTCTTGTGTGTGTGTGTGTTTTCTATGGGGTGTTGGTTCATGAACACTAGAATTTTCCATTTTAATTGTAAGAAGTCTGCAGTTTTATGCAAATGGTAAAAGCAGAAATTTTGTTCTTGTCCTCAAGTCAAAGTGTAAGCTTTCCTAATCCAGACCATATTGGTTATACGTGTAGTTGACAAATAAGATTCGCTCTCTTTCCTCTGTATGGCTGTTGATCAGCTTGTTAGAAGCTGGAAGATACCTCATCATAAATCACTCATGAAGATTAGGAACAAGCTGTAAGTTTATCCACATGTATAGCATTTCGCTTCCGGTAGTAGTAGAAGCTTTCTATAGGGAGAACAGCGTAAGTGAGCAATTAGTCGGATTTTGTAGGAGGCGTACAGACAAGGACTCTTGTCCTCAGACCCGTGATTCACAGACGTGGCGCAGATGTGTCCGAGAAGCAAAGGCAAAGGGCTCTGGTAAGGAGAGTGAGGGAGTGTTCATTTTAGACCTAGGAAATAGGAAGCTTTAAGAGACTTTGAATCATGGCTTAACATTGGAAATATTCCCGTATGTTAAAGTTATGGAAAGAATACAAAATATGGTTTAAAAATATTCTGAATGTTGTATTAAAAGTTCTAACACAATCCGAGGCTTGCGACCAAGGTAGCAGAAGTGTTCAATCTTTCCAGGATTGCTGCTATCTGAGTCGTGGAAAAAGCGTTGGAGGGAGGTTAAAATATCACGGAATGCTGGCGGAAACTATCCCTTCACTTCAAGCATTACTACCTTATTTATTCTGGTGTCATTTGGAATAAAAAGCAACAGAAAAGGCTGTACTGGGAAAAGTTCTTAATTGGTCCCTGCAAAAACCCAGACAGAGTTTAACTGTGGGTCTTCTGGCCTTCTGTTGGAGGGCTGGCAAGCTGGCTCCACTGAGCTTCATTCAAACCACTGCATTTACTGGGCATCTGCGTAGGCATCCTAGGTGCACAGACAGAGCTCCTGGGTTTGCAGGAGGCCATCAAGGGAGGCTTCACGGAAGGAGAGGACATGGAATGGTGGTGGGCCCAAGAACTGAAGAAGAAGGAAAGGTGTGAATTCCTTCAGAATCTAGCCAGGTGCATTGACATGAATGGAAAAGAGAGAGTCATATGTTCCAGGAAATCACACGCAGATGGATTTTGTGGTCAAAAATGCCCAAAGCAGGACCCGGTGGAGATAAGACCGCAGCACTTGGTATTTAATGCACTCTTACCATGAGTAGAGCCGTTAATTCTTACCACAAACCCCATGAGGCACTTAACCCCCTGGGACTTTTACCTCAATTCCATTGAGAAAACACATTTTTTTTTCTTTTAGGCAATAGAAAGCCACAGAAAAACTATGTAGAGTAATGAGCTAACTGAGAATATAGGTCAGGAAGTACGTCTTGGACACGGTATGGAGAGAGGTAAGAAAAATCAAGAAGGCTCTGCCGTAGTCCACTCAAGATTCAGTAGCCTGGACTTGGACAAAGGCATCAGGGAAGGCAGAGGAAACGAGTAAACAGGAGGGTTACTGAAGATGCAGAGGGAGGAGCAGTAGGACTTGGTCACATTGTGCAGGTTATGGACCAGAGAAGAAAGTGGCTCCAGCGTTTGTGGCTCAGAAGCAGTTGTCTCTAATGTTTTATACATTATAGGATTCATAAAAGTTTAGCACCAAGAAGGAAATGTATATTTTAGTTAGAGCTGTTGTTTTACTAACTAGAGAACCAGGTTCCAGGGAGCCAGATTGAATTGCCGAAGGGCGTTGAGCTGTGTGATGCTGAGCCAGGACTGGGGCTTGGGTCTCTTGGCTCCCAGAAGGGAGAGCTTCTGATACACTAGACTTTCAGCTTGTACAGAAAAAAACCTCTATAGTGAAGGTGATTTTATTATATCCAGGAAGCATTATTGTTATTATGGTTATTACTATTGTTACTATTATTATCTGGATCTACTTCCTGATAAAAGTTACGGACTAGAAAAAGTGAATCCCATGGAAAGTGCTTAAGTCATGGTGAAGTTGCTTAAATACATCAGTTCCAGGTTTAGTAAAATGTTAAGGGTGAAAATGTTTTGCTCCAAATAGCTTGTTTGTGAAAATACACTTATGGCATTTATTTGATGGGTTTCAGGCTCCAGTGGTGTTGAACCTATTAATAGGCATAAAAGGTGTGAGATGTTTCCCTTTTCCCCCATTAGCTTTTTCAAGTTACTAGGTCAGCTGTGGAAATTACCTCTACCAGAACAGAATAATTCTAAAAGTAGGTACATATCTAAGAATAATGTGGGCTTTTTCTTATTGTTTGGATCAGGTCGTTATATACTATACCTACTGTAAGTATCCTCATATCCCATACAACTTCATGTTGAAATCACTTTGGTAAATTTTTTAGCTCGTAAAAATTATAGTATTTCATTTTATATCAGAAAAAATCATTGCATGGTGTATTTTGATTCTGAATTAAAACATCCTTATATAGTTGCCTGAAGTTCAGTGTCTGACAGGCCATAAAAGGAGAGGAGAAACAGGAGGAATATTAGGGAAAAGTTTCTGAAATTCTTCTTCGTATACCCAAGTAGTTTCTCTGATGATACTTGGTTTATTTAGGAAATTTGCCAGAAGGATTTGGAAATTTTTCTAGTCCTGATTAATGATGGTAGTTTTAATTTACTTTTCTTCCATGTCTCTGATTCTTATCCTGTACAAAATCTAGACCTCCAATTGTTTTATTGTGGTAACTGAGTATTAACGTGTACACTAAGATGTTTCAAAAGTTAACTTAGTCTGAGGCTGAGCTACATCTCAAGAGAATTAATTAGAAACATACCCATGGGCCAGTACTGGGGATTAGAAAGAATTATCTTCAGGAAGTCAGTTTTGATACATATTGTCTTGATTTAATGGAATGTTCCAGATCCAGGAAGTATATATGGAGCCCCGAGGAATGAATAGGCATATTTTAATAACCTGAACTTGACATATCAAGTTATTTAAGTTAAATGGAAGGAGACATCTTGGCTCATCTCATCAGTCGGTAATGAATCACGTGGCTTTGAATAGTTTTAGCATTTGACTCTGGAAAGTTCTGCTGTGTGATTTTAAGCAGTCTGTGGTAGAAGTTCTCTAAAACTACCTCTGTCTAACTTTTCAAATTAACCAATTCCCTCCACTCCTTTTTAAAAATACACTGACTGATGCCCACGACATACTGAATCTTCCTACCTGATAGTTCACCTCATATATACCATATACCCCCAGGTCTGAGCTCAGTGGCTACAAAGTGTCAATTCTTTTGTTTCTGACCAGAAATTACATCATGGAATGAAATATTATGTAAACCAGTCAAAAAAATGGGTACAAATAGTTTTTTTTTTTCATGAAAATTAAGTCAAATGATTTGGAAAGACAAAGCAAATGACTAATATAATATTAATGGTCACTTTAGGGTCAGGTAAGACAAAGTTTAAAAAATGGAAAGCAAACTATAAAAAAAATCTAGAATTTGTCATTCAGTTGGCTTCATAATCCAAAAATATTCTGTAAAAAGTTCCATTTGCTCATTTATTCATTCAAAAAATATCAGGTACCAACCGTGTGACTAGCATTTTGCCAAACTCTAAGGATGGGCTACTGAAAGAGGCACGGTCCTGAACAAGATTTCTTCCCTCCAGGAGCTCATTGCCTTTTGGAGAAGTCAGCCAAGCACCCAGAAAGTTCCATTTCATTGCTATCCGTGTCAAGCTGCTCTGCACATAGGTGCATTGCTCTTACGTGGCAGGGAGTGGGATCTATCAGCTCTTCTCTCACATCATCAGGAAAGGCCTAGGGATGAGGTAAAACTGAGTCAGAGGCTTGGGTTGAGGTAGTAGGGTTGGGGTGGTAAGTTGGAAAGGAGAGAAGAAAGACTGTACGGAACTACACATGTGCGACAGAGCGTGGCACACTTAGAAGTGACCAAGGGTTAGGTATAAGTGGACCTGAAGAGGACATGACAGGAATGGTGGAAAAACAGCCTAGATGGGTAGCAAAAGCTAAATCAAGAAGAGCCCTTCTGCCACGATTAGATTTTGATGTCTTCTGCTGGGGATACACGGCATCTCTGAAATAAATAAGCAGGATATCGATGTGTTCAGCCTTTAGCTCAGAGGAGTCTGTATCTCAGAAGGAATGATCCAGGAAAAGCTACTCAAGAACTTTTTTCCTGCCGTCCACATAAATGATAATGTCCATAGGTCACCTTCTAGTTCCTGTTAAACATTCTCATCCTTCTCTGGACACAGGTACAAAATGAAAAATGGGACGCTGTGTAAGATAAGAAATCTGGGTTAAATTTGTTTTTAATCTAACAGGTTGTAAAATTGAAACTCGTGTTGCGGTCTTAGAAATTTTTAGTATTGGGACTCCTGGGTGGCTCAGTCAGTTAAGCGCCTGACTGTTGGTTTTGGTTCATGTCAGGATCTCACAGGTGGTGAGATCGAGCCCTGAGTCCGGCTCTGCACTTGGGGTTGGGGGGGTCTGCTTGAAGACTCTCTCCCTCTGCCCTTCCCCGCACTTGTGGCCTCCCTCCCACCCCCCTTTCAAATAAATAAATACATCTTTTTTTTTTGTTTAAAGAAATTTTTAGTATTTAGTATTTGTAAAAAACCCATTCTTCTGTCTCTCGCTTCAGTACCTTCAAGTTAGGCTTGTAAGTCTAAGAGGCGAAGAGTGAAAAAGCAGTCGTTTTTTTACTAACTGAAGTAGCAACTGCTATGCAATCATGGTAGCAATGGTCAGGGGATTATTCAGCCCATTTTGACCGCGAGTGTAGGCAATCCCTGTTTACACCTGCGTGTACACCCTGAGACCTATGTGTAAGACTTTGAAACTGTCAGTGTTGGGGAGAACTTACCCACCAGTCTAGAGAGGCCTCTAAACTGGTTTCCCTTGGGTGTTTTTGTCTCACCGGGAGGCTTACTGGCCACACTCTTGGCTCTTTCATATGTAAAGAAGGCCTTGGGAGCCTGTTGTCCTGCCAGAGGGTTTTCCATTCAGGTATGTAGAAAGATCGGAGGCTGAGCTGCTGCTGCTTTTTTTTTAAATTTTATTTTTTCAGTGATCCAAGAGTCATTGTTTATGCACCACACCCAGTGCTCCATGCAATTCATGCCCTCCTTAATACCCACCACCAGGCTCACCCATCTCTCCCTTGCCTCCATTACCCTTAGTTTGTTTCTCAGAGTCCACAGTCTCTCCTGGTTCGTCTCCCCTTCCGATTTACCCTAATTCACTATTCTTTTCTCCTCCTAGAGTCCTCCATGTTATTCCTTATGCTCTACAAGTAAGTGAAACCATAGGATAATTGACTTTCTCTGCTTGACTTATTTCACTCAGCATAATCTCCTGCAGCCCCGTCCATGTTGATACAAAAGTTGGGTATTCATCCTTTCTGATGGCTGAGGAATATCCCATTGTGTACATGGGCCACATCATCTTTATCCATTCGTCTTTTGAAGGGCATCTCAGCTCTTTCCACACTTTGGCAATTGTGGACATTGCTACTACGAACATTGGGGTACATATGGCCTTTCTTTTCACTACATCTGTATCTTTGGGGTAAATACCCAGTAGTGCAATCGCAGGGTCATAGGGTAGCCCTATTTTTAATTTTTTGAGGAATCTTCACACTGTTTTCCAAAGCAGCTGAGCTTCTCTAATGTCTGTCCCTTCCGCAGCTACGCAGGACACCCCACTCCCTTGGGAATGGATAATTTCTTCATTGTGCTGGTTGCGACTCGGTGCTGCCATTCAGCGTTCCCTGCCTTGCGGCTTGTCGGGAACTGCTTACTACTCAGGAAGAGAAGCCCGAAAGGGTTCCCTGCCCTTTACAAGGACCCAGGCGAGGATGGAGAAATCGGCCTTGCGGTGGCCGTGCCGTCAGGGGGGAGCCGTGGGAAAGTAATGATCCAGAGAGAGTGCAGAGAAAAGGAAGCTGTAGACGGCCCATGCCGATGGCTGTTTATAGTAGTGGTTCCCAAACATTGTCTACCCAGAATTTATCCCTTTTGGCATCTGCCTGGATTTTACAGACCCCATTTCATTTTATTACCCAGTATGTTTCTTCTTTCATGTCTCACAGGGAATGTTTCTCTGCTCTCGTGTCAGTCCTCCTCCTCGACTTCCGTCTACCCCGCATTCTTCCCCGCGCTCCCAGCCCCACTTCCACCCGAGACCGCCGCGTTGCTTTCCTTTTTCCTCCCCCACCATGTTGTGTTTTCCCGATTTTGAAACCTTCTGTTCAAAACTGCTTATCTTTAAAAAGTGGGAAAGCAAGTTTTCTGTAATAACAGATATTAAGATATTTAGATTGCAATTTGAAGCAAAATTAGTTATATTTATCCCCTGGGTTGAAACTCCAGATGGGAGGAGTTACACAATTTAGCAAAAGAGAGATGAAAATAATCTAGAAAGCTAGCATGAAATAGGTTACTTATCAGATACTTGGAGGTATAGTAAGTTTTAAAGGAATGAAACCGGGGAATATATTATCGAGAAAAGAGCTCATAAAGTTAATTATATGAAAACAAAAAAATGTGTGTATCCAAAACAAACTAAACAAAAAGGAACAGGGAATATATTTACAGTGATTATTGCATCAAAGGACAAACAAGATCTTGAAATCTCTTGTCCGTAAAACATCGTGAAAGTAATTAACATCATCACGACTCTAAGGGGTAAGAAAAATATATAAACATAAATAGGTCAAACAAGAGGAAATAAAAACAGTGAATATATATGTAGGAGAAATGTCAAAAATCCTTACCAAGTAAAAACATGCAAAATTATCATGCTAGTATAATTTGATCACAGGTGAAAGATCAAAGCTCTGAAGTTAACATTTTATAACTATTAAACTGGTAGAAATATTTGAAAGTAAGATCCAGTTTTGACTAGATGTGAAATTGATATGTTAATGATAGATGCTGTTGATGTGAATCATGTCCTCTTTCTGGACGATTCATCCGTTGACATACTCAGCAATTCAATTCCTCAGAGAATCTACAAACAGTGTAGCCAGTGAAATACTGCACAGTTTAGAGCACAAGTTATAAGGATATGCATGTCCCTTCCTTGTCATAGTGTTGGCTTGGTTTCCCCTTTTGGATGATTCCGTTGTACTCTGTTCATGAAGTTGATAACTGATGTGCTGAGGCTCCATTCGCTGGGTACTTACTATGTGCTGAGTTCTCAGTGCTTTGAATATATGACCTCATTCAAGGTCAACAACCCAGCCAAGCTGCGTATGGTTTTATTACCATTTCATAGGTGAAGAAATGGGGGACAGAGAAGTGTTCAATAAATTGCTCAAGGTCCTGACACTAATGATAAGGAAACTGGGATTCACACCCTCAGGAGGTCTCATTCCAGGCCCTTGGTTTTAATGCCTGTGCTCATCTGTCCTTCTCACGATGAGGCAGGCATAATTGGCTCATCGGTGTCTCACTTGTTCACTGTTATCACCTAGCACATTGCCCGAGGTGCATACTAAACAATCAATAAATATTAGTTTAATGCATGAGCAAATAAATACTAGGAAGGATAAAACTATATACTGGACAACATTCCTTGCAGCTTTATCTGTGATAGTTAAAAAGAAATGGAATCTAAACAAACAGAGGAGTGGCTATGTAGTTTATCCTCTGTCAACTTAATAGACTGTTATGTAGCTCCTAAAAATGTTAAGGCTCCGTAGCAGTATCTAACACGAAACAATATGACTATGTAGTGACAGAAGAATGCAAATGTGTACTGTAGTGTCATAACTGTAACCTGGATGTCCCTGTAGGCTTTACCAGCTCGTGGGTATAGATAACAGAGTGATAATGAAAAACCCAGAGTATGCTGGCCCCAACCCTTACCTTCTGACACCGAACCTTTATCCCTTCTGCCCCTACCTTCCCTGCGAGTGTATCTGAAGATCCCCAAGGGTGCACTGGTCCTCACCTAGTGCTGGTGACCTGCAGTCACCACATGGCATCTGCCCAGGTCCTGCTGTCTAGATCCTTCCAGGGCCACTGCAGATGGAGCCCCAGGAGAGAGCTGTTTCCCTGCCCCATGAAGGCTCTTCCCCAGAACTCCAGCTCTCTGTCCTGCCTGATGCCTCTTCCCACTTCTTGAAAGGGCCAGATTGGTGGTAGCAGCCTGCAGAACTGGGAGAAAAGCTCTTTCTCCGACCGTGTCTTGCTGATTGACTCCTGGGCCCTAAAGCAATTCTCCTTCTGCCCAGATTCTCACAGGGACTATAGAAGACAGAAGCGAAGTGCCAGGAGGGCAGAGAATTTTGTCTGTTTTTTTGGCTGATATTTGCCAAGTGTTTGGAATAGGTCATGCCCATGGTAGATCTACAATAAATCTTCATTGAGTGAGCAAACAACACTTTTTGAGCTTCTAGCCTTCACTTCCGTCCTCACTGGAATTCAAGGGGACAAGTGATACATCAGCAGTGTGCCATCGAGCTTTCTCGGTGACGGAAATGGTCCAATCTATGCTCTCCAACAAATGCTTTTCATTTCCTTTTTCATTTTGTTGTTCTTGAACCCATACCCCTCCTCTTCCTCTGATGTCTCTAGTCCAGAAAACCCATGGGTCTCTCTGTTAGAAGAACAAGAAGCTCTGGTGTGATTCAGCGTATGTATTTAGATCCCTTGAAAAGTTCACGAGTCTCCCTGATCTGCAGTGAGCTAAACCCTCTCACCTGAATTAGGGCTCTGTTGACAAACTCTAGTATGACCAGTTATGAAAAACATGCTTCTGGAAGAAGAATTTAAAAGGGCTTGAGATAAGACTCTGTTGAGATTTGAGGGACAGCTCTTGGTCCTTCTATCCTAAGGGCTGTGTGGGCAAGAGCACCAGACCAAAGTTTGGGACACCTGTGTCCTGGTCCCATTTCTGTGACTACATGGCCATGATGTCCTAAGCACACAAAACGTCTTTAGCTCACTATCTGTAGAATAAGGTGGTCGAATTAGATTATTTGGTAGATACTTTCTAACACCTCTGTAGAACTGTAGCACTTTCTGGAACATAGTTAGAAAGTTAGTAGCTAGAAAACTACTCCAGTATATGCTAAAATTATCATGTGTCAGGAAAACAACAACAACGAGGAGTGTTAAAAGAGGTGCAGGTACTTGCTGGGTTCTTTCCCACTTGGAATTTTTAGGAGATTTATGTGAATTTTTTGTTGCATTCTTTTTTTTTTTAAGATTTTTTTTATTATTTATTTGACACAGAGAGAAAGATCACAAGTAGGCTGAGAGGCAGGCAGAGAGAGAGAGGGGGAAGCAGGCTCCCTGCCGAGCAGAGAGCCCGATGTGGGGCTCGATCCCAGGACCCTGAGATCATGACCTGAGCTGAAGGCAGAGGCTTTAACCCACTGAGCCTCCCAGGCGCCCTTTTGTTGCGTTCTGATCTGTAAAATACTGTGCTGTGAAATACAGGGGGTTTACAAAGGTGAGAACACCACGGCCTCTTTCCTACCATATTCAAAATAAAGTAGAAGGAAAACAAAAAATAATTTTAACACAACGCAGACTCATAAATGACACAAGTTGTTAGATGCTGGCCCCAAATTTGCACACAGCTCTAGGATTCTTTCTCATGCAGCCTGCCCCTTTCTTTGGAGGAACATTCCTCTTTCGGAGGCCATATTTGGACCAGACGTTAAAGGGCTGCCAGGATGTGGACTGGCTGTGATGTCAGAAGTCAGAGTGCACTTTTGTGTCAGATACGTGTTGTCGAGGTTTTGACTTTGCAGATATTTTAAAATTCTAAATTCACATTTAAGTCCTTTCGTGAGGCTTAGGAATAAACAACTAACAAGGAGATATTACCGAACTTAGTGGGAGTCTGAACTTGGTCTCTGGAGACACCACAAAGCTTGGAAATTACAATAAATACTAAGAGGTTTTTTTACCTTTATAATACTGTTGTATGTTGCTTAAGTGGTATTAGTTGGTACTAGGCGTACGTGGTATTACTTGGTTTCTGAGAAAGCATTTTGCAGTGATATCAAAGAATGTGCCGGCCTGTGGTGACTAAAACGGCCTATGTCTGTACAGAGGTTTGCAGTGACAGCATTGTAGAAGGCAGGGTCTCTGAGGATGACATCTGTCATCATTTGGTGAAACCCATTTCCCTGCCCATCAGGGGCAGCATTACCCTCTCCCCAGTGTGATCTGCTTGTATGAGTCCCCCAAATGAAGTCCACTTTTCTTAACTCCATGAGCATTTTATTAACTGCGTTGTCAGTAAGAATGAAGCTTAACTTTGAATCAGTGTCTGATTATACATATAATTCAATTAAGCACACCAGTTAACCGAGTAACCCCAGTCACTTCTACACACATTGCAAGGGTCTGGATATTCATTCTTCCCCATTTTAAAATTTAAATCCCACCATCCCCATTAGATGAGATGGGGCTATCTGGATTTCACGGTATTGACTAACTTTGGTTAAACTGTTGAGAACCAGAATTTCAGGGATGGAAGAGAACCTGTAGATCGTATTACAGAGTCATCCCATTTAGCAGACGGGGACACCGTCACCCACAAAGTGAAAACATCTGCTTCAGTTTTCAGAGATTGTTTCTAGAGGGTACCCCTCTCCCAAGGTGTCTGGGATTCTTGTGTTGACTCTGCAGCCTCCAAAGGCTGCTCTGTTTTTTTTCCTAAGGGTGACAGAGTCCCGGTGTTCAGGAATTTTGAAGAGAGAGCTGCACTAACAGATTCTGTGACTGAAGGGTAGCAAGTAGAGTTTTGCGATAGCAGCGATAAATGGAGCTCCGTAGGCCACGCAGGGGATTCAACTAGATCAAACTAGATAGCTCAGTGCTATGGTGAGGTTGAGGCTAAAGGAACAGAAAGCCATAAACAAAGCTGAGATGATGAATGGCCTCATCCCAAGTTGGAAGCTCGAGCGTGCATGTGTGTGGCAAAGGTCCATATCTCCGGGATTGTAAACAGAACTGGTATTGAAGCATTTGCTAATGCACACAGCATTAAAAACTAGTGACATTCTTGGAATTCTTGTTTGTGTTAAGGTTGATATTTTGCATTTGCTGGAGTCTGCAATTCCTTTAACTCGAGCCTAGTAATAAACCTCAGGATTTGGTAAGTGGGGATGGGATGAACGTGGTCTTCCTAATTACCTGAGCAGGTAAAATAAAGAGATCCCTCTGATGGGGAGAGAGTGGTGGGTGCATTTTTAACTCCTGTGAAAGCTTTTTTCCCTTTGCCCGAAGATTTCTTTGGATTCTTTTATTCCTTTTTGCATGTATTATCAAGAACATGAATCTCTCCTCTCACACATTAAAAAAAAATCCTCTTCCCAATGGAATGATTCTATATTTAATGAGTTTTAAATTAAACCTTCTGGAATTTAACTTGTATCTGGCTAAATAGTTACTCAAAAATGTAAAATGAAGTCCAGGAACTCAAAGCAGATTTATAGTGCACATTTCATGCATTCATAATAGAGGAGCCTATTTATCCTTACCTCTCTGTCCTCTTTCTTTTTCCCTGGTTCTGACTCCTGTGATGGTTGTCCATCCCGGTCCTGAGTTTCAAGATTTTATTTCTACTTCTGTTGCTGTGTATCCACCCTTACTGGTTGCCCTATATCCTTGGGAAGAAATGAGAATCTGACCCCTGTCACTCTTTCTTCAGCCCAGATGCTCTCACTTTGTCTTTGTCTCCCATGTTCCTGCCACATCAGTCTCCTCGCAGCTTCTGGGCCTTTCTAAGCCCTGGCTCCCCTCAGAATCTTGGCTCCTGTTATTTCTTCTTTTGCAGATGCTCTTCTGCCAACTCGTGACATCACTGGATTCTGCTCCTTTTAGGTTTAGTTTAAATGCTGCCTTCTCGGGCAGGTTGTTCTGCACCACCGTATCTCAAATGTTTTCTTGGAGGAGCCTGTGAATCCATGTACATTAGCAGACAGATAACTAAGAATTGGCTACAGACAATGTTTTTTTTAAGTTTTTTTTTTTTTTTTTTTTTTTGATAGAGAGATCACAAGTAGGCAGAGAGGCAGGCAGAGAGAGAGGAGGAAGCAGGCTCCCTGCTGAGCAGAGAGCCTGATGCGGGCCTCCATCCCAGGACCCTGAGATCATGACCTGAGCTGAAGGCAGAGGCTTTAACCCATTGAGCCACCCAGGCGCCCAACTACAGACAATTTTAAAGCAGAATAATTGTAAATCTCTACATTCCACAAATAAACCCCAAACCTAGATTATAGTAAATGCCTGCGAATCTCCATGCTCTCTACCTTGGCTCCTGTGTAGGACTAGCCCCTCTCTGCCCCCCTGTTCGGGCTTCAGAAGAATGTGACCTCCATCTTTGCTTTCAGCTCCTGGGTTTTGTTTGTTTTTTGTTTTCTAGTGATGCATTCTGAATTAAAAGGCAAGCAGTCAAGGTTTGTTTTTGTTTTTAGAACAGTGGGATAGGTTCTTAAAGTGAGGAGTGGTTAGCTAATAATTAGCATCTAATTATTAGCTAACGTTTGTTATCCAAAAGCTTTAAACCACTACAGTATGAGCCCACTTTCTGGCTGAGTAGACTTTAAGGATACCCTTGAAAAGAGGGGGCAGTGTCTGGATGTTTAGGGGAAGAAATAAAGTGATAACTTCGATTTTCTAAAAATATTATTGCTCCACACCCCCCCCCCCGAACTCCCAGGGATATCAACAAAAATGCTGCAGCCCTTTCAGGGAACATTATTCTTCTAATCAGAGACAAGAGGGAAACTTTAAGTAGCTCTTCAAATCAAAATCATGTGTGTGTCTGTTCTGTGAAATGACAGATGTAGGTTTTTCTTCAGATGGAGGTTTGTTTTCCCTGTTCTGCCTTAGCCACAATAACTTGAAACAGTCTGTGTGCTGGCATGAAAATCGAGGAGGTGGGTGGAGGGGCCAGGATGTTGCTGCAGGAAAGTCAAGTACATTCCAAGGGCGCCTTTTGGGGACAAGCAGCTGAAGCATTTTTATAGTCAACTGAGATAACAGGAAAGAAAGAATATGGCTTTTTATAGTCCGACTCTTGAGAAAATTCAGTCCGTTCATGTTTGCATACAAATAATTGACATCTCTTCGTTTAAGTGAAGTAAAATGTGCCTGTTGCATCAGCCCAATTTCTTGAGTACGGCAAGTTGTTTTCTAGACCAGAGCGAATGGTAGAACCCACTGAGACACTTGACATATTTAAAACCTCAAACTTGGATCCTTCTGCTCATTTTGACCGCGTAGAGTAGTACCATGAGATATACCGAGTGGTTTTCGCGAAATTATACTTTCTGCAATAACAGGCTGCGGGTCCATCTACCTCTTGTTATTTTCAGTAGGTCCCAGGTGACCATGTGATGCCCTAGAGTGAATTAGTGAATTATGGTGGTGGCGGGCAAAATGTCAGGCTGCCACAGAGATGGAATTTCTCAGCCAGTATTGCACGTTACACCCCCTCGTTCCACGTTCTAAAATATATGTGCCATAGCTAGGCCTACAACCAGCCTACCGCAGGCTTCTCGAGTCAGCCTTAAAGATAACTTACTCCTTTTCCTCTTCATGTGCTGCGGAGGTTTTATAGAATGCTGGCGGCACACACCATATGTCACTTGATGATTGTTTTGAGAGTGGTGTGAACTTGGGAAACAGAAAGAAGCCATTCATAGTTAAATCCCGAAGTTTGTAGGTTGATTTTTAAATTTGTTTTCTTTGATATAAAAGATTATTGAGCTATAAAAAGAGTGCTTGCCACAAAGGACTCAACCTCTAGTTATTGAGTTGAGGCAAAGAACCTGATATTGTAATTTAGATTTTAGAAATCTAGAGTGCCCACTGATGGGTTAGAATAAGCCAGACAGAAACTGTTTCCTTTATGAACAGAGAGAGACACAAGGTTACTAGAGTTGTGTGGCCGGATACTGCTGTATCCGCATAGTCTAGTGCATCCTTGAAACACTTGTGTGAAAGCTACCTCAGGGGTTTAAAGGTAGATTTTAAAAAAACTGATTAAATTCATGTTAGATTCAAAATCAGTTGATGTTAGAAACCTGTCACAAAAGTGAATTGGTTAACTTTTCTGTGAAGGGAAAAGATGGTTACATATGTGAAATTATTTTAGTATTGATTGTAGGCAGTCTGCATGGCACCGGAGGACCCAATAAATGATCCGCAGACCGAAACTGTGCAAAAGGACTTTAATAATCGATGGGGAGATGACCAGTTCTACGACCTTTAACAGTTTTTTGTCAAAATATTAAAGCTTTCTTATTGTAGGTTGTAAATGTATAGGGGAATGCAAAAAAAAAAAAGTGAAGTTAATATTAACTTAATGCCCTGCAATTTAAAATGTTAGGAACACTGAAAATCAACCTGTTTTATTTTTTTTGAGGAGAACTTACCAAAGTAGTTTGAACACGTTTGCTTTCTTATTGTGTCACATACGATGTGGTGTGTCTTTGCTCTGCTGCAGTGGATTGTCTTTTTCCTTCCTGAGTTTGGATCCACTTCCAATGTGTTATCCTTGGCACTTTCCCAGCTGTGAACTCAAGTGTTCCTTCCATGTCACTTCCTCTGGGAAATCTTCATCTTCTTCCTTACAATGACCTTCCGATTTCACTTCCACTGTTACCGTTTTTTATTTTTTTGTTACACTTTTGTGCTGACCCCACACAGTCTTTTGATTATGCACTTCTGTAAAATACCCGGTGAGTTTATTCCCATGAGACAAGAGGGCAATGGGACTGGTTGTTGGCTGTCTTTTCTGCGCATGAATTAAACGGTGGATGGGCAGGGCCCAGTTCCTGACAGTCGTGGAAGTGACACGATTGATTAGCGATCATGATATGCATCTGTTATTCACACAGGGATTTCTGGACCAAAAAGCTAGTGGTGAAGTTTGTGCTTCACATAATTCGGCATTAACATACTGTGACAACTGAAGTTGGAACCATGCTGTTTGGGGCTACTGGTGTTATGTGACCAAACTGTGGTCACTGAAATTCAAGCACTTTGGAACCACGCAAAGTGAAGGGTGCCTTATTCCGGTGGTAACTTGTTTGTAGTACATTTAAATCTTGGCCTGACTCCCCTTGCCCATCGAGTGCCTCCACTGTAACCAAATGACTTAGAAATTGAATTGACAAGTGAACGGAGAGTTACAAAGTGTTGGTCTCAACCATGGAGTCTCCTTTGACTCCTCTCCTCTTACCTAACATCTCAGAGTGGAGTGGGTGCTGGAGAAAGCATATTTCAGCTTCCATCCAGCATGGGCAGGCCCTAGACACAGTTTCCGGGTGGCCCCCTTGGTCATTTTTTCTGGCTCTCTGCTTCCTCCTCCACGGTCTCCTCTCTCCCGCAGCCTGTGCTTTACTTCCTGTGTCCTGTCTCCCTGTTGTACTGATTCTCCCTCTGTCATTATGTTCGTTGCTGTGATCCTCATTTGGGTGTTTTTCAACTTGTGTTTCAATGACTTAAGTCACCTCACTGAATTCCCCACCTTCGTCGCTCACTCTTTCAGCTCACCTCACATGCCATCACAAGAGGAAATCTTCCTGGAACAGTCAGTCTTCCTGAATTCTCCCCTTGGAGCCTCCCAGCTCCCAAACCAATTGCAGAGTAAAGCTCACACTTCTTACCAGGCAGGCCTTTAAGGACTTGCATTGTCTGACTCAAGCCTGCAACTCCCATTTTATCACCTGGCCCCTTGCCTCAGGAACCCAGGATTTTAACAAGACAGCTGTATTTGTTACCTCCCAAATATGCTTGCTTCCTTCCTTCATTTTCCTAGAAAGCACTCCTCTTTGTTTTTCTGACCCCTGCCCATTTTCAAAGACTTACCCCAAATGATCTTTCCCATATAGTCTATCTTGGATTTCCCAGAAAGGCATTTTCTCTTTTCTGATATCCCACAGGATTTGCATTTTATATTTTCCAGTTTTCACTTCTATGCTGATCTGTATTGATAGTTACCTTTTATTACCTCCTCAGTTAGCTTTTATGTTCTCAAAGGGCAGGGACTAGATTTTCAGTAGCACCCGGAATGGTATTGGACAAAGTTGTAGGCACAAATTGTTACGTTGCTTCATTCAGTGTTTATCCACATCCGGCTTTCCTCTAGAAGCTGAACTGCATGCTAGAAGTCAACCACAGCAAGATGAGGTCCCTGGCCTCACAGAACGCTAGTTGAATGAGGCACGCAGAAAAGTAGTCAGACAGCCCACACAGCGCTAAGCTGCTTGGTAAGCGAGCAGTGAGTGAGAACCATGGGGGCATGAAGGAGGGGCACCACACCAGACGAAGGGCGACTGGGGCTGTGTCTAGAAGAGGGGACAGGGGCACCACACCCAGACGAAGGGCGACTGGGACTGTGTCTAGAAGAGGGGACAGGGGCACCACACCCAGACGAAGGGCGACTGGGACTGTGTCTAGAAGAGGGGACAGGGGCACCACACCCAGACGAAGGGCGACTGGGACTGTGTCTAGAAGAGGGGACAGGGGCACCACACCCAGACGAAGGGCGACTGGGACTGTGTCTAGAAGAGGGGACAGGGGCACCACACCCAGACGAAGGGCGACTGGGACTGTGTCTAGAAGAGGGGACAGGGGCACCACACCCAGACGAAGGGCGACTGGGACTGTGTCTAGAAGAGGGGACAGGGGCACCACACCCAGACGAAGGGCGACTGGGACTGTGTCTAGAAGAGGGGACAGGGGCACCACACCCAGACGAAGGGCGACTGGGACTGTGTCTAGAAGAGGGGACAGGGGCACCACACCCAGACGAAGGGCGACTGGGACTGTGTCTAGAAGAGGGGACAGGGGCACCACACCCAGACGAAGGGCGACTGGGACTGTGTCTAGAAGAGGGGACAGGGGCACCACACCCAGACGAAGGGCGACTGGGACTGTGTCTAGAAGAGGGGACAGGGGCACCACACCCAGACGAAGGGCGACTGGGACTGTGTCTAGAAGAGGGGACAGGGGCACCACACCCAGATGAAGGGCGACTGGGACTGTGTCTAGAAGAGGGGACAGGGGCACCACACCCAGACGAAGGGTGACTGGGACTGTGTCTAGAAGAGGGGACAGTTACGCAGAGTCTAAAAGATAAGAAGGAGTCAGGTAGGTGAGGCGGCCAGAGTGGAAAGAGTGTTCAGGTCAGGGACACGGGATGGATAAAGCACAAGAGGACCCTGCATACTGAGGAAATGAATGGAATTCGGTGTAGCTGCATTATAGAAAATGAGGTGAGGCTCATAAATGATAAGCCTTCAGAAGGAACAGGGGTCCTGTGATGGGAAGGAACCGGACATAACTGATGAATATTTACAAGGGAGGGCCTCCAAGACTGGGTGTAGGGGTGGGTGAAATAGGGGAGCAACAGTGAGGTTTCTGTTAAGGACCACTTGGTGAATGGACATATTGGGGGGGATGATGGATTTGATCTTGGATATTTTCAGTTTGACTTGATAGTGGAATCTCTACATGAAGATATGTTGTAGTAGGTAGTTCGGAGCTCAGTGGAAAGCTTTGGTTAGGAAATACAAATTTGGGTGACATCAGCACCTGGCATGGTAAAATCATAGAGAAAGAGTATCTAGCGTTGGCAAAGATGAGGAGGTTAACACCGAACCTGAAAGCATACCAATACTTAAGAGGCATAGGAAGTGGACTCTGTGCAGAATATTAAGTTGAAGTGGGCAGAGAGGAAGGAGCAGAATAGACGAGTGAGAAGCAATGGAAATCAAAGGAAGAATGAAATGCGTCCGTTGGATTTAGCGACATGGAGTCTCTGAGTCACCTTGGTAAGAGTAGTGTCCTGTAGAAGAGAGACGGGGTTCCAAGCTAGTTGGTAGTGTGTGGAGAAGTGAACAGACAGTTCTTTGAAAGGCTGGTCATGGAGGAGAAAATTTAAAGAGGGTAGAAGCTGGAAGGAAATGGAGGTGACGTGCTCTTACTGTTCAAGCTGGTAGGAATCTGATCATGTTGAAAGGCTGATGGGAAGAATTTGTTAGGGATAAAGAAGTTGGCTATAAGCTGAATTTAGACAATTTAAAACTCCCCTTACAGTCCTTTACCCCATGTGCCCTTTTATCTTTCTTTATTCTAAATCAGTTGAAGTCCATACTGCTAGTCACTCTGCTTCTTCCAGGTTTCAACCCTGTGGTCTTGTTATCCCATCGAGACTGCAGATTCCTGTACAGCAGGATCCACGCTGTTCTCCCTGATTCTGGTTAGCACTTAGTTCCCTGTCTTAGAGAAAACCCCCAACAGATACTCTTAGCACTCTCACGTGTTTCCTTGTTTAGTTTTTGAGGAGATAACTAATGTCTCCTGTGTGCTAGAAATTATTCTAGATGCCGAGGATATAAAAGTCACTAAGTCAGACATATCTCTTTTTCCCAAGGACTTTATAATCTTGGGAGACAGTTAATAAACAAGTAATAAATACAAAAGCAAAGTAATTATACAATGCAACAGATAATAATCCTGAGTGACTATACACACACACGTGCGTGCATATGTATATATACACATATATGTATATATATGTATATGTGTATACACACACACACACACACACACACACACACACACACACACACATTCTCCTCCCTGAATTCTTTCCATTGTTGGGGAGAACAGCCATAAGCAGTTAGAGAATTAAATGACATTAGGTGGGAAGAAGAAGATAGCGAGTAATGGAGACTATCATTTTCTTCATGTAGTGACTTTGCTGTTGACTCTTTCTCAAGTCAACAGGAATATGATGATTATAATGGGCCGTGTGTTTTGGGAGTTTGGTTGGTTGGTTGTTACTTAGCATTTGAGAAACTAACCAACTCTCCACATTTTCTCTTTTCCCTTTTAGTCATTTGCCACCTTCCATGTATGAATGGCGGCCAGTGCAGCTCAAGGGACAAATGCCAGTGCCCTCCAAATTTCACAGGGAAGCTCTGTCAGATCCCGGTCCATGGCGGCAGCGTGCCGAAACTGTATCAGCATTCCCAGCAGTCAGGCAAGGCACTGGGAACGCATGTAGTCCACTCCACACATACCTTGCCTCTGACCATGACCAGCCAACAAGGAGTCAAAGGTAAGCTTATTTATTTTCTTTTGGCCCATTCATCAGATTTCTGGTAACCTGTCAAACCCACACGGAAGCGAGTATCTGCACCTGGCAGGGCGGATATTGAAACAGGAACAAGTATGTGATCTGTGGCCCAAGAAATGGCAGCAGGGACGGAATATGGGTCCAGGCATGTGGCTGTAGTACTTTCTAGACCATAGAGATTTGATATCTAGGAAATAGACCAGAAAGGAGCCCATCCTTCTCTGCTGGCTCTGAGCACCAAGAGCCGTTACATGCACATTTCTGGGAGGGTCTGGGAAGCAGAAAGACGGGCAAGGCACGTTCAGGACGAATACACTCGTGGATCACATGCTACCTGCTGGTGAATACCCAGTTTATTTTGTAGTCGAAGAGCATTTGGTTTTAGTTATAAACAATCAGTTAACCTCACTGGGCTTCAGTTGATTCCTCTGTAGAGGATGGTAAACTAGGTCACTTGGAGCTCAGGAATTCTATGACTAACTCATTCTTTTAAACCTGGCATCTCCTCCATGCCCAGTTTTTGGAAAGGGGTCAGAGAAGTGCGACTGGCCTTTACTCTGTAAAACCTCAGTGTTAGCATCACAAGATGAAACTGTATTTGAGAGCGGCTGAAAGTAAACACAGATATAAAATATCACACATGGGTCTTTGGTGGGACACAAGGTGCACATGAGTTCGTCCACACTCCGCTGTGTCCACACAGGCCAAGAGAATGACGCTTCATGAAGTTGTTATTTCCTCTGTTGATGTAGAAAGGTGAATCTTCCAAGTTTGGCAATGGAAACTCTGAGAGATGCAAAAGTAATCAAACTCTTGAGTCTTTACTACTATCCTTGGATACAAAGTGCCCAACGACCACAGGCAGCATGGATTTCATAGTTTCCTGACTCTGAAAAAAATATTTTTATCTCACGAATGGGTTATCGGGAGAGGCTTTAATTTCTCTTTATTCTTCCAGTTTTATCCCTTAAAAATACATAAATTTGGGTCTAGTTTGTATTTTAGATATGCCCTCTTATTCTGCAGAGTTGATGGCTATGCAGCAAAAATGCCTACGCACTCTGTATATTTTATCCCTGGGGTGGGGATATGCGTACAGCTACATACGTGTGTATGTAATATTTGCTCTTGTGCCGACTTGCATGTTAATTATTCATGACTGAGTTTTTTTCCTGATCTCTTTTAGTGAAATTTCCTCCCAACATAGTCAATATCCATGTGAAACACCCTCCCGAGGCTTCAGTCCAGATACATCAGGTTTCAAGAATTGATGGCCCAACAGGCCAGAAGGCAAAAGAAGCTCAACCGGGCCAATCCCAAATCTCTTACCAAGGGCTTCCTGTGCAGAAGACCCAGACGGTACATTCCACGTACTCTCACCAGCAAGTCATCCCTCATGTCTATCCCGTGGCTGCAAAGACGCAGCTCGGCCGGTGCTTCCAGGAAACTGTCGGGTCACAGGTAAGCAACACTGTCCAGCCCGTGTTAGGAAGGCATTCTAGATAGGGTCTTGTATTAGTAGGAAAGTCAGAGTTGGTAAGATCATCTCCTGCAGAAGGGGTTGGCAAACTGACCCACAGGCCTGTTTTTAAGTTTTACTGGAACACAGACACATCCATTCATTTACGTATCTCTATCCTTGCATTCATGCTGTTGATGATAAAATTATGTAGTGTCGGTAAGATCCTGTGACAGCCAAGTCCTAAAATGTGGTCTGCAAAGCCTTTTACAGAAAAAGGTGCTGACCTCAGTCTATAATATTAAGTAGTGATCTTTCATAATTGGTGCTGCAATCTATGATTGCCTGCTTATATATATTTTTTTCATTTAAGGTGATCTGTGTATAAAACATGTGTCCGACATGAGATACGGTGTATGAGATGGATTCTGCAAAGATGTTTGAAAACCTTTATGCCTTTTTGCAGTAGCTTGCAGGTTGTAGGTACAGAGGAAATTTGACCCCTTTGTGTACTAATAACTTGACGTCTTTTCCCTCCTGATAAAAATTGGTAACTGAAATGGTGATGCAGGAGTTATTTGAAATGCATTTTAATATTGAATTTACATGTAACTTCAGGCCTGTATCATAAAGTGGGAGAAAGGCTGAACTTTCTTTAAAACTCATCGTTGAATGTACATAGCAAAGGCAATGTAAAAACACTGGTTCCTCTACCCCGACTACTTTGTGCTCCTTGCTTTGGGATCACGTGATATTGATGTTGATTTGTCCTACGGTTCTCCTTGTCATTTGATATAGCTTGGATCCCCCATGAGAAGAGTAGATGAGGTAACTGTATTATTATTTAACTGTTGTTACCTGAATATTAAAAAAAAATACTGTGTGTGGGAAGTATTTGTAGAATCAATTGTTACTGCTTTAGAAACCTAGAAAATACTTTTTAGGTTCTGGACAAGTCCATGGTAGGGTTATACTCTTTTCTTCCAGGGCAGTAAGACAAAATTGGTTTATAGACCCAAAGAGAAAAGAACACCCACGTGGGTGGAGTTAAGGGTCTTGGCTAGAGCCACGGGCCCAGCACCGTGCTGGGAAACCAGCTTCCTTATCTGTGAGGCAGAGATCAGAATGTGGAGGTGTGTCAAGATGAGACAACGTAATGTAAGCCTCATTTTGCAAACATTAGAGAACTGTGCAAATATTAGCCTAGAAAATACTTATCTATTCAGATAGAGTCAAACTTAAAAATAGAGTAGGTGATTGCTCATGTCCTGTAATTTCAGTAAAGCAAGGAAAGCTCGATTTCCCCAAACATAACCTTTGTCACCTGCCTACAGATACCTGAAGTATGCCCACTGAAGGGCACCTTTTCTTTCCTCAGTTGAAGACCAGGCTTACACACATGCTTTTTGGAGAAGGAACATCATCAATTTAAATTTAGCTTAGAAGTGAAGACTGGATTCCTATGCTAAGGCCAGGTTTTGATAGGGGCAGCGGGCTGAAGCTAAATTTCATACTTCACAATGTTGCCCTGGGTTAGCCTTGGAGAGAGAGGATGATTTTGGTGCCATTTGCATTGTTTAGTCATTCCAGCTTAGGTTGGTCATGAGAAAGGAAAAAGCAGGTCCTTTTAAAACTACGTGCCCAGTATCTTTCTCCCTAATTTCCAAGTTGAAACACAGAGCCTAAAAAGCAACCAAAGGAGGCATTAACAAACTTACAATTTTTGTATAATAGTGGGGAGATGATTGCTAACTAGAAAGGGTAAAAATAAACTATTTACTTTTGAGCCTAAGCTGGACAATACAGTCAAAGCGAATTGGATAATTGGTGGAGTTAACCAAATAATTCGAACGCCATGGAATACTTTTGCCTTATCTGGATACTTTTCTGACTTTTGGTCTGAATGATCCAGACAGTGATCTCAGTTCTTAATTTATTTTGCATGTGTAGTCACTAATACACAGCTTCAAAATAAGACCTGTTTTCAGAAAACATTCTCAGTGTATATTTGTCGTCTTGTTACTGAGAAGTGTTGCCGGGTGCCTGTGATTGCCCAATTAATTTGTGTAATTAGAATGATCTACGCATTTAAAAATATACACTACTGGGGCACCTGGGTGGCTCAGTTGGTTAAGTTTCTCCCTTCGACTCAGGTCATGATCCCAGCGTCCTGGGATCGAGCCCAGTGTTGGGCTCCCTGCTCAGTGGGGAGCCTGCTTCTCCCTCTTCCTCTGCCCCTCCCCCTGCTTGTGTTGTGTCTCTGTCTCTCTCTCTCAAATAAATAAATAAAATCTTTAAAAAAATAAAAATATATACACTACTGGTAAATAGTCAATAGTATACAAGATATACTACAAGGGTGTTGTATATATACAAGATCCTACAAGGGTGTTGGAAAACATGTGTGCTTTCTTGCTGTGGTTAGTTTGCAAACAAAGCTCCAGGAGGAGATGTACATAGATTTTGAATGAATTGCAGAAACAACTGCATAAATGCTCACTAAAGGCTCATTGCTTTGCTCAGTTGAAACACTCATTGGCTGCAGATTTTGGCTGTTGAGGCTTTGAGTGCCTTAGAGTCATCAGTAAGCACCTGTGTTTATGTGTTGCCATGAGAGGTCATATACAGAACAAATTTGGCATAAATTGCCCTTGTTTCTATGGCACATTCTAATTAGACGGTCGACTTGGGGTTAAAACCCAACATGAGCTGTGATCATGTACTTAAATTCAGGGAATCTTTGTACAGTAGAATTTCAGGAACTGCTTGGGTGGTAGAGGCAAATGGATGGCTGGCTAGGAGCGCAAGCTCCCACAGAAGAGGGGGAGAAGAACTAAACAAAGGCAAGAGAATAATGCAAGAAATGGAGACGGGAGTGTCAGGAAAGACCAGAGAAGTGAAATAGTTTGGGATTCCTGGCATGCACTGATACAGATGGGTGAAGCCTCTTCCACCTGAAGCCTTGGTGGAATATAAACTACTTGGTGGGGGCACCAGGGTAGCTCAGTGGGTTAAGGCCTCTGCCTTCGGCTCAGGTCATGATCTCAGGGTCCTAAGATCGAGGCCCTCATTGGCTTTCTGCTCAGCAGGGAGCCTGCTTCCTCCTCTCTCTCTGCCTGCCTCTCTGCCTACTTGTGATCTCTCTCTCTGTGTCAAATAAATAAATAAAATCTAAAAAAAAATAATAATAAACTACTTGGTGTTAAGGTAGCAATATTCATGAAGCCCCCCTGACCAGGCAGTCAAAGTCAGAATCATTAGAAGTGCGAAAACTGACATGACGTGACTCCCAATGTGATACAATATGGAGTTTATGCATCATCCCTGAAGTATTCTTGCCGAAAATGTTTAACCTGAATCTACTCAAGCCCTTACACCTTAACCTCTCCAGCTTATAAGGGAACGAGGAAGCCAACTAAAAGTATCACACACATACCTCCTCCCTCAGACAGGTTCATAATGTTGGATATTAATGCCTGGTTTCTTCAAAAAAGCTTCTCATGGGGAAAAAAAGGGCAAAGTGACTTTTCTAGAAAGAGACAAAGAGACACGATAATGAGTGTAACACATGAACCTTAATCAAATCCTGGTTAGAACAACATGCACACGCAACACCGAGCTCTAAAAGACATTTGGGGAACAACTGGGGAAATCTGAATAGGACTGGATATTAGATGATATTTTGGAATTACTGTTATTCAGGTATGATAATGATGTTGGGGTTATGTAGGACCGTGTCCTTATTCTGGGGAGATGCATGTTGACAGTTTTAGGGGTAAAATGCCATGATGTCTATAATTATTTTCAAATGCATTTTGCATGAAATATGGCAAAATTTTAACTGTTGACAGTTAACTCTGAGAGGTGTGTATTCAAGTGATCATTGTATGATTCTTTGAATATGTCAGAGTATTTGAAAATTTCTTGAGGGAAAGAAACAGAAAAATGATCATTTTCTCAACTTAGAATAATCAAATTTTAAGCTGACTTAAAAGCTGTAACTTTGATATGTTTTATGAATTTTAAGAAAGTGGTTTTAAAGGTTTCAACTTAGGAAAGAATGGGGTGGGTGGATGTGGGAATGGTGGACATGAGAGGGCCAGGGAAGAGAGGTTGGCCTTGGTCCATTTGTGAATTGATCAGGGTCCAGTCTAAGAAGTAAAGTTGAAAATAAAGATGAACGTCTGAGTTTTTGTGAAAAATCAGGCATCAGGATTTGATTACCGGCTATGGCAAAGAAAAAGATGGTGAGGAGTTGAACCATTCTGAACTTCCTTGCTTCTGAAATCAGATAAATGTTCACTCGCATCGATTAACTGAGTCTGGGGGGAAGGGATTGTAAGGTGAAGATGAGTAGGTACATCTTCGTTTTAAGCAGCCCCATCCTTGACTGACATCAAGAACAGTGTATTCTTGAGTATCCATTGGGAGACCCAGTGCTGTTTCAGAGATGGAATGAGAGTAAATGAATGGAGAAGACTTAGTGGGCAGCAAATAGATCTAGTGGTGATAAATTCATGAGAACAGAGAACATCTCTTTGGCTTGTATTATGAAGAAAAAAGCAGGAATAGTGGGATTGGAAATTTATAATGTTTTTCACATTGGCAGAGTGCGTCAAGATACAGAGGTGGGGGTAGAGTGGGAGGAAGAGTCAGTCCTATTGTCTTATTGTTCTAGAAAGTGACGTCCCATCTTTTGAGTCCCAAAAATAATTTCTTGTTTTTTAGATCATATAAAGTATTGATTTCTGTGTCAGTTGGTTGGGTACAGGCATCATTAAATTCATGTTAAAGTATCGAAAGGATAGAAATTAATAGAACATATGGTGTGGCTAAGAGCAATGGGTTTCTTGAACATAAATCAAATCTGAAGCGGTTAACAAGTCATAATTTTGGCAGTTTGGTAACTGTGCTACCTGATGTAAATCATGGTATACGTGTGAAGACATTTTGGAGGATTTGCTTACTGTATAGATCAAGTTAGAATTACATCTCTAGTGGTTACAATTACCAACTACTTTTAGCAAAATCTCATGTTATTTCAAATGCGTAAAACTTGAACATTTCCATGCTAGTTTTCATCTCTAAGGAGAGGCCAAATTTCAGAAAATACCCCTCCAATTTCTTTTTTGCATCACAGGGACATTGAACATGTATACCTTTTCCATTGTACAAGGGTTTCCTTTGTTTTAAATTGGTTCTATTAACAGTGACCTAAATTTGAAACGTACTTGGCATTTGAGTTTTTGGTTGTTTAAGCATGTTTTATTTGTTGCCCAGTTGCTGGAAACAAACATTTGCAGTGACCTAATGATGCCAGATGGTATGAGAAGACCTAGTCTGAGAAGTGTTTAGAAACATGATGTAGGGCTTGGGGTCCAGCATCCATGCTTGGGTCTGCCCTTGCCCAGTTGTGCAATCATGTGCTCTTTGTTAAACATGGGAACATGCCCCTTAATTAGACACAGACATTACAAAATGAGACAAAAAAATTCAAGTGCTTCAAGACCTTCCTATTGCAAATGCCAAAAGAGCAGAAAATTCCATATATAAACACCTGAGTTAACTAAGAACAGAAATACTGGAAAACCTGAAGTAGGTATAAACAGAAAAGATATTTTTGGTACAGTGCTTTAGCACAGATAAAGATGATCAAGCAACATGCAAACCCTTTTTTGTAGTTTGCAACTATAAAATGTCCATACGTTTAAAAAAAAACCCATAAGAAGCAAACTCTAAGACTAAATTCTCTAATACGCATTCTGTAAAAAAATAATCCTTATGTGGATCAAGAAAAAGAGAAAAGAGCAGTACTTGCTGTGAAATCCTGAAATTATTGGAAAAGCCTTTTTTCCCTTTAATTCCTGCTCATACAAATAATAAGAGCTGGGGCAAAACTGAGTTAAAGCAGCCTAAGAATTATTTGGGGGATCCTCTTAGAGGTTCCAGACGTTGTTCTTTCCGTTGTCTTTAGACAGGAAAAATGGAAATAGAATGGGGCTTTGGAGAAATAATTGGATATAATTGGAGATAGGTCTTTTTTGGTAGATAAATTCAATAACCTCCCCAGTCTCTAAACCTTAGTACTAAGACACACGCACATCCACGCACACATGCACACAATTTTCGAAGGGTCAAACAGATGCACTTAACTTTTGTTTTTAAAAAAATTTTTTTAAAGTAAACATCATGGAGAAATTAACAGGAAAGTGTGAGCTCATCAAGGTGGAAACTATCCTAATTATGACTGAAAGTACTTTTTAAAAAAGTCTCAATTCTTCTGTGACAGAACTTTGAAGAAAAATATTCCTTGGTTTCTACCACACAGAAGCCAGTGAGAAAGTAGGGAAACAGATGCCAGGTCTGTCAGTTCCACATGGCAGAAAAAACCATGGATAGTTAGATACCCGTGTGGCTTGTTACTGATGTACATATAGAGACAGACTGCAGACTTTGAAAATCTCTTCTCAGTGATGGAAAATGAATTTAGTGCTCAATTAAAGGGGCTGGGACATTAAGTTCTGCTTAGAAATCTGTTCTTTAGTTTCCACGGAGTCACCTCGGCCGTGACCGCAAGTGCCCTGTTGGAATGAGGCGTAAAGCTAAGATAAAATAGCTAGATGAGGATATTCTGATGGGGATGAAGCCAGAATCATTGTAACACTTTTCATATTGGTTATTTGTGGTGAGTCCACAAATGACATAAGTAGCCAAGACTTCTAAAGAGGGAATAACTAACTGTGAGACATTTTACCCAAGACGCTTGGCCTCTCACGGATGTATTATCCCTTCTGTGGGAAGGGGAACGGACTCCGCCAGGCTGGGTCAGCAGTGGGTAAGGTGTGCATGTGGCCCTCGCCCCTTCCCCATTTCCCCAGCCACATACTTGGAGGGGCATGGCCATCACCAGTGAACTT
Source organism: Ailurus styani (assembly GCA_002007465.1). Lineage (NCBI taxonomy): Eukaryota > Metazoa > Chordata > Mammalia > Carnivora > Ailuridae > Ailurus > Ailurus styani. The sequence goes on along the minus strand of LNAC01000024.1, from coordinate 1,685,271 downwards.
GGCCTTCATCTTCTTACAGACGTACTGTCGGGCAGTGATTGCGAAAGGCTGGGCCAGGGCTACCAGACATCGGCCTTCTCTGCGAGCAGAGAGCCCCACTGGGGTGTGCTGATTGCATTTACTGACGTTTGGCCTCTGTCACGTGGAATAAGTCATTAACACCAGGCACTTCCTATGACATCTGGGTTTTTCTTCAGTGTCCCACTCAAATACTCCTTTGGCATAATCTAAGAAATATTTAATTGAGTGTTAGTGAGTCTGGTTGTCTCCAGTGGCTCTAGAATGGCCACCCTTGCCAAACCTTACCTGTGTCGGCAGCAGAGCCATCACTGAACATGTCCCACACATGTCCGTGACGGGAGCTTGGGGCTCTCCGGTGGGGGCTGGTCTTGTTCCAGTGGCCTCTGCCAGACCTTCTGCGTCCAGGGCCCCTCATCCTTCGAGTTAAAAAGATCAGGAAAGACGGGGATAAAATCCGAAAGGAGAAAGAGCTGCATGAAAGAGAGCATGTCTGCGTGTCACTGGGCTTCTGCCAGGGGCAGGGAGAACTGCTGGTTTGACCTGGAGCGAATGTGGGACTGAGACATTAGGGTAATCAAAACATAGATTCGTAGAACTGAAGTAGAGCCCTTCAGAGAATGGACGATGACCCACACATTCCCCTTCGCACCCCCTATACCAGTCTTCACCCGGACCAGGGCCTTCTGGGCGCCCCGAGTGTCCGCTTTGAGTGTTCATGCCCCCTGGCCCGCTTCATAGACACGTTTATGCTTCCTGGGTCCTCCTCAAATCCCTGCTCTCAGATGGTTTTCATTTTATTGGCAATGAAAATGCCTTTATCATGCCATGGAATATCAGATTTCCATGTTTTATACATCCAGGGCTCACTAAAGTAAGACACCTCTTAATAATTAGGTATTAATTAAATATTAATAAATAGGTATTAATTAAATAATAATTAGGTATTAAATAAATATCCCACATTTGCTGAGCAGCAAACAATGGAAGGAATTTTGGGGCAGTTGAGAGTGGCAGTGCATAAAGTCACTTCGAATACTGGCAAGGTGGCACGATTTGTGGTCCTCACCTTTGACGATGACAATTCGGAGTGTGCTGGAAGTAGTTTGAAGGGACCAAGGCTTGAGTTGCTGGTTGATTTGGGCTCTGTACATTACAAAAACATTTAGAGGGTCGCAGCTGGTATTCTAGGGTCTGTTGTTGTTTCTCGGCTTCATCTACATGCGCCCTTAGAATTGAGATTTGCTGAAACAAAGTGGAATCATCTGGTTTACTTAAAAAAAAATCAAAATAAACCCCAGTCCTCTGGAATCTGACCCATAAATTTGTAGAGAAGAAAGCAACATTGCCCTGTGTTGACAGATGACAGAATGTCTCCCCTTGGGTTGCCCCACCCCCTCTCCCACAGTGATGAGAGTCCAGGTTTCTTTTTCTTTCACATCCTTCCATTTCCCCCCCTGTTGTCTCCTTTTATATATCAGAAAATGTATGTATGAGATAGAATATTCTGTCTCCTTGAGGTCTTTGTTCATGAGACTGTGTCTTTATTCTAGTGATGCTGTTGTACAAACAGACTTGCCATTTCTGTTTTGAAGCTGTTGTTTCAGAATCGGTTTATGAGCTGCATAAGAAAATTAGTCTGTCTTTGATCTTCTGCAGCTCACTCATTTGCTATAGTGTCAGTGGATTGAAGCCTTCCAATGGTCACTTTGGGCTCCAGCAAGCAAGGATGTATACCATTGAGGATATTTAAAATGGTGTGTCTTCAGCCCTGAAGAGAATTCTGAAATCCAGACAGAGGAGCTCTAACTATTTTGAACAAAAACAGCAATGCTTTCAAGATGACACTTTGAAGAGGTCCAGTTTAGAGAATGTGCAGGCTTTAACGGAGTTGTTCAGAAAATGGTATGAACGTTCCGTGGCTTAGCAGCAGGCATCCTAGTAAGACAGTGCATTTGTATGAAATTGATAGCTGATAGAGAACGCTGCCATTTAGGACCTTACTTGACCTTTAAAACACAAGGAAAAGTTGGCGTTTTTTTTGTCTTCCATTTACTTTTGTGAAACCTGAAGCTCAGAAGTGGGGACTAGCTCTGTTGCTGTTTCCACATCCATAGATCTTTCTCCATTTTTTGCAAACTTGTCCTACCTCTGGCCCTCAGTTTTTTCATTTTTCAAACTTTGGCTGAGAAGACTACCACAGCCTCCTCCTCTGGCCCTGCAGTCCTCTGATTGTGGTAATTTTGACATCTTTCTTCTTTTCCTGTCTTACATCCCCCTGATAGTTACATATGCACAGGATCTGTGGACAGAGCAAAGTGCACCAACATCAAATATATCAATGCCTATGATGATCTCCCAAATCCAGCCTGACCCGAGAGCCTCCTCTCTAGTATTGGCCCCTCCAGGAAGCCTTCCGGTCCTCCAGCCCACATTCACTCTCTCTTCTCTGAACTCTTACTGCATTTGGAATCCAATCAGACCGTTTTCAATGTAATTATCTTAAAATTGTTGTTTTTGATCATTTTCCCCCACAAGGTTGTGCTTCTCCTGAGAGCAGGGCCATTTAGGAATTGAGCTCAGTGCCAGTTTCAGAGGAATAGTCAGTAAATACATTATTAGGTTCAGTGGGGGTTGCGCTGTTGTCATAAATTAACATAACAAAAGTTTGCATTTTGCCAGAGTTTCTGTGCTAGCTCTCTCTCCAGTGTCAGACTGATGGGCTTCCCCCACCTCCATGGTGTGCTATCAGGAATATGTGGCCTCCTTAATTCCTGCAACGGGGAGAAAGAGGTCTTTCCCCACAACCCTTGTTCAGAATGAGTCACTTGGCCCCACCGGTCAGGGCTATGGACTCATTTGTGGCCCTCCCAAAACATATGTTGAAATCTCAACCTCTGACGTGACTTTATTTGGAGATAGAATCAATAAGGAGGTAATTAAGATTCAATGAGATTGTAAGGGTGGAGCCTTGAGATGACAGAATTAGTGTCCTTTCAAGAAGTGATCCCCAAAGGACTCCTGCCCCGTGCCATATGTGGACACAGCAAGATGGCAGCCTCCCACAAGCCGGAAAGAAAGATCTCACCAGAGCTGACCATTCTCTTTAAGCCTGCAGAGCTGTGAGAAAATGAACATCTGTTATTTAAGACCCCCGGTCTCTGCTATTTTGTTAACAGTCTGAGCTGACCGATGGTCGTTAGGAAGCCGGCATATGCGGGGAAGCTGGGACAAGTGGTTCTTTGGTGAGCAGGGAATGTTCCCGCCCCAAACGGCAGAGTGTGGTCAAGACAGACCTGGTTTCCTGCTCCCAGGGAACCAAAGAAACCTATTAATATGATTTGTGGCATTCAGTTTTTCTACACTATTTGCAACCAAACCACAGGTAATTATTAGTTTTGAGTTCTGTGTACTTGGATAAGGCACAGATGACCTGGGAGCATAACCAGATGAGGCACGTATTAGAATTTGCACAGTGGTATGAGGCCCAAAATGTGTATTGTTCCTTGCAGTATCTTTACATAAACAAAGAAGAACCTGAGAAGCACTGAGGCTTAATAGAGAAAATTTCCCTCAATACAGTTGTAGAAAGAAGCACTGGGGAGAAGAGGCCTTTATGTTCATCATTTTGGGAGTGATCCGGTTGTCACGGTAATAACAACCATGCCCGTGTGCCCATCTTTATTTCCCCCTCCACACGAGTCTGTCTTTTTAGTCACATCCTTGGTAATGGAACTTTGAATAAATTGCATGTTCTCACCATCGAGTGCTAGGATTTATGAAGTGATTTGTGTTGTTTTGCTGCAAGGACAGGCTAACGGGAATTATGATGTCAGAATATAATCATGACAATACTTATTCTTTTCACAATATAAGAATAGCAAGATAAGTATATATCGCAACTGTTGAAATGCTTAAATCGTTGTACAGATGGAGAAAATAGCCCAAATTTAGTTGTTTCTCTAGAAAAGATGTCAAACAGAATCAGAAGTTTCATGCTTAAGAATTTTTTTCCCCTTTGTATGTTACTTTTAAAACCATTTTTGCCTTCGTGTAACTTTTAAAATACCGTTTCATAAACTAAAGTAGTTGTCTGGAATTCCTTGAAGCCCATGGTTTGGCTTCAGCAGGCTTTAAACAAATACACTGTCAGAAATCAATGTGGATACATTTCCAGCAGTTAATGCCCTAGTCACAGTAGATATTTTGTAAAATCAATAGCCTGAAATATCAGAGGATTATGGTTGTATCAGATACCCCAAATGCCTAACATTGTTTTAATTACTCTAATAAAAGAAAGCTGGGTGGATTTAAAAAAAAAAAAACACAAAAAAACCTTGCCTATAAAGAATGTTCTGCTCAAGCCAAAGCAAATTTTTTACAAGTTCTTTCAGAAAATCTGGAAGTATTTAAGCGTTTTCCTCTTCTTAGGAGACAATGCCTGTTACCCCGCCAGTGCTCCATCGTACAATATTCTCCTTTATGACAATAAGCCTTTAGGACAAGTTGATCAAATATGTTGCTCTAGTTGCATTAATGATAGGCTCAGATATTTGGACCCTCTTTCTTACTGGCACATAGAAATAAACATATTTAATGTTGTAGTGCATGGACACTGAAGAGCTCTCCTGAAGTTTTCCAGTTTAGTTTGGGGCCACAGTCGGTCCGGAGGCTACAGGAACACCGTTTTGCTGGGAAGATGGATAGAAGTCGCTTTGCCGGAGTGGAGATGTATTTATATCATAGTGAAAAAGATTGATGATGGGAATAAAGAAGAGCTGTGACAGAAGTTTGGATGAATCCACCCCATTATATACAGTTAAAACTTTCCCCATAAGGGACCTCATCCTGGTTCTTATGAAAAGAAGTCCAGAATTTCCAAAAAAGGGATTCACATTCCTCAACCAAATTCAGAGTACTGAGGGTACAGCTTCTGTTTGCTTGAAAATCTCTGTTTTGTGCCAGAACGTTGGAATAGGATTTTCTAGCTCTGGGTGGAGATGAGCATTTCAACTGCACAGGTGGAATAATTTACGATACACCCATGCAGCATGGGTTGATCAAGCATAATGTGATTTTATATGGGTCATAGCTCAAGATACGCAAAATCCGCATCTCCATGACTATCTTGAAGGATTTCTGATACTTTGCCTCTTGATAATCATAATGCAATTCACTATAATTACTATAATCTAGAAAATAGCTGTTTAAGAGCCAAGACTATTTTCAGGAAGACAGAGCTGCCTTTTTTTGTGAGTCCTGGCTAGCAGAAAAGGTGAGCATGAAGTAAGGTCAAGAAGAGGAGACCCATCCTGATGGTCACTGATCACACTGATCTAGGTCAGGGTGTGATGTTAGGACTGGTGAACACGCAGCATCAGGCAATGTCCTGCATCAGTCTGGCAGGCAGGGGACATTTAAGGAATGCTGACCTTCGTAGGATTTCCCTGATATGGCAAACCATTCCACTCACAGCTCCCTGGTTGTCCTCTACCTCTGCACTGGAGCCTCCTTTATGAAATCCTAGAACATAGGCACAACATTGAATATTAGCTGTTAGTCTATACTTAAAACTTTATTGATGATGAAGCTGAAGTCCAGAGAAGGGAATTAGTTTGCTTCACATCTGGTATTGACTTTGCGGTTGGTGAGGACTAGAACTGAGGCTTTGTGGTTCCTACTCCGGTGTTCTTTGTACTAGTCCCTCCTGGCTCTTAGGCCATTTCTTTTGGACATGGAGTATTCACAAGAAACCATTGCTATCTGTATAAATCGACTCAGGCTGCCGTAACAAAATGCCGTAGTCTGGGTAGCTTACACAACCAGAACTTACTTTCTTACAGTTGGGGAGATTCGAAGTCTGAGATCGAGATGCTCACAGATCCTGTTCCTGGTGGGGCTCTTTTCCTGGTGTCCAGACACCCACCTTCTTGGTGTGCTCATGTGGTAGGGAGAGAGGGAATCTGTGCCCTGGTCTTTATTCCCCTCAGAATAAGGACACTAATCCCATCATGGCAGCTCCATTCTAATGACTTATCTAAACCTAACTACTTACCCTATAGAGAACCAACCGAAGGTTGATAGAGGGGAGGTGGGCAGGGGGTGGTCTCCATGGGTGATAGAGATTAAGGAGGGCACTAAATGCCACTTATGGTGAGCACTGGGTGTTATATGTAAGTGATGACCACTAAATTCTACTCCCAAAACCAATATTCCACTGTATGTTAATTAACTAGAATTTAAACAAAACTTTGAAAAAAATTAAAAATAAATGAACAAATTAGCCATAGTAAGAGATTAACAACAACGATAATAAAGTAGAGCAATTATAACAGTATACTATAATAAAAGTTTTGTGAGTATAAAAAAATAAAAATAAATCTAATTACTTGCTAAAGGCCCACCTCCCTATGTCATCACATTAGAGCTCGGGGCTTTAACATAGGGATCTGGGGGATGAGGCACATATTCAGTCTATAACACTAGCTGAACCTAGAAGAACGGATAGATTTTCTGGGACCTGTTTTAGTGAGTCCCATGTTCCGCAGTGTTTTATGACTAACCCACGGGTGCTTTTGGGCAAAAGGTGCAGAGTGGGCTCTGCTATTTTGGCTTCATGGTCTTGATCTTTTGGCACCAAGACGTCGGGGGTGACCAGAAGGATCTTGATGTCCCCAAAGGGAAATTTGCTGTTTGAACATTGATATTAACTGGTTGAATTATTGTAATTCAGTGACATCATGTTGTGTTTCTTGAGGAGAATTAAAATGAAATCCAATTAGAAATCTTCTACAGCATTTATTTTCTGAGCATGTATTTTTTTCACTAGCCAGAGCACTTTTGTGAAAACCTGAACACTTTTAGCAAAATTGTAACATCTTCTTTTTCTTTTCTTATTTCTGTATCTAAATTATTTTTACCTCTCTTTTCTTGACAAATTGAATCTGGGACTTTGCATAGTGAATAATTGTTAAGTTACTTAGTCCTTTTTTAAATCATCCCTGGCTTCTGGGTGAGGGGCCTGGAGAAAGGATCTCAATCTAACGTTGTGAGCCCAGTGGGTGTTGCCAGCTAACGATCTCATAGGTAATGGCTCAGTCCTCTTGAGAGCTCTGTGAAAATGGGCATTTTTAGTTATGTTTTATAGAGGAGGATATAGGCAGTGGGAGGTTCAGACTTTTGCCCATGATAATAATATATGTGGTAACTGGTCAGGTCAACCAACACCAACCCGTGTTGGCCCAACCTCAAAAACTGTGCTCTTAGCATTTACTCTCTTATGCCCCTCTTTACACTACTTCTCACTTGGCCCACGAGGACTGTGATTGTGTGGAAAGGTCACTTTGACCTTCAGAGAGGACCACTTCTAATGCACATGGAGATGCCCGGGTGTGTGCTTTGTGGGGGATATCATTTGTTGGGGGAAAGAGCTTGTTTTGTGCTGAACTTAACTCCCTTGTGGGACACGTGGGTGGCTCAGTCGATTAAGCGTCTGCCTTTGGCTCAAGTCATGATCCTGGAGTGGCAGGATCGAGCCCCACTTCGGGCTCCCTGCTCATCTGGAAGTCTGCTTCTCTCTCTGCCCCTCACTCTGTTTATGAACTCTCTCTCTCTCTCTCTCAAATGAATGAATAAAATGTTTAAAAAAAAAATAAACCCTCCCTTGTGCTCTTTCTTTTTTTTTTTTAAAGATTTTATTTATTTATTTGACAGAGAGAGAGAGATCACAAGTAGGCAGAGAGGCAGGCAGAGAGAGAGGAGGAAGCAGGCTCCCCACTGAGCAGGGAGCCCGATGCGGGGCTCGATCCCAGGACCCTGAGATCATGACCTGAGCCAAAGACAGAGGCTTTAACCCACCGAGCCACCCAGGCGTCCTTTTTTACTCTTGAGGAGGAGTTTCAGATATAGAAAACTATACTTAAATAAAAACAATTTTTTTCCTCCTCTTTCTCCTCCTCTTTATCAATATTTCTGTTTGCCATTACTTTAGAGATGCCAAATATTTCACTGGAAGCAATCCAAAACTTCTTGCTTTGGGGAAAGGAACTATCTCCTGATTAATTTTGGTACCTAACCACAAACTGAATCCCAAATTTGGAAAATTCTCCATGGCTCAACTCTCCCTCATTCTCTGACTTTCCCCACCCACTCTCTCTGTTCCTCCATCTTTGGCCTGCCTTCCTCCGCCCTTCCCCTCCCACCCACCTGCCCCTGGGTCCTCTCCCAGTTGGTGGTCAGTCTTGGGCTTTGCCAGAGCTGCTCCATCTCTTTGGAATCTGTCTCTGCAGTCCAGCGGTTGAGTCACTGCCTTGTTTCAGCTCTTGCCTAAACACAGTCTTGCATACTCTTGCAAGAGTTGCAGTGAGTCAGCCTTCTCTGTTCTTTCATCTTTTACTTTGGTGCATTTAAAAAACCGGTATCACTTTAACATTTTAAGTTGTATTTGTTTTTTTGGCTCCAGTGCCTTATTCTCTTTGGGAAAATGTTCTTTATTTAAACTCAGTAATTTATGCTTCTTTGTAGAATGGTTCCTGATCACAAAGTAAAACGAGTTCTGTACGTGTGATAAAGGATAATTCCCAAGAGTATTTTGAGATTGTTGTTTTTAAATGTCGTAAATAGGAAAGCTAAATAGTCGGTCCTTGACATGGTGGCCATCTCCATTGAGTGGCCCTTTAACTAGTGAAATATCTGAACTGTTTTATTTATTTTTTCTAAAGATTTTATTTATTTATTTGATAGAGAAAGACACAGCGAGAGAGGGAACTCAAGCGGGGGAGTGGGAGAGGGAGAAACAGGCTCCGCACCGAGCAGGGGCTCCATCCCAGGACCCCAGAATCATAACCCAAGCCAAAGGCAGCTGCCTAACTACTGAGCCACCCAGGCACCCCATCTGAACTGTTTTAATAAATGTGTGCTAGAAAACTAACAGATGGCCAGCTCTTGAACATTTTACAGGTTGTACTCAACACAGGACACCAGCTGAGAGGGCAGATGGGGATTCAGCGCATGCTTTGTTTACTGAATGCTGTGTCCTGATGCAGAACACATCTTAAGGGTCAGTTTCTTCCAGTCCCTGCACAGGGCCTGAAGGGATAGGGCAGCCCTTCTCAGACACACATCATTTACTCTCACCACAATCCTTGGCTGTTGGGATTATTGTCCCATTGTCCCATTATTAGCACTGAGAGGCTGGACAGTCTGGTGAACATCTCACTGCTCATGAGAGAGAGTGGGGATTTAGATCCAGGTTTACTAATTATAATCCAACAGCCCCTTCTTTTATCCACTACTGGATCTTCGTTCCCTAGAACCTGGCACAACACAGCAAACACTCTTAGAATGAGGGTACTGTAGGTGCTAGTGATTTTAAGACATGAAAATTAAATCTTATGAAGCCATGCTCCAATATTTATCACAACCTCCTTAAATTACCGTCCATTTCTGAAGCATCTCCAGTGGTGAGTTTTTAATTGACAAAAATGATGGGCCTTTGTTGCCAATTGGTAAGTTTTGAACTATCATGCCTGCTCATGTATTTATAGGGAGATGTAAAAACACCTGCAACCACAGCTTAACTTTGAGTATCAAGAAAGTACCATCCATGGTAGTACCTCAAAACTGAGGCTGAAGTCTGAAGTTTTCTCAACCAGGCCAAGATTTAGAAAAGTACATTATTCCACAATCTGTTTATTCTTTTTTTTTTTAAAGATTTTATTTATTTATTTGACAGAGAGAGAGAGAGAGATCACAAGTAGGCAGAGAGGCAGAGAGAGAGAGAGAAGGAAGCAGGCTCCCTGCCAAGCAGAGAGCCCGATGAGGGACTCGATCCCAGGACCCTGAGATCATGACCTGAGCCGAAAGCAGAGGCTTTAACCCACTGAGCCACCCAGGCGCCCTGTTTATTCTTAACCACTGCTTTAAAAATGAAAGATTTTTGCGCCATTACGTGTGATAATTTTGCATTGTAAAACATGGCTATTCATGGAGCAATTGTAACAATTCTCGAATAGCTTTACCTTCTGAGGCGCAGTGCTGACACAGGAAGGGAGGAAAGGTCGCTGGATTATTTTCTTGCACTCGGTCTTCTAAGAATCATGGCCAGTGCACTGGTGAATTGGGGCTGGGAGTAGCTCTATTTGTTTTTTCTGTCTAGTTTACATAAGTCCTGTAGGAGGAAGCTCAGCCTGGGGTGAGCATCTCTGGAGAGACTGATGTGAGGAAGGAAGGAAGACTTTAAAAAATAGATGGTTAGAAGTGCATCTACCCAGACACAGCCTGCAGATGAGAGAGCAATAGAAGTTCTTCAGGTTGGCTCTGGTGTCTAGTAATGTGCCTTCTCTAAATCAAGTAATGTGACCTCTCAGTAGGTATCGAATCCAGAACCCCTGACCTGGCAGAAACCATAGAAGTCACCCGCTTCGTATCCTGGACATTCCTGTCAGGTGGTCCTCCAGCTTCTGCTCCCAGTGAAGATAGCATCTTCCATCGCTGAGGAGCATTCGCTGTGGAAAAGGGTTCCTGCTGGATGACATAAATCCTCTCTTCTTGTGATCCGTGGCCTTTAGTCCTGCTCATCCCTTCACCTTGCACCTGGCTTCGGCCAACAAGCTTATTGAACGTGTCTGACCTCTGCCATCATGGCCACACCCAGTCTTGCCACTCCTTTCTTCCGTTAACGCTCACAGGACCTGGTTATCAGAACCAGCACCCTTCTGCTTGCTGCTCTAGGTGGATCACACATTTGCCGAACCCTAGCATGGACGTGTGGAGTGGCAGTGTCCCCGGTGTGCGGCCCGAGGGTGGGTGAGCTTTTTTGAGGAGCTCCAGCACAGTGCTCATTTGATGGGATAGATTTTTCTTTCTGGCTTGAGATAGCTAAATATTGGTTGTAAATTTTTTAGCACATTTCTTCTGGGTTACTTATACATAAGATATGGCTTGAAATGAGAGACAGGCTTTCTCTGAAGATGTGGTGAATGAGTCACTTAGGAGAAATTCCATTTGTGTTTTTCACTTGTCAAAGACCACCTCAATCTGGGCATAAAAATGCAGTTAGGCAGAGCCAGTGTTGGGTCCTTGTGATGGTGTCTCATGAAGAAGCAGAATCCACTAAGAGAGAAGGGGATTCTGAATGCTAACTCCTCCTAATGAGGCTCTCCAGTGTGACCTTTAGTGTGGAGGAGAAAAGATCCTCTTCCACCTTCTTTTTCCTCTGGCCACTGCTTGGTAAGACCTCATGGTGGTAGTTGTAGTCTCTTGTGTGAGAGCCCTGCCTGTGGCCACAAAGATCTCTCAGGCCTTTTCTGGCTCACATGGAAGCCTCTTCATAATTAACTACCTCAAAGGACATGTGTGAGACTTTGTGTCTTTTCAGAAGCCCGACTTCATCCCTTGCAGCCTATTATTATCTTGTGTAGGCCCAATTTTGAGAAGAACACACAGTTTCGTGGTACCACCTACACCGTCATTTATTTAATCGATTTGGATGGTTTGTGCTGCTCTTGGCCTTGGACCTGCAAAAACAAAGCCATGGGATAAAGCAGCCCGAATCCTGTAATGAAAACCGTGTACCTTTTCTGAGGCCTGGTAGAGAGCGATGATTTATTTTTACCCTACCAAATAAAACATTCTAGGGATCTGAGGTGAAAATTGGATTTTAACTGCTACTAAAATTTTGAGCATATAAAGTCAGCAAGTGTTGAAAGTTTTGCTTGATGTAAAGAAGAACCTGAAGAGTCTGGTACAAGAATGATCTACATCTGAGGTACACTGGTATCTTGATAAAACTGGAAATAAGCAGGAGGCACCCTGGCAGCCGAATGCAATGGTGGGGACAGACCCCTGTGTTCTCAACATCGTCACTGGTTTTGAGTCTTGAGCCTGTAGCACAGTTCCTTCTTCCTTCTTCCTGCTTCCTATTTCAGATGTAAGCCTTCTGTGACTGAGCCGAAGGAGTCTGGGTATGACCTGAATCCAGCCACTGTGTGCTTTTCCTCTGTCAGGTTCTCATGTGTTGGTGTGTTCACTTCCCTCCCCGTCTTCCTGCCCTTCCCCCCCAGACCCCCATCACTTACTGTCTTCGAGAACACACAGCATCCTGTCAAAATCATTAAAAACCACAAAAACCTAAGGACTTCAGAACTAGGATGGAACTAAACCTTCATTAACTGTACCAGGCCTTCCCTGACTTTGATTTGCAGTTTCGAACCTGCAGTCCCTTAGAACTTCCGTCAGAATGCTGTCTTCCTGGGCCAGGAGGCCTGCCAGATCCCTGGTGTCCCCTGCCCAGACTAGTGTTGCGCTCACTAGCTGGGTGCGTTTGCTGCCTTTTCCTGGTTTTCACAGAGCCACTGCTTGCTGGATGGACCGCAACTGGGTTGTTTCTTAGTTCCTCGGATTGTTTGCTCCTTCCTTCCTTCAGAATTTATTGAGCATGTGCACTGTGTATTGGGATATAAAGATACGTAAGATACATCTGCATTTAATTAAAAAGCGTAGCGGAGGCAGTGGAGCTGTGTGGTATGCTGGCGGCGGGGCTGGGGGGGGGGCGGGGAGCGGGTGGTGAAGAGAAAGGAGGAGCTCACTGAAGCTGAGGAGACCGGAGGATTCATCGTGACAGCTCTTCAGAGCTGGAGTTCACAGGGTAAAGTTTCTCCAGGCAAAGGGAAAAGGAAGGGTATAAGGTATACCAGAGGACGGAGATAGCTCTTGGAAAGACATTTGTTCACAAAATAAACAGTCTTTTAGTGTGCCTGAAGGCTAGGTGTAGAGAGGCGGAGGAGGGCAGGGGGAAAGTCATCTGCTCTGAGGCAGGGCAGGGAGGATCTTGTATATCATCCCAAGGAATTTGCAGTCATCAGACTATGGGAATCATGGAAAGTTTTTAATCAGTAGAGTGATGTCATCAGATTCATCTGTGGAAAGATGACACTGGAAGCTGTTTGGAGGACTTTTTTAGAGGTTGAGGCACAGGAAGGCAGAGTGGCCCCTCAGATGTGGGGTCTGGGCTTAGCCTACAGAGTACCGATGGGGAGCCATGTGGCCTTTCTTGTGCAAGTGGCCTCAGGCTGGGTACACAGAGTAGCATCTTTTTGGCTAGGCCCTTCCTGACCTCATTGGGTTGGTCTGATTTCAGGCCCCTGCCTCTCCGCCTCTTCAGGCTTCCTGTGATTTACCAGGAGAGGAGGTGGGTCTTTATATTTGACAACTGTAAGCCCCGTTCTTCTGCCTGCTAGGCTTTACTTAAACCTGCTGCACCTTCCTAACTTGGCCGTCCTCCCTAGGTCAGACCACTTGGCTCTCTGGAGCTTTCATCTGCCAAAGCTGATCTGGCCAATGATCATTTCTCATACAGTCCTCTCCTGTCCTGTTCCTGCCAAGGCCTTTGTGGTTGTAGGAAGACCAAAAGCCTTTTGTAGATGGGATCTGGGCCACATTCTCAAGGTTGACACACCTGCCCCACCTCCTTACAGCTCTGTTCCTTCAGCAGAGATTCCAGCAGACGGTTACACTAAATTGTAAAAGTGTATGTTGTACTTTTGAGTTGAGACTCTTCTTAAGGAAAAAAAAAAAAGGAGGGGGGCATTGGAAATGTAGGTTTTATGAATTGCTCTGAATAGTGATTTTCCTAAGACTCTCGAAATGCCAAGAAGTTCTTAAAAATATGCTTGTTCATTAGTGTCGTATTGATTCCGTTCTGGTGTTTTGTTTCAGAGTTTGAGGTTTTTTATTTCCCCCCCCTTCTCTAATTGTGTCGATAACAAGGGAATGGTTTTATAACATGATGGGGAAGCACAGCGGGGCTCTAGGGCTGGGCATCTGGCACTCAATTAACCTTCATATTTCACATCTCATCACTGCAGTGTGGCAAGGCGCTCCCTGGCCTTTCAAAGCAGGAGGACTGCTGTGGAACTGTGGGTACCTCCTGGGGCTTTAACAAATGCCAGAAATGCCCCAAGAAGCCATGTAAGTGACATTTCATCATTCCTTTGAATGTTAATGTAGCCTCTCTGTTGCCTTATGATTACCGCTTTAGTGATGAGATCGTGTTAGACTTTCAAAGAACTCGTATTGAATCCTGGAACATACTGCTCTAATTTGCATTTCCAGAAACCTTTCTGCAAGCCTAGGAAAGATTTCCTGTCGATTCCGTGGTTTAATAAGCAGTTCTCAGTCGCCTTCTCCAGTTAGATTACTTATTTTTAAAAAGTGTTTGAAGAGAGCAGTACACTAAACTAGGCTCTTTTTCCTTTAGGTGAAGAGAACGTAAGATGTCTTTAAAAATCATAAATGTTTCAAAAACTGATAAAAAGTTAGTGAAACTGTTATTTCTTAGGTTAGATTCCTTAAGTGAAATTTTTACTAATAGCCACAATAGAAGTTTGTGATACTGTAAGTTTTCAGATTTCACTAAAAAAAAAAAAAAGGTTAAAATGGAGAAATGGTTGCTGATCTGTAAAAGATAAATCTAAAGTCACTAGGACACAGTACTTTTCCCCTTCTCTTCTTAGTTGCCACTTTTTTTTTTTAAAGATGTGTTTATTGAGGGGGAGAGAGAATGAGTGCATATATGCTTGCACGCACACGTGTGGGGGAGGGGCTCAGGCAGAGGGAGATAGGGAGAGAGAAGCAGACTCCCTGCTGAGCATGGGGTTCGATCCCAGGACCCTGACATCATGACCCGTGCTGAAACCAAGATTCAGACTCAACTGACTGAGCCACCGAGGCGCCCAGTCATGGCTTTTTTGATACCATCACAGTTCTCAGTGACTTGAATCTATATTGATACCCACATGTTTTGGTTAGTCTATAAATTCTGCTTTTAGAACCTATTGATTTGAGTAAATCCAGATTTGTGACTCTCTGTTACTTTTTCCCCCAATTATAGTTAGTATTTTTAGTTTTTGAATGTGGCATTAACTCTGGCTGATTCCTAATAGAGATTTTTTAGAAAAACAGAGGTAACTTGATTTTTTTTTTTGATACTTATCACATTTTTCCCAAGAAAGCAAGTGATATTTTTCTCAGTCATCTTCCTTTGCCTTATATAACTGAAGATTTTTGTAGTAGGTTTTTACACTTTGTGTTGCAAGGAATTTCTTATTTGCTTCAATTGGATCATTTTTATTTATTCTTAAGTACCTATTGATTTGATATTCTCAGTTGCCTTTCACATCTCTGTTCAATCTAGAATCTGCCGTCTTGGAATTACTGCTCCATAGCTTTGTTTTATGTCCTATTTTTCTGCCATCTTAGTAATTTGTTGTCAATAATCATCTCACTGCCTCTCGTTTGGACCTCCTTGTCTCTCAACCTTACATGTTTTCTAACACGGAACCCTAAAATTACTAAGAAGGCAATTGAGAATTGCTATTAAAACACGTAATGCCCAAAATTTCATTTATTTTGTTGATACTGCTTCTATTTTTTTTTTTTTAGAGAAAACTAATTTGTGAAAACACCCACCAAAGTTTCCCGTAACTAGTGAATTCTTCATTTAGGGAGTCACATAAATGAAGACCTTCATTACTGAGAATGTCCCCTGTGAACTTTTTGTGCTGATTTAATAATGATTGGTAATGCGGATTTCCAGTAAGTGGGTTGAGCGTGATAGTTGCTCCTTACTGAAAGATCCATGTGCCTAAAATTATTCTGGCAACCTGACCAAAGGGATGTCCAGAAGAGATTTGATATGATTTAAACAGCATCGAGTTTGGAGCTTGGTAGACCTGAGTTTAACTCCCAACTTGGTCATTTGCTTTTAAGTCTTCTGGATCATAAAACAAGAGTCTATATTTAAAATGTTGCGAAATCTTTGCTTTTTTTTTTTTTTTTAATGGCCTATCCCTCATTATACTGTGTAAGTTTATCTGTAGGAATATTGTGGAGGGGGCAGTATGTTTCCTGCCTCTAGGTCCAAGGACTGCAGAAGGAGAAGTCCAGTTCTTCCAACTTTATTCTGGAGCCAAGTTCGTGTTCTCTAACACGTGTTCCATCTTTTCCCTTCTCTTAGATCTTTTTCTTATCCCTCCTTCTGTGTTTTTTGCTTAACTGCTTCCCTTTCCTCCATTTTCTGAATCCCAAAGTTGCAAGAGAGGGACAGAAATTAGGGGTAAAGAGAATCCTAGATTCTTCTTGTTGTTTTTAAATCCCTAATCTCTATTCTTGCCCTTCTGTTGTCTTTATTTAGAATTGTGTTTTCTGATCATAAGTAAGTTCATTGTTATAGATGGCTTTATTAATTCTATATTTTAGTGCTACTAATAATTTAAGGAGAATGTGAAAAGTACAAAGTTGCTATCACTTCTAATTGCTGATGAAAATAAATGCATGTTGGCTCATGTAATGTATAAAATTGAAGCAATTGATTTCCTTTCAGGAAGGGCAATGTGGATTATGACTGAAGTAAACTATTAACATCTTGACATTTACTTTGTTTGTGCTGTCCTAAGTGACTCACTCCCAAGAAACACACTCAGGGTCACATTCTTCCTGTGTCATTTAGAAATTTTCCTTTCCTTGGTTCGTACTACTCTCTAAATCATATTCATTTTGGAAGAGAGCAGACTTTCCTTGGCTTTATATGCTATGGTTTTGTGTTCCATGCCCTTTTTTAAAAAAATTTTTTCACTTAACGTAGTTCAAACTTCAGTTTTCAAGTGGCTTTTATTTAATGTTTGAAGTTTTTGTTTAGCCACATACAGAAAGACCTTTCACTGTTGATCAGTTTTTACTGTGAAAACTTAATTTTAAATCTGCAAATGATTTCATTAAATACTCTGTAATCCATTAAAAATGTACTTAGCATGAACAAGTCACTGGTCCTTTAAAAGTTCTTAGAAGAAAATTAACATTGAATCCTAAGCTGAGGAGGACCTGAAGAGATCATCTGGTTTGGCTCTCTGCCTTGAGGTAGATGACTGTTGAAACTTTTTAAACAAGATCTCCTCTCTTCTGCCTTTGAACAGTTCACAGACTGAGATACCAAGATCTCTGTAGGCACCCTGCTCCAGAGGGTCTTCATTCTGTGGAAGACGAGTGATGCGGCCAAGGAGCTTGAATGGGGTGACTCCCCACATGTCAGCTTCTCCCTCCTTATAGCTCACTATTCCAAGACTCCTCACTGTAACTCTTTCCCAGAATTCAGAAGGAATCTGAAGTCAGGACATATAGCAAAGAAAAGTAGTGAAGGAGGAGAGAGGTGATGAGAATAAAGAGCATGTGTTAGGGGCAAAATAATTTATTTTCCAAAAGAAAATTTCCTTTTTATTTTGAATTTTCCCTCTTTACTCCTTGTTTAGGTCTTTTTAGTGGTCTCACCATCCATCCTGCTTTGATTATTGCCCATTTTCTATTGCTCATGATCTTCTTAATGAAAGAATACCTTATGGCAGAAAATAATGACATTTGTCATCTTGTGAGTGGTTTTGTCAGGCATGGTGGTAGACATTGTGCATTAATTATATCTAAAATCAGCAACAGCCCTGACCTGCTCAGTAGATGTAAGAATCACCATTTGAAACCCAGAAAACTTGTCTCCCCGGGTCGCAGAGCTATTGATAGGCAGAGCCAGGATTGAACTTTGGTCTGCTTGGTCCCTGAAATTATCCCTTATCCACTATGCTGCAAAGTCTCTTGGGTCTCACTTAAGAGTGTCAGAATCAGTGAATAGGGTTTCGTGGTAATTTGGTAATGACAACATCGTATTGTTGGTGACAATTCTGGGTGATGAACCACACCGATGATCACAGCAGCCCTTCTCATCTCCTGGCTCCCTCTCTTCATCTCCTGCTCTTCTCAGGTTCATGGTAGTAAGAATCCCTCATTCCCAGCATAAGTGAGGGAGTATGTACGTGAGCTTATAGTTTATTGTCAAAACTGGGGCACTTCTGAGAGTGAAATGGAGTGCTGTTGTTAATGAACTTTGCTAGAACAGCTGGCTTAACCAGGCCTGTCTCAGGCAGGATGTACATTCACCCCAACTTATAAGAAAATTCAAATGCCTGTGAGCCAATCATTGGGGAGGAATAGATCCTTTGTAATATAAATAATCACTAGTTGGAAGAAAATATAAAAGAGTCTTATGAGTCTTTGGATTAACGTCAGATTTGCTGACAACTACTTGGGACTGTATCTATTGCAGACTAAGAAGTATACTGAAAAACAGGGATAACGTGAAAGAAACTATATATTGAGTTGGGTATCTTAGAAATGAAGAAGACAGACCACTGATGACTTTGGTGGCTTGGGTTATCACGTTGGTAGTTTAGGACTGTAAGAATTTAAGGATGTAACACAGAATTATTTCTTCTTACAGCTTATCACGGATACAACCAAATGATGGAATGTCTGCAGGGTTATAAGCGGGTTAACAACACCTTCTGTCAAGGTAAGCTTAACTGAATGCGTCGGTGTGCACTTCATTGTTTTGGCTTTTCAGGAATCTGGGTTGTTGGATCATGTTTTTGCTCATTAGCTCCATGTGCGAAGGTCACAGCAGTTACTACCTCCTGCTCACTCAATTTAGCTCAAAGGAAATAAAGAGTTTTAGTGTATGGTCACTAGAATTAGTAACATTTAAACTTCATGGAACTTCCCCCTGCCCTTATATTAGTTTGCGATGAAATCCACAGGATATTAGAGTCCGTTACAGAGCCCCCTATGGTCTCTCAGTGACAGGTTGGTCACTGCCTGTCATTGTCCACGTGTGGGCAGATGCATGTGTGCACATGAGTACACACGTGTACCTAGCAGTACGACTTCCTTGCTGACACATGGTTGGGTAGGAGAGTTCCTTTTACCCCCCTCTCATCAGAATACTGCTAGTCACCTTGAAGTATTGAGGTCTTCAATATCAGGGTGAATACACATTTCCTAGGCAGTAGTTAAAGCTGTGTAGCTAAATGTGAAATGTCCTGACTACTTTTGCTCAGTTTATTCCGAACCAGGTAGTAGAGTCCAGCAAGCAGGGGGATACTCAGAGGTCATTTAGACCAGCCTCTGTACCTTATAGATTGGGACGTTCAAGCCCAGACTGGGTAAGAGACTTTCCTGAGACTGGAGCAGAGATTAGAGCTCACGTTTACTAATGCCTGGTTTTGTACCCGTACATGATAGTGAATTTTGTGTCACTTACTTTGTGGAATGTTCAATTAA
Source organism: Ailurus styani (assembly GCA_002007465.1). Classification (NCBI taxonomy): domain Eukaryota; kingdom Metazoa; phylum Chordata; class Mammalia; order Carnivora; family Ailuridae; genus Ailurus; species Ailurus styani. The sequence continues at coordinate 1,666,095 of LNAC01000024.1, read as the reverse complement.
TGCTCCTAATTTCTCCTTACATGTCTGGGATAAAGGTATTATTAGTAGCTTGTACATATGTCTACATTGATATAAAGAGCCTTCAAGAATCTTAGTGAACCACAACCCATGTCAAGAACACAGCAAATGTTTTCTGACTTGTTGCCTGGGGTTCTGTATCCTTGACCAGTATGTGTTTATAGGACAGAGTAAATTAAGGTAGTGTTACAAAATATGGATTAATTCCTATTAAAAGGGCTCATTTCAGTGGACTATCTTAATTACCCATGAATTTTCTCGAGTTGTTCCATATTGTACCTATGTAACTTTTATGATTTGTAGAGCTTTTTAGCAAACACAGAATTTTATTTTGAAATTCACAGAGGTGTACCATGTGTTTAAAAAAGCTTTGCCTTAAAATATGATAAGCCCTCATGTGAAAGAGTATTGGAAAAGTTAGATTTAACGGCTCAAGGAGAAGGCACCCAAGACACTTATTGAAAAACCTCCGTAAACCTTAGTAACACGTGAATGACGGATCAATCAATATTACCTAGGAATTGGTAGAATTTAAGACATCCTTAAAGGATTCTGTGAAATGGAGGGAAGATTGAATTGAATTGGATTGGATGGAAGAAGGAATATGTCAAATGAATGAATTCCACAGTGTAAATGAAGTGACTGCTTCACAGATTTGGATAAAAATCTATATGACAAGCCCTAGCCCATTTTTAGAATGTGTTCTTAGAAGCAGAGTGAGCAGGGTGTTGGAAGTAACCATCTTGTCCTCTGCCATTCAGACTGAATTTGAGGTTTGGGTGTTTGGTATTCATTGTCTCTTGGCTGATAAGGTCAACAAAGTTTGCAAAAGGCCTGGAAGCCTGAGGGTGTTTAGCCCTGGAGAAGTGCAGACTGAAGAGAAACGTAATGGCTGCCGTACAAACATGACTTTTAAATGTTTGATTAATTGTCCTACAAAACAAGTCTTTTATGAATTGCTTCAAAAACCAGTCCATAGGATGGAGTTAAAAGGAAGCGTATTTATGACTACAAGCAAACTTTGTGTGTGGACTAGCCTTCACCAACACTGTACTGAAAGCCTTTGGAAGTACTGAGCTTCCTGCATGTGGAGGTGATCCAGTAGACCCTTAATAACAGCTAGCCAGGTGTGTGTCTGTCCTTTGCAGTACATGAGGTTGTGGGACGTTGTAGGGACATTCCGGTTGTCTGATGCTCTTGTTATTCTGTTGCCTGGGCTAGGGCTGTGGATGAGAAGAAAGAAGTGACATCCCGGTCTGTCCCCCAGATTTTAACCCCTGGATAGGAAGTTTCCCAAAGTGTGCCCTGTGATGAGGTGTACCTGCCTGCTCCTTAGACTGTAGACAGAGGAGGATCCCTATTTATCCTTCCCCATTGTAAACCTGTGCGCCTAAATGTTAGACAGTCTCCAGAATATCATCTTTCCCTAACTGCAAATGATGAATGTACATGTTTTTGTGGTTGGGATGGGGTGGGGTGGGGTGGGGTATGGACATTATTAATCCCAATTAAAACTGAGACACAGAGAGAGTAGGCAACTTTACCAAGATCACACAGATAATAAGAGGCCCGGCCAGGCTTGAACTCCTAAACCACTTCCTTTTCTGTGTGCTGCTTGGCCTCCTTTACTGATTCTATATGTATCTGGGAAGTATGACGAATGTAGATACTAGCTCATTAGAACAGAAGACACGCCATCTGTTGTGAAGAGTAATAGGAGTCAAAGTAATTGATAATAATTTGGTTTTGTGCAATAAGAAAGGATGGTTATCCAATATATTCCTCCTTCTAGCTGGTTCAAGGTTCTACCAGTATTTTAAAAATACCATGGTGGAAGTGGAAGTAAAATTTTGCACCTATTACCCTGGCTATCTCATGTAGCAAAATAGAATGAAGAATCCTTTAAATAATTGCTTGATTGTTGTTGTTAATTCTGTGTTTTCCTCCTCTGGTATGGCTGGTATGGAGTGGCCTTTTGCAAGTTTTGTTCATACTGAGCATGTCTTAATGGTTCCATCTCATTCTTTGCACTGATGGTCAGTAACACCAAATCCTGGCTTCCATTTGTCTCCGGAGGATATTTGCAGAACAGCATTATACTTTTTGGCATGGATTCCGGAGTGAAGTATCACAGAAAATTCTATTTCATGGTGCCTCCAAAAGGCCCTGCTAAATTACACTACAGAGGAGATTGACTCATAAAATAATATGATTTCATTCATCATAATCTATTAAAATTACTTTTGAGAGAAGGGCTTAATTTCACTCCCTTTGTGACACTATTGGTGAGCAAAATTAAATAGAACTTTCTCACATTACACACGTACACTTCTTTTTCCGAGAATGTTGAAGCTTTTGATTTTGTTATCCTAGAGTTTTTCAAAAGGAGCCCATTAACCACTAATTACTTGTGCGTTCCACATTGTTCTTAGAGTTTAATGTCTTCTCAGTTTACAAAGCACATTTAACATTAAAGTGATTAATAACGAGAATTACATTATTTCCTTCACCTAAGCGAACTAATGTCCTGAAACAACGTTTAGTAATGTGGGCTCAGTAACAAAGAACCAACTGTGCACAAGTTAATTTGAGGAGCTTTGAAATAATTGCCCTCAAAGTTGGTTTTTTTCTCCTCTCTAGCGGTGCTGCAATTATCTTTTCAAAGGAATGATTTATTACATATACACACATGGAGCTCTAAACCCTGCCCTCACTACCCTTAACATTATGGAATTGTTATAATTTCCTTCATTTATCATAACAAACAATACAAGCGTATTCCATGGTGGATCTAGAGTAACGTTTGCCATTTGATTACTGTGTGAAAGTTTGATGTAGAGCTAGAATTAAATGGATTAGTACCTCATGAATATGCTAATAGGAATGCCTGCTTTCACACTCCCTGACTCTAGAGCTCACTTCTTCCCTGCATTTTGAGTACTCTCACTGCCCATTACTTTGTCACGAGATGAATGAGCTCTTAAAAAATTAGGCATAAATCCAAGTTTTGAAAATACATTTGGTTCTGAAATTACTTGGGGACCAATCTGTTTAGTGAAGTCTTTTATTAAAAGCAAATACCTCTTTTGATCCATTGCAATCACCCATTTCATGAGTTATAGGGATAAAATCAACCTAGTATTATTTTGTACATTTTTAAGCATGTGCTGAGGTGCTGTGGGCAATGCCAAAATATGTGAGAGATGTCTACACTTTCATGATCCAGTGTATATATATATATATATATATATATATATATATATATATATTCCTTTTTCATAGATAATCTTTTTTTTTTTTTAGATTTTATTTATTTATTTGACACACAGAGAGAGATCAGATCACAAGTAGGCAGAGAGGCAGGCAGAGAGAGGGAGAAGCAGGCTCCCTGCTGAGCAGGGAGCCCGATGCGGGCCTTGATCCCAGGACCCTGAGATCATGACCTGAGCCGAAAGCAGAGGCTTTAACCCACTGAGCCACCCAGGCGCCCCAATAATCTTGAAAATATTAAAAAATAATCAGTAATCTGCACCATTAATTGGCAGGGCTCTCCTGAGCTACAGACTAAGGCTAAGTAATGAATAAGACATCCTTCCTGACCTCGGACTTAGTGTAATTAAATCATTTGGAATCAGCAGGACACAATTTGCTTTTTTCAGTCTCCCAACTAGCTACATTTTAGCCGACTCCAGATGAACCTGTTAAAGCATATATGAAAGAGCTGCCCACATAACTTTTTCTTGGTGTCATTTTATTACACCAGTTTTTCTGCTTTAATAAAATAAATTTACAAAACATATACATTGGGGCATCATCATACCCAATACAAAACTTTTCCTATGGAGCTCCTTTAAGATGGTGCCCCAAACTGCATTTGAAACCAGATTTTGTTTGGAACATAGAAAGGATAATGGACATTTTTTTTCAAGGGCATATCTCGGTTATTAAGTGAAACTCACCACTTACTCCACATCAGTAGGCCATACATGGGATTTTTGGGTTCTGAAGAGCTTGGCTGGACTAGAGCTTCTATTTCAGACCTCTTAATCATTATAAAAAGTTGACTGCAATATGTATGGTAAGCATATAGAAGAAGACTGGTCTTTGGGTGCTTTGAGAAAACTAGAAAGTACAGGTCTTAAGAAAACCTACCTGGCTGGAGAAAAGAATGTGACTGTGGCATAGTGCCGGGTTCACTTAGAATTAGAGTCATCATTTCACGTTACTTTCAAAGGTACAGTTAATGGAAATTGAGAAGTTTTTTCTCCATAAGGTTAGTGATTAATTTAACCTATTTTATCAGGTTTTGCATTCAGCATCATTTCTTGTCTCCTGTGCTTACTTTCTGGATTTTTTTTTTCTTTTTTTTTAAGGTAGGTTTGCCAGATAAAATATAGGACACCCAGTTAAATTTGAATCTCATGTAACTAGCAAATAATTTGGTTGGGACATATATACTAAAACGTACTTGTTTATCTGAAACTCAGATTTAATTGTGTGCCTGTATTTGCCAGTCTGTATTTCAAGATGATGTTCTTTCACAGTTCTTTAAACGAGGGCCCCTGAGAAGTATATCCTTTAGAGGTCTGAAAATATTTTTCTTTTGAGCTCCTTCTATAAGGAGACGGGTCAGGTGTACAGCTCGCTCTGGGTGGTTTTCCAGCAATACCTTATACTGATGTCTCCCGACTTCTTTTTGATACTTTTCCTCTTTTGGAGATAATCTCTCTTTCTCTCTTTTGAGATCTTCTTTGAATCCTTTATTTCTGTCATTTTATCCTGCCGTGTCGATATTTGCATCTATTTTGACTTTTCTCAGTAGACAGAGTGTACTGTCCATCTAAACAGTCATGTCTCTCCTCAAATTTGAAAAATGACCAGCTGTTATCTCTTCAGATATTGTTTTTCCACCACGCTTCTCAGCTAAACTCCTGTTGACTAGTTTCAGGAAGCTTTCTAAATTTCACACCTCTGAATAAGTCTTTTGTGCTTGTATCCTTTTGTCTTTTTTGGGGGGGGCAGCATTTTGAATGAATACCTTAGTTCCGTCGTACAGTTTTCTAATTCTTGCTTTATTCTGCCTCTCTGGACTCTATCCCACCCGTTACACTTTTCATTTTAAGACTGTTTTCCAGGGCGCCTGGGTGGCTCAGTGGGTTAATGCCTCTGCCTTCGGCTCAGGTCATGATCTCAGGGTCCTGGGATCGAGGCCCGCATCGGGCTCCCTGCTCAGCGGGGAGCCTGCTTCCCCCTCTCTCTCTCTGCCTGCCTCTCTGCCTCCCTGTGGTCTCTCTCCCTCTGTGAAATAAATAAATAAAATCTTTAAAAAAAAAAAAAAAGAGTGTTTTTCACTTCTGAGGTTTCTGATATTTTTTTTTTTTTAAGATTTTATTTTTTTGACAGAGAGAGAGAGATCACAAGTAGGCACAGAGGCAGGGAGAGGGGGAAGCAGGCTCCCCGCAGAGCAGGGAGCCCGATGCAGGCCTCGATCCCAGGACCCCGAGATCATGACCTGAGCCGAAGGCAGGGGCTTTAACCCGCTGAGCCACCCAGGCGCCCTCTGATAATTTTTAATCGCTACCTGTTCTTGTTTCTTTTAAAGGTGTTCATTCATTTAACTTTTTAAGCATGTTGGAAAGTTTAGCGAGATTTTAGTTGCTGAGGAAGAACATTTCTGCACAGGTGCCTGCAGGTTCTTGTCTTCAGTTGCTAAATTCTTGGCTGCCTGTATTTCTGCCTAGACAGTAGCCTCCGAAATTCAGTGGTTCCATCCACTGCCATGTATTTCTAGGACATTTCAGGTTTACTGGGATATTTGTCTTTTTTTTTTTAATCTTCTTTTATAATTTGTCTGCGATTGCTGTGTGTTTGGAGCAGGAGAGAATGCCAAAGCATGAAGTTTCTATGTTACATTTCTTTAACACTTATCTGTATCAGGATTGAGCTTTTAAAAATTCAAGATATCAATATTAGAATGTGGTATTTAATGTGTATGTATATATTACAGATTTTCTTTGGGGATGCTAAAAAGCATTGAGAAAGCTTCAAATTATATAAATTGAATGTCATTCAAAGATTGTCTTTTTTCCTGCTGTAATTAAGCAGCCCACAACATCAATGTATTAATCATCTGCCATTCATTAACTCATTCATTTTAAAGATATTTAATGATGATTTACGTGGGAGTACTCTGAGAAATATTAGAGTATAATAAGACTCAATTCTTGCCCTTATGAAGATCACCGTTCTCATCTAAAATTAAAATATCAAAGCAGCACATAGTAAATGCTTAAGAAATGAACCAGAAGAGAGAAATTTCTGATTTAAGAACCTATTTTTTAAAAAACCACATTATTTCTGCTGTTTATAAAATAAATCGTACCTATTGTTTGAAATTTAGAAACTAAGGAAATGTATAAAAATATAAATTACCTTAACTTCCCTCAAAAACGGATGCATTTTGCTATAGTTCCTGCCAATCGTGTGTGTGTGTGTGTGTGTGTGTGTGTGTGTGTATTTGAGATTATAATTCATGGACAAGTGTGAAGTGAAACTTTTTTTTTACTTAATAGATAATGCATTCTGATGTTATTAAATCTTATAAAAATGATTTTAATGCTGACCTTGTATCTCATTTAACGGATATAGGATAATTCATTTAACCTTCCTCTGAAAGCACTGTTTTCAGATTAGTTTCTATTTTTTCTTAATATATATACTGTCACCGGCATACTTGAACATGAAGTTTCAATGAATCTATGGTTATATTTACAAGAGAAATTCCTGGTTCCAAGCTGTGATTCATGCTGTACACGTTACAGGATATCCATTTCCCTTCTCGCTAGCAGTAGAGGGTTCATTCACCGTGTCCTTCCTCTCCTCTTCTACTTCCTTTCTTTATAAATTTGAAAACACACAGAGGGCAGTGAAATAGTATTTTTTTCTTCACATAGGCCCCGTACGTTTCTATTTAAGCTCTCCCCAGGTTTTTTTTTTAAGACTTATTTATTGGGGGGCACCTGGGTGGTTCAGTGGGTTAAAGCCTCTGCCTTTGGCTCAGGTCATGATCTCAGGGTCCTGGGATCAGGCCCTGCATCAGGTTCTCTGCTTGGCAAGGAGCCTGCTTTCTCCTCTCTCTCTGCCTCTCCTCTCTCTCTGTCAAATAAATAAAATCTTAAAAAAAAAAAAGATTTATTTATGGGAGGGGGCAGAGGAGAGAATCTTTAAGCAGGTTGCACGCTCAGGAAGGAGCCCCTTGGCACAAGACTAGATCTCACCATCTGTGAGATCATGACCTGAACCAGAGTCGAGCTGAATGCTTAAGTGACTGAGCCAGCCAGGTGCCCCCATTGCTCCATTTCTAATTACTATTGATTTTATTGATGTGAGGATTTTCTCCTTATGGTATTACTTGCATAAGAATAACTTGATAGTTTTCTTTTTTCTAATGCAATACATTTCCTTTCTGGTCATTATCACTTACATATTTTTCCCTGCCCATGCATGTATTTTAGTAGCATTTATTGAGAGCTTTTTAGTGGAGCCACTGTGTTGGATACTTCAGGTGTGTCATAATCAAATAACTCTGTGAGATAAGTAGTAGTATCTTTTTTTAAAAGATAATGAATTAATGATAATGATAAAAAATTAATGATAATGAAACAGAGTCGTGAGGCTCAAAGAAATTAAGTAATGGAGGGTCACATAACCGGGGAGTGGTAAAATTTACCTCTGCAGCCTGGGCTCTCCTTCCTGTGCTACTAGCATGTATATAGCAGTTTAGAGTTTATGAAAATACTTTTAAAAGAATATTTATTTATTTGAGAGAGAGTGAGAAAGAGAGAGAGCATGGGGGGGCGAGGGGCTGAGGCAGGGGAAGAGAGAGAATCCTAAGCAGGCTCCAGGCACCACGCCCAGCATCGAGCCTGACTCAGGCCTCTGTCTCACAACCCTGAGATGGTGACCTGAGCCAAAATCAAGAGTCAGATGCTCACTGAACTGACTGAGCCACCCACACTCATAGAAAGTACTTTTTTTTTTTTAAAGATTTTATTTATGTATTTGACAGAGAGAGTGCCTGAGCCCAAGCAGGGGGAGCGGCAGGCAGAGGGAGAGGGAGAAGCAGGCTCTCCTCTGAGCAAGGAGGTGGATGTGGGGCTGGATCCCAGGACCCTGGAACCATGACCTGAGCCATAGGCAACGCTTAACCCACTGAGCCACCCAGGCACCCCCCACTGAAAGTACTTTAACACATTTTGTCATCTCTTTAATTCTTGACGGTGACCACACCTCGTTGTTACAGGTAGGGAAACCATGACAGGCAGCTCCGAGAATATTAGGTGCTCACCAATACTTTCACAATCTGTGTTTAGCTCTGAGGCTCCTTTACTGGTTGGGTTTAGAAATCATGAAGTTCTCCAAACTTCTTCATTTATTTTTATAGCAAGTTTTCTTGTAAATGTATCTGCTGTGTAGTTAAAAAGCTTTTCTTATCACATTATTAGTAAGTCATTGTACCTCCTCAGTTTTATCCAGAGGTGTTTAACAAGCAGAATATTTGCTTTTAAATGCTTTTATGTTTATTTGTATGATTTTGTTTTGTATTTATGCCTCTGTGTTTTTGTTTAAGCTCCAGTTCCTCTGGGTTCTGAGGCACGCCTTTTCTGGTATCCTCTGTCCTCACACCAGGTGTGGATGAGCTCAGCCAGGCCCAGTCATGCATCTGTAATCTGCCGCCGGGTGCCTAGGGCTGGATGGTCTAGGATGGCCTTGGCTGGGATGACTCCACCGTCTTCCACAGTCTCTCATCTTCTGGGCCGCTAACATGCGCTGTTCTCAGGGTGCTGGCAGGGCTCCAAGACAGAATAAAAGCACACAAAGCTCTTCAGGCCTAGGCTTGGAATTGACCCACTGTCTCTCCAGCCGTGTTCTAGTGGCTGAAAGTCAGAAGTCACAAGACCCACTCACGTTCAGGGGGAGGGGAATTGGAGTCCACCTCTTCATGGGAGAAGCTATGAAGTCACATAGCAAAAGGCAGGGAGAGGTGGAGAGGTGGAGAATTGGGGTCATTTTGAAAATCAGTCTGCAACATCTGGAGGCTTTATCCTGACTCAAGAAATATAAGTGCCTTTGCCTGGGAAAAAAGAAAATGAAGATATTTACTTATATTAATGTGAGATCACTTTACATCTATGTATGGAGCCATATTGACAAAGTATTGGTGAAAAAAACACTATTCTGGTGATTATATTAGAAACTGTATAGTTCATTATATTTTTAAATAAACTTTGTTTCTGTGTGTAACCTATGTGCAGAACAATGCACTCTCTTTTCCAGAAATAATCACTAGCCTGACTCTTACAAGAATAGATCGATCTGGGTTTTTTTATGACCTTCCAGATTATCTAGTCTCTGTTCTTTCGTGTCTCCTCCTCCTTTCACTCAGCAACATGTGGCCAGTACCATTTCTTAATATTCACAGTTTTGGCCAGTGAAGTGATAATATCCATTGATGTTTTCATTTAAAATCTTTTCAGTACTTTTTTTCCCCCTTTCTTCAATGTGTTCCCTGACTTCTCTGTCTATGCAGTATTCTCTGCAGTTAGCATTGTCTCTAAATTGTTTTCAGTTCCACTATTGAAAGGGCATTGATTACTGTGATGTTTATTTCTTTCTAGGAAGAAATAGGGAATGTGTATATGACAGCAGTGTGGGTATAAATATGAAATTTAGAGTCCATTGTTCTTGCTATGTATTTGGAAAGTTACTGTAGAAAATCAGTAGGTTGAAATTAAGGCTGGAGCCCACCAGACTTGATACATCAGTTCTTCAAAACACTTAAAAATGTTTAAAATTCTCTTTATTTAGCTGCCAGAAATTTATTGCAGTGCTCTGCTATATTTAGTGATTTAATCCCAGTGCTGCTGTGGTACTCAGTGTGATTCTGGATCAGGTTTTAAAGTCAACGACTAAGAGGGAATTGATGTGTTACTGATTTGAAGGGGTTCTTTTACCATCCTAGGCATTTTTCTGGAACTCCTGCTGCAGTTTCTAGTTTAAATAGGCACAGAATTTTTGGTAAGAACTTGAACAGCTTTTGGTCTGTACCTGAGCATCATATTTCAGCATTTAAGAACCAATTTGGGACCCATTCCGATCCATTTGAGAGTCTTTTTCTAGTGTGTCTTCTTACTGTGCTTATATCACTGGGATAGGATTCAAAAAGGAAATGTCTGTTTATTTTATTCACTTTTCTTCAGGAAAGACAGTGGTGAAGTGAGTCATTAGCACATTGTATTTTCCAATAGCTCTTTGACCTTAATCTCTGGGGCTATAAAATCAATGGGAAGATGCCTGTTGTATCACAAGTGATGAGGAAAGCCCATGATGGATTCATGTTACTGCAAATGTTTCAAGGAGAAATTAATGTCGTGTCTGTAGACTAGAGTCAGAAATCCAAGACCAACAGAGATGTGTATGTTATTAGCATCTTCCATGTGTAGCACACATGTAGCAAGAACTAAATACAAGCTGTTCTCTGGGCTCTGGTAGTTCTTTTATCATGTTACCCTGAAGACAGAAGAATTGGAAGGACAGGAGTTGCTCGCAGGGTGGTTTGCCTCCTCAATGAGTCTAGCAAGCAAATCTACCTTGTGCTAGGATATCCTTTACGAAGGTGGGACCGTTACAGGTTGGGAGCGGAGGCTACAGCAGTGGCGAGGCTGACCTTGACACAGATATGACTGCAAAGAAACCTACAGTGCGATATTTTTCGGGGCCATCCCCAGAGAGCATTTCACAAAATGTGCTCCACAGACCATCAGTTCAAGGGGATGTTAATAGACGGTGTGTGCAAAAGGGCTCTCTGGCTGAAGGTGTGAAAAACACCAAGTTAAAACTAAGAGTCCTTGCCAAACAGCTTCTCGGGGTCTGTAATGTGCTCACTTATATAGAACGTGCAGTGTTTCTCAAACATATTTGGCCACAGGACCATTTTCTAAGCTCACAAAGCTTGTTGGACGTAATATACCTTGGGTGAAGTTGCTCTAGAACGTTGACCTTCAAACTTTTGGGGGGGTTCACTTATCTCCTAAAATAATTTGGAAAAACTTAGTGTTTGCCCATTTTTAAGCTGATGTCTATATTTTTCCCATTTAAGTAGACGCAGTCGAGTCATTTCTGGGGCATTTATGTTAGCTCTGTGCTTTAACCATATTTTCCTCAACACCTTGGAGCTTCAGAGATGGCTCATTCAGTTTATGAATAATGTCACCACCTAACCTAATTGCCAAAAGCTGGGCCTTCTTGAACAAGCCAGACTTAACACTTTTCCTGTGACTTGTCCTCAAGAGGGATATATTTGTGAAATATTTGCGTGTTTGGTGCCTTTGAGACTGTATGTGCTTTGCATAAGAAAGATTCTGGATGAGCAAGAGGTGTGCTTTGACTTTGTAAAGAGGACCAAGGCTCTGAGGGAAGGAGGGGTAGGAAAGGAAGATTGGCACATGTGTTCTTGGGCAGATTACTTTTAGAGAAGGAAACGTATGAAATTGATTCCCTTAAGTAAGAGTATCCAAGCCTGTGTGTGTGTACCTTGTGACATACTGTCATATGCCTTTAGGGATAGGCATGCCCAGTGAGAATCTGCTTCTGCAGGACTTGAAGGGCTCCATACGTCCTTTGGGAGAATGCATTCTCTGTCTAAAGCAAGTGATCGGGCGCCTGGGTGGCTCAGTGGGTTAAAGCCTCTGCTTTCGGCTCAGGTCATGATCTCAGGGTCCAGGGATTGAGGCCCGCATTGGGCTCCCTGCTCAGCAGGGAGCCTGCTTCCCCCTCTCTCTCTCTGCCTGCCTCTCTGCCTCCTTGTGATCTCTCTCCCTCTGTGAAATAAATAAATAAAATCTTAAAAAAAAAATAAAGCAAGTGATCCCCATCAAATAGCTAAATGGTCTGTCTGGCTAGGAATAGTATTTACCTCGAGAGGTATTTTTTTCTGCTTTCAAGTGGAAGTCCTGTTGCTAGACTGTATGCTGGAATTTCTGTCCATCAGCAAAAGCTGAAATCCACAGTGGAATCTGTAGAAAGGTTCATGTTTTCACACAGCATAAAGATCTTCCTGGACTCTTCCCACCTTGTACTTAATTCCTTTCAGTTACTGGACATGCCTCATTTCCTGTATAAACTTGCGTCACTAAAAAGGCAGTAAATTATGACTCTTAAACATACATACTTTCCTTGAGGAGAATGGATACATAAAAGTGTGTTTATTTCCCATAAGGACACTTATGCTATTCATAATAAATTATGCATTAACTGTCATACTTTATTCCTTGGCATTTTCAACCAGGTTGGTTTTTTTTTATTTTTATTTTTTTTTAAAGATTTTATTTATTTATTTCACAGAGGGAGAGAGATCACAAGGAGGCAGAGAGGCGGGCAGAGAGGGGGGTGGGAAGCAGGCTCCCCGCTGAGCAGGGAGCCCGATGCGGGCCTTGATCCCAGGACCCTGAGATCATGACCTGAGCCGAAAGCAGAGGCTTTAACCCACTGAGCCACCCAGGCGCCCTCAACCAGGTTGTTTTGAAGTCTGAATATTTAAGCTGGAAGTAACCTTGGGAATTATCTGGCTCAGACCCTTTGTGTTACAGGAAAGGAACGTGAGATCAAGAGAAACTAAGTGACTTGCTCTAGTAGGTAACATAAGTTAGCATCCTAGCTATACCAAAAGTAGGTCTTAATGGGATATGCTTCTCATTAGATTTGTACACCCCCTCCAACCCTTTAAAAATAAAATCTTGGGGCGCCTGGGTGGCTCAGTCAGTTAAGTGTCTGGCTCAGGTCATGATTTCAGGGTCCTGAGATCAAGCCCTGTATAAGGCTCCATGCTTAGCACAAAGTCTGCCTGAAATTCTTTCCTTCTTCCTCTCCCATTTCTCTCTGTCCCTTCCCTCAGCTCACATGTGCATGGACATGCTCGCTCACTCTCTCTCTCTTGCATACATTCTGTCTCTCAAATAAATAAATAAAATCTTAAAAAAAGATCTTGGCCAAATTTTGCTTATAACTATTGTGTTGCTCACCATCCAGAATTGTTATGAAGTTCCAATAAGAGGAGGTGTGCTATACAAACATGAAGGAGGAGAAAGAGGATCCTTGTCTCATTCTCCTAGATTATTGTACTATTCCCTGCTATTGAAATACTAAAGCTGGGTTACATTAAGTTGTCTAAGGAGTCTCTTGTTAAGCATATTTTCCAACTCCTCTGTATTTTTCTGCTATCTGGGTAAGAGATGCCCAGCCTTCAATTTTGGTCGTATGAGATTGAACCATGTGTCATTGCTAATACTCAACCATTTTACACTTACGAGAAGAGCAGTTTTGTGTTATTGAACTTGTTATGGCCAGAAGCACATGGTAGGCTATAGTGGGCAGAGAAACTTTGTAAATGTTTTAAGTGAGCTGAGAAGTATGTAAGTCTCCTTCATGTTCCCTGTAGCCCTATAGATTTTTGCCTATCAGAAGGGAGCACGTAGGGCTGTATGAGTTTCGTTTCTTCTTTCTGCTTCTGTCAACTTCTGGACCTAACAGAGCAGCTCAGCTTGGGAGATACAGGGCCTGGCTATTCAAGAGCGCCAGCTCCTCCTGCCATTCACATGGATCTTTATTCATTAACTCCATGAACTGTGAGGTTATCCCATTCTTTCAAAGGATAGATTTCCACAGTTGGCTAGAAAAATTCAGTGCTCTACAGAGGGAGAACAATGAACAAGTTCATTTGTTTATCTGTTTGTTTAAACACTAAACTGTTTTCAATTTAATCAGAATACATTAAGGGAGATTGGCTGACCCTCTAAAATATGAGACTTCTGAAACACAGTTTTATTTGTCAAATATGTTATTTATAAAAATGATCAAGTTAGAGGCTTTTATTTGATTAAAAATAGCTGTAGGAATTGGAATCTAAATAGAATTATAGTTCATAATTTACCCATCATGTTCCATATAATTGTTAAACTTTTGCCTGATAACATCTCTTAGTATATTCCTTAAACCTCTCGTGTCCGGATATAACATGTTCAGCTAATACATGTTTTGTTCTTAAAGCACTTTGAACCTCACATTTCCTTCAGTTTATTTACAGAGATCTTAAGGAGCTTGGCTACCTGAGAAAGTCATTTGGATAACTATTCGTGTTTCATATTATTTTCTAAGGTTCTAAAATAAAAACCCTGGAAGACTTGTTTTTTATCTTTTTTATTTTGTTTTTAAAGATTTTATTTATTTGAGAGTGTGAGAGAGAGCATGAGTGGAGCAGAGGGAGAAGCTGACTCCCTGCCTAGCAGGGGACCCCTCCCCAGCCCTGCCCCCCCAGCCCTCTCCCCACCCAAGTCAAAGGCAGACCTTAACTGACTGAGCCACCCAGGGCCTCCTTGTTTCTGTTTTTTAAAACACAAAGCTTATAAACTAACCACCTACAGTCTTCTAGGGAGCAAAGCAGGAAACGGGATGGAAGAAAGAAGTGGCCAAAAAAAAAAAAAAAGGGATGAAGAACGTTTCTATCTAGTTTTAGGTGTAAAATTTTGTGTATTAAGAATTAATTTATGATTGGCAAGCTTTTGAAGGTTTTGTGAGTGAGTTGTTGAAACCTGCCATATGATTTGTCACAGAAATAAAAAGTCGGGATTTAAAACTTCTACAAATTTTGACAGTGCCATCTTATTATAGGAGCTCAATATTTGAAGCAAATGCAAAAGAACCGCCTTGCTTTAAACAGCTGCACCAGGTCCCCAGAGCCCAGTCCCCAGGGCCCTGGGGACAGCTCAGCAAGCAGCAGTTAATCCTGATGAATCATGTCAGAGGCCTGGTCAGACTTGGTAGTGAGGACTGTAGCCTTGTATGTCCCAAACCGCACAGGGCCAAACTTAGGGATGTGGGGGACCCAGTCTCGTGCTTTTAGCTAAGACCACAGCACAGTCTCCATTACAGCCGAAGATTGTCAGATGAACAGGATACAGATGCTGAGTCAAGTGATGAAACCCATCAAGTCCTCTGGTGTACCTAGCACGCACTTTCACTCCCACATTCCTTAGACAGCCTCACTTCAAAGTGGCCCCTTCTGTACGTATAAACTCAGAGTTTCATCATTTCCGTGTGAATTTCTCAGCGAGGACATTGTGGACATTTTTGGCTGAGCAGTTCTTTGTCAAGGGGGTCTACCCACACTTCTCTAATGCTGAGCTCCCTAGTACCTACTCCCTGTATTCTCCAGTCCTTGTGACAACCCCAAGTATCCCGTAGGCAAGCACATAGCCTTCCCCCTTTGAGAATCACCGATTGATCTCCCTGACTACGGAGAGGGAAGCAATCTTACTGACCTACAATATTCCCTAGATATTTGCATTTTAGAAGAGAATGTTTTTGTAGTCAGATGACCAATAAATATATGAAAAGGAAGTACAAATTAAAACCACAGTGAAATGACAGTACACTCCCACCAGAATGGCTACAGGGAAAAAGACTGACAATAATTTGGTGAGGATGTGAAACAGTTGGAGCCAGGGAGGGAAATTGGCATTACCACTTTGGACAACTATGTGATTATTTACCAAAGTAATCATGACTCTTCTCTAGTGAGTCAGAAATTCTACTCCTAGATACAGACAGGAGAGTAAAGAGTACCTTGGCCTACCAAAAGACATCTATATTAGAATGTTCACAGAAGCATTGTTACTGATAGCCAAAAATTTAGGAACTAACCCGAATGTCAATCAACAGTTGAATGGATAAATTAATTTTTATATCCTCACATAATAAAATATAGCAGCAGTAAAAGAATGAATTGCTGCATGCGATAATGATGTATCTCACAGGCATAACAATGAGTAAAAGTCAGACGAAAGAACACATGCAATAGGATTCCCTTTCTGTGAAGTAGAAGAACAGGGCAGACTAATGGATGAGAGTAGTTACCTGTGGGGGCAAAGATGTTGACGGGAATGGGGAGTAAAGGAGCCTTTAGAGGCAATGTAGATATTCTAGATCACAGTCTGGGTGGTGGTTACTCAGTTATGTATGTGTGCACACATGGATTGTGTATATACGTATGTGTGAGGTCATGTAGCTGGATATTTAAGATCAATGTACTGTGCTGTATATAAATTAGGAAGGAACTTGGAAATTTAATCTCTAATTTATGGTATTTTGGAGAATAGGTTAAAAAATAAATTGAGGCAGTTAAGGGAAATAGGAGTTTTTCTGGAAGCTGAGGAAGTGTGATACAGAAAGTTGCATGCTCCTAGGACCAAAATCAGGGGAGGTGGTATGGCTAGTTAGTGCCAGTGGCACAAGCTGATAAAGGTAGAGGTAGTAGGAAATGCAGGATTCCCCTTCCTCTTGAATTTTTCTCTTCCTGTCTTAGCCATTGTGGGTTTTTTGTTGTTGTTGTTGTTGTTTTGTCTTAATTCCTGTCCTCCATTCCCATGGCATCATGGTTGAAGCAGTGGGCCATGTTGAAGAGAGTCAAAGAGGAAATATTGGAAGAGGACACAAGCAAGTGGTTGTACATCAGATATTTATGCATTGGAGGAGAAAACCTCCATCTTAACCGGGCAGCTAGCAGCGAGGCTGGTACACCACTTCATAGAAAACTCCAGTCGAGGGAAGAGTTTGTATCCCAAGAGGTGAATATGGAATATGTAGGGGCAGAACCAATGAGCAGGAGTAGGGCCACTCGGAGAAAGAGGTGGGCTCGTAAATCACAGGCAAGTGGGGACATGAAGGAGAACAGGGGAGTGCAGGTTCTGTCCTGCCTTTTTGCCCACAGCTGGCTGGTTACCCAAACTGGAGGTTTAAGCTGAGACATACGGTAGGGGCTTTACTTGTGCCTTGTAGTCCCAACTGGACTTGGCATTCTTCCCGGTCCTCCATGGTGGTTTTCTTAAGGACAGTGAGTGATAGGGGAATATTTTCAGTTGCATGCTGTGTGCGAGTGTGTATCACAGCACAGTGAACACTGATAAAGAGTGAGATGATCAGGTGCGGGACCATATGCCGTGCCAGGTGTGGTCTGGCGGTGCCAGCTGTCAGCTGGACCCAAGTTAGAAAGCTGTTGAATTTATACAAATATATGTGTTCATTTGTTATTTAGATGTCATTGAAAAAAGTGTTTTATCACTGAAATTACAGACTGCACGTGTTCGATAAAATAAGTCCATTATAGAGTATGTGGCACTTTTGCTGGTAATATTTTGCTACCAATTGTGTCCAATTTTAGAAAATTAATTTTGAAATCATTAATAAAAGTTTTATTGAAATTGATGATTGAAGCAAGCAAACATTATTGGAAACAAAAATGCTAATAACCATGTCCGTTAACTGTAAACTTCATAAGCCACCCTGAATAAAAATAGAAATGACTATTAATTTTTTACTTTTAAATTGTCCATTCTGTTTTTCATTTTTAATTAATTACCTTTACAAAAGACTCTCTAATTTTTTTTAAGCACAAGTTTTTATCTCTCCTCTTCCAAATCACTTTGATTTTCCTTAGGATCACTGTCATAGCCCATTCAGGCTGCCATAATAGAATAGGACTGACTGGGTAGCTTGTAAACCACAGATACTTACTGCTCACAGTTCTGAAGGCTGGAAAGTCCAAGATCAAGGTGCTGGCATGGTCTCTTCCTCTTCTGATTGCAGAGGTCTCTCTTGTATCCTCAAATGATGGAAGGAACCTAGGGATCTTCCTCATGGCTTAAGCAACTCCCAAAGGCCCTCCCTACTAATACCATTACTTTTGGGGGTTATGATTTCAATGCCTGAATTTTGGGGGGACACAAACATTCAGACCATAGCAATCACCCTATGTGGGGGACCTCAAGTCTGTATTTCTAGCCATGTTGTCTCTTTAGTTTATTCCTGAATCTGCCACTGCTGCTGGATTTTATACTTGTGTATCCTTGCATGACCTTCAAGTGTAAAACTACTCTCTTCATTTGCTTCTTTTTTCCTCGAACTTTCCACAAAACTAACAATGTCTTTTCCTCCTTTCCCAGATTAGATGCCTCCAAGGCATCTTCGACTCCTTTCTGTTCCTTTCCAGTGTTCTGCTGGCCAGTCAAACATTATGCATTTGGTCCATTGTTCTTTTCAGAGGAAAAATTCCTTCCTGATTATTCTCACCATCCCAACCTGGCTTGTCCTGTCTCATACTTGCATTACTCCTTCAGTCGTCAACTTCTGGTCTCTTCTCACCAAGCCATGTGTTGCCCAGATGAATTTCCTTGGAGCCTGCCTTTGGTGCTCTCTCTCTTCCTTGTGCTCAGAAACCTTTAGGATTACTCCTTGTCTCAGTAAAAGTAAATCCAAACCTAGCCTGGCTTTAACCGGCTCTTTTTCCAACTGTTGACCTTCCTGAAACTACTTTCCCAGCCAAGTCTGACTCAGCATGTCTTGGTCCCCCTTCCCTTGTGCAGTCTCTGCACTCATGCTCTGGGGTCAGTCACTCTTATAGGTCACCCACCTCTTCCTCCCCATCCATCCATCCACCTTCTCCCCTACCTTGACGCCTGATGAAGTCTGAATCCCTCCTCAAGGCTCTAGTCGCCCCAACCTTCAGCTAACTTTGCCAGCTCTTACTGTCTACATGGGCAGTTTCATAATTTGATTTCTTCAAGTTGATGACCTTCTTATTGTGATAAGTTCAACTGCTTTTCACTGCTCTAATTTGTAGGTAGTCTTATGTTCAGCTAGATTGCCAGGGTCTTCTGGCAGGGGAGTCTTCGCCTTACCTGTATGATCTCTAACACCTAATACCTATTAACGTAAGCACTGGAATCTTGTCAGTTTGATACACTAGTAAATTTCTGGTATCTAGAACAGAACCGGGTACATCGTACGTGCATAATAAATAGTTGTTATATAAATTGTTGATGTTCATTGGATGCTTGATTTGTTTTTAGGTCACTTATACCTGCTTCATTAAAAGCTAACATCTCTTATTTACTGTCACTAAGAGTTTATTGCAGTGAAAAAGAAAGTGAATGCTGTTTACATCCAGAATCTGTTCAGCTGGGCTGGACTACCCCTTCTAAAAGTATTGTGTTTTCCTGCAGATATTAATGAATGCCAGCTCCAGGGCGTGTGCCCTAATGGTGAGTGTTTGAATACCATGGGCAGCTATAGATGTACCTGCAAAATGGGATTTGGGCCGGATCCCACCTTTTCAAGTTGTGTTCGTAAGTAATGATCACTTTTTATTCCTATTTTGGATCTTTTGTTTTGTTTTGTTTGAGGAGGGGGTATCCAAAAGAAGATAAATACTCAGCAGTCAACTGAATATTGTAAATATGTGGGAAAATCTCATTAAAAGGACAGCTGGAAGGGGGCAGACCTACTAACATCTCTGTTTTGGACCTTTCTCCAAGTTAAATTTTTATTGCAATCATATAATAGCTATAACTCAAGGTAGGGAAGAAGCACACTGAGAAAATAAACTCTGATGAAGAGTTATTTAAAATTTTCATACCTGAAAGATGACAACAGTTTTTTCCTTCATGAGCATTTTAAGCATTATTTAGGCTGAGTTAAACTTTGTCCCAGCTTCTGTCTTTAATTAGTCCAAATTCTGAGTCACTGGTGTCTGATTTAATGAGGTTTCACTGTACTTGCTCAGTTGGTAGAGTCTGGGTAATAGTTATAAATTCTAAAGGCCCTGCATTTCAAATTTTCTATTCAGTTCTAATTTCTAAGATTGTTCTCTGTTGTCCTTAAAAACCACCAAAATGTGTCTCTAGAGTAAGACTGTTTTGCCTTACAAATGTTGTCTCTAGGTTTTTCTTTTCTACGTGGTAAGGGTAAAAATCCTTCATTAAACCGTGAGTCCTAATATTAATACAGAAAATATATAGTTTCTCCAAAGAAACTCTCTAGCCACAAAACCTAATCCAGTGTAATCCCCACAGATCCCTCGACAACCAGAGATGGATGGATTTAGATACAAAGTTCTCACATGCAGATTTTTTAAGATTACCTTACTTTTCAAAGAACTTGTGTTCATTATGGCAAAGCAGGTAGCCACTGAAGTTTTTTAAAAGCTGTGTAAATTAAAGTTTAAACATTGTAAATTAATGTATGGCAGAAAACTGTTAGGATAATTTTAAGAGCAATTCTGTATTTCTGTACTGATAGGTTTTTGTTTTTATTGCCTACTTTTTTAATGTGGCTTTGGTATATGTTAAGCCGTATTCTTCTGGCCTCCATTTTTAAACTTGGTCTTTGGTCAAGACATGTTCCTGCTGGACATCATCTATTGTTTTAATTGTGCAGCTCTCCCTGAGATACGTAGAAACGATGAAGTATGGGCAAATGTAGGAAAATAAAAATGACAGTCTTATTCATTACTTGCAAAAATCTAAGAGTTCGCAGAGTCTTCTGGAAAATTGTTACTAATTACTACTGTTTTCTTTTAAAAACTGTCAAATGCAGATTAGGAAATTTTGCACGTAAGTTCTTTTTTCCATGTTCTTTCACAGATAATTCTGATCATGACGTAGACACCTAATTATAGGGCTTTTTTGGTGGGTGGTAAAATTAGACTATAAAATGATGTTTGCATACAAGGTATGTTTGAAAACTAATGCAAGGATTTGGAAATTTCAGGTCAAAAATCACATTGTTGACAATACCCAGATAATTTAGGGATTGTTTCTGGCTGATTAGAATTACATGAGTAAATATTTTAAATCGTTTCATAATTTTAAGCATACAAGATTCTACGGAGTTTGGATATAGAATTTGGTTTGAATGTTGGGTTTTTTCCCTCTTCATTTGACTTGTAGTCTGGTTAAAATTACCACACTAAAGATCGCAGATTAGGTAAAGTTGGAGAGCTGGTTGTGAAGTGTTTTATTGAACTTTGACTAGATCTGATGTCTAGATTTAAGGGCAGACATCCAGGTTTTAACAAGATTGTAGAAATCTGCCAATGAGTTTTTTGAAACACACATTTCCTTAGCATTTATTTTTCCTGTCGTTGCCCAAATAATACTGAACTTATTAAAGAACCATTCATTCTTATTTGAAAAATAAATAATTCAATTTTATGGTTCAGCTACAACAGCTGAAATGAGAAGTATTAAGAGAGGTTCTTTGCTAGTTAAATGTTCCAGTTTAGAGTTTGAGTTAAAACCTGGGATCTTTACCAGCGTTGAGTGGCAGATTTATTTGTCTTTCCTCTGAATTTACCACACGTAACATCACAGATCTGTGGAGTTCCATCAGGATTTGTGACTTGGTCTAGTCCAGCCTAATTTGTTTAAAGAAATCAATGTGGGGCGCATGGGGTGGGGGGAGGCAGAAGTCTGAAAACAGTTGAGAAGAATCAGGAAAGTAGGTGATGTTTACAGAGTAAGGGAAAAAAATATTGGCAAGATGGTGGTATCCTTCATAGTCACGGGGAAATAGCAGAAGGAGACTGGGGCGGGGGGAGGGTCACACACACTCACGAACACACATAGACACATGCACCCAGACACACAAAGGTACGGAGAGGAGTTGTTACTTAGCGTTTGGAATATCTGTTTTTGAGAGGTATGAAAACAGCCCTGGATAGAGCATGTAAGCAAATGGAAGAGATTGACCACATTTGCTCAGGCAGCATGAATTTAGGGCATAGCCAGGCCATAAAAGGTGTGGCTGACTCTGAACGCAAAGAAAGGCACTTGGCAATGGCCAAGGAGCAGTGGGAAGCTCTCCCTGTTCTCAAATGCACTGAAGTGAACACCCTCAGAATTCCTTGACTCTGGCCAAAGGTTGCAACCATTTCTCTCTCTCTCCTTGCCCACTCTCTGTCCTTGACTTAGCAAAGCTAAAAGAAGGAAAGGGGAGGGCTCTGGCCTTGGGCGCCCCAGACCTCTGGGTCTGTGCCTTCGGATTCTCTGCAGCGTCTTCAGACCTTCCTCCTCCCTCGCCGTGGGGAAAGGGAAGTTGTAAGATTTGTCAGAGCAAATCCAAGAAAAGGATAATAACCTTTGCAGTTGGAATAGGGAGACTTTCTGACTTTCTGAGCTGCAATTTTCTTGGGAATTCAGGAGCTCCGGGATGAGAGTTGCAGTGGGTGTGTCCACACGTTTGGGAGAAAAATGCCCAGATGAAAAATCTCTGAGCCTACTGATTGCTGTTTGAGTGCGTTTTTGCCCCGTGGCCTCGATGCTAATTTAGAAATAGAGGGTTGGAGAGTTGTGCTCAGCAACCTGGAAATCAGGATGTGAAGAACACATCCCTTCTGAAAGTTAGTCACGTGTATGCCTGTCATCTTTTTATGTCCCTAACGTCTTAATGCGATATGTATTTTTCTTATTTTACGCCTTAGCTAACTGAAGCCTGGGGAGCTTTACACAGCTTCTTAAGGTCATACTAGAGGGACTCTTGAGATTTAAAGATTCATTTATTTATTTTAGAGAGAGAGAGAGAGCGCGCGCATAAGAGAGAGCGAGCGAGCGAGCACTAGCCCTAGAGGGAGGGGGCAGAGGGAGAGAGAAGCTCAAGCAGGCTCTGTGCTGCGGGTCGAGCAGAGCAGGACGTGGGGCTCAGTCTCAATGACCCTGAGATCAGGACCTGAGCCAAACCAAGCGTTGGAAGCTTAACTGACTGCACCAGTCAGGCCTTGAATTTTAAAACTGGGTTTTGTGCCTCTAACTTTAGGGTCTCAGATCAGGGTTTGGCAGGATACAGCTCATGGGCCAAATCTGTTCCACTGTCCGTTTTTGTCAAGTTTTATTGGAACACAGCCATGCCCTTTCATTTCCACGTTGTCTCGTGTTGCTTTAGTGCCACGATGGCAGGGTTGGGAAGTAGCAGCAGAGACTGGAGGGCTCACAAGGTCTCAAATATCTATTTATCATTTTTCCTTTTACAGAAGGAGTTTGCTTACTCTTGAGCTCTGTCAACACTGTCCAGTAGGACTTGCTGTGGTGATGGGAGCGTTCTGGATCTGTGCCGTCTGATGTAACAGATGCTAGTCCCATGTGGGCAGTGCGACCGAGGAATTGCATTTTAAATTGTGTTTCATTGAAATTTTATCGAAGTAGTAACATGTGGCTAGGCGTTACTGTATCGGGCAGCACAGTTCTGGATCACTGTTTGACACAGCTGGGGGGTAAATGACTGCTGGGCTTGCTCCCCCCCCCCCCCCCCCCCTCCCTTCACT